>JAOQGH010000069.1:39700632-39800086 GCA_025769975.1 Gallinago jamesoni
CTGGCCTTGAACCCCTCCAGGGATGGGGCAGCCACGACTTCCCTGGGCAACCTGGGCCAGGCTCTCACCACCCTCACCGTAAAGAATTTCTTTCTAGTATCTAATCTAGATCTCCTCTCTTCCAATTTAAAACCGTTGCCCCTTGTCCTTTCAGTACACTAATATTACATCTTAATAACTATCAGTTTAGTAGCCTTTGAAGAGAAGCTCAGAACAGGGTCCTTTTTTGGATGACTGTGCTGCTGTGCTGCATTCAGTATGCTCACACACTCTTGAAGATACAGTGCAAGCCAAATGGGAAACTTGTTTGTTGCTTTGCATTAGAGGAATAATTTCAAGCACAACAGAAGGACAAATGCAACCAGATGGCCATGTTCTGGAGCAAATGTTTTATAATCATGTATTTAACTTGTTCCTACCTGCAGCAG
This sequence comes from Gallinago jamesoni, assembly GCA_025769975.1. Lineage (NCBI taxonomy): Eukaryota > Metazoa > Chordata > Aves > Charadriiformes > Scolopacidae > Gallinago > Gallinago jamesoni. Next base: position 39,701,061 of record JAOQGH010000069.1, read on the forward strand.
AAGTGAATTTGAGGTGGAATATTACATTCTGGAAGTGCTTGGATTACTTATAATACATGATTCTGTGTGTAATATATTATAAAGTTGAATGAGGTAAATCTCGTTCCCTGTAAACAAAACTAGAGGGATAAGAGTCCTTGGTTTAAATCTGACTCAGTAGTTGTCATCTTAATCTCTTCAAATAATTCTCCACATCTAAATAGTAAGGCATAGGTTATCCTAACTTTCAGACATACGGAATAAGTTAATGTTTAAGCAGTGCTCTTGGAATATTTAAATTCTTTTCTATTTTAAAATTATGTGTCTGTCTCTTTTCCAAATAGCGGTTACGTGCTAATTAAAAGTCTATTCATAAACACAGTGAAATCAGACTTGTCAAGTGATTAAAAGCTGTTTGCAACTTGCACCAGAAAGATTTTAATCTCTTTAATCTTAGCTAACCTTTTTTTTTTTTCCTGGTGATCAAAATGTATAGTAGTTTCCAAAATAATAAGAAACATAAAATCTGCTACTTAAAATGAGTAAAAGGTAGTGCAAGAAAAATAATATACTTGAGGTTTTGATTAAAAAAAAAATAAAATGAAATTGTTTTGACAATTTAATAGGAAAAAATGTATAAAAGCGTTAGGTGGGCAGCTAAAGTAATATTTCTTTATCTTTGCAGTGGTATAAAAAGAAGCATCTGTGGTAAACTTTAACCAATATAATAAACCAGTTGCATTTTATTCATTATGCACAATGAAGATGAGCTTAAGCACGCGATTTTATCGATGATTTCGAAGGCAGGATATTAGTAGCACAACACTGATGAGTATGCAGAGTGTGAAAACTGTAGGAAGAACAATGTCTGTCACCATTTCCATGTGAGTAATCAAGGAATCTAAAATTTGAGGAATGAATAATATGTAAAAAATTTAAATCTTCTGGAGTATGCTAATTGTTAACTTAGCATGAACATACATTAAGGATTTTTTGAACATTATGGCTAAAATTATTTTGTTAAAGGTTGATGTTGGCATAAACAGCAAACAAAACAAACAACATTTCGTATGTCTGCAAAAGCTGGATCCCTGACAGTTTTCCCTCCTTTTTTTCTTTCTAAGGTAATTTTTTGAAGATATGTCAGTTCTCAAAGGGCTGCAGAAATTGTGCTTACTATGACTTAGCTTCAGTGCATTAGTAGTATCCTACTGTTCCTTTGATTTTTTTATTCCCCACCTCATCCTGCCAAGAGACAGGTAGAAAAGAAAACTGCCAGAGAAATCCTTGGGAAGCGCTTGATCCTTTTTATGATTGTTTTGTAGCTCTTTGAAAAATTAAATGGGTTTTATTTTGTAGACTTTTGCTCTGCAGATAAGCTTCAAAGAATTCAGTAAACACAGTTAATTCACATAGAACATCTAACTCAGCAGCTGAGGCGAAGTAGGATAAATTTAGGATGACTGCTTTGATGTTCTCTACCACGTGGAATTTATCTCATCCTTCGCATGAGACTTTAATACTTATTTCATCTTTCTCAAAAATTTCAGAAATCCACTGCAGTAGGCTGTTCTTTTAGTTCAGGAATTATGAAAGGTCCTGAATTACATTGGGAAGGTCTTAAGTGAGATAGATTATAGAACCTGGCCCTATGGAAATTGGAGGCGAAATATGCTGTATTCTGTATTCTTGAGCAGGTGCTGTAGGTTCTGCTGTTGTTGGCTTTGTTACCAGGAGCAGGAAGGAGCAGAAAGTGGCTTAACACTACCTTAGGGTAGTACTTAGCCCATTTTTTTTAATTACTTCATTGTATGTAGAAGTCAAACATTGTAGATGTTTTCTGTCTGCATGGTTTTCTTGAATTATCTGGGCTTGTTTTATGTTCAAAAGAGAATTTAGCGTTTTTATTATTTTAAGGAGAATACTGCCTTCATTTTTAATAGTAACTCTTTCAGTTTGTATATTCCATTAACATCCAAAGTTTAGCTACAGTAATTTTAGTTGGAGAGAGTAAATAAAGATGTTTTTCTTTAGAGGCTGTTGTTTTTTAAAGCAGTTGTGCTTTCGGGGAGAAAATTCTTTTTAGGACCTGCTAACAGTAGCATTCACAAAGAAATTTAAAATCTGAAAGACACGTAATATGCTTTTATAAAACAAAACAGAAGATATATAATACCTGTAGCAAGGAGTTGGTGTATGGTAGAGCATGTGTCCATTGTCTTCTGATACCAATTTTCCACCTGTGAATGTTGACATGTAGCAGCTCTATTAGACTGAAATGTTCCGTCTCATTCATAGCAGCTTCTTCTCTGTCCCTGAGCATCTGTCTATTACATTTGACTGGGAACTATTTTATTCTCTCAACACATGATTTTCAGAAAAGTTCCTTTGTATCTTTGTGATTTTTATTGCAATATATTTCTTGTAGCTAATTGTTTAATAAGATTTTTAAGAGCGCAGTATATATTCCATATTATTTTCCAATAAGGTAGCGTGTATGTGTAATTTTCTGCCTAGAAATCTGACAGACCACTGCTAAGTTATGATTCAGAATTTTTGATCATTTCAGTGAGGCTAATTAGAGTTTGTGAAATGGTTTAGAAACAGTAGCTGAGGCTTGTTTCAATTTTCTCTGTCTGTGGAGGCTTGTGTATTTAACACAGCCCTAATTTACAGAACCAAAGTTTCATTTCATGTACTATATTCATGCAAGTTGTTTCATGAAATTCAATGAGATACCTGCCCATCGAAGAAAAAAGAAAAAAAAAAGAAAAGAATAAAGTTGCCAATTGGCATCACCTCTCTTGAATTTGGGAATCCATTTGCACTGATAATCTTTTTATAATAGTCAACGGATGCCTTTGGATATCGTGGTTTGTTCTTGTTTTTAAAATCGATGTGATAAAATCCAAATCTTTCAGAGAAGCCGTTGTTCCATTCAAATTTATCCAGCAGTGACCAGGCAGTGTAACCTCTGACGTTAACACCATCATTTAGAGCTGCAAACAGAATACACAGAATCCTGTTGAACTTGTTGCCTATGTTTGCTGTCCTTGCAATATGGTTCTGTAGGTGTTTTGTTTTATACCAGAAAGAGATGGGGAGGAGGACAGAAAAATGGCAAAGTCTAAAGTAATTTAGATTCTTTGAAAATGTTCTCTTTAGCTTAGAGTTACTAGAGCTCTGTAAGAATGGTAATTAGGTGAAATTTTTCTTTTCTAGAAGTGGAAACAGACGATCTATTATAGTATTAAGTCTTGTGTAGGTTATTGTATTTATTAGCATCAGGTTTGTGTATTTATTAGCATCAGTACACTTGGCTAGGTTGTCATTTTTGTGAAAATTTGTTGGTCCAGTTTGCTGTCCATTTTGATCTGTGAATATTTATTTCTCTATGATGTAAATTACAAGAGTGAAAAACAATCAGAAGGTGAAAAAGATCAAAAAGCTTATGTACTAAAAAAATATTTTGAAAGTTACCTTTCAGTATTTCATTAATGTATCCTTTCAGATACTCTATCCGCCATTCATCACACAGTTGAGTGCACTGTACCTTTTCAGAAACTCCATTCTCTGTCACATAAATGAGAGGGTTCCCATACTGTGTCTGCAAACAAAGATGTGTTTAGACTGGTTCATAGAAACAAAATCATCTTATTTTGACAGAACACGAGATTCTTAGTAAATGCATTAAAAGCAAATTTCTATGTTTACTTACAGTTAGCTTTAGTAAGAAAAAAAGTAGGAATTTAAGTTAACTATGGCTTTTATTTTAAAATTACTGAATTATGTAGATTTCTGAACTGAAATTAAGGTGGATTTATTTTTCTCAAAGAACCTTCCCAGTATGACAAGACACATATAGATGTGAAGTCGTTGAAAATCTTAAACAGTGTAAGTGCAGCTTTGGCTTGTAACCACAGGTTTTGTTCACTTTATAAGAAAGAGTTAACTCTGTAATCACCTTAATGAAGTTGAGTAATCTTCTGAATCCCCAAGGCACAGAATATAACCATTTAGGTCCTTGAGCCGGCCATTTTGGGTCCACCAGTTCGGCCAAATCACGGTCAGTGTGGTAACTGGACGCTTGTAGAAAGCGAAAGCTCTTCTGTAAGATGTAACGAGTAGTAAAATGACCTATTCCCAGGAAATCTGATGTGCCTTTAATATAGGCTTTCTCTTGCACTGAGAAAGTTGGTAATCTTGATGTCCCCAGGCCCTGCTGGGCACTCTTCCTACCTATCAAAATAATTATAGGAAGCATCTGAGGAGGACAGAAATTTGTTTTCTTTTCCTCACCAACAATAAATACGGTTTTCCTGAACTTTGTGTAAAGGACAGTTTAGTTTGACTGCTTTTTTAAAGAAGAGATAATGTTTCATCCTTTCTGGTATGGAACAGTAAGTGGGGTACAATACATGGAGAAGACTGATTTCAAGTAGGGTGCTTTTTTTCCAAAGAGCGTGATAAATGTCAATGAACAGTTGGAAACATAACATGACAAGAACAGAAGTTGCTCTGCTGTTGGGTATGTTGCCTGTCTTCTCCATTCTGCCACATGAAATTAGTGGAACCTTGTAGAAATTCAAGCTTTAGTGATTAAAAACTGCTGGTTCTTTGTCCTTAGGTGGAAAATCCAGAAAAATATTTACCAACTCCCTGTCTTGGTGAGACTGCTAAAAATGGACAATGACTTAGGGCTTACCTACATAATTCTTCATAACTTCTGGATAGTCTCCTTTGTAAATCGGGTTTGCAAACCATCCCAAATGAAACTGTATGTATCTTTCGGCAGCGTCTCTATCTGTTTGGCTGTGTGGATCAACAGGTTCACCCCAGGCACTAGTCAGGGAAATTCCAACCATACCTTAAAACACAAAGTGACAATTCTGCAGTTTCTGCATAATCTTTAAGCCCTTAACATAAATAGAAGCATAATTACAGAATGAATCCTTATTACCTTGCTGCTCACTGCGCCATGTGTTATTGTAAGAGTGCCAGACCTTTGCATGAGTCTGTAAGTTAAAAAAAAAAAGTAAATCATATGCACATTTTAACTTGTTATGCCATAGTCAGTATAGAAAGCTAGCGAGGGTCAAGAGCAGTTTTTGCACTAAGGTGTGTCAGAAAATATCTTATAATTTCTTTTACGTATATTGTGGAAGCTTTCCTTTCATGTAAGATGTAAAAAAAGCATTTATGCGAGATTCCTTCCCTAAATTCCAGAAGGCCCCCATGGAGGTAATACGCAGCATTCAGCAGTTTTTTTGTCCAGTGTCTGCAGTCTTTGGATGCCTTTGCCTAATTTATTCAGGCAAGTGAAAGTTTATTTTTGCAAGAGCTAACCTTACTGAAGTCAATCACAAAATTCAAGTTCATTTCAACAGGTCAGGATTTTGCTCCTTGTTTTTTGCTCCTTGTTTCTAGAGCAGCCTGGATATTTTCTTATTCAAGCAGCTTGAAACATACTGAGAGAGACACTTAAATTATAAGGGAAAGCTGTAAGTTGTTGCGACAGTGTCTCATCAAGCACAGCATTTCATCCTACACCTGAATATAAGCTGATAGTTTTAAGTCAGGTGATAATTTTTACGTGCTAGTTGGAAATGACATAATTGCAAAAGTATATTTCTGTTTAAAGAGCAGAATCAAAAAACCTTAGTCTGCTGAAAGTTCTTATTTTGCACATAATTTAAAGCACAATTTTAGTTTTACTTTAATTATGTGGTGTGCTGCTTTGTACGCTCCGCATCCACCGAGCTTCAGTCCTGGTGCGTGTTCTCCTGTTTCATAACCTTTTTCAGCCACCGCCTGCCAGTACAGAGAGTTGGTTATTCTTTGAACAGCAGAGCTAATGAATTTCCTACCATCCTAAGGACTTAGATCCTGAGCTTTTCTGCATTATCCATCTCTCTCTCTCAGTCTCTTTCCTTTGGCTCCCATCTCCTGCCCCACTGCTTGGTTGATAACATGCTGTGTTCCCTGATGAAACGTGCCATTAGCAAGTTGTACCTGCCTTTCTGCTGTTTGAGCCTCTCTCCAGCTGATGATTTTTCAAAACTTCCCTGGAATTTCATATCTTGAAACTCTGCCCTCATGCAGAATCAGGCCACTGAGATCCTGGGGCCCAAAGATTAATGGCACAAGTCTTTCCCCCTCCAATTTCTAATCTACTTTCCCGGACTGTCACTTTAACAGAATTTTGGGAACAGAACTGTGTAATGGGGAGTGATTGGAAGGAACGCAATGATAACTTACCCAAGGATTACTAAAAGTAATCCAGTGTTTCACACGATCGCCAAACTTCTCAAAACACAGATTTGCATAATCATTAAAATAGTTTATCATGCTTATATTTTGCCAGCCACCATACTTTTCTTGGAGAACCTTTGTAAATGAGAATTTCAAGAATCAATATGGTTATTTAAAGTTCAGTTGCCTATTATCAAAGAGTTTTATTTGTATTTCAGTAGCTCAGAGGAGGATTTTCAAGATCTTAGTGTGAATAAACTGTGATGTATACAAAATGCAAATTAATACAAAGTAATTACAAGCACACTTAAAAGCATGTAGGCATCTTTAAAGATTTTTCTAAAGTACACACGGTCCTTAAACTCAGAAATAAATTTCCTATCAGAAGTGCTTATATTTCACTAGTTTAAGTATTGTCTGACCTGTGGAAGATCCCAGTGGTAGAGGCTCACAATAGGGATAATATTGTTTTCCAGAAGACTGTTAATTGTATCATTGTAGAACTGTATTCCCTTCTCATTCAGTTGCTCTGCTGATGAAACACACAGACAAGAAATCACCTGGACTGTTTTTCAAGTAACTGGAAGACTAGAAATCTAAACATTTTAACTAAGGAATTTTACATTACAGTGGTGGGGGTTCTGTAATAGATGTGTAATTGTTCAACTCTGTTTTGCAGACAAGGTAACATAAATCTCTTTTACAGTAATGTTAAACAACTATGGTATACTGAAAACTATTTGCCTACTAAGACTGTTAAGAATATGGTAAAATTGCTGTGCTTACTTTTGATGCCAGTGGGCATAATCCGAGGCCATGAGATAGAGAATAGATAGTGATTAACTTTCAGTTCCTTCAGTAACTGAATGTCATCCTGGGAAAAGAAAATCCAATTAACATATTTTGAGTCCGAGCAGAATAACCCCTCATTTAATCTGTCTTAAATAGTACCGAATGCAGAAAATCTGTAGAAGAGTTGCATGAGAGAGGATTCCATCAGTTATTTTTTTCTGAATTTGCTTTGAGATGGTGGCTTTGTACTTGTATACTTCCTTTTTAACTATTTTTTTTCCTTTACTCTCCAAATGAGTCCTGTAATGCTTTCTGTTAACTGCTATGGAAACTGGATATTTTCACCATTAAATGGGTTGAGGTATTCTGTAACACAATTATATTTATGTCAGAATGTGTAATGTGCATGTTTTAAAAAATAATATAAACCTGGAAGACTCGACCTCAAAACATTTGAGCTTAGGCATGAAAATATGATTACACAGGCTTTTGTTTACTGTCTTATACTGGAGTTAGCACAAAAAATAAATTCAGTATAAATGCATTTTCTTTTTCTAGGAAATCTTACATCTTTGATACTAAATGAAATTAGAAATTGGTGGTATGTGAGCCAACGCAAAGGGAATTCTGAAGATGAAAGCAAATAGAGTGCTTTTATAAAGCACTTTTATATAAAGAGGACCATGTAACTGAACACATATAAGCAAGTTTTGGAAAACATCTCAAAATACCAAGCCCATAGTAGTGAGCAGACGTTGAAATGCCATAATTTATGCCTCAGTCCTCTCTGAGAAATAAATCATCATGTCAGTCTCATCTGATGCAGCAACGCAGTGAGCCTCAGAGTTCCAGCCTCTCTGGGTTTTCATTAAGCTGTTTTCTCAAGCTTTTACTTGTTTGAGAGACATCACATGAAATCTCTCTCCTGTGTTGTCTTAGTTTAGGCTAGGAAGGCATAACTAGTTTCTTTCCTCTTCTTGCTGAGACCTCTGGTTCTCCTTTAGGTTTTGCATATACGGAAAAACCTCAGCGGAATGATTCTGTGGTGCTGTGAATATAACTTTTATCAAAGTAGTTGGAATTCCAATTATGTAATATTGGCTTATCACAGTCGTTCGGATTCCTCTTGCTGTGTATCTGTCTTTCCTCCAGGACAGTAATTCTAAAGTTGATTTTGATAGTTTTAAGCTTGGAAACATTGCTAATAGAGCTGCACTGATTATTTACTTGTTATCCTTTCCAAAAAATGGAAAACATTCAGACTGAGTTTTAAAGCATCTGATGGTTTTATTATTCTCAAATATGCAAAGAAAACCTTAAAAGCTGCTCATACTCACAAAAAAAAGTGTTAATTTTATTCAAAGTTCAAATGTGTTCATTGTTGTTCTAACTAAGCATTTGGACTTCCCACAAAATTTAGAATGTTTCTTTGGACACAAAAATCCTGAAAAACTGAGATGTATTTGGGAAATGCTGTGGCATTATTGATTCCATGAGATTATTTGGAAAGAAGATTTTACTGGCCTAATTGAAAATAGCATCCCTAAGTTGAATGAGCAACTAAAGCGTTTCAACTTTGCTGTTATTTCAAAATGGGAAATCAATATCATGAAACGGCTCCAGAACGTTTCTAGAGGGATAGTTCCTCTTTAACGATACCTTAATTTTGTAGTAGCCATCACATGCTGAATCTCCTGTTTGGTTTCTAAACACTTTCCCTTTCTTGTGAGTAAAATCATCCCAGATACTTGGTCCTTTCCCATCCTTGTCCCAGGCCCCTTCAGTCTGGTATGCGGAACTTCCAACACCCCATAAAAAGCCTAAAGGTAAAAAGAAGTGAGTTAGAATTTGAACATTTTCCTGCAAAGCTGCTCTTCGTACAAAATTTTCATATGAGAAAATAATTGATACCCTTTCACAGCTGCATAGCTTGGTATGAAATGGGTGATTGCATCCCTACTGAACAAGAGGCCAATGTTTTCAACATGAAACTTTATCGGCGCATAAAAGGGACTGCCTGAAAACGTGGTATCTAAAGGTATCCTTTTCTGATGCACTGAAAAAGGGATCTAATTCTTTCTTATATCAAACCTTATTACTGTTATTTTGCAGTGATGAGGCAGTGCATTGGTAGCGTGACAGAAGTGTCTTACTGCAAAAAAAAAAGTTAGGTTCCCACATAATTTCTGCCTACTGGTTTTTAGGGATTTTTTCAAGTTACAAGTTCAGCTATATAGAAAGATTCTGGATTATTTCTCTAGTATTATACAAAAGGACATGCTTAATGCATATCATAAGCCAGTTAAAACCTTGAGCATGAAAACAAAACAGTGCCTATATATCTTTAGTTTTGATTTTGGTTGAAAGAAATGGGTGAGTATGTATGAGGAAGATCTGGATATGAAAGATTAATCTATTAGCGTTTACTGTTTGAAGTGACTGTATGAAGTTCAGGGTTATGTGAATCCTTAGCTTTCCAGGGCTAGGTGCAGAAGATGATATTAAGTATACATTCTGCAAGAATCTGATTGCTTGTTTCTGCCATTTCCCTGGAAGGACAAGGGAGAACCTTTAGGTAGCTTTCTGGTGGGAACACGCAAGTAGATCTAAAGCATTATAAAAGCCACAATCGACTGTAGTTCAAAAGTACCAGCTGGAAAAGTGCCATAATAGAAAGAGCCTGGATTATTCTTTGTCCACTGGAAATCCTCAGCTGTGTTCAGCCGTATTATCGGCACGAGCATGTACCATATTCTCAAAATGTAAATCTTCAGCGCTGTTAATTCCATCACTCCAAGGTTTTCTCTGCAAGTTCCCACCTGATAAAATAGAAGAGCGATTGTCAAGTATTGCCGCTCTACAAAGTAGGCTTAGGGTGATCAAAAGCAAAAAGCTTATTTTTTTCTGCTGAAAGGGTACTATTTTCTTTGAAGGCTAAAAGTATAATTTGGGCTAAATGGAAGATACAGTTAAGCTTCCTGCAGGGTGATGAAAATGAGAGAATGAAATGCAAAATTGTAACTATTAGAAGCACTCCTTGCATATTTTCCATAATGTTATTGAATGGAATCAAAAGCAGTATTTTTTTTTTCTCTTTGGCCTGATAAATGCATTAAAATTATTTCAGTCATTCAAGAATTGTACAAATACATCTTTACAAATGCAGTAGAGGAAACTTCTACTGTAACAATGTACAGAGATTTATCAAGCTTAGACTGTAAGGCTGGTATTATAAAACACCCTTTTGGCTCTCTTGTTCTCTAGCAGCTGTTTTACTTTTTACCCTGATTATAGATTGAGTTATTTTATTTTCCCCCCATTCCTGGCTTACCTGGTGGTGTTCACAGTGGATGTGTCCTAACTGGGAGATTCCTCTGAACTGCCAGAAATTTACTGGGCCTTTCAGAGTAAATTTACTTCCCCAGAATAATTGCACGGAATTAATCCAGCTGTCACAAAAACTCGTGAGAAACATCTAGTTGGAAACAGCATTTTGTTCACTTAGAGCCAAAACAAAAAAGAACAATCCTTTTGTATTCACAGTCAGTGCTGCAGGAAAAGGTTTAGCTTAATCATACGAATCTTTTAGCAATGAGGTATTTTCCTTTCTAAGCAAAATTAGCTTTGTGAGTCATCTATACATTCATACGTAATTGCACTCGCTCTTGAATAGTGTAGTTGTAGACATTTTTCTCTTGGTGCAAATGTCTGTATCCTGGATGGTATTTGGCAGGGAGATCTCAATGGGAGATTTTGGGAGGCCAAGGGTTTTGTTTTCACATGGCATAATTTTGCATCAAATATTCAGGATGCAGTCTTGAAAAATAATAAGCTTTTTCTTTTCTCTTGTTTGTAGAGGAATTCCTTACGGTTATGTCTTTGTGGGAAAAAAAACAGCTCTCCCAGTCTTGGAGGTCAGCTCGTTCAGCTTGAGCTTGTCATTCTTTTAGCTCTGTGAGTGATCATTTAGTCCCCTCTCATAGATAGTATGCATTGAGAAGACAATGAAACGAATAAATTCATTGCTAGGCCTTGCTGGGCTTGAAAATGTGTGGTTTCAGACCTGGCTTTCAGGACTGAAAAGTCTTTCTGTGCTGAGAGAGAAGGGGGTGAGCCCCCCCCAAGAGAGTAGAGAAGAAGATAACTGCTGCTTCTGCGAGGGAGACTCTGAACAGTGTTGATAGAAAATGATGCATCCGTGAACCTTTCACATGTCCACCCTAAGGAAAGGGAGCCTGTAAGGAAACAGAGTCTCGTAGGGGAAGCAGAAGAAGCCCCAGCTCTGCTGGCTGTAGGTAGCTGGGCGATGTTCTCCTGGCTGTAGTGCACCCATGTAGCTGCCCCACACTTGGGCTTTCTGTGGGTGGGTGACTCGTGGCCGTGGAAACGGCTGCCCAGCGCCTTTGAAGCTACAGAGCCTGTAAGCAAATTGCTATTTATTTATTGAGCTACTTGGTTTTACTTTTTTTTTTTTTTTTAAATAAGCATTACTGGTGCCCTCTCGTGGTCGATTTCATGAAAGAGCATGAACATCAAAAATGTTGCCGGGTAGTGTAAAATAAGGAACAGCATTGTAGTTCATATATTGTCTACATTATGTAGGCTTTGGTGTGCCAGGAGAGAGACTGGGACTGTTCAGAAAGCTGCCAGTGGAAGCAGACAAAGAGACATCACCCCTTTGTAGGGATGAGAAGCTGAGGCCCGGGCAACTGGACAGAAATTGCACAGGGAGCTTCTACAGAGCTTGGAACTGAACTCCAGTCTCTCAGGTCTCTGCCCAGTGCCATCCATACCATCCAGTCTGCTCGTGCATCACTAGAGTTGTTGGTGAATTGTCACCAGCTTCAGTGGTCAGAAGGAGCGAGCCCTTGGTGTGCATGACAATGTCATTCTTTCAACCTACATTTAATGTGGGCTGCTAGAAACACGATACTCTTCCACTCTAAGTTGTGCTTACGTGGGTTTTCTTCTCTCAACACAGTGTTTTTCTGTGATGTTGATTTCCAGTTTCCTGCATAAAAGCCCAACTTCAGAAAAAAAAAAAGTCATGAGATATTTACATTGCTACAGCTTGGTCATTTTTTCCTCTTGTTTCATCTTGGAAAAGTTTTATTAGCAGCAGTTTTTTAAATGTGCCAGAAACACATCAAGGCTATAAAATCTTTTATTTTGTTTTATTGGTAAAAAGAATATTAAAAAAAAAATGTACTCGGTGGAGTCCATCCAAAATTGCCCAATGACTGCAGTAAAATGCCCTGGAAAGTAGGTTATGCAGCTGCCTAACGATGGTGGGTTGTGAAGTCAGGGGAAACTCGCAGTTGCCTCTGGGTTTATGGTTTATCTGCTGTTGGCTTGTCTACAGGCTGGAGAGGATCTTCATCCATAAATGATGTAGATATTTATGTATTGTCTTGCTGCAGAAAACTATGTGACCGTATCACAAAAACTTGGGCACAAACCCCATGATCTTAAATGACTTGATACTTATCCTCCCACTTTATTTTCTCTCTATTCTACACTTCATGTTGCAAAACCTCTTATCTTCAGACAGACAACCAGAGGTGGAGTCATCCCTAAGAGCAGACACCATAAAACTGGTATTTATTTGGGTTTTTTTCTTTTAGCCCTTATGTTTTGCCTGGGCTGATGAAAAAGTAGAAGCTGTTTTTCCTAGTTCCCTGGCAGCTGTTCAGACAACTAGCCCAAATCATACAATTACAACCTATCTCCCCAGCTTCCTGATTCTTCATTCTTCCGAGTTGCTCTCTCTTTCCAAGCTTGAATAGGCCTTTTCTGTCTCAGAGAGAAAAATCCTTTCTTATTATCCAGTGACCAGAAAAACACATAATTTTTCCAGTGTGTGGTCTACTGCAACTACCCTGAGATATTGGAGATTTTTCAAAATCAAAACAAAACCCACTTACAATTGTTCTTGGAACAAGAACACTTGTATAACTGTACTTGTATTTTTCTGTGTTACAAAATGACTTTCGTTGCATTATGTTAGCTGGTTTTGGAAACTTTTTGTCTAATGCTCAACAGTACTAATGACCTGGACTTGCTTTTCAGAGAAAAATAGAAAAATGGAAGTAATTGAAAGGAGGATGCCTTGCTTTACAATCAGTCACGCTGCTTTGACTTGAAGCACTTGGGAGAATATAGTTGTTAATAGAGAAGATGTTCGGAACCGCTTCCTATGACTGAGTGAATTCTAAAGGCAGAAAGGAGTGTTTGGAAATGTAGGAGATGCATTTTATTGCCTATAAAAAGAGATCAAGGACAGTGAAGACTCATTCCGCCATAAAAAGCCTGGTTTTGAACTTGCATATATACACCAGTGTTGCCCAGTAACTGTAGAAGAAAGATTGCCAACTTTTCCATGCTTAGGGCCATTTTTTCTTCTTACATAAATGCTTTTAGTCACAGCGATGTGGTCATGTGTGCACAGCTCTGCCCTTTACCCAATAAACTCAGGGGGACCTGACATTGTTAATGTGCCTTTTCCCCAGCTCTTGATACCATCAGCCAGCCTGGGGTGCTGACAAACCTGCCTTCCCTTGGACTACCAGGAGGCTCGACACCCCTTCTGGGGCATCAGGGATGCAATGCTGTAAGGGATACCAGTCTTCTGGTGTCCTGGGAAGTCTGTGGCAGCTTCTGGGGATAGTCTTCAGCTTTAGAAAACCTCCAGAAGTCTGGAAGATCTTGTGTTTGAACTGTGATCCCTGAGATGAGATCAAGATTGGTAACTCTGGGACTTACACCCTGTAACTTAGCAGTTCCTACACTATTATGAGTATGCCCATTGAGCTCACGGAATGGCTGTTATCGCTAAGCACTGGTTCCACTGGGGTAATTTTTGGAAAAAAAATAAAATACTTGAGAATCTGCCGTCTCTGTTTTGCAAAGAAAGATTATAAAGATTGGCCAGAATGGGGTAAATCTGCAGAATCTATTCCAGTTGCACTAAAAGCTCAAATTTTAAAGGTGTCATTTTCAAATAAGCTCCTAAATTGTGTATTCTTAATGATGTTTGTTGTTGCATGTAGAAAGGTGCAAACGTTTCTCCCTTTTGTGGAAGGCTGTTCTCCCGTATGGTCAAAGCTCACGAGACTTTGCACTGATATAATCAAGGTGCAGGTTGGATTTTGGATGCCCGAGCTCAGTGGATGGTTGAAAGTCCCGACCATGACATATAATAAAGGACAGATGTTATAGATACTCTTGGGTGCAATGAAGAAGGTCACAGAAGTTTGCTTCTAATGATCAATTTTAATTTATCTTTTCCTGCTGACAGCTTCATGCTAAGAGTTGGCCTCCATTTGATGTGAACACTGAGAAGCTGCTGCAGGCTACCGCTGATTGGAATTTACTTGTATTAGCCTAATTGCATGCTCTGCCATCATCTGTTTGCAATCACAAAGAGGAAGCTTCTGAAGCTTGGGAATGAGAGAAAATGAAGTGTCTTGACAACTACAAAACATCGAGAAGGCTTTTGGAGGCTTTCCCATCGCTCTCTGTGAGTATGAACAACAAGGCACAGCTCTGTGTTTTTTCCGTGTCCGTCTTTATACTGCACCCATAACATAAATACATATAGCAGCTAGGAATAGTGCTAATTAACGAAAGTCCCCAAGCACTGTAAATTGATAATGAGTAAGAGTTCATGAATTGTTTTGGAAGGGGTTGAATTGGTTCATTACTGAATTAGTTTAATTAGCTCATTACTAAAATCATACAATTGTTCTTTCTATGGATATTCAGCTTAGCTTCAAACTAAGCTAAGTTTGAGGAGAAAACTTAGAGAAAAACATTCAAATTCCGTGCTTCTGGCTGTCCAATTTAACTACCCTTTTTAGAACACACCCCTTGGGCATTTTATCTTTAATGCTACCCTACACACACAAGGTGTGACATCAGTCCTTTTCTTCTGCAGCCAGGCAGACACAAATTGTGAGGAAGTGGACCGATAAAGCACCTTAATAACTAAAGACACTGAGACTGGTTTTGCTTCTGTTGAGGTCTGGGGGTTTGGGCTGGAGAGGGCTGTTGAGAGCCTTGGGGAACGTTTAGCTATGCTCCACCAAGAGGCAGCATTGCACAGCACTGGAGGAGCTTGGGGACAGTCAGGAGACCACCAGGCTGGCCCTGGGCTTGCTTCCTCAGTCCTTTCACCTGTGAGATGCTTGTAATGCTGGTCACCACCCACTCTGCAAACCACTTTGAAAAAAGCTAGTGCCACACCAGGTACTAGCGAGTTGGAAATCTGTTATTTATGGGTGAACCACCAATACTAGTTGAGTGGTGGAATCTATTTCTTTCTGCCTGGTCAGTACAAGTGGAGAAGAGCAGGAAAGGAATATAAAAGGTACTTTGCAACCTCCGGGTAGTTGTCAATGGGGACTGGAGTTTCAGGTTTGCAAAAGAGAGAAGGACTTTACTCCTATGTGCAGATAGAACTGCTTTCTAAACTGCCAGGCTCCTTATTTCCCAGGTAAACTTTTAAACTTCAGGAGGAATGTGTGAAGATGAGCTACAGGATAATCTCAGTTCTTGTACAGCTGGGCTGAGCTCCTATAGTGACAGTTATTTGGTGGCATGGCCTGCTACTTCTTGTAGCTTATTTATTAAAACAAACAACAAAAAAACCTGCCAAAAAAAAAAAAAAAAGAAGAAAAGAAATAGCTTTTACTTTTGCCTTTTCAGGGATAAATTTCAGAGGTGAGGCCTTACATACATATCCATCAGAAACTTGGGGCTGGGGGAACTATGTTCTGCAAAATATCTAAGAACCCGTATAATTCCTCTCTCAAGTTGAACACCAAGTGATGCCGATGGAAATGTAGTGTATTCTTGAAGTGAAACGTCTGCCCCAGTGCTTTGCTGTATCACAGCCCCATTATTATTTCGGGGACTACTCCAAAGCTGAATAAGTCAGTAGAAAGTCTAGCTAATTACAGTATGGCTTAGATGAGGTTCTCAGAGTCTTTGTCATTTTGTGATGTGATGGGATACAATTTCAAGAGCCTTTTTTTCAATTTTAGTCAGTGAAAAAGGGAATAATGGAAATAATTCATTGAAACATTGCTGTGAATCAGAGAATACGTTTATTAAAGTTTGAAAAAAAACCAAACCAAACCCAACCCTGAGCTGAGATTGCACCTAAGCTCAGAAAAGCACAAGGAGGTGTAACTATAAGCTTTATAGGATTCTTATTTTAAACTTGCCCAGGTGTTGGCAGTGAGATGATTACACTCAGTAATTTGTAGCTCATATAGTATCTCTGGCAACTGTTACATCACCATAGCTTCCTAAGGCGTGTAGTTCCCCCATGTATTAGTGAGCCAGTTTGCATTCCTTTGACAGATGCTTTTGCCCAGAGAGCAGTTCCGGGAGCTCAGCTGAGAGCATCAGCTGGATGGGGGTAGTCTCTCAATCAGGCTGAGGAAGTGGGTGCTTCTAAACTAGATTAAAGAAAAATGAACCAGTTAAAGAAAAAAGCCATTCTAACTAACAAAACTGCCTTGATCCGACGCAGGTTTTAGCAGCACCAGTGTTTCAGGTAGCTGTATCCTAGGATAATAATAGGTATTTTTAAAGATGCTGCTAAATGATACTTGAGATCGTGTTTGTTAACTTTCTTTTTACTACATCAAATCAGAAAAGAATCATGGTTACAGTCATTGCTGAAGTACTTGAATTTGAAATAATCCAAGCTGATTTAACACATTTTTAAAAAGAGCTATGTTCCTTACAATGAATCTTCCAGTTATGCCAAAAATAAAAATTCCAAAATATATTTGTCATAATAATAATAATAATGCTAAAGCCTCTAGACATGCCAGATTTCCAGTATAAACTGTAAGCGTTGTGCATTTTTCTTTCAGCTGTCAGATCCTCTCCTCTGAAGAGAGTATCATTGAGGAACAGTTTGAGATAAGCAATAAGGACCAGAAGAATATAAAGAGATCCTCATGGCTGTCAGAAAAGTGAGTAATATTTTTAAGAAATATTTCTAACATAAGCATTTTTCTCTAAGACTATCATGTAAAGCAAGCAGTATGACATAGGGAGTCATAAATTGATTTCTCTGAGAGGTTGTGCAGGTGGGACTGCAGCCTCGCATTAACTTGGAGGATTTATTTCTCAAATGGGTTTAATTCTGGTGGAAGAACTTGAGGTTGCATTTTTTTCTACAGAGATGATGTCTCAAAAGAAGAGTTACTTGATTTGTAGCTTAGATCCAGATCAAGAGGGTGAATGTAAATTGTCTCATTTCTGAGTGATTATGTAGTCTCTAAATTGAAGTTTGCTTAAAACTTTGCTGATGGATGATTAACTGCTGAAAAGGAATATTAGCACTGTTGTGTTCAAACAAAAATCCTACAAATGTAAAGTTGTTTCATTTTTTTGCTATTAGATAAAACTACTTTTTTGATTTTATGTACAATCACATATATACATATATAGATAATCACATGCATGTACACTTGTAAAAAAGGGTGGGGGTAATTTTTTTTTCTTTTATTTGCAAATTTCAGTGGGAATCTTCCAAAATCAAGTGATCTAGCACTGGTTTCATTCTAGTCTTATACTGCTAGATTGCTTGGCTCCAGTCTAGGCCTTGCTTGTCTTTTGCCCAGGGGTCTTAGAAGGAGGTCTTCAAACCACGGGAAACAAGGTTTGCAGATGCTATGGATGACCCTGAAAGGAAAACAGATGGTTTCTCAAACAGAGAACTCATGGCAGTGGAAGTTTTGGAGTGAGCTCTCTCAGAGAAATGGGGTTTTGTTACCATTGGTTTTCTAAAAACAAGAATATATTATACACTGTGTTACATTCAGATGATCTCATACTAATCAAAACAGTCTTGTGGGACCTCTGATTCTGATTAAGCATTTGGGCTGAAGGGACCGTGCTACCATCCTACCTCATTGGCAGGGGTTTTGTCATGAGACGTTTGTTATGTTTTTGAAGCAAATATTTCAGTGATAAGTATTATATTAAAACCCACAAGGATATGAATAATCCTGTTTTCGGTGAAGAGTTTAAACTGCATGCTATAAATAAAACCAAGGCCACACATTGACTCAAAAAGGTAAAAAAAGAAATACTGAATAGCTCTGTTCATCTTGCCCACTAAATGGGGTGAGGCCATGGGGAAAAATATCTTTTAATTGTATCACACAGGAGAAGTGAATTAGGACTGCTCAAGGCAACCTTAATTCTGGAGATTCCAGCTCTTGAATACTTGACTTTTCAGCCTTAACACACGTGGGTGGAGAGGTAGTTATTATTTTTTTGTTTGTCATGGTGCAGCTCAATTCCGCTTGAAAGTACTTGGTGTTTTAAAATTCATTCTGCTAGTACATTCCATCTACTTAGTCTCAATTGCTGGTTTTTAAGCTGAGCTGGGAATGACAAATTCTCCCTTAAAAGGATTATTTTACTCATTGTGAAGCAAGGCTCTTAGCTGCCATCTTCATTTCTTTCTGGTCATAAAACTCCAGCCATCAGAGAGAGATCAGCAAGTCTCCTAAAATGAATAGACGCCCCAAGGAAAACTGAACAGCCTCCAAAGCAATTGTATCGAAGTGACATCAGCGCTCAGATATTTTCATCTTGGCTATTCCAGCCGCGTTCAGTCAATAACGGGCACTAGAGCCAGTACACACACTGACTCTCTTTATTGCTCTCCCACTGGGAACATGTCTCTGTGTAAAGAGACCCACAGAAAGTGGTAGGTCCAAAAACTAAACAACTTTGTTCCCGTATCGAAGGCCTTGCCTTCGAAATCCACGCAGTGGAGCGTTGTCCTTCAGCCAGTGCTCGCTTGGTGAGCAGCACCGTGCTGAAAGTCAGCCTGGTGATCCTGCAAGTTCTCGCATCGTTAAGTTCTCTGCTGGGCATCATCCCACACATCAGCCTTTGTGGATCTTAGATACCTTCTTAAGTGTTGTATGGGCAACTACCACCTGAAAGTCACTCCTGACGTTGCTACTGACCCATTCTGAGAAGCTGAAAAAGTCATTATTTCTATTTTATTCAGCTTCCCATGTGGGATATCATGATGATAATGCCGATCTCCACTTTAAAGTGCTAGAGATTAAAAGTTACCTTTAACATCTAAATATTTAAGCTCTTAAGTATTACTGGTAACTGTCTAAGATATTCCTTTAACACTACCTAAAGGTATTCTAGCACTGTAATCCCTACTTTACAAATGGGAAGTGGATGCACAGGGCAGGATAACAACTTGTTTAGTGCTTCCTTAGTGTAGCAGACATGGGATAGGAACAGACGAATACATTGATATTATTGAGCTGGGATAATCTTCTCTCCTGGATTGTACCTTTTTGGGAGAGAGTAATTTTCCCCAACCTTCCCCCATCTCCTTACTAATGTCTTTCCATGTAGAAATAATATTTGGACTCTGGGATTGTGCCTTCTGAAGTGGTTTCCATCTTGCTGTCCTTCTAAGAGCACTTTAACCTTTTTTGAATGATCATGTTCAGCTACATATAATTTCAAATCCATAAAAAAACCCAAGTCCCCTTGTATTTATATACACTGCAGCAAAATGTACCTTTAAGGAGAAAACATTGCTTCACTGTGACTATCTGAATTTATTGGCTATTAGAAGTCTTATAGTGTGTGGCTCACATTTTAGAACTCTGATTTCAAGCTTAATGTGGTCAGGAAATATAAAAATACATTAATTTATGTCATCTACTAAAAATCTCAACCTATGTTACTGCTAGTCTAACCAAATCAATGTTTATGTTGGAGATGAATGATCGGTTTGTAGCTGCCTGTGTTTCTAGCCAGGCTGAATGGAATGATTCTGCAGCAGGACTATGTGTGGTTTTTGTTTTTTTTTTTTTTTAAACTTTTTTTTATTTACTGCATGTGGCAGCTATTTCCTTCCTCCCAGAACCCACTACCCAGGTCTCAAGGGCAGTACAGCTGTCTGACTCCTATCAGGCTGTGTACGTGGAGTGATGTGATTTATTGAATTGTTCAAGTTCATCAGAATTCAGGCAGATATTTAATTCCTACTGATACCTGATCACTGTTGCAAGCTTGGATTTGATTTGCTTTCCCAAGTCTTTGGACTCTGCACATCAGCTTTGGCTGATATTTCCATAAGCTTTCCTAGTTATTAATCTTTAGGCAAATGTCTTTGAATATAATTTCTCCTCAGACATTTGATAACTAGACGTTCACATAGGATGTAAGATCCCATTCTATCCCTCTGGTAATACCTGGTTAGGAAGAAGCTGCCAGAAGAGGAGAAGAAGGATCAGGCTTGAGACCTTTATCTAAAAGATGCATAGGCTTTCTTGGGTGTGACATTCAGTGGTGGATGTGACATCACATCCAGTGAAATTTTACTGGTCAGGCTTAACAGATTTAGGTGCAAGGATAAGAAGGTGTTGTTCATGATCAGAGATCAATCTAGAGAAAAAAGGTTTGGAAACAGACCAAGTTCTGCTTAAAACTGAAAGATGGGGAGAAAAATGATTCAGTGACTATAAATTAAGCCAGTAAAAGACAGTGGAAAAGGACTTAGTGGAGCCCTGGGAAGCCTCACGGAAAGAAAATTAAGGGTTTGAGTCTTTTATCATCAGATCAAACGTTACAGGAAGAAAAAAACTCATCTTGTATAAAACACCTAAACAAGCGACTTGCAATCTTTTCTTGAACTGCAGGTGCCTAAAACTTTCTAGTGGAGAGGGCTACAGCTCTGTAGCAAATTGTAGCCTTCTGACTATAGACTTTTCTTTCTCAGTTTGTGTTTCACAGATTCTTCAGAATCCAGCTGATTCTGTGATCCACAGGCTGGGAAGAACTGTCTTGCATGGTAAAGCCCACATATGCTCTTTTTGCAACAGGCACAAAGAACTCTTGTATTATTTTTCCAGTCAAGGGTCCCTTGATAAACACTTTGCAGAAGGACATTTCTCTTGATCTGAAGTGACACATTTGAGTAAACTCTGTCAGATGGGCTGTAGCAGCTTCTCTTCCGTTATCTTCTTTTACTTGAGCTTTATTTTTGTTTTTGATACACTTGGACTGTTCCTGGGATGAAATACTACACACAGTGATCTCAGCTGACCTTTTATGTATAGTAAGAAACAGGTCTGACTCCCCTGAGCCATGAATGCAGAGGTTTTTTGATGTAATTTCCTGGAACAGGTACAGCTGAGATGCTTTCATTGCTGAGACCGGCTCTGCGATGGGCAAGCCCTCTTGGCATTAGCACACTTAACCTTTTTGTTCAGCAAATTTCCCATCCTGTGTAGGTGGACAATGAATACTAATATGATGCAAATCATTTCCTTTTAAATGTGAAGGCTCCCTGATTAAAAACATACTGTCCAGGATCTCTGGGTCTGTTCTATTCCCATTGAACAGAACACCCTTGTTGCCTTCGACTTCAGTGATTGCAGAATCAAACTCTTAGATTCAAGTAGGTTGCAAGTAAATATTTTTTTTCCGCTGAAAATGAGGTTGAATTACGAACTCAGTAAAGAATACAGAGCACAAAAAAAAAGCTAGGCGGATCTGGGGAAAAAAATGAGAGAAGGAAAAAAAGAGCATTAAATGTCTTGAGAGTCCAGAAGTTTGTCAGAAAATCAGAAGCTGAGGTTGGTGGAAGGTATCATGGGACTTCTTTTGATATAAGCAGCAGGAGAGTTAGATGAAAAGCTGAATTACTGTGCCTGGGAGAATGCTGGAACTTCTGTGATGTCTTGGGTTTGATATACACTGAAGAATGGTCTGGATCATGCAGCTACCTTCCTAGTTGCTGGTAAAGTTATACCTTGGCATTATTCGCCCAGTGAGGAAATAATGTTCTAAGTATCTTTCTTTGGGTTTCTGGGTCTTATCTACGTTGCTTCTCCCTTCATATATAGACTCTTAGAACAACATTAATATGTGTTACAGAACTGAAAATAATATGGATGTACAGAGTTGGGTAGTTCTTTTGTGAGATTCTTTTTAATTCATATTAGCACTTTAGTTTAAAAAATCTGTATGTATATGTCAGGTATCAGAGCTCTGCTCATGCTGCAGTTTTGGTATTCTGTTCTCCTAGTTTGTTTTTATGGAAAGAAAGACACTCTAAAATTACGTGAAAGCATTACTCATTCTGATTTTTTAATTAAGATATTCTTGGGAGTGCCATCACCCAGCAGACAATCCTAACACCCTGTGGGACCATAAATGTGTGTAGAGCCACCAGCCCGTGCAGTCCTGTAGGCAGAAATGGGGTCCAGGTGATTTTAAAGGAACTTCTTTGTCTGCTGTAGGAATTCACCCACCTCTGGGGTAGAACTTCCAGTTGTTTTAACAGTATGTATCAAGATTAGTAGCCAAGTCTTGTATATTTTCAGCTCTGCATGCCAGCCCCTAAATGCATATTGCGGGGAAAAAAAACCAACCCAAAACCAAAAAACCAAACCAAACTAAACCAAATCAATTTGGATAGGCCTTATTTATGAGTGTGCTGGAAAGAAAACCAGCTGGCAGTAATGCCCACCAGGCAATTCCATGTAGAAAAATATGGCAGTGCTGTAACACAAGGCTTTAACACCATCAGAAGTTGAGACACTGTTCTGAATAGGCTGTCTCTGGAGTATCCACTTTATAAAAGTTCTTTGACTTCTATAAGGGTTTCTGTATAGGTTTGCTGTAAAGTAGCCTGGGTCTCCTGGGCTCCTTTGCCTTGTCCTGCCACAGAAATCTCATCTAACAGCACTGGTTTGGGAAAGGAGCCATAAAGGAAAAAAAGAACAGGCTCCTTTTGTAGCTAATAACTTCCTTTAATTGGTAATTAAGCGGCCTGCTACTTATAAATGTCAATAAAGGTCAAAATATTTAGAAGCAGAATCATTTTAGTGGCTTCCCATTTCTCATTGCATAAGCTGCCTGCTCAGACCACACACATTCACATTTGAAGATGGTTAAGATTTCAGAAACCTCGTCTTCCCACCAAATTCTTCTATAAAGCCGCCCAGAAGGGGACAGAGCAGCTTTAGTCAATAGGAGGGAGGATGTGAACCAAGTCTACTGGGTGAGCATTCCTCACATTTTGGAATCCCACCGCAGGCGCTGGGGCTGGAGCAGACAAGGGGCTGGCCAGATGGTGCACTCATTTACTCTTTAATTCAGGGAAAGGGGGTTGCATCTGATCCACGTGCAAAATGACTCAAGAAAAAGACTGCCTGGTAGCAGATTAAATACCAATTGCAGTTTGAGAATTAGTATAAATCCTGTTGTTTCTATTGAACAGAGTAAAATACAGAGCATTCTCTTGATTTTGCTTGCAGTCCCCGAGTTAACGTTTAAGAATACTTATTTTCACTGCATGAGTTTGCTGATTTTTGTGAGCAGATTCTTCCCACTGAAATTAATCAGTTTACGAGGGGGCAAGTGAGGGGACGTTCGGCTTTGAAGAGTGCAGAGAATGTATTCCCAGGGGGATCTTTGATCTTTTTATGGTGTTTTGGTTTTTAAAGTGTGTGTGTCTCTCAGGGGCTTGGTGTTTTGGAAATGAGAGAAACAGAGCAGTGGTGTTAGTGGCTTGGCCAAAGAGTTGTTGTCACAGTCCCTACAAAGATGTCAGCTGACTACAGATCTCTGTGTTTTCGAAGAAAGCGAGAGATTTGAAGTGCTCTCCCAAATTTCAGTCTTTAGTGGCCAAGGACTCCAGAAGGATTTTCCTTTTGCCTCCCTCTGGCTAGTGGGAGGACTGTGCAATGGCACTTTGTTGGATCTGGCGGTGGAGATGAAGTGACCAGATAGCTTCAGAATCAGAAAAATAACATATATTTTGATATTAAAGACACAAGCATGAATGAAATAGTATTTTAAGTCTCTTACTTGGCTGATACTTCATGTATCTTTTATATAGCTTTACTACAGCAGGTCTAGATCCCGAGATTTCCTGTAATGTAGAGAGTCCTCCAAAAATATTTTTTCTTGAACACCCTCCCACCCCTTTCCAGAGCTTTGGTTTGGAGAGTTTGGACCCACAGACCATTACATCAGCACAAACGAAGGGGTGCTGAGCTTCAGCAGTGGAGTTAATGGTGCTTCCATCACCCCTAGAAATGCTGACAGGACTCGGAGGTCTCAGCTGTCCTTCAGTTCATATCACTTCACCTTTCATAAATCCATTCATAATTCAGCTGGGGGTTGTATCGTGTGTGCGTCCATTTTGTAAACTGCCAAATAGATACAGATGAAGGTAAACACTCAAGTAATTTAATTTAAACTTTCATTTTAGAATTTCTGTAGTCTGAGTAGGGTTTGTACCTATCCTTCTGATAAAACCCTTCCGCAGCAGCAGCGCAGCTCCGCACCAAGCATCCAGGGAGTCCCAGGCTACCAGGATTTCTTACTGGGCCTCTCTGTCTGCCCCAGCCCATCCCAGTGTCCCACATCACTTCAGCTAATAGAATTTGCAGATTATTGGAGGAGGAATAGAGATATTGGAAGAGTGACCTATTTTTTTACATCGTGATCCTTTGTATCTTTGTAAGGAAGAAGCAAAAAGAGGGAAAGAAAAATGAATGCAGAGAAGATTAAAAAATAAAATAAAAACGCAGAAAGAGGGCAAATGAAAAGAATTCCAAAATGTAATCTGATTATAATCCCTCAAAAAAATCTATATATTTTCCTGGGATAAATGTAAGAAGTAGTAAATGAATGGGGAGGAAGTTATGTACAGAACTCCCCTATCTACCAGCTTCGTTTCTCCTTTGCCTGGGCCTTCCCAGATGGACATGGGCCCCGTGTGCGCCGTTGGCACCCAGGATTTAGCCCGGATGGGCCTTTGCCCATCTCCCTGTCTTGCTGCAGGTTTTTTTTTTAGCTCAGGCTGTGGCGGGCGGTGTGGAAACGCTTGTGATCTCTCATTAGGAATTCTTTCCACAGTTCCTTTTTCTTCTAATTCAGACGAGCAGTAAAGTCACTGCTGTCACTTACGGAGCCCTGCGCATCAGCAGCGCAGCTTGGCTCTCACCTAGCACCGAGCAGCGACAGCCACGCTCAACCAGCACCGCACAGTTTCCTGTAGGGTTTCCCAGCACTGAGTGTATGATTTAGATTCCTCAGCCTCTAAAGTGCTCCACTGGGTGTCCTTTAATACTGCATTACATTACTCATGATGCATAGTCGATTCCATTGCTTCCATTTACTTTAGCAATGATAAATGTCAGAAACTGTATGAGAAGTGTATAAATTTTAAGTGCTTCGCAGGCAACTGTTACCCGGAGAAATTTTCAAACTGTTTGTTGCTGGTGAAGTGTAAGTTCTGGAAAAATTGCTTCCAGAAGCTTGGTTAATGAGTTTCAAAATAGGGTAAAATGCATGAATTCTTCATTACTAAGAAGTATATTATTGTCAGGATTTTCTCTTCTGCAGTAGTTGTCAATTTTGCACAGTTAATATTTAAAAAGTTACAAGAATTTAGCCAAAAAAAAAAAGCAAACCCCAAACCCAAGAAACTCACAACTCAGCTTTTCTCACTCTAGCCTTCTCCTGATGAAGTGTAAAGTTCCTGAAACCTTTCTGTCGTGCTGCGGGAGCTGGGAGTGCTGCACTGGTGGGGTTTGGGCGTCCCAGCCCAGCTGGTGTGCGTGGATGGAAAATAAATATCGAGCCTGCTGTGGCCAGGCTGGTGTTAACGCATCATCCCTGTCACTTGTCTTCCTGGTACCGCAGTGCGGAGCAAGTCGGAGGCCGTGCATTGTGGTTCTGGCAGAGCTTTCTTCACTGGCAATGACTTGACCAGCCTGTGTGTTACTGGTCCCTCTGGCTATTTGTTGGCTGTGGATTAGCCACGCTGTAGGATGTAAATAGGTCTCCCGACCTTCTGTCTCTGCTGCTGAAATTGGTTAAACAACAGCTAGTAAAGCAGGAGGACACAGAAAATCGGGAAGGAGTTAAGGAAGCTTCACAGGGTGCTGTTCTTCATTTCCCACAAAGGATTCAGTGGGAGGAATCTGAGATGTTGGTGTTATACACAGAAGTGCTAAATCTTTGGGGATGGAACATGCTCTGTGGGAGATGTTATTTCTTATTTAATTATCATGGAGGTCCCTCTCACGTCCTGCCTGCCAGAGAGATCAGTCTATGTAGAAGCAGGGTTTGCCCAACCCCATGCAGTGAAGTGCCAGGCGCAATTCCAGCCTCTCTGGAAGCTGTGGAGAAGTTCCCCATATTGTTTTCTGAAAGTCCAATAGCTACATCTTCTTTGCAGAGGTCACTTAGGCTGTCTAGGCGCCCCTTGAGGTACCCTGGCTTGAATGACGGCAGCCAAAGAGCAAAGCTTTGCCGCACGGGCTGATTGAGTTAATGACTGACGAGCTTTGTGAGCCACTTCTCCTCACCTGACCCTGCCTGCTCCCATGAACCAGTTGCGTTAAGGTACTAGAGGCACTGGAAAGGACCCCCAGAGGGGTAGAAATGGGCAGCATAAATTATAACCTGGTTCATGCTGAGTGAAGGCGATTCCTGTGAGGTCCAAAAGTTTCTCTCCAGAAAAGCAAAAGTTTTAATGGGATAGTGGGAGCCAGGAGCGAGGCGAGTGGTGGGGTCTCCCCGATCTCCCTTTGGAGGAGAGTCCTTGTGTTAGAGAAGGCTGTGGTGACACAATGGTGTGACACGCCGCATCCCCTTGCCCTGCGGGTGACTGGCCGCCCCGGAGCGGCGGGGAAAGGCGGCGGCGCTCCCGGTGCGCGGAGCGGCCGCGGGATGGCAGCGTGGGACCGTCGCGGTGGCCTGGGGGGGTGGCAGTGTGGGACAGGGGGAACCGGAGATGGCAGTGTGGGACCGTCGTGGTGGCCGCGGGAGCCGGTGCCGTCCCGGGGCTGCCGGGGGAAGAGAGAACACAAACCACCACTGTGCGAGATAATCTTTAGCCTTGTGTTCTGCTGCTGCGAGCAGTCACTGCAAGCGGGTCAGGGTTATTTTAAATTAGACTTTTGACATTTTACTTTCCTGTGTTCTGTGGTTTCTCGTTTCCCTTCCCCCACAGCCCAACCTTTGAGGGGGCGGTGGAAGAGGTGGAAGCCCAAGCGGTAAAATACGACCTGACAAAGAACGTAACAGCTCGCAGAGACTCATTTTCTGCGAGACACACTCGGCCCGATTGCGGGCGGGTGGGAATCCACGCAGAGACTGTGTGAGGCTTGAGATGAGGGGCTGCTTTTGTCCCACCCTTCCGAGCCGTGTCTGTGAGACCATGCGAACGGTACAGAAGATCTTTGAAAGCCTATAGCAAAAATAACGCATAACTGCAAATATCAGATCCATATGGCATCTGGTAGAGCTGCACAAAAATATTCATCTAGACTTTCTATTCCTTGCATATTATGCTTAGATTATATACATTGTCCCTATTGTGCATTGTAGGGGATGGTCTCTTTCATATGCCAGCGTCTTATGGCTTTCATTTGTTCACAGACCTCCCACCAAGTGACTGCTGATTGAAAACCTTTTTACTTTCTTGCCAGGTTTAGCAAAAAGGGCTTGGTGTACTTAGTGCCTTTCATCTGTCTAGGATGAACATTTTCATTGAAAGAGGTAGATGAGTCATTCTATATTTGACACGGAGCTATCTTGGAATACCTCTGCCTTTGCCTTTTCAAGCTCTTTTATATTTTTTTGCATGTGGCTATAAATATTTTGCTCTGTGAGAAGCATGAAGCTCTTTTTTTGGAAATGAAAGAGCCCTATTCCAAATAGGAAAAACACACTTAGCTAAGGTTTGTGCAGTGCATATTTAGTGGTAGAAGGTGCTGTGTTGGCCCTGCCTTGCTTTTCAATACAATATCCTGCAGTGTGAAATGAATGGCTGTATTTAGAGGTATCTGGAAGTGATGACTGATGTTTGGAGAAGTTACAAGACTTTTCCTTTTCCACATGAACTCTCCAACCTGGCATTTCCACAGCAGTGAAATGCTTCTGGGGCTGAGATCATCTGATTATTATTTCCTGTGTCATGTGCTGAATTTATTATTTTGTTGAATATTACAAATATATTTTTAAGTTGCCTGAATTTTGGATTCTTCGGCAAAGTTCACTGGCATAACAAGGATATTGGACTTGCAGAAATAATTTTTTCTCCCTGGGGATTATTTAATTGTGATTAGTGAATGAAAGTCCCAAATGAATGAGGAAAAAAAAAAAAAAAGGAGGGGAAAATTCAGTAAAAATGCAATTCTGATGTTTTGCCAGCATATTATATAGTTAGTTCAGGAAAAAATGAAATTTGTATATTTGTACTGAAAACTGTTAAAAGTCAGGAATTCAGACAGTTTATTTGCTTCAGTGTCCAATTTTTTTCTCTTTTCTTCTTTTGAAAAAACAAACACATTTGTGCTAATCTGGGATTATTTCTGGTCACAGCAGAATCACGGAGTTGTTACTGGGAATTGCACAGGCCAAAAGGGGCTTCATTGCCTCAGAAATATTTTCATGGAGATTTTTAATATTTTTTATGCCTCTCAAAACCAGACCAGAACAGAGATTAAAGTCTAGTAAACTCTGTTAGTATAAGCATCTGTGTCCCTGTTGACATTAAAATGCGTGTGTGCTCCTTGCAAGACCAGTAAGTATAAAATAAGGATATCAGAAATAGTGAGAGCTTTCTCATCTAAATGTCATTTTTTAAAACTGGATATAATCCTCTACAAAATTGACTCAAATGCCACGTAGGTCTTTTGAACTTGAGCTGGTTTGTGTGTTGCTCAGAGTGTGGCCTGTTCTGATCAGGGCTCTTCTTTAGCCTACAAATGAAGGTTGGGAGAAAAGACAAAGTTTAAAAAAAAGAATTAAAAATCGTGGCATCTGGATTCTTGCAATTTGTCTGTTTGTAACAGCGACCATGCTTCTTCCTCACATGTTTTGGAATATGGCATAGTATGTGGGTCTTCATTAAGGGATATTTTGTCCTTTGGCTTTTTCCACACATGATTACACAGTAGCCATCCGCTCCCAACATCTGTGTTTATTAAAACCTTTCCAATAAATCTGTGCAGAAAGGAACTGTCCACGTTTCCTCTGAATTCTGCAAAAGATACTTTTTTTTTTTTTTTTTTGTGATGCACTGGTTAAAGATTATCCAGCGGAGGTGTTTGGTTTTTAGCTAGATCTTTGATATCACTACTCATTGCCCCAAAAGTTCATTAAAAACAGAGCTTGGGTGGACAGGCAATGCCTCCAAGCTTTTCTGGGATACCAAGTCCACCCTTCTGACTGAAATCCCCTTAAGCAGGGTAGAGTTAATATTCCAAATATTTATTAACTCTAAAATTTAGAGTTTATAACTCTATTTAGAGTTAATAGTCGACATTTGTGCTTTACACCTTAACTCTACTGCCCAGAGGTGGCAAAATCCAGTGAAGGCTGCACTGGGGGTGGGGTGTTCCATCCGGGACCAGTTTCCAAGGGGAAAATCTAAGGAGCAACTTAGAGAATAAGTTCTTTTGCCTGTTGCTTTTGTGGCATTCTGTGAGCGTTAGTGCCTGGCGCATGTTTCCTCGCTTCACACAAGCTAAGAAGAAATGTACTGGCACCGACGACCAGTGTGGGATTTTGTGCAGTGTAGTGTACAACGTAAGAGGGGGCTGTTCTCCAGCAGATTTTTGGCTGTGTGATTCTAGAGGAATACCTCTGATTGTGGTCTTGGAACCAAAGCCCCACCGACTATATCAGTGTTTAGGAGGGACAACAGAATCCCAGAATGGTAGGAGTTGGAAGGGACCTTCAGAAATCAGCCAGTCCAACCCCCTGCCAGAGCAGAGACACCCAGAGCAGGTTGGATAGGAATGTGTCCAGGTGAGTTTGAATATCTCCAGAGGACACTCCACCACCTTTCTGGGCAGCCAGTTCCAGGGCTCTGCCACCCTCACACTAAAGTTTTTCCACATCTTCAGACAGAACTTCTTGTGTTCTAGTTTGTGCCTGTTGCCCCTTGTCCTGTCCTGGGGCACCACTGAGAAGAGCCTGGCCCCATCCTCTTGCCCCCCGCCCTTTAGCTATTGCTCAGCATCCATGAGCTCCCCTCTCAGCCTTCTCTTCTCCAGGCTCAACAGCCCCAGATCTCTCAGCCTTTCCTCAGCAGAGAGATGCTCCAGTTCCTCATCATCTTTGTAGCATCCACTGGACTCTCTCCAGCAGTTCCCTGTCCTTCTTGAACTGGGGAGCCCAGAACTGGTCCCAGTACTCCAGATGTGTCCCACCAGGGCAGAGCTGAGGGGGAGGATTACCTCCCTCCAGCTGCTGGCCACACTTTTGAGTGTACCCCAAAAAAAGGTGGGCTCGTCCGGGATTTGAACCCGGGACCTCTCGCACCCTAAGCGAGAATCATACCCCTAGACCAACGAGCCACCACGTTGGTGTCCATCATCTCTCTTTGGGATTTTTATAACACTGTTTTGCCTTTCTTCTCCTTTGTGTTTTACATACAAGTCCTGGTATTTCGGGTTAGCCCACAAACAACACGAAGCTGCTTTGAATGCCTTCATTTTTCCTGCCTACTGCAAACCAGGCTTTTCCCCAGCATCAATTACCCTGAAAGAAACTGTGTATGTAAAACCACACCAAAAAGTTTGAAGCCCATTTAAATGTATTTCCATTTCATATAAAAGACTGCGTCGTTCTTCCGTGTATGTTGTCTTTGGGTCACCTTGCTTTTTAGAATAGCTGATGACTAAGCTGGGGCAGAGGTACTGTCCATTATACCATATTCTTCCTCATGGTGATCACTCTGGCAAACAGTAGGAGGTTTAGTGGTTGCCACTGAGGAGCAAAGAGCTGTCTAGAGCTTGCCCAGAGCTTCTTGTTTTTCTTCATGCATGGAAAGCCTGTGTAGAACTGAGGTTATGACAAACTATTTGCATGCAGCCCTCTCTCCCAATGACCAGTGCATTAATGCTGGGTTTCTAGGGAGAAATTTTTTCCAAGAACAGACTTTGTTTAGAGTGATAAAAGTATTCGTCTGATGTGTGCGGGCAGATTTAGCTGGGACGGCTGATGGGGACACCAGCTTCTGTCCCAATAGCAGGGACAGCTGTGGAAGGCACTCCTTAATTGCCCCAGTTTGCACCCAACGTTTTAACCTGAACCGCTACTGGTTTCAGTTTGTTATTACACAGGGTTGTAAATGGGGTGGGTAGAATCCATCAGCTCTCTCTGCCAGGGTCTGGCAGCAGAGCTGGAGCTACCTCAGGGGATGGTATCTCCAACGATGAGATAGCGCTTCCCAGGACACTTGCCAAAGCTCCCTCTGAAAGAAGTGACCACAGCAGAGTGTGGCAGTGCAAACAGTAGGGACTGAGATGCTAAGTGATACTTAGATCTCTCTGTTATGCATCCTTGCCATAATATGAATTTTTATTCCTTATTCTTTGTTTCTCACTAAGCTGCTGGCTGCAGGAAACAGGGAAAATATAATCAGGAAGAAGTTCAGTCCACACATGCTCTGACATTTGCATTTTCTCCTCCAAAGCATTTGCTACTGGGAGTCACTGGAGACAGGATGCTGTTCTATATGGACTTCTGATCTGATGCAGGTTGACTGTTTTCTTGGTTTTAAATAGTGTAGCACTGGATTTTGGCCAGATCTCCTAGGGTCTATATGAAGCTAACAAATCAAAATGTCTTCCCCAAGGAGCAAACAATTTAAGCAAAAGACAAGAAAGACACGGGAACAGAGACAGTCTGGGGAGTATTAAGAACAAGTTTAAAATTTCCAGCTATTAATGAGAAAAGGTCTTTCATTTCTCATCCAGCTCTGGGGAGGACATCTGAAGAGTTTGGATTTCAGTTTCACGGTCTGGGAAGCCATGCTGGCAGGATTGTTGTTTATCTCTCCTGAGAAACAGCGTGTTTCAAGTTGATTCTCTATCAAATAAAGGTTTTAAAAAAATATTTTGTTTGCTGCTTTCTCAGCTGCGCACAGCATTTGTCTTCATCTTTTGCTGATATAATATTATAGTAGTTTCTTGTAAGTGCTGAGCCTTTACTGCTGACAGCTGCTGAGAAATGATGCTGTCATGAATCATGCTTGCAAACACAGTTCTGTGATGTGACCAGTTCTCAGCCCCCATAATTAACAGCCAATTACTTCCTCTCAGAGAAGCCAAAACTCAAACAGATGAAAGAAATAGTGTTGTGGAAGCAGTGGGAGCAGTTGTGTTGTATCAATTCCTGTGTTCTTTACAAACATACACAATACAGACCAAACCGAGCATTGGTGTACAGCGATAGACAGCTCAGAAGAGTGGAATTTCCTAATTCCAAGCCCGACTTTGGCCATCTGTGC
The DNA here is from genome assembly GCA_025769975.1 of Gallinago jamesoni. Taxonomy (NCBI): domain Eukaryota; kingdom Metazoa; phylum Chordata; class Aves; order Charadriiformes; family Scolopacidae; genus Gallinago; species Gallinago jamesoni. The sequence continues at coordinate 39,733,426 of JAOQGH010000069.1, forward strand.
TTGAAGTGCACGAGGAAAGGGAAAGGGAGGAGGGAGGAAAGGTTCATTACAACTTCAAGACGATATGGTTGCAATAATAGTAGGTCACCACTTTAGAAGTTTTTTGGCTATTCCCTCAAGGTAACAGTCCGTGTTTATTAATGGGTGTGTGTGCACATGCATAAGCACATGTATGAGAGCGCTGGATCATCCAGCTGCCAAAAGCCCAGACCAGAACATTTCCAGTCCCCGGGCTGCGGCTCTGCCTGCTCCTTTGTTTAACCGGGAGACCCAAAGCTGAGCCTTTTCCACCTGGAGTCTGTGTGGCAGAAACCGATGTGGTTTAGAGGACAGACCTGGGGAATGGGAGCCAGGAACTCCTGACTAGAGCCTGCAGTTAGTAATTTACTGAATTTTTCTCCTCTTTGTAGGTTATTTTTTAACAGAATTTCATTTTGTTGGTTCACTTATATACTATGCAGGAATCATTTCCTAGGAGCAGATTAGAGCCCATAAGAAGTTCTTAAACTTTTTGCTTCCTGTTTCTTTCATCATTTGGTATTTGCAGTACTTGATTGGGGAACTAAACTGCACAGTGACAATCCTGTTTCCTGAATAGCTGACTGGGAATTTGTAAGTAGGAAGAGTTAAATCAGGATTTCAAAGGGACTCTTTGCTTTGGATGTTTCACTATCAGTCCTCCACATAGCTGGTTTTGTCAACCTAACGTTCATTGTCAACATTCATTAATATGATGAGATGTATGCAGAAATAATGAGTATCTAAAAATAGCTAAAGGTTTTGTTTTTATTTGCTTTATCATAGCAGGTGTAAAGGTGGCAGTGCTGCTGATCTCTTTTCCACAAATATGTGATAAAATTTTAATTAAAAATTTGAAAACCACCAAACCTTAAAAATAAAAGTGGAGGTTTGATTTCATGAGCTGAGGTTTTAAATGCATGCATGTTTTGTGAAATGTGCATGAAGTGGTAAAAGCTGTCAGCAGAGATGCAAAACCATCTGGGTATTTGAGACTTCTGCTTCTCTCTGTTGAGCAAAATAATGACTTGAATGGAAACCTGCTGACCTGGGTCAAAACCCACGCTCAATGCTGTTGAAGTAAATTTGCATGTGCCATGAAATGAGCATTCTTAATCTTCCACAATATTTTTTAGCTCTGGATCTCTTCAAAACTGCTACTGACTGTCTGGCTTTGGAGCAAACTTCTTCTCTGCCTTTGCTTATTCTGTAAAATGTGTTTAGAACATACAGGGAGGCTGTAGGAGTTAGTATTTTTATAATTCTCTAAACGTTTGAAAATGTAAAATATTTGCAGATGTAGTGCCATATGTAACTATGTAGTGAATTTTTATTCCTTGTATGCTAAATTTCTGAATGGTAAGAGACTCTTGGCTGGCTGCTTCTCAGCTGTGAGACATTTAAAGATCTCTTTTTGGGGAATGAGTCATACAGCCTGTGCTCCCGAGTCGCAGTTTTACCACTTCCCACCCTGTTTTGTTGTTGCTTTTAGATCAATAGCGGCACAAAGTGAGAGTCTGCTCCCGTCTTTATTCTAGCGAGCATCCTGTGCTCAGCTGGTTCTGTGATTCATGCTCTGGGATCAAGAGCAGTTCAAAAACGGATCAAGGAACAGGCTTTCTTGCCTTTCAACCTTTTGTAATTTTGTACCAAAGCTTTCCTCTGTGGTTGCAAAATATCTGTGTGTATCTGAAAGGCATGTGAAAGCGCTGCCCACCTGCTAAGTCTGTTGGCCTCACCAAAAGTCAGTTTCATAATCTGTCATTTGGATTATTTTCCCTGAAACTTTCCTAAGGCTGATTCGTTCCCTCCTTCTCTCCCCACCACCCCTCCTCACAGTTTTTGAAAAGTTTTATGGGGTTTAACATGGCCTCTCACCCTTTGTAGTTGCATAATGCTAATGAAATAACTAACAGATCATCAAAATTATCAAAGTGGATTTATGGAGCATATGGCATTCAAACTCAGTCTTTCTGGTCAGCAGAAATCCCCCACGTCTAATGAAAAAAAGGAATGTTTTTCAAAGAGAGAAGTGCTTTGGATGAATTTGAGAGCTTGAGAAAAAATGAAAATTCACTTCTCCAGTTAATGTGGCTCCATTGAGCATAATTGCTGTGACTTCCTAACTCTGTCGGGCTCTGGAGAAACCCACCGACAGGCTTAAGCTCTTGGGGCACTTCCAAGTGACATCCCAAACCTCTTCCTTTCTGTTTAATATTTGGTGAGTGTGCTTCCTTTCCATTTATCTTCATCTCCTCTGCCATCAGCAGCCCAGAAGAGGTAATAGTTTACAGTGCTCGTGGTATCTGGGAGGTGGTGTTGGGTGGCAGAGCTGTATCTGTCAATACATCTCTGACGTGGCACAGGAAGGGGAATGAGATCAAGGCTTTGGTCATTTCTCACCATCCCTAGCGTGACGTTCAATTCAGGGGTTCTCCAGCAGTTCAGAGGAAGAGAAGAGTTATTAACCCTTGGTGTTCATATCACTCTCCCCCTGGTAAGGCTGCCAACGTATCACACATTCTCACAGGAGGACAAAACTGTGCATTTCTAATTTTGGAGATAGCTGTGGGTTTGTGTTTCATTGCTTCTTGGTGTACACAAACAGCTTCGTCCCTCTTCAGTGAGAACTGGCTCTTTAAAGCCCATTTCTGGGAATCTTGTACCTGCAAAAGTTGCAGTGATTGCCCTGGAGCCTCCACTCACAGCACTACTGGCAAAAGGCGCTCATAAAGCAGAATTGCTGCTTTAAACCTTCTACATCCATGGTCTTTTTAAAATTATTGTAATCAGTCTATTTTAGGACAAGCTGTCCAATGACATTCTGGTCATTTAAAAAAAAAATCAACAGGAAATTCTGAATGTGAGTCATGCCTTTGTCTTAGTGTTTTTCAAGGATTTTTGGAATCTATTAAAAAAAAGAAAAAGCTGAATTCCTTGACATTGATAGAAACAACCACAGAAAGTCCATGTATTGAGAAGTCACTCAACAAAGAAAGAAAGTCTGTAAGCTCCAAATATTTACTTATCTTTCTAATTAACAAAACCCCCCAACTCCCCAAAACCCAAGGGTGAGACGGAGAGAGACCTGGTGGCCCTGCTTGCTATTTTTCTTTTACCTGAGAAAGCTGAGTTTTATCTTTTGGTGGTAGGAAAGGTCTGCATTGTGGGATGCTGCAGAAATCCCAGATGTTTGCGGAGATCAGATGCTTTAGGAACCACAAACACAGATTAATCCTGTGCTCCCATCCGGAGTTCACAGACACATGCATTAACGGTAGCTGCCAACTCGCTGCGTTCCAAGGGCAGAAGTAAATTGCGGTAGAGCAGTATGGAAATGGAAGCACATTAAGAGGAACAGGGACTCTGCAGAGACTAAGAGTGTTCAAGAAAATCCCTTTTCTATGAGTTCACAGTGTTTTCACCTTTAAACCGAATGTTGTCTTTATTTATAGAAATGTGAGGATCAACAACTGTTAATTTGTGATCACGGGTCTTCTATATTAATGACTTAAGAGAGGCAATCATTCTGAATCACACAAGAAGTACCCATGGCCTTTCACAAAAAAAACGTGTATCAAAATAGTATTTAAAATTTATTGTAGTAAACTTTATCCTTTTCCCTGTCCTCTTCATGCCTTTCATCAAGAAGCAACAGAAATTGTACACTGGGATGGAGATGACGTCATAGAGCCTATAAGCAGGTTGTCCTGAAAGATCTGAACTGCTTTCCCAGGAATTTTTGGGCAAGTCCTTGTTCTCAGGATGGGCATCATCTATTTTCTGTGTGAGACTGGACTGCAAGATGTTCGTCCTCAAATTATAGACTTTTAGCTGATGAAGTAGTTTTCCAGTAAAAATGAAGCTGGATTCAGACTGGTGCTGGACAATGCAGAAGATCTGTTATCAACAGCCCCAGCCCTGAAAAACCAACTCAGGCTCAGACACTGCAGTAGTTTTAAGAATAACAGAAACTTAGAAGGGAAAATAATCTTGGGTTTTGACATATATGGTTTCAGACATTGAAATCGAGCATCCTAGCCATGTGTTTAAGTTTTTCCTTGTAACTTTGAGAACCAGCTTTTTCTTTGCTTTTTAATGAAGTAACTGCTGAGTTTCTTATGAAACGGAAGACAATATCAAATACAACAAGGCTGTTGGTACAACTGTAAGTCACTTAGAACTGACTGCGCTCAGCGTACAGCGGGGAAGTTCCTCTCCAGCCTCAGTCTCTGAGGCATCTTTAAAGCAAAGAATGGATAAAAGCACCATCTGGCCAGAGATGAACAAAGGGTTCACTCCTGCATCACTGGTAGATTCACATCACAAAATTACACTTCTAATCTGAATTAAAAATGCTCTATACACGTGGAGTTATGTTATTATAGATGTTACCCCTGAGGAAAGGATCTGGGTCCATCAGTTTGCTGTTCTCATTTATAAAGTGCTACCCGATGGCTGCTAAGAGACCGGTAAGGAAGCACTTCAGCCTTTTTTTGGGGAGAAGGCAGCCCTTTTCCTTCTTTCCACAAGAGGAGCCTCAGGTGCTGGGCCCTGAAGTTCAGGTGGAGGTGGCCTTACATGTCTCAGTGGCCAAGGTACCAGCAGATGGTGCTCAAGAACATGAAATGTCCTCCCAAGGTTTTGAGGGCTGTTGAGCTTTTGAGGTTTTGCACTCCAAATGGCTGCTGGTGTACAGTCCTGTCACTCAGCAGCTTTGTCATCCTCCCCTCCAGAGGAGCGCAGAGGCAGACTTGGCTATTCTGGAAGTACTTCTGCATTATTTTGCATCAAGGATTTAAGAAAAAAAAACCCAACATATGGATTGGGCAAAGGTCCAAATCAGAGCACTGAGACAGGACAGCAGCCCACAGCCAGTGCTTAAACAGAAGAATAGTAGAAACTGGGTGTTCAGGGATCGTTCCTCTCCTGGTTGCCACCATAAGTGGCTGTACACGTGCAGAGCAGCGGGGAACGCAGCAGGGCCGTGCCGTTCTGCTACTGACACATTTCTTCTAAAATGCAGAGATTCCATTTACTTTTGTGTCATTCCTCCCACTTCATTTATAGCACAAATCATTCTGGTGTGTGACGAGGGAGTCTGTTTGAGGTAATAGCGGGAAAATCGGTCTGATCAGGTCTTGTTGCAGCTGCTTTGCAAACTTTTTCTTTAAACCCCTACCGTCTACTTGCAAAAGGAATCCTGTGCCCCAAGTCAAGTGAATTAATGTTTTGTAAAGGGAGGGTGTAATCATTTATTAGCATTGTGCTGGACAAAGTTCTTTGTCTTTGGAGATTTGGCCAAGTGCCCAGATTCAGGCAGCCTCTGACTTTTGCTTTAGTCTCCGAGATAAACTCTCAATGAAACAACGCTGGAGTTGCACCAGCTGACATGGATCCAGGGAGCAAACCCTGTCAGGAGGAACAGTTGGGAGCGACGCCAAGCCTGGCAGAGGTGGCAGGACTTTTTATAGACAGTTGGGGTATTTGTGGGATGAGGGGAAGAAGAGACCTCTTTGCAATGCGAGTCCAGATTCTGCTCAGGTTTTACCTAATTGAAGCTGATTTGCTCATCTCTACAGTCGGTTCCTATTAAAAGAAGGGTCAGTTTCTCTCATCTGTCTTCTCTTCTCTTTTCTTTTTTTTTTTTTTTTCCTATGGGGTATTGAATTTATTACTGTCTAAATATCAAAACATTCCTGGCTTGTCTTCAGCATTTGGTTGCGTATTCTGTTTCCTAAGGACACGTACTCTAGGGCTGACTTAGGCTTTGTTTGAAAAACACCGCCAATTTCAAGGGTAAACCCTTAGCAGGACGAATGCAATTAATTTAGTATGAATGTCACTTTGAGCGTTTTCCCAATGTAATCTCTTTAAAGGTTAATCATAAAGTGAAAGAATGTGCTCTGGACTCTTGACACAATGCCTGACAAATATTTTCAGCAGGCCACTGCTAAAGAAACACAGGTGTGGTCTCGCTCTTAATGTCTCTGAAAGAGTGTTGTATCTTTGGAGAAACAAAGATAAATTAAGAGCTTAACCCATTGGCTTCTTGGCATTTTAAAAAAAAATTATTTAACTTCCACTTGTTCTGGTTTTGCTCATCCACAATTCCCTGGGGGAGATAGTGTTTCAGAGAGATGAAATACTCTTGATGTCTTTATGAAAAATGCAAACAATGTGTTATTTTTAATGATGCCGTAGACTTTCTGTTCTGTTGAATTCAGCAGGATGCTCGGGAGCCCAGTATTTACATAGTAAGCTTTAAACAGTTTTGGACTTGAAAACAAACAGTATAAGGAGATTAAATAATCTTATTAAAATATGTTAATAATTTCTGGGATTAATCCTGATATTTTTTTATTCAGACAAATCTGTAATTCAGTATTCTTGTTTAAAAGTAAGTTGAAGAGAAGGAGTAGTTCCAGAATTGTTTCAGTTTTGCTTCAGTGCCAAAGGGGACATGTATCTGCTTCTAGTAAATTGGGACATCTTGGTTTCGTCTTTTTTAAAGTGCCACCCTGTTTTTCTTAATATAACCTGTCATTTCCTTCTTTAGTCTTAGAATCCAGAATTAATAGATTTTGTTTTGTTTTGTTTTGTTTGTTTCCTGAGATAGGATTGTATAGAGGGAAATGGGATGTTTTATGGAAACTTAGGGAATCTTTCCAGCTCCTGTCCTGCTCATGAAACGCAGCTTCTATTAAATTACGTAGTGTTACTGTCTGCTTCACTATCCCTCTTGCATTCTCAGAGAAATTGCATTTCAGGAGTGAATTTCCTGAAATTGCATATTCAGAAGATATTCTAGCATGGCAAAGATGCCAGGGTAAGGAGTCTGATAATTCCTCTTGCATGAGTCATTAGAGAGATGAAAGAAAGTTCAATACGAGGTGTAAATAGGTCTCTTCTACAGCAGCTTATTTGCTTGTGCAAACAATTTTTGGTTATCATTTTTTAATTATCACTTTAGGATGTTCTCAACAAAAGCATGTTCCTACCCTTTCCCTGAACGGTCGGGCGAGGGAAGGAGGCAGAGAAGGCAGCGAGAAGGTCTCCCTCCTTCTTCTCACCAGTCTTCCTCCCTCCGAAGAGCCAACTACTGAATTGATATGTGAGGGAGGAGGCTTGACAGGGGGAAGGGGGAAACAATAACGTTGGGAGGGATGTGCCTCTTTTTTTTTTTTTTTTTTTCTCCAAGGAAATTACCATTTGTGTTTATGGAGGAAAATGCTGGTTAAAAGCACTCAGTATTTTGAAGTTTTGTCCCTTCGCTGAATTTCTGAAAGCAAGTGTGAGACAACACTGTCTGCAGAGGGTTAAGGTCTTCTACCCTGTGGTCAGTTGGTCTTCTATTAGAGGCCCAATTTTCCTCAGCTTCTCAGTTTTCATCCTTTCCATGGCTCTGTGAGGTGATGCTGTTACCTCCATTTCACAGGTATGACCGTAAGCCACAAAAAGATGGAGACTTGTCCTGTGTATCATAAAAAGGCTGTGGCGAGGCAAGAAATGAAATACAGGTGGCTAAAATCCTAGGTTACCGCACTGACCTCTAGCCTTCCTTCCCCTAATTGCATCGGGAGGTCTCTGCCTAACGGAACGTGCACACAAAAACCCCACAGCAATGCAGGGTTTCATGCCATCGTTTACTCCATTGACTTTCACCGAGGAATTCCTTCACTGAGACATGCAGTCTGGGCTTGAGCATGAAAAACTGATTAAAGTATTTGGAAAAAAAAAAAAAAGGAACAGTACTTCCCAGTTTCCTCAAATACCATTTCCATTTTCCAGTGTCTGAAATCTGGTCAAATTAGAATTTAGCCTTTTGGAAGTCTGAGGGGGGAAAAAACCCTCTGACTGATAGATACTCAGTCAAGTCGTGCTGTAAACTGGCCATTATGATATTTCATTTGTCAGCATGTACTACAATCACTTGTTCTGGATCCCTTGGGCAGACTGCCTTTCAAATCAATATTAATTATGTACCACTAGACAGTAGCTAATCTGAAAGAAAGAGCAGGTTTCATTTAACAGATGACTGATGGTTACTAGCTTCCCTGTGAGCGTCGCTTTTTGGTTTTGTTCTGATTTCTTTTTTTCTTCCTTTTGAGAAATCTCTAATGACAGTATTGGAGCACTGATTGTGCTTTCCTCTGTAAACAAAGTTTTACCTTGTTTTCCATAAATCTAACATCAAGTTCAGAATTACTGGCATCCTCATAATTGAGAATTCTGCAAGATCCATCAGCGCAGAAGTTCAGCTCCAGTACCTAATGCCTTCAGAGACCTCACCCCAGGGTAACATTTTTATTCTTCTTGGCAACTGTACAGTGAACAACAGAGGAACCTGACGAAAGTGGCTTTGAAACGTGTGTTTATTGCATTGTCATTGTGCCAGAACTAGTCGTTCGTCTGAAATTTGTAAAAACTGCTTCTCAAAATGGTCTGAGTTTTGGGAGAGTGATCCATAAGAACCATGAGCTGGATGCTCTGCTGGGAATGCCTGAGGCTGACAGGTAATTTCTGTTGGGGTTAGATGTGTGATTTCTTTCTTCCCTGGGAGTGTAAACTGAAAGCTGTCTGGTTCATAGGTGATGGAGTAGCAAGACTGTCAGTAATCAGTGAAATCAAGGAATGTTGGATATGCGTTTATTATTGTAAAATTAGTCAGGGCGGGAGCAAGAATGAAACAGATACAGCTGTTAATGTGAAAATGGTTGTCGATTTGAAATAGAGGATTGGGAAGTTTCTCAGAAGACCATCCAGTCCCTTCCCTTGGTCACCTATGTCGATGTCACTCTTGACAGCCATTCTCAAACCTCCTGTGCATGCAGCTCTTGGCCTCCCCAGCTGAACCACGTAAGGCTTTTTCCAGGGATCTGAAGGGCTCCATCCCTCCCTGGGAGCCAGCAGAGCTGGGATTTGTGTTCCCTTTTCTGTAGGAACTGAGATATGCAGGTTTGGTTGGTCACTCAGATCCGTTGCATGCCCTGCAGCGGGTGCAGTGTCCTCACAGCTTTATGTCCGTGCAGTTGGAAGTGCTGATATTTAGAATTTTTCTAACGTGAGTTGTTCCTGGCTTTGCAAAGAAGAAAGCATTGCTTGATCTGGGGAGAGTGTCCCTGACACTGCACATCGCTCCATCTCTGATTGCTGCTGTAGCCCCGTTGTCTTGCTGTCCCTGACGGCTGGAATGGATGTGAATTTTGGTCCTCCTTTTTGTAGATTGCAATATCTATTAATCAACATTCTTGGGTCTTCCTTCATCGCCGTAACTCACTTGAGCCCCTAAGCTAGAAGAAAACTGTCAACTCTCCATGTAAACTGAGACATCACTGCCGTGAATAGTGCTGGAATTTTATTTATTAAGTAAAGACTCTTGGATTTCTAGCTTTTGCTTCGGAATGGCAGCCGCGAAATCCTACCCTCCCCTGGCTGTCCCTAGAGAAAGGCAGGCTGTGGTACCGCAGGCAGTGCAGGGGCAGGGGTCAATCTCATGATATAGGTGGCCCGACCACAGCTGCGTATCGAAGGGAAGCTTTTAAAAGGAAGGAGGATCTTCATGGGGCTTAGCGCAAAGTCCTTCATGCCAGCAGAGAAACATATGCTGAAGGAATCATAAGGGAGAGACAAACTTTGTTGCTCTCCTCCTGTCATCACGGGACGAGGTACCTTTATCCTTATCCCATAGTTGTACCTTTGCAAACCAAACTTAAAGAATTTCTGTATTAGGTGAAGGCACAGCAGAAACTCACTTTAGTTTTTTGGGCTTCCATTTTGGGTAGTAAACTGTAAATACTTTGAAAATCATAATGATTGTGGCTGTGATGTGAAAAAAGCTTTAGAGCACTGAGGCTTACTTTTTTCCCCCCTTGCTTGTTTTGCCATCTATGTCGATGGGAACAAGTGTTCTTACTTAGAAAGTGGCATTTTCGTTATCGTATATATTTCTTTGGAAATTGAGGGAAAACAAAACAATGCAGCAAACAGTGTGAACACCATCAAGGAACGCTTATCTTATAATTCTCAGTGCATTAGGAAATATCCCTGGGGAAGCTGTGGGAGGGAGACTTTAAAGTCTCCAGACATTTAGATTAGAGAATTTAAGAATTTAGGGAAGTCTGAAATTTAAAAAAAAAAATAATTTGGAATGGGCATCGTGTGCTTCTCATAAGTAGGCATATCTAAACATGGTTGCAAGTTACTCATTAGTGCATAAAAAAACCTCTTTAAAATTAACCTTTTCTGTCATTTTGTGGTCCGCTTTCTCATATCACATGGTCCTCAGTTAAAAAACATACACAATTAGGAGCACAATTGATTTCCTTTTTTGAAAGGGCTGTTGTAAAAATAAAAAAAGTTATGTGCTTCCACTTGGACAAGCACAGAAACAAGTACAATTGAAACATAAAAGCAATAAACAAACATTCACAGTTTGGGCTTCTGTTTTTTTGTGTGTGTTAAAAAAAAAAAGTTTAAAACAAACTAGGCGACACTCCAGGAAATGATTCTTAATGTTTTAAATATATTGTTTTAAATTTAGGTGATCCTTCACTTTCTTAATCGGGTTGGGGGAACGAGGAACATTGTTGTATGTTACCTGTTTATAAACTCTGCCCACTGCTACTCCAGAAATAACTGAACAGCACAATTCACATAAGCACTATCAGAAAACAGATCATCTAAATCAAAGCTGAAAGCTGAAATTCTTGTTTACCATTTCAGCTTCACCTCATCTGCTGTGTTTCTATTCAGATAAAGATGTAAATAAGATACAAAAAAGAAATTGTTAGAGGCCGGATGTGAACCGAGATGCACAGACCTGTTCCAGTAGAGGACTTTGTGTCCTGCTTTTGACCTTTGGTTGTGCAAAGCGACTGCCTGGATTTGCAGGGACCATCGCTTGAAACTCCCTGGTCATGTCCCACAGGATTTACGCTTGGCTCCCCACAGCAGGCGAGTATCTTCCCAGTGTCTGAAGGTGAGACACCTACGACATCGGTGGCTGCTGCAGAGTCACGTTAGAACTGGTGGCTCTGAGGTACCTGGCCCAACCTTCTGAGGACTTGTGGGTTTGGTTGGCTTGGGCTAATAAAGTTGGGTTGCCCATATTGCCAGTTCTCCTGGGCTGGATGCATTTCCCTGTGTTCTCCTGCTTATTTCTATGCACCTCTCTTCCTGTTCCAAAGGCAGGCTTTGTAGCCAGACCTGTGATTTCGTCAAGTCAATTTTCAATGCCTGGTTTATGATCAGAAGTATGATGCATCATCATTATGAGTCCCAAGCCCCACAGATTTGAATGTGTTTGAGGATCTGGGTCTATGAGAACCCAAATAGCGAGACATTATAGTCATTGCGGGTGTCAGTAACATAAAAGTACAAATGGTGCTTGGCTTTCTACACAGCCTTCTGCACACCCAGGCATTTGATTTGTGCACTCACTCATAGGCCATGCGTCTGCAGACTTTGCAGGAAATTTGCATTCTTTACATGTTAAAGCTCTGGCTTTTTCCTTGATTTTTTTTTTTTTTTTTTCCATTAGAAAAGCATTTTACATTCCTCTGACCTCTGCAGTCTAATACATGTTATATATAAATCTGGATTTATTGGAAATGTCTTTACTTATTTTTCAACTTCTTTCGGAACATTTATTGGAGAAGATACATTTGGCAGGGTGGGCTGGGATGCAGAACAACTGTGCTTTATCTAGCCCTGATTTCAAGAGCAGAGATTTCTCTGGAGAAGCAGGATTGTCTCCAGTAAAGATTTACTGCCTGTTTGGCACAGCACACTCCAAGCCTGCAAACCCTTGGAGATGGAGGCACTGTGAGACCATAATAAAAGGCCACAATTTTCTCCCTCTCTGGGATAATTTTTAGTCTGGGCCAGCGCTTCATTTTTGGGGTTTGGCTCGGTAGCGGAAGTGGAGCTGCTCTCTCATTTCTCAATGTTAGATGGTGACCTGGTTATTGGATGTTTACCGTGTGGACATGTTGCTTTAGTTTAATGGAAGGCTGTCAGTAAAAACAAGCAGTGTGTCTCAGGGTGAACCACCTAAATGCCTGGTGCTGTGACAGGACAATGGTAGGACCCGCGGCTTGAAGGAGCCTGGCTCGACCTCAGACTGTGTTTGTAAAGCTAGTGTGGCTGAGCAGGAATGCAGAGAACAAAGGAAATCTTGCTAAATTATAAGGGACTCCCTTTCTCCAGAAATGTGGAACTCTTTGAGAGAGCTGGCTTAACACAAGCATCGATTTGAATGTTTTGAAGAACCCAATACTGCCTAGTCTACAATAAAGGTATGGTAGGAGACACATAAAGTAGACTGCTGTTTAGCTTGTTTTGGGGTGTTTTGCTCTTTAAAGAAAGCCCTTCTCATAACCTTGTTCTAACTGATGGAAAACCAAAGGCTGTGTCTTAAAATGAAGGATTGCTCGTCTTGTCACTGTGTGAGAATGGGCAGAGTTGTTGGGACCAAATTCTGCTGTAGCTGTGGGGGAACAGGGTTTACATGCAGAGCACAGGATGTCAGAATATTGTCAGACGCTAGGAAAATCACATCATTTCCAAAATAAAAAATTCTAGGAAAGATGTCTAAGAGGGAGTATGAATGGAATAATTATGCAGCTAGTACAAAAGTGAACTGAAATCAGCCAAGCAGTGACTGAGGCCTGGTAGAAAGAGGAACGATTCTTTCCTAAACTCACACTTCACACTGTTACAAGTAACTTCCTGGCTCTCCCAGTACTGACTCTGTAATTTGGATCTACTTTTAAACACTTTGGAAGTCCCACTGACTTCAGTGGAATTTTTTCAGGTGTTATTTAAGCATATGCTTAAATTTTCAGATTGCAGCTCACGGTCCTCAGCCTTTGATTGTTCACTAGTTTCAGTTATAACCTCTACACTAATTTTCTTTTGGCTGTGTCAAGGCTTTGTTTTGGCAAAGGATTTTAACAGAATGGGACAAATTGGGTGCTATCTGTAGACTACAGTCTCTTGAGATGGGCTTGTGTTTCATCCTTCAGCTTTATTACCCAGTTGGGGCATGATGTGTTGCCCATGTGACAGGTCTTAATTATAAGGTCTTTGTGGTACAAATCAGCATCTTACCAATAAGTCTTGTGGACCAGTTTCTTAAACCCTTAATTTAACACAGCAAAGAACCTAAGCTTTGAAAGAAGCACACAGATGAGGTTCCTAATATCTAATGAGATCTTAGTCAAGTAGCTCTTCCCAGACATTATTAGCTGATTTTTTTCATGGGCACGTGCTACTGGAACCCTTTAACCTGTTGCAGAAAATGCAAATTAAATTAAATTCTTTATAGGCCACTGAATGCTGCTGGATTTTTTGTTTTACAAATTGATTCCTAACAGTTCCAAGCTGCCTCCTCATGCTGAGCCTGTGGGACTGAGATAGGGAGTGGAATCACCTTGTTCAGTCCACCTCCAAGTATCTTTTGCCTTTGTGGGTCACCACCATCTAAGTGTGTGAGTTAAAAATAGGTGCTGCCAAGCCTGTTCCAGCCAAGGAAGCCTTCTTTTATGAGTATATTGTATCTGAGGGGCATGGGAACACGAAAGACATTGATGTATGGTTTTCCTAAAAGCTGCCCAATAGAGCTGAAAAGCTTGGTACAGAGCCCTTTGGCAACTGTTTAGGTGGGAGCATGATTTACCCCCTTGCAGTGATACTAAAGCTGTAACCTATATCTACAAATTAAAGTCAAGGATTTATGAACCTTGGAATATTTTACCCATGCCTCTGAACTGCCAAATGTAACTATTCTGGGCTGTAACCCAAAACATAGTTTACTGAAATTCCACTGCTTTAATGATGACTTTTTTTTTTTTTCCTATAGAAAACAATATGAAACATTCTGCCATCCAAACATAATTACGTTCTGCATCTGGAATTTGTTGATGTTTCCTTTTGCTGCTTGTATACATTCAGTTCAACGAAATGGTTAGCAAATGCCATTGTATCCTAAGTCTTGGTTACTGTTGGCTGTTTTAGCTCTTGCAATACAAAAGAGAACTGCTGCATGGTGAATTCTAGCTGTCACTGTGTAGGACACTGCCCTGCCCTTTCTCTTAAGAAGATTTGAAGAAGTAGGTCACTCGGGCTGAAATATGTCTTGGGAAGGAAGATGAAACCATTTGGGTGTACATCGCCCAAGACGGTCCATGTCCTGTGTGCACAGGGAGCAGCTTCCTGCAGCTGCCAGTTAGCAGGGATGATGGAATCTGTATGGAAAAGGCACTTTGATCTGCCCTTGATAGAGGTAGAAGTGTGGATTTCTTAGAGTGGTTGGTGCTACAGCCTCTTGCTTGCCAGTGCCTTTAGGAGAACCCTAGACCTTCCTTGTTCCCCTTTCTGACCAGTACGTAAATGGGTTTTGACTCAGGACTAAGAAAAGAGCTTGCTCTCTGTGAAAATTAGTGTTCAGTCTTCAGAGGTGAGCTGCTGCTTGTTCTTTGTTTCCAGATTTAAACATATGGTAGTGTATATCACGAGTTCTTTCATCCCAGGATGATCTCTGACGACTGGGGAGGGTTAAAAGGAGGCATGGCTGTCAGGGACAGAGGCACCAAAGCCTTCAACAGGTCAGGAGTTTTGTTGTGAAAAGCTCTCTCGAGGCAATGGCAGGCTTTCAGGTAACCACAAAATGAGCTCTGAAGCCAGCCTTTAGACGAGGGCAGAGGTAATCCACAACTGTGGCCCTGGTGGAGCACACAGACAATCTAATTTTCTCTGGTTCCTGCTATGGTGGGCAGAGCAAGTGGATGTTTTCCAGATGTTTGGAGAGATGTATTTCTGAAATTGTGTTTTAGGAAAACAAACTACCACATGAAAGGACAGCAGTGCCAGGAAAGTGAAGGGGAATGGCACGTATTAAGGGTGTTTAATCCTTCCCTTTTTCTGTTCTTGTATTCTGAGAAGGAGAAGCTTGTGCTGATCACGAAAGCTCCTGGCTACCAACCCTGTAGCTTTACACGTCATCTTCTGGTGAATTTTCATCTGATGGGTTTAAGCAGGTTGTGCACAAGCACTCCTTATACAGCCTCTAGGATCTCTACTGTTGGGGGAGACAAAGAAATAGCTGACTGGGGAAAATGTATGTGTTTTATTTATTTTTTCATTAACCTCATCCCCAGAGCATCTCCAACAGAAGTCTCTCATGATGAGAATGGTACTGAAGCAGTGCATGAAGTGAAACAGTTACAAGTCTGATGACTGAATTTTTGAGCAGGAGTTGTGTTTAAACAGGAGAAAAAACAAGGGAGCAAAAATGATGTGATGCAATTCCATGGAAGGAGACATTTTCACCCCTTGCATAAATTTCAGCAGATCTTAGAGCTTCCTTCAGCTCTGAAGGGCTCTACAGCCCATGTAGCCACAGTGGAAAAGAGCTTGGCCTTTGGGTTGGATTGTGTGTGGATCCTATTTGAAGGGCATTTGCTCTGGAACACATTAAACCAATGCAGTCATCAGCTGAAAATGAGCAGTTCAGTGAGAGTCAGAAAACCCAGGCTGTTTCCTGCCTTTTGCCTGCGCAATTCAGAGGTTTCGGGGCCTTGTGTGTGTGTGTGTCTTTCAGCATTTTACAATGAAGATCCCTTTCAATCAGGGCTTTTCTGAAAGTAATTTGGCAAAGTTTAGCTACGTGCTTCTTGCCTGAGAGCTCAGGTTCTGAGTGCGCGTGCTTCGCTCTGTCTGTCATCAGCAACCACTTTAACCCGGGGTGAGGATACAGGCTCTGAAATCCCCCCCAGGCTATGGTTGTTGAAGCAAGATGGTGAAAGGTGAGGGAGGCAGATTACAATACGTGCAACGAAACCCAAGGGAACAAATGCACCTTAAACTTCTACTGTGCTTTTACAAAACCTAGAAAAGCAACTTCATAATTACCTGCTCAGCAATAGATGTTGATATGGTGGCCTTTACTTCCAGTCAGTGGAAGTTTAACCAGAGCTACCTGTCCAGGAGCACTCTCTTCAAGGAGGCGTGGAAGGACTCACTGAAGCAATTCTAGAAAATACTTTGGTAGGGCAGTGCAGCGATCATAAAGTCATAGAATGGTTCAGGTTGGAAGGGACCTTAAAGATCATCGAATTTCACCCCCCTGTCCTGGACAGGGACACCTCCCACCAGAGCAGGTTGCTCAAAGCCCCATCCAGCCTGGCCTTGAACCCCTCCAGAGATGGGGCAGCCACAGCTTCTCTGGGCAGCCTGGGCCAGGATCTCACCACCCTCGCAGGAAAGAACTTCTTCCTAGTATCTCATCTAAATCTCCCGTCTTTCAGTTTAAAACTGTTCCCCCTCCTCCTAGGGCTCCCCTCTCTGATAAAGAGTCCCTCCCCAGCTCTCCTGTAGCCCCCATTAGGTGCTGGAAGGGGTTCTAAGGTCTCCCTGGAGCCTTCTCTTCTCCAGACTGAACAACCCCAACTCTCTCTGCTTGTCAATACTCCTACATCATCTCTTTAGTGATACCCTTGTAGTTCATGAGTGTCAAACAAATGCCAGAATGTCGCTCTGCCTGGAGAGGAAAGGTAGTTGGGGGAACAAACCCAGGGTAAGAACTGAGAAAGTCCATTCCCTGCAGTCACAGGTCACTATGTCCTCTCATCTTCTCTGTGAATTTATAAACAACCATTTTAAAACACAGTAACATTTTTGTGTGGTTTGTGTTTCTCCCATCCTGTCGGAAGGCTGTGCCAGAATCTTTCTGCACCTTTTTCTAATTTCTAGCAGAAATTTATTAATGGCTGGCTTGTATCCACTGCTTGTTGTGCAAATGTTTTCCTTCAGATTAGATGGCTCTTCTTCCTGCTGTTTGCCTTTCTGATTTATTCACAGAGCGCCTTGCGTACCTCCTCTCAACCTCACTTCTCCATCTTAAAAGGTGCATCTTTGCAGTGCCCAAGGGAGCAGAACAGAGACCTCTGCACCACCGATTCCAGGAGATGTGGAAGGGGCTTTGGGTGGGCTTTGCAGCCAGACCCAAAAAAGCTGTCCATGCTGTGGTGCTTGGGTTTGTGTCCAGGAGGATTACGGGTGTGTTCCCATCCCTCTCGGACACAGCCAGCTTGAGGGAATGGAAGGTGAAGATGCTGAAGTTGTACCCCGAATCTCTTCCTGCCATATTCCTTCTTAGGTTTGGCCAAGGTGTCTCAAAGCTCTGAAGCAAATGCTCACCAACCCCCTGCTGCCCTTCTGAGCCTTCAGGCAGCTCGCAGCAGTCAGATAGGATCATCTTGAAATTGTTCATTCAGCTCTTAGACTTCAGCAAACTCGCAACTACTTGGTGTGATGTAAAACATGGAAGTTATTAAAGTGAAATAACATCTCCTTCCATTCTGAAATTTCCTAACCATATGGGAAGCTTCCAGGAATAACTCATACGTATCAATTCAGCGCTTGCCAGGAGGACTGCCTGTCTCAGGAATCCATAGGACGGTACAGCAGTTACCTTGCCCTGTCTCACATGGAAAGATTTTTCCTCGTGTCCTTTACAAGCACTTGACACTGAGAACAGCCTGCTCGCAGCAACAATTACATGTTAATGTGGGTTAATAGAAGTTCATGTGTCTGAGCACTTGGAATGCTTAGCTCTCCTTTGCTGCGTTGCTTGACAGCTTTATTACTGCAAATACTGGGAGAAGCCAGTTCAATATGCTGAACACTACCAAAAGATTTTTCTTTATGGTCTTAAGAGGGCTTATCTGTAATTCCTGGCTGCACAATCTTTGAATACTATAATGTTACAGACAATGATTTTTTTGTCTTGCTTCTTCTTTATTTTTTTTTTTAACACAAGGTTTATTTTTAAATAAAGGCCCTCTGAGGCAGAACGGGGTCATTGTTAACTCCTTTTCTGCCTCAGCTCTTTTAGGGAAACTGCAGATTTGATGCAGTTGCTTCATTTTGTCAGTCTATGGCGATTTCATTGAATTACTCAATTTGAAAAATTGCTTCAAGAGTGTGAAGAGTCGAAATATTTCATTGAGGAATTTCTAAAATGAAACTGCAATTTGCGGTAGCAATTTGGTTTAATTTTTTTTAATATAATTTCAAAACCAAAATGAAAATGCTTCAGAAGGATCCAAACCAAAAATAGTATAACGAAGACTGCTTTTTTCCTTTAAGTTTTACTTTACCATGAATTAAAAATATTAATTTTATCTGCATTTCCTATGCATTTCCAATCCAGAATGACCAATTAATATGGATAACCTGTTGATCCCCCACTGCCGCTCCTGAGCTGTGGGTCTGAGCCAGCTGGGGTGGACCTGTCCTCAGCATGGCCTGGCCCACAGCCTTGTGGTCACCTCCAAGGCTTCATCCTGGCTCATGTAAACTTGCAGGGACACCCGTTCCCCTTTGAGCTGTGGTTTCTCTGAGGGCAGCAGCTGCATGCCGAGTTCTAAATACAGCTGAGATCCTCAGCTGCCGTAAATTGTCATAAGTTCAAGCCAGTGATGTGTGATCTACGTTAGCTATTGGTGGGTAAAGGCTGTAGGCATCACTGGGAGCTCAGTGCTCTGTTTGGGAGGGTTCAGAGAGAAGTAAAGAAGTTTTACTGTCATTCCCTCCACCTAGCACAGTTCCTTAGCTGGGCAGTACTACATTAATCTAAAGATTGCTCAGTCACCTTTTATTTTTACTTTTGTAATTTTGGCGGTGAGACCCTGGCCCAGGTTGCCCAGAGAAGCTGTGGCTGCCCCATCCCTGGGGGGGGTTCAAGGCCAGACTGGATGGGGCTTGGAGCAACCTGGTGTGGTGGGAGGTGTCCCTGCCCAGGCCAGGGAGTTGGAACTCAGTGATCTTTAAGGTCCCTCCCAACCTAAACCATCCTATAATTCTGTGACTGTCCAACCTGCTTCCATCATGCTCCCTACTGGAGCTGGAAATAAATGATGCACTTGTACTCCTGCAACAGGAAAGAGAACCCACGTCATGGATGGGACTCTGCTGTGGAAGATGCTCTCTGTCTGGCAGAAAAGGAATGATCCCTGCCCAAAGGCCTTCCTTTCCCTAAAACCACCCACTTAGGAAAGGCACGAAGGTAGACTGAACCCAGTGGGACTTAAGCACTTGTCCATATTTTACTCTGTCCTCTGAACTGCCACCAACATAAGCATCTACTCAGCTCACTTGTTAGGACAGGGTGACATGACCAGGCATCCAAGTCCTCCATGGGAACTCGCATTTCAGTTGCCATTTCAACAACAAACTGTCGGCAGCCTTGTTGACAATCACAGGGATGCCTGATGCAGGCCCAGGCTGCAGCTTATGAGTCAGGCTGTGTGTGAGAGCAATAAAACACCCTTCCCTGGTGCTCTGGAGTTGTCAAGAATTCCCAGTAGCAAAGAGGAGCTGCAGGAAAGTCTGGCACACCAGACCCACTGTCTTTGATCTGGCCTGACTAGACCTGCGTCTTATTTGTCTAATACTTTTGCCTTCATCTGCAAAGCTTGAAACCTGTTTCTGAAAATGATGCTGCCGTTACAAAAAGTGATCACGTGTTGCAAAGGGAATTTTTGAGCTCTGATTTTATTTGAAAGCTTCGCCCTTTTTTTTTTTTCCCTTTGAAAAATTAGAGTGCTTAGATTTTCACTTTAATTTCTCCTTTTTTTTCCCTCCCTCTTTTTGTTCTCTTCAGTTTTACTCCTCTATCTCTAGCACTGATTAGCGCAGAGAGATTCCCACGGCACGTGTCCCCACTGCGGGGTCCTGCTGCTGCTGCTCAGCAGGTCCTCATGGGGCTCACACAATGAGTTGTGCCAACAGGTCATGCTGAGATATTTCTCCATTCCAGTGACTTTTTCACTCACAAGACAGGGATCAATCCATGTTAGATACAACAACTCACTGTATGCACGCAAGCTTTTTAAAATGTAAGGTATATTTGCCCTTGCTGCAATATTAGGACTACCCATTGCTGTTTTATGGCCGCAGCTATATCCATTTTGAAGCAGAAATATTATGTATATGTTATCAATTACCTGCAGCTCTTACTATTCTGCTCTTGAGCTGTATGATGACTCTTAGCACCGCTTTTTTATGCTTTTACAGCTCTACTCAGATTTCAACCCTAGAAGAAGAACAAAGAGTGTATGTTACTTATAACTGCAAAAATATCTAAGTGGAATAGGAAAACCATTTAACTGAATACTGATACAACTGGGATGTATAAAGAAGCTGTAGCTGTAAATGTATTTCTAGGTAACCAAGTTTCTGTTAACAGACACTGGAATTTTCTGGAGATCATTGTGGACAACTTGGTTCTGGGCTGTCTGGAAAAAGATGACTTGAAAGGTCTGTGTTCTCACCTTCTGAAAATTTTTAAATCCTTCAAGGTAACAAGCTGGGCACCTGGTAACTGAAACATTTGAAATCAAGCAGTTTCTATGAAAACACAGGGTTTGGTCTTACAAAATGGCTGCACTGATCTTAGAGTGGCTGCTCAAAAGCACAAGATAAGCAGGAGAAAGGACATGTTGCAAAAGTGACTGTAAATTTTTACCCCTGATCTAGTTTCAGGGAATATTTTAGATTATTGTAGTGTCAATGAGGGAAAATACATCTCTGCTTTCCACAAAGTACATATGGAGTCCAGTTCACAGGCAGAGAGGGAGGAATGGCTTGAGCCAGGAATTATGTAGAAACTTCTTCTGCATTTGTGTTCACAGACAGTTAAAACCCTCCGTATGGCAGTGGCTCCCGCTGGGAGCTTCGAGCTGTGGAGAGGGGGGCAGTGGGAGGAAGATGGTGGGGAGAACATACTGTTCTACTAGTGCTTTGTTTCTGTAGACCAAAAAAGTGCAACATGACCTTAAGTATATGATCTGGGCAGTTTCTGCATCTTTTGCAAATTACGGAGCTGAAAGTATCAAATCCTTTGTGTATTCATCTCTTTTTAGATTTGGTGAACTGAAGAGCTCTTTACAGAGAGGTGCTGAGTGTATCGTCTCTGTCCAAATCCAGGGTCTGCCTGGGGCTTAGCTATATTCCAAATCCATCATAGCCTTGGAATACACTTCCATCTTTTTAAAAAAAACCAAACTTTCTGAACTTCTTGTTTTCTTCCTCTTCCAAAAGCACAGGCATCAGTACTTACTGAGATCAGTTTTGTAGCCAAATAAATACAGTCTTTCCATACCACGAGCTTTTGAGATGTGATGTTCCCAGAAATGGTAGCAGGCTTTTCAAAATTAAAAACCTCTGGTCATTTTCTTTTTATTTATGTTCCTCTGTTAACAAATGCCTTGTTTGATTACTTTTAAATGTTGTGTTTCTGGAACAAAAATAGAATACTGGCTTTTAACTCTGGCCTTTAATTCAGCGTGTATTACTATTGAGCTTATGAGAAGGCTGAGAGGTTCTTTTTTTTACAAAGAGTGGATTGTTTTAAGATCATTGTAAAGCCAAATGTTTAAATACTAACCATTTAAACTTACTTCCAGTGCTCTGCAGTTACTGGTAGAAAGCTTGAATCATTTTCTACGACTTCTTAAAAAGTCTTTAGTTGATGGAAAACTGTTATGTCAAAATCTTGGTTAACTGTTGCCACAGTGTACAAGACCCTGGTGGAAATATCTTGCATTTTGGGATTTCTCTGACTTGTGATGCTGCTTTTTGGCTAGACTGACTTTCCTGATAATGAAATGAAAAAGAAAGCTATAGACAATTTACTTGCCACAAAGCTATGCGGAAGTAGGATTCTGGATTTGAGTATATTTTTGTTGACACCTGTTTTAAATGGCTGATACAAAGGACACGAGGAAGGGGAATAGATGCCAAGCATTTGTATAGGACAGTCTGAAAAGCCCCTTAGGTCTGAATGTTTCTCTGAATTTTGGAAAAATGTAAATCTCCACCTCATGGCTGGCACTTTTTTTAAATACAGCAGGTTCTGTCCACGCTTTGCAAGTGAGCAGTTGTAATGTTTTGGTTAACCAGGATCCTAATCTGACGCTTAAATTTCTCATGGCAAAGAAATCCCTCTGAGCTCTTTTATGGATCGGGAGTTATCCAAAAGGAACTTTCATCTGTCAAAGGGCTAGGTCTTACAGTTTTTTCAACTAATATGTTTTTGAACTGTATTAAGGACTAAAATCAGATTCTCCTTGACGTGAAGGAGTTTGGGTTTGGTTTTTTTTTAATAAGTACTTTATCGTTATTTAAAAAGCCTGAAACAAGGAGTGAATTACAAGTATACATCAGATGGGGTAAGACTTCTGATTTTTGCTCTGTTCTGAAAAGAGTTAGAAACCTTTAAAAAATGTTGTCCAAAGCTTTTAATTGCTATTTTTAAATGTTTATCACTGCTTTACTGATAATTAGTGTCTAAATTTGTCAAGTAATATGGCGTAGCTGCAGCTTCTTAGATCTGAAATACAGTCTGTTTTCTATCCAGCTGATTTCCTGTAAAGTGCTGAATTATTCTAGCTTTTATGGGTCATTGTTAAAAATGGCAGGAAGGGTCATTGTTAAAAATGTTTTCAGAACTTTGATAACCAGTTTATCAACTGATTCACATGTTTAATCAGTTAATAGGTTTTCCTTTTTAGTGCATGGGAATGTCTTTGTTTATCTTAACTGAGTAACTGTTTCTACAGTGGAAAGAACTGTAGTTGACTGATAATCTTTTCAAATATGTGGAGTTTGCTCTTGTGATGCAAGTTACGTGGCCAGATCCTGCACTCTCACTCGTAAGTCTGTATTCTCAGGGAATAGGCCACTGGAATGAAGTGCAAGGGTTTGCACATAATTGAAACCCCCAAACGGTCCAGTATTCTGGGAATGCAGAGCACGGCCCTGTAGTTTTGAGGCAGTTTATGACAAGGCTTTTGAAGGCATCTGGGTATTTTAAAAAGGTGGTCAGGTGCTTTTGAGAATTTTAGAGGGTGGTTAAGTGCCAAACAACCATGGTTCCTCCAATACCTTGTCAAGAATTTCTTAACAGGCTACTTTATGACCAGAAATGCCAGTGTGACAAAAGGTATGTGTTTGGCATGAAATGACTCCAAGCACTGAGATCCCCCGTCTCTGGTGACCTGTTCTAGGGCTGTACCACCCTTCTTCCGGAAAAATTTTTCCTCATCTCTGATCTGAACCTGCCAAGCTGCAGTTTTTTCTATTGCCCCTTGTTTGGTGCCGTTGTCACTATAACTTCCCTTCAAGTAAGGGAATTTAATGTAGGCTACTTCCTTGCAGGCCACTATTAGATGCCCTATTACTAGATAAGCATCTTTGCATCAGAGCAGACGGGCCAGGGCCATGCTGCAGATGCAGCCGTGCATGCACTGTGCCTTGCTCGCTGAGAGCACACTGTTGGCTCATGTTCAACTTGAAGTCGGGAGGCTTTTTCTCTGCTATTCCCATTATAATAAGGCCAATCTTCTCCTGTGTTTATAAACAAACTTTAGGCCAAGCAGAACTGTAAACTTTATTTTGCTTTTTTGGAAATAAATTCAATGATGTTTGCTTTCTATGTAAAGAGTGAACTTGGCATGAAATGATACACAATAATAAAGTTGCAAAATTTGAGTTTACGTAACATTTATCTGCCTTGAAATTGCAGATACTTACAAAGCCCTGCAACACTCAAACCCAAACCAGTTGAATTTGTCAGAGAACCACATTCATACAATCACAGCAGCTTCTGGCAACCGGCATCGCATTTGCACATGTGAGAAAGAGTTAGCAGTTTGGTTTATGTGATCTGGTTTCTTTTTAGGTATGCTCATGCCACTTGCTGCATGAAGGAAATGTGTTTAGATGAACACGAGTTGTAAGTAAAGACCCAAGTTAACTCTGGAAACCCAGTTTTATTGGTATTCTTCAGACTGGAGAAGACACAGACATATTAGTAAAAAGTCAGCCCAGCTTGATGAACCGGGTTTTGCACATTGTGGCTCACATCTCAACTCTAAAACGGTTTCTAACTTCCTCCTATGAATAGCACAGAGGTGAAATGGAGTATATTCTGTATCGTTGAGAGCATGCTGGGGACTGTTGATGGAGAGGCACGGGTGGAAAATGCAGCTGGGCCTGGCTATGTACCATGAAAAATGTATATTCTGGAGCCTGCCGTTTCAGTCTTGTTTTAGGCCAGGGCAGGACTGTCCTACCCTCTGGAATGATCCCCTGTTTTGTCGGCTGATGTAAGGGAGAATGAGCAGAGAGGAGGCTGCAGGGATTTCTTATTTCCTCTGGCCACCAAAAGGCAGGAGGTGATGGGAGGGAAGCAATGGGATCTTGTGGAAGTGGACAGAAGATCGGGTTAAACCGCTTGTGAAATTTGTGTTGAGTCATCTGCTGGTTCGTACGGAGCATTAATTCAGTGTTTTATTTGATAAAGCAAAACTTCCTGAGACTTGAGCGGGTGCTAACCTCTGAGAAGCGTTGCTCCTTGTTTGCCTGTGGATATTTAACTGCAAATATTGGAAAGTGGTGATATCAGCCCTGCTTACAGTGTTTGAACATTTACCTGGTTTAAAAAATATTTTATCAAAAAAGATTCTTGTTTAAAAAATTCTTCTGCTAAATACAGTGAAGATAAATAGAGTGTGGTGTTTGAAACCTGGGGTTTTGTTGTCAATTTTCTGATCTCTTCTATTGAAAAACCTCTCTTTGCTGAAGAGTGAGAAGCAAGTAAGATCTCCAAATTTGTTGCTGAAGCTTTCTGAAATTCTGTACCAATTCATTAGGTACAACGTAAGTGTAAAGCGTAGGCGATTATTAGGATTTCAGCAGCAAATAATGCAGCCCATGAAACATTAGACTTATTTCCTTCTCATTTAAAACATTGTAATGGGTTTTGCCTTGGCTAAATGTGCTCTTGAGCTTTTATGTCAAAGTGAATCATGATCTAGCGCTCACCAGATTAAATCTAAATGTTGCAGCATTTCCTTTCGAATTCTGGCTCTTCCCACTATGATAATATTATTTGTCTAGTTAGTTATGTGCAAGTGTGAATGAGAAGATGTGATTTCTATATATCTATTGCACACCCCCGGGGAAGCGTTGCCCAAGGAACTCGTGCTCCGGTTGTGCTCGGCAGAGCTTGCCTTGAACCGCCGCTGAAGAAAAAAAAAAGGAAAAAAAAAAAAAAAATAGAGCCAAGCTGATAATTAGGTAAAAAGCATAATAAGATCCATGTCTATAAGGCCAGCGTGGCCCAGAAGACTTTTATTTGTGTGAATTTCTGGTACAGATGTTAAAGATCCCGGCTACTTAATTGGTTGCTAAGCTACGGAGGGGAGAACATTTGGGTTAATGACCGGCGGGCCCAAAGCCGCCTGCTCGGCCGAGCGGGCCCTGAGTGGAAGGGACAGGCCCGGCCGGGCTGTCAGGAGCTGGTGACACTGGTGGCCACCTGCGCTGCTGGGTTATTAGAACATTTCATGTCAAAGTGTTTGTGGCGTTGGAGCAAACGGGCCCAATTAACGGGCCTGAAAGCCCCTCTCCAGCCAGCCATCACTAACACTCCAGATAAAATTTGACATCTTCCCTCCCTCCCTCCCCTCCCCCATGCCCCAAACTCCAATTAATTTAAATGGTTTTACTGAGGGATCGTGGCACTGCTGAAAAGGCAGAGGACTTTGCTTGGGTAATCAGCTTAAATACCGGTCCGTTTCCTGCCCATTCTGCTCCAAACTTCCCATTTGGGAGACATAAATACTGTTTTTATTTTTAAATCTTTTTTGTCTCCAATTTCCTCTGGATTTTCTGATGTGCCTTCTACAAGACTCCATTTCAAAGGGCAGAATGGTACAGCCTGTAAACTGGCTGCAGACGGGAACTTCTAAGTTCAATGTTGATTGCCTTTATTGGAAGGAAGGGGTAATGAGGGGCTTCACATAGAAAAGATACATCTTCTCTGACAGTCTGAAACTGGTGATAATTAGGGAGAAATCCTCAGTTTCATTAATTTTTACACTTCTTAAACACTCTTGCCTATATAAGCATTTTGCATCTCCCACTGTAGCAGCAGATCAATGATTTTTTGAAGTTTAAAAAGTTAACAGATCGTTGAGGAACATTTTTATAAGTATATTCATCTGAAGATGTGCCAGGGTGTGTGTCAGTCCTAAGATAAGCTTCGAAACGCTGCTATTACGAGACTGTGTAGACAGAAGCTGTTACAGAAGCATCTGTGAATTCAGGTTGAATATATAGTTCAGCCAGTATTGAATTCTTCACTGTCATTACTCAAGGGAATTGCCACCAAGTGGAAGAGACCTTCACGGGGTCAGGGTCTTTACTCAGGTGAAAGACTTGAGTGTGTTTAATTTTAGGAGGGTGAGTAATCTGTGGAAACATTCCTGTGCTTCAAATTATGCGTGCACACAATTTTATTCCTGTATTCAACCGAGAACTTTTTGTCCATCGTGCTCCTCTTTTTAAACTGAGGAGGAAATTCTGTTTTCTGGCAGGATCTAACTGAAATCCCCTAAGAAATGTTCCAAAGCTTGTCCAATGTTAAGGAGAAGTTGGTCTGTAGGAAAACCAAGCTTTTTATCCCACCATTGTAACAAGTCAGTCTGGGTTTCAGAAGGAAGGAGCTGGGTGGTGTTGCTGTTTATTATACTGGTTGATTGGAAATGGCATTGGGTTCCACATCCAGAGTTTTCCTGGGTGTTTTACAGTCTCAGCCTCTGGACTCAGCTCAGCTCCTTCAAGGGCACTAAAAGAAATGGACAGACATTTGCAAAAATATCACATACAACACTCCCAAAACTAAGCTTCAGTAGCTAAATGGCAGTCAAGCTTTCTTAAGCATTGACATGTTAACAGTAATGGTTAAATTGTGATTTTCTCAGGAGGGGAAATATATTGTATTCTTCACCTTATGTCAGCAAAGCCACTATTCACTTCCATCTGTCCCAACCAGAAATGGATATTTTCCTCACTGGATTTAATGAGAAAGACATACTCTGTTCCCAGGTGTTTGATAATTGAACAAGTACTTTTAAAATATATTTTGTTGATGTCAGTTTACACATTTGCTAGCATTCCTTTTTTCAAATGTTATCCTACTGTGCTGCTATGTCTCCAGTGCTGTTTTTCTAACGTTGTTTAATGATGAATCATGAACATTAACTTTATATGTGTGTAATGCTTTATATATATATATATGTATTTATATAAAAATATGGGTGGTGGCAGGGAGAGACTCATTCTGTGTGCTCCATCTTTTGTTTTGATCTAGTTGCTATAGAAATCTTAAGATCAATTTTGACAGAATAAAATACTACAAATTACATTGTGGGATTACCTCATTACAGAGGGCTGGCACATTGGATTGCAACATTACTGAAACGAAAAGCGTGAACGCTACAGGAATTTCTGCTCGATGGAAAAATGTTATTTTTGGATTCTTCAGGAAGGCGTGCATATAAAACCACCGGTTCCCTGGTGAGTGACTGGTCCCTGAGACCAGCAGAACTTTCGTCTTAATTTTTTGGTTGTGGCAGGTGACGTCATATTTGGCCATACATTTACTTTAAGCTGCAACTGGCATCTCACTGACAGAGGCCTTCAGGTGTTTTTTCTGTTAAACACTTAGGCAACTGATTTCTTAGAGCAAGACTGATGGAATGAGTCCTTTTTCTTCCTTTTTTGGCGTCATCTACTACCTACATGCCTTTGTATTGATATTACTACTCTTGGTTTAGTGATTTGCTCTCCCTGTGGAATAGAAGGGATCGCGCTGTGCCTTACGGTCTGAAAACTGCCTGAAGTTAGAAACAACTTTCAGAATGAGCAGCTTTGGGATGGAGTCTCACTTCAGTGGGAGGTCTCCGTGCGGTGTGGAGATGACCCTGAAATGCTGTGGGTTTCTTTTTCATGCTGCTGTAACTTACACACATAACATGCAGATAGGTGCCTTGCTCAAAGCAGTTTTGCAGTTCGAGTCAGGGAAGTGTCTTGTGCTCTAACTACCAGCAGAACTTTATTGCTGTGCTAGTAAAAGACACATTTAATACTAGTTTTAATTTAGGTATTTAGATGTAGGTATTATTTGTATACAGGGAGATGATCTGTGTGATTTGGGAAACGGTTTAGTCATTCTGTTTTTCTTCTAGTCAAGAATATTACTCTTGCTATATCTAATCTAAAGTTATAAATTGCAGTAAAGGTACAAATCCAAAACAAACATTTTGAAGAATTTGAATGGTGTAGAGCCCCAATTTCCATTTCAGTACTCTCTCTGTTGTCCAATTTGTTAAACTCAAGTGGTCCCATGTGCGAGTAGCATGACTGCCAGAAGCACTCTTTAGCCATCTGCTTTTTTGGTAAGTCTTCGATTATTTCTTTGTGCGTTTTTCTATCCAAAATTAGAACTGGCAAGTCAATTGGTTGATTAATATTGTATTTTTTAAAATTTAACATTTCCAGCTTATGGCTAGGAAATGCCAGCAAGGTAATAAAAAGCACAAGAAATAAACTTTGCTGCTGAGGTCAAACTGTCCTATGGTGGAGCTTTTTTACCACGTTGTTTCAGCCTTTCAAGAGTAGCAAGAGAACTGAATAGGAAAAGTTTTACTGTTTGTGGGTAATGGCAAACTGGAAGGAAGAGACATAGCAGCCTGCATTAATGTGATGAACTGTCTTGGAAACATGAAGAACTGCCAGGCACTGATAAAGGCACTGGCAATAGAGCTGAACTGAGAAGGTAGCAATGCATTTAAATCTGAACCAAACTATGGAGTAGAGGAAGAAAAGGTAATGAACCAAAAAACCCGGTTCAAAACCCTATGGGAGAGGCTCTCATCTGTGTCCTGCAGCTGGATGGGGCTTGTGTCCAGATTGTCTCAACTGAAGCTTAGCTAGAGGTTCTGGGATTCTTCAGCAAAAAAGCCTGGTCCTGTGTTGGTATCTAGGGAGCGAAGAGGGAGTTGGGGCTGGAGTGGACACTGTGAGGTGCCATGGGACAACAAGGTCTACCAGCCTCTGGCCGGCTATTCCTCCCGG
Source organism: Gallinago jamesoni (assembly GCA_025769975.1). NCBI lineage: Eukaryota > Metazoa > Chordata > Aves > Charadriiformes > Scolopacidae > Gallinago > Gallinago jamesoni. The sequence goes on from JAOQGH010000069.1 coordinate 39,762,436, forward strand.
TTCCAGTTATCAGAAGGAACCACTAGATCTTTTAGAGGCTGTGGTTCATTTTGGCTGACTTGAAGATATTAACACGGTGGTGGTGAAGGAAAAGTTAACTTTAAAGGGGGCAGGCTGGAGAACTCCTGAGTTTCAGTGCATTTTGCGGGCAGAGTCCAACTATGCTTATACAGCTTTGAGTTTTCAGCTTCATTTCACTAGTGGCATCAGTTGACAGAAACTGAAAAGGTTTTACTTAATGAAGAAATTCTCCCGGGTAAATCAATGCTGCAAGACAAGCAGAAGATAAATGAGAACTCTAGATCATTGGCCTTGTATTTGCTGCATTTTAGCTACATGACCTGGTGCTTTTGGATCAGAGTATGCTGGGTCTGTTCTAGATGGAAATCAGAGAAGTTAGTAATGGGTGTACCCTGTGATGCTGCCTTGGTCCAGGGGGTTGGATGATAAAGAATAACATATTATTTGTTTGTTTGGTGGTGGTTTTTTTCCCTTTTAAAATAAATTGCATAAGAATTTTGGTCTGATCAGCAGCATCTTGTGAAAGTGCAGCAGGTTTGCAGGATAATGATTGAAATGTTCCACATGTATTGGTGGAAATATAGAAATATTTGGTATTTCTAGCAGCCACTGTGAACTGCAGGGCTGGTGGGGAAAGAAAGAGAAGGGTCTTTCTTTGGTGCAGACTCACATTGTGATATGTGCCATATTCAGATGTTACTACTGGGGAGAACGCCAGGTCCCTTAACGCAACCTCTCAGTCCATGCGTTCATCCTTGTCATTTCTCTGACTGTGTAGACAATTTAAAACATTTCTTTCAGATCATAAAGGGCTCTGGAAACTTAACTCCCTTTGCATTTCAAAAATTGCCCTCTGATCGTGTAGGAGACATCGATTTTCATGGCAGTCTTATGCAGAAAATCAGAAGTTGACAGAGCTGTGGTGCTTTCAGGGATGCTGTCGAGGGTGGGCTGCTCTGACTTGGGGTTTCTGGCTGCTCTGCGTCTCTTGATTTGCAGGCTGCTAATGGCTGACAGTGCTCCGAGCTGTCACAACGGAGAAAGGGCAGGCACTTTCTGAATACACAAACGCTCAACACATAAAAAGTATTTTTGTTTTAAATTATAATAAATGGGGGGGAGGGGGAGAGGAAAGGAGAGTAATTTAGCAAGTGGGGATGTGGTGGGAGCAAGCCAGGCTGGGGTTTGCTAATACCTGAACTAGGCTGTTGAAAAATGGTCTAAATCTGTTGGAAGGTCCTGAAAGCTCAAAAAGCTCAACGCTGCGCAGTTTAAGTTAGTGGTGACAGGATTGGACCCTCTATTCTTTTTTATGTGGTGTTTTAAATTACTTTCCCATATTTCCAAAGACATTAACGAATCTTTTCAAAGCACATTGTGAAATCATTGTATGTGTTACTTAAACTACTTAGCCATATGTACAATAGTTTAATACAATATATAGGCTTTTTCTTTTGTTTTGCTTTCGCAAAAAACTGGCAAACTGAAAATCTTTCCTCCCCTCCCCACTTTGATTTTTTCCAGGTAAAATGATGGCAGATGTACTCAACTCAGTTTCATATAACATATTGCTTACTGGAAGAACGAATTTAGCTCTCTGCCCTTTTACTGTAAACTTGGTTTTGTTTTTTATGTATTTGTAATTTCCTTTGAACCATTTATAAACAGGTTAGAAATACAATTCCATGCCATCTGACTCTATTAATAATCAGAGCTCTTTATATGGGTTCTTTAGGAGTCTGTCAAGTAGGAACAAACTGTATGGTAAACAAACATCTCCAAACTCTTCCTGCTGCAGAAATATTCACTGCATTGTTTTGTTATTCCTTGGAGCTTTCTGACTTTACTTAGAGCGTTATAGTCAGGGATTTAACTGCTAATTGTTATTTCCAGGAAGACTATTTTATTTTATTCCTTTAGGGTACAAAAAGAAGTAATTTTTGCAAGAACATTCCTGTTCTATTAAAAAAATTAAAAATATCATTGGAAGGTTGTGAGAGTTGGGGTTTTGATGACAGAGCCAGGAGGCTTCTGGCTGGTTTGTCTGCTTAATTCAATGATACAGCAGAGCCAAGACAGTGATTCACTGTCACTGGATATGATGACTCCAGAGGTCTCTTTACACCTAAATTATTTGGTGATCCCATGAAATCGGAAGTTTCCCCTTACTTTTCCTCCTCGTGTCTGACTGCACACCCCCACAGCTTCCCTTGTGTTGTTCTGGCACTTGTACTCCTGCCTGAGCAGGTTCAGCTCCCTACACCTGCAGAAAACTAACCTGGGGGAAAAAAATGAGGATTTTCTGTGCAGTTTGCCGGTCAAGTGTACTCAGTGAGGGTCCAGTAAACGTTAACCAGCGTAGAGGAGGGGGCAGGATTGTGTGATGGGAAGCGGTGCTGGAAAAGAACAGGTTGTGGGACAGACCTTTTACAGATTCACGGATTTGACAGAGTTGGAAGGGATCTCTAGAGATGACCTAGTCCAATTCCCCTGCTAAGCAGGGCTGCCCAGAGCACATCACTCAGGAGCATCCAGGTGGGTCTTGAAAATCTCCAGAGAAGAGGACTCCATGACCTCTCTCGGCAGCCTCTGCCAGGGCTCTGTCACCCTCACTGTAAAGAAGATTTTCCTCATATTTGAGTAGAACTTTCCATGTTCCAGCTTATGCCCATTGCCCCTCGTCCTATCGCTGGGAACCACTAAAAAAAGTCTGGCTCCATCATCCTTCAACCCACCCTTTAGGAACTTGTAAACGTAGAGAAGGTCTTCTCTTGTCGAGGCTAAGGAGCCCCAGCTCTCTCAGCCTTTCCTCATCAGGGAGGTGCTCTAATCCCTTAATATCTTGGTTGCCCTACACTGGACTTTCTCCGGTAGTTTCCTGTCCCTCTTGAGCTGGGGAGCCCAGAACTGGACACAGTATTCCAGTTGTGGCCTCACCAATTAATTAATCTGACCCTGCTCCATTAATGACAACCTTAATTGGCAGCATCAAGATGTTAAACTAAGTGGGTTTGGTTGTATCAGTGTGTTTCACATCTCTTACTGTTCCTGTGCAGGGATACATAGAGATGGTCTTTTTCCAGATCATGGTCTCCTTCTTTATTTCATTATTAAGTTTTAAGCTGCTGTGAATTTACCCATATATGGTCCTGTTAACACGACAACAGAAAACATGATTTTCCCTGGGTTGGCTCGACCTGGCACAAGGAAGGAAGCGGCCGTGGAGCGCACCATTCTGCGGTTTCAGTGGTGAAGTCTGTTTAAGAAGTTTGTGGCTACTCGCTTCCATCCTGGAGAACACTGCAATTTGCTGCTTCCTCGGGCTGCAGTTTATCCCCTCCCTCTCATCAGCCCTGGTGCTCATATGACCCTGTGAGATGATTAACTTCTTCCCTCCTGGTTAGTTTTCAACCAATTTAGTGAGTTGAATCAGTTCAGAGCAGGGTCAGACAAGACCTGGAGCTGACAACAGTGGAGGGAAGGATGAGACCATGGCTGAGGTGACAACCGGCTGCCAGTTCAGCCTCTCGGGTGCTTCACTGCTGTTTCTTGTGAGACTGTTGTGTCGAGTAGATCACTATATGCTCTCTGCTAAAATAACTCCCTGCTTTCTTTTGCTGACTTGTTTTAAACTGAGGAATTGATCTCAGTTTGCAGCGCACACTTGTACATCATTGAGCCAATGGTAAATTGTAGTGAAAAGGCAGCCAAGGACTGGGAATTTCTGAAAAAAATTCAGTGTGTTTTAGAACTCTGCCACTTAAAAGATAGGGTCTACCTCTGCATCAGCTGGTGTTGATAATGCTTCTTTCTGTATCTGTAACAATACAAGAGACTGTAAGAATACAAGAGAGGATTTTTCTAAACCATTGCCCATAGGCTTGACCATTCTCCAGTGGATAAAAGTGAAAAATTACTCACAGCATGAAGAAGATGAAAATTTGATCAATGCTACTCCTGGCTGAAAACAGCCCCATAATGCCCGTCCATCTTCCCAGGGATGGACTGACTCTTTTAACCTAAGGTGATAGAATAATGCAGAGCGATTTTTGCTGCCTGGGTGGCAAGAAAGGGCAAGTGGAGAAATAATGAAAAGCATGAATTTTCAGTGTGTAGGGGCAGACCTTGGGAGGATTTGTATGTACAAGTTACAGACCTTTAGCCCGCATTGTGAATTTTCATTTTGGTGAGCGGTTGCTCACATGAGTACTCAATTCATTCCAGTGGGATCTCCCATGAGGGTAGGCACATACCAGTTAAACTTAAATGCTGACTATGTAGACTGCATGTTTTCTGCTTTGTTTTTGACTGTGGTAGTTTACTGGCAACTTGCAAAGGAGACTGCTCTTGTAAGGAAGAGAGAGAGTTTACTATTAGAAGTGTTCTACAGAAATTCTGGTTTCTAATATTTTTTGCATGCATGTAACAATTCAGAAATTAAATGTGAATCAAGATGCCTGTAACATTCCTTTTTGAGCTGCAATGTTGTGGATAATAGCATATTTTCTGAATTCTAGCTTTGCCTGTTGAGAGTTGAGGTGTTTTTCATGGAGACAGTTGGCTGTTCCCTCTCTTACACCTCAGGCTCTTTTTGCATCTTGCTGTAAACCTGCAGTTATCACTTGTGTATCAGTTGGTAAAAAGCACTTTGAGCTGCAGTAGGACAAGAAATGTAGAAAGAAAGAAGCAAGAAATCATTGCTGAATTTATTTCTGTGAACCCTGACAAACTTTGTCGTTCACGCCGCAAGATAAATACCTTGAGTTAGAGGTTTTAAATGTGCAGTTAAATACCTGACTGACAGCAAGAGATGATGGTAGCCCATAAGCAACAGATAAAAAAAAGAAAAGAAAGGCATTATTATTTTTATTTATGCATAATTCTGGAAATCTCCTTGGACAGAAAGATGGAAAGGTCCTCAATACTGCTGCAACATATGACTGCCTTGTGAAACTACTGCAGAGTAGGTTGGTGTCCCAAAAGAAATGATCTCCAAGAAATAAAGGGGTTCAGAAGTGCTGAGATGAACAGGCTTTTAATGCTTTCTTCCCTCTAAACGTAAAATTCAAGCACCCACTTTTCTATTTGGTTATGTGCTGATCAGTGATAACCTTTTCATGAACTGTCCTGGGTCTCATGCTTTCACCTGTTAAAATAAATGACATGTATTAAAAAAACAGTAACAATAACACCAAAACCACATTGTTTTAGGGCATAAATCTACCACTTCAATTGCATGAGCCTGTCAGTGAATTTTTGACACCAAGTTATGTTATTTAATGAGTGCTATTAGGTAGTTCTGTCACTTAATAGGATTGAGGGTTGGAAATGCCATGTAATATCACTTCACTGGAGAAAAAATCAACAAACAGCCCTCACTAAAAACCTCACTTCCCCTTTGATGTCGGTAAGACCTGCTGTCACTTCAGAAAGGAACCCGCCGGGGCTGTTTTCACAGGGCTACAGCTGCCATTTTAGGAGAGGAAACAGTTATTCTTGGCAATTTTACATTAGAGGCACCCCAAAAAAAAAAAAATTCTCCCACCATCTGACTGAGAGTGAAGAAACATAGAATAGTTATGGCATAACTATTCCTTATTTCCATAAAACATCATCTAGTTCAAGGAAACAGGAATGTAGACTCTGCACATGGGAAAAATGCTAATGGCCATTATTGTCATGTGTTGTCATTTATACTTGGTTATCACCTAAAATCCCTGGTTAAGTTCTGGGCTACCCTTATGTACCGTACAATTAGTGAGAGACAGTTTTTATCCTGAAGAATTTTTCATGGTTGTGCAGTCATCTGTGTCTCCAGGTGTCCATCTGTCTGATTGCCCTCTCCACGAGCTGAGACTGCATCTTTACAGGGAGAAGTGTCGATGTTCCTGTGCACCTCTAGGTGGACCTGCTTTGGCAGAGGGGTTGGACTAGATGATCTCCAGAGGCCCCTTCCAGCCCCATATCATTCTGTGATTCTGTAATGGGCTGGAGAAAGAAGGATGGAGACTGGTAGCAGAAGTTCTGTTTCAGGTATTAATTTGCAAGCTCGTGGCACTGGGCAGCTTAAGGCCACCAGAGCTTAATCTCTTGGTGTTTTCCCCTGGGGGAAAAAGTCTTTTCTGCTGAAAAGATTCTCCACCTCACTGGGAAAACAAACATCAACTACTAAAGAGTGCAGAAAGAGGAAATATACTCCACTTAACTATCCTTGATGAAGAGTGTGGGACTGAGCATGGTTGGTGACACTGTTCTGTTTTGACCCACAAAGTCAAATTCTCTCTTTGATGTTGGTGTCCAAAGCATAGCAAAGGAGCTAATTTCCCTCTGTAGCAGTTGAGCAACTTAAGTGGGGTTAAAAATGGAAAAATTAGATCCCCTTGGAAAATTCAATGGAAAAAAGTGTTTTGCCTTTCCCATTAGATTCACTTTACATTCCCGTGCATGCTCAGGGTGTAAACACACTTGCTGTCGGTACCACCATGAGGAGTCCCTTGTGTCTTTAGATCTTTCATGACCATAAGCTGGATTTTCTCCTGAACTGTGCAGAAGCCTTTTCTTTAAATTGCAATTGCACTTTTTGTGATGGGGGTTACACAGTATTTGGGCTGTGTGAGATTCTTTTGGGACTCTGCCCTGCGTTTCTCGAGCGATGTAGAAGACAAACTGAAGACTGAGCTCCAAGAAGCAGTGGGCAGTGGCCACGACTCTTTTGCTGGGTGTTTACAGGCTGTTCCATTTTCCCTTGGGTACAACACCGTGTTAAGATAGATAGGGTGCAATCATCATCTTCTGGCACCTCTGTGCTAATGGCAAATAATTTCCCAAATAATTTGGAATATAACATTGCTATTGACAGCTAGATAGGGAGATTGCATGTGAGCATATTGTAAGGGCCATGTGTATGCTTAAAGCTAAGGTAAATTCCAGCAGTGAAATACAGCTCCCCTGAAGTCCCTGACAAAAGTCTTTCTCACTTTGGAGCAGTCAGGATTTCATCACAAATCCCACTGAGCCCATTTCAGGCTAGATAGGCTATATGGAGTGGGAAGAAAAAAAGCCACGTGCAATGTATTCAATTTTCATATAGAAATCTGTAAGCTGGTAGTAGACATTCTTCAGTCCTGAGACATACTTAGGGGGTTAAGATACATATGACTTTTTCCTGTAACAAATCAGATTTGTCGTTACTTGAATAAGTGCTGATAGAGACCTAGGGAGAAGTTAAATCCTCTACATAACTTGATGAAATAACACCAATGACAATGCTTAAGAAGTGAATTAGGCTGCAATATCCTTATTTCTTCCCTTATGAAAACTTTTTTCCAAAGCCTGTGGCAGATTTTGGCAATAAAACCGGATCTAGGGATTGAGGATCTTTCTGAGACTGGACTTTTTGCATTTCATTTCAGATGCTTCAGTTTTGCAGCTCTTCAGGTGTGGTTTTCATCCAAGTTGTTGTGTGGCTGTTCATTAGTATGTGTCCGATTCACAGTGTTTTCAAGCAGGATTTGTGACTTGAGAAGAAAGTGGGTTATGGAAAAAATGGCTTGGCTTTGTCAAGAGTATTGAAAAGTGTGTTCTTCATTGAAGCTGAAGACACTCAAGCTGCATAAAAATTGTCCTGTGGGTCAAAATGCTAAATGCATGTAGAGAAGGGAAGTCCCAGAAGGTTTGAATCCTCAGTATAAAGAAGGTTTATTAAGTGCAGATCTTTTCTGGGACATTGACAGTGGGATCTAAATAGAAAGTGTCCAGCTAAGCTTTGTGAAGCCCTGCTGGGATGGGTCATTTGGGGAATAATCCAAACGCGACTTGGGCCAATTTATTCTGTTCAGAACACCACGTGGGCCCCTGGTTTAAAACAGACAACTTTTTCAGGGACATTCCATGGAAAGAAGTGCAATGTCTAATCTGAGTATGGAATTGTTGCAGCGTTATGCTCTCCTAAAGGGATATCCGGATTAAAAATGCACCTATTCCCTTTGATTTTTATTGAGGGCAAACAGTTTCCTTTTGGTTAGATGGTTCAAGACAGAATAAGATGTAGAAATAAGTAAATGGTGATGTTTGCATTTGTCCCAGGAGAGGGCTGCCCACCTGGACTGAGAGAGTTAATACATCATGGCATCACCTAACCGTGCTTACCCGAGAACTGCCAGCACAAAGCCCTCTGCTTCCTTAGGCAGTGGCCATTAATATTTCAACACTTGTTATCATTGTTTCACGTGAGGAAGCATTTTTAGTGTGTCCTGTAAAACAAAAGCACTGCCAGGCAAGACCTCACCCTGACCAGCCCACCTTGGTAAAACCATGCTTAATATGATTACGAAAGATGTTTTAATAAGGAGCTGAGCATTGTAAAATGTCATCCTCGTATATCAGAGACTTTGAACTCCCTCTTGGTGTAAGGCAATCTCACCTCCCGGGCAGGGATTTCTGCGTGGGAAAGGCACGAGGGGGAGCCGTCCGGCAGCCAGTGGCAGCGGCGCCGAACCGCCCGTGTCTGAATGCTGCCGAGGCTTTATTCCCTACCTCCTCCTGAAAAACAATTTATGAGATTTAAATGGGATTTTTAAAAAGCGTGGCATGAGCTGATGTAGCGGAGGGGACCAGGGGGAATTTGGGAAAAGGGAATATAGGCATATTCTGTTTCTTAAGTGAATAAACAAAAGCTGTAGCACTGAGCACTTCTGAACACTAACAGTTATTTTCCTTTGAATCCCTGAATTTCCTATGCTAGGTCATTTCTCTTTTGAAGTCTTCTATTTGTTAAAAAGACATACTGCTGTGGAAAAGTAATAAAATGCCCAGAGTGCGAGATATATTTCTGCTCCCTCTCTCCCACTGGTATCTCCATGAAAACTCAAAGATTACATATTGCACCAAGAAGAATATTGATAACTAGAGAGGGTCCGTCTCGTTACCCCAGAGCACAGACCAGTTGAGAACCAGCACACGTGCTGGGCACTGGGGGAACATTTTCAGGTAGATGCATTCAAAACTTGTTTTGAAGCTGCATGGGAGATATTTCTCAGATACGGTGAAACAAGCAGTGGAATAGATGCTGTTTGTGGTGGCATGTTGAGAAGGTATTCACAAAAGCAAGTGAGGAAGCCGTTATATGGTCACTTCATCCTGAAATAAAGGGTCAGCTGTCAGCAAAAGGGAAATCCCATCCCACTCTCTGCTACCCCAGATGTTTGTTTCCGCTGCCTCCCTTGCTCCAGCACTAGTCTTCATGTCAATGACCTGGATCGGAAAACTGATCCAGCTAAAAACTAACCAGACTATTAAAAAATAAATAAACACAAAATCACTAACTTGGCCTTAGGCCAGGCTGAAGTGTCTCTGCAGTTTGCAGCTTGTAGGAGCAGAAGTCAGGACAGGACTGTTAAAATTTGCCCATAAAGACCTATTAGGGGAGCCATACTAAGAAATGAATCAGGGGAAGTTCAAAAGCCGACTTCTTTCCCCCAAAGAATCTGCTCCCTGCGTCGGTCACTTTGCCAAGACGAAGCTCTGAAGCCTGTGTGTGCAGCCATTCACCGGTGCAGTTTCTTCCATGTGGGAGCTTCTCTCTGCTTTGGTACATTAGCATTTTTTTCCATGGGCATAGGTTAGGAGAGACAGGTTTCTTCACATTCTACTGTATCTGCATGAGAACAGCCTTCAGGAAGAACGCCGAGACACCACAGACTTCATATGTAACAGCTTTGGTGTGGGAACCACCATCAACTACTCTTTAAGGTTTTGGCTGGCTTCCCAGTTCTCTGGTGTTGCAGTTCTTGGGATGTCCTTGCACAGAAGTTGGAGGCAATTTATAGCTTGTGTGTTGGGAAACAGCATTTGTGTAAATGGTTTTTCCTAGATAACTGGGAAATTCGGAGTCTTCTGGGACTTCTGGGTGGAAAGACTTTAGATATTTATTTTTCCTCTTGAAGCAACAAGGCATTTGCACCCACTACTTCTATCCTAAGTAGAAGTCATTTACGTTTTGGAAGACTTTTATTTCAGACATTCTCTATAAGACAAAGAAACAAAAAAAAAGAGGTTGAACCTCCATCTCTTCCCAAACATCCCTGATCAAGCGTATTAATGGGCTGGTTTGGATTTTAAAAGATACCCGACTGATCTTTTTTGGTTGGGCTAGAAGATTGAAGTTCTGGCTACTAAAAATGCCGTGCTCCTTCCAGACGCTGCCATGTGGGATTGATGACTGGTAGTGAGAGACCCCGAGCGGAGGAGAACCTTTTGTAAGACCGGAGCTGTTAGTGTGAGACTCCTGGGTCCGTTCCAGTCAGCCTGCGTGATATTTCCTCTGGAGTTTCAATCGGATTAGATATTCATCTTCTCTTCCTGTTCCAAACTGTTGTTTAGTGTTGATGTGTCCTCTTAAACCGTTGCCAAGTTCCAGCACAGTGGTGGTGAAGCCAGTCCTAAGTCTATGCTAGGATTTTTAAACTTCTGGAGAAATTTAACCCTTAGTCTCTGTTGAAATCAGTGGGGCGCAAATTTTGGTGGTACCTGTGATTTCCTTTGCTGAAAAGAGTAACTGGAACCTACCCTTGGTTCCCTGGTTGTCCTTGTAGTCTGGAGCCTTCCAAAATGGGCTGCACCCTTTAATTTTTCCGGGTTGTTGGCTGACCTTTACTGCAGAATAGCCCCTCCAGCTCTTCTTTTGGCTCCCTTTGGAAGGGAGCGTGACTGGTACGCTGGTCAATGAGGGAAAGTGCTGAGGAAAAATTACAACACTGTAGCATTTGAAGATAAAGTTCATTTTTCTCTGGAAATGTGAGTGGCAAAAATGTTTCACAAATGGCTATTGTTTTCTAAAAGGACCAGGTTTCTCGTGCTGTTTTGTTAGGGTTTTTTTTAAATCCTCAGAGATGCAATATATACATACACCACACTTGCTTATCCGCCTAGATTTCATTTATTTATGTTTGCCGCCTTAGTGCAAACTCATTACTTGCCAGTAAAGTCCTCTGTTGACACAAAAAGACACTGGGGAAATACAAATTTTTTTTTTACAATAAAGTCTTGTAGTCATATGAAATGTTTCTCATTGGTAAAACAAAATAAAGAACCCAGAAGCACTAGCATGCAGAAATTCACAGCTTCTGACACAGTACATGTGCCATAGCACAGGGGACCATATAACCACATAACGAGGAACCTAATACATTTTAAACATTTAATGACAGGCTCGATGTCTTGATGACTTAGAAAAATTTTTAAAACTCATTGTCTGAGAGTGCAAGGATGAATAACTCTAATAAGCCATTAAATGTAGTTACCTTTAGAACAATATGTTTTGTTCCTTTAAGTTCAAGCCTTTGATTCATTGAAAGGGCTCTGCTGATTTCTAAGGCAGAGACGTAGGAGTCAAAATTTAATTCAAACTTTAAACTTGGTAAAGGACCTGTATCTATAAAAGCATTTTGCAATAAAAGCCCTCTGAAAATGCAAACCCCTCCCCCAGATCGTCAACCCTTTGCATGGAAGAGATGTCAGCTTTTGCTGTAGTTGTTATCATGGCATTTTTATTCCAAACAGGACTGCAGCCTTCTGTTGCTGCTGCTTGGGAGGCACCGATATGATATATTCTGTAGGGGAAAAAAATCTGTGCTAATGTACCTCTGGTGTCAGTATGTAAAATGCTGATTGCGGATAAAGCTGCTCTACTCACTTTTTTCCTGGCCTTAGAAAGTCTAGACTCTTCTGCTTGTTTCTGCATGGCTGGTGAAGAAATGATGGTGGAGAAACATATGTGAATGTTTCACACAAAAGTCAGATCCAGGGTCATTTTCTTCTCTGGCAGGTCTATGATTTAGGGCCAGCTCTGAAGAAACCTTGTCTTCTGCACGTGAGCATAAGTCGCAAAGGGAAGTGTTTCGTCAAGAGACAGAGGCATTTTTTCCACTGGAGTAAATTATAGTATAAATTAAAGCAGCCTCAAGGTGCAGCCGTGCGCTCAGTAATGCCTCAGAAAAGCTCAGTGATCGTAAACTCACAGAAAAACTGAGTTTGGAAAGATCTCTGTAGGCCTCGGGTTGAACCACCTGCTAAGAGCTGACTGACTTCCAACCTAGATGAAGTTGTGCAGGGTATTACTAGTTGAGTTTTGAAAAAGCCAAAGTTGGAGATTATTTTATAACCTCCCTGGTCCCTGTTCCAGAGCTGAGATACCGTCACCATATGGAACTTCTTCCTTATTTCCAGGCAGGATTTCCCATGTCATGCCTGTTGCCTCCTGTCCTTTTGCTGAGCACCTCTGAGAACCGTCTGGTTCCATCACCTCTCTCAGGCAGGTGAAGAGTACAGTATGGTGTCATTTCATCCTTCTCAAGCCCTCAGCTTCTCCTTGTCAGCCCCAACCATCTTAGCGACCCTCTGCTCCACTCTTTCCAGTTTGTTGATGTGCAAATATATCCATATCATATGCCAGAAGGCCCAAATCTGGCCACAGGGTTGGAGTTTGGGCCTCATGAGTGCTGAGTAGGGGAAATAATGGCAGTTCTTTCTGCCTATTGTCATCCTCTTGATGTCTGTGTGCTTGCTGTGATTTTTTTGTTTCCTTCAGCCACAGCCGGTAGAAAAGCCGGTAGAAAAGCTGTGCTGCTTCTGCTCGAGGCCAGGCTGGATGGGGCTTTGAGGAACCTGCTCTAGTGGAGGTGTCCCTGCCCAGGGCAGTGGGGTTGGAACTCGATGATCTTCAAGGTCCCTTCCAACTCCAACCGTTCCATGATTCTATGATGGGTGCTGCAGGTTGTCTCTCAGCTAGGCTGTGAGATCTGTGCTCAAGGGTGCTTTTGATCTGCAGGCTGAAGGGCTCTGTTCATGCCACACGCATGGGGTAAGTCAGAGACCTCCCACATCCGCAGAGAGCTCCGGGTGACTATGCGTTGTTGTGAGGCAGAGGTTTCCTTCCACCTCCGTGGGAGCTGGGGAAATGCAGCAGGGTGAGAGCACCTCCTCTCTGTACAGATTTGAGCGTTCACTTCTACAGGCTGTGAATGAGACTCAAAAAAAATGCCATTCAGAAGGAAGTCCTCTCTGTCTCAGAGTATTTTTCGAGCCGTTGGACTATTGTCACTTGTATATGAGCTGTGCTTAGCCTGAAGATACAGCATTAATTCAGCTGCTGCCTCAAAAGCTTTGAATTACTCACGAGAATTAAAAAATGTAAAAGAGATTGGTCTTTCTCTCCGTCCTCCCTAGAGCCTGTGGCTGATGGCTTAAGTGATTCTTCCTATCCTTGAACATCCTTTTCCAACTCTCCTCAAAGCAAGAATAACTGTTGTACTTTTAGCATCGTTTGGGAAATGTACCCCTAAGACAGAGTTTAGATTCTGGCAGCAAATAAACATCATTTCAGTTCGAATCCCGTTTTTTGAGTGTGAACTAGGTATTCCTGGGAGTACCGGAGTGCTGAGGAGGATGTGAGGAGTATGTGATGACCGATGCTCAAGTTCATAGCCCTTTTCCTCCGACTGAGGCTCTGCCTCTAAGGCAGCCAGGTCAGGAGGATCCATGTATAATATAGTGCATACACTGTTCTGGAGCCGAGCGTGCTCCTCGCTGCTGAATTTACAGAAAAAAAAAAGGCACCGCCTGCCAAAATTACATAAATTCCGCTGGTTTCCTACAGACTAAACCTCATATTCACTAGGTGAGATTACCTCATGCTCACCTCTGCACCTGGGGAGTATACAAGGCCAACAAACAGACAGGCCGAGCCAGAAGAAAGCTTCCTGGTTCCCGAAATCTCTTTGCTCGTTCAGTGCAGCAGCGTATGCGCGGTGTGCGAGTTCAGGATGGGGGCACGCGTGGAGATCTGGAGGTCTGCGTCCATTCGTTGTGCTGTTATCGGCCTCTCTGGCACCGACCAAAGCCAGCTCTGCCGGCTGGAAGGGACCAAGGTGTGCTGCACAATGTGGTTCTGAGCCATTGAGGGTGGCCCAGCTTCTCCAGGACCGACACAGGCAGCAGAAACCTCCTCTTGCTCTCGTGACTCTGTGATGTGCTGCCGTGGAGGTGCACGAGCTCCGTTTCCTGCTCACCTCTCCATTTATCTGCTCATGGGCAGTCCTGCTCACAGGGGGATGGGAGACACGAGGAATTCTTCAGTGAAGGGCAGCGGGTGCTGGTAGAGAATAACCACCATGTCAGGCAAACCTTGTTACTTACAGGAAGTGCCTTTTCAGCCCAAACAGGTTTTTTCACAGTCATTTTTTGCTTGTGTTAAAATTTGTTTTTGCAAATGAAAGCTTGATAGATTTTCTTTTTAAATCAAAACAAGTTTTCAAGAAAAGCAAGAACCCGTTTACCTTCCACTAAATAAGATTTACTGTCTTCCTCAGCTGTCCTGAGAGCTTCAAGGCAAAGGCATGACTACTCTGTGTATGGAACAGAAAGATGATCTGTAGCAAGGACCACTGCGTTTTCATTTTTATCTGCTCCATTTCTGCAAGGTATTTTGAGCTGAGTGATGCCAGAGAGCAAAGAGAGTTTCACTCCCTCCAAGTTTTGTGGTACAAAGAAGCTGCACTGATGAGGGAAATGTTTTGGCTGTGACGTGGTCTCACCCTTTCCAGACACCCGAGAATCCACATGCATTGTAATGTCTCGACCACAGCCTGTGTCATAAAGCAAAATCCATTGAAGTTTCCCTAATTCCAGTGTTCGTGAACTACTGGTTTTACTTTCACCCGTCTGCCTTCCCGGTGATTGCTCCTGAGCGTTTTTGCCACACCCTCCTTCTCTATACTCTTTTCAATCCTTCCTGGAAATATATCTAAGCCATTAATTAAATCACTTAATGGGAGCATCGAGATAGTTGCAGGATATAACGAGTGATCCTGTTACTGTGACCGTTGTCCTGCCTTCCCCAGTCCCCACCCACCTCTTTCATTTGCGCTCCTCCGGCCTGTTGGATCATGTCTCCATGAAGATTACCATTTCAAGGCAAAGACTGTGCCATTGTTTTCTGAGAACCACCCAGGATAGCTGAGGGGAGCTCGAGTAATAATAACTATTATTAATAGTGTGGTAGAGGATGGAATTTGGCTGTCGGATCCTTTCTGTGTGGAGGGCTGAGATACCTTGCTATGCTTCAGCGTGTACTTGCCCTTGGAAAACACAGAGCAGATTGACTTTTCCTCCATTTTTAACGGTCAAATATTTTTGAGTCAATGTAGCTCGAAAACCTCATTTGAAATGAGCTGCTCCTATCTCCACTGCAGGCGTGTTTCTCCCTCACTGGATCTGCCACTGGATTAACTCAAGGTGGTGTTTGGAGGAGCGGCGGTGTTGGGAGTCCTGGCCCAAAAACAGCTCAGTTTTTCAGAATGAGCATATTTTCTTGCTCATAAACTGCTTGAGGACAAGTGAGAGGGAGAGAGACCAAGCTGAGACGCACAATTACAGAGGAGCATGTGTCCGTACCACTGTTCGTCAAGTCTTGCCTACCCTGGCAAGCAAGAATTTTTTTACATAATTGACTTAATTAGCCAAATCGAACTAGCGATTGCACAATAAACTGAATATACAAGCTCTCTCCTGGAAGAATGAAACTGCACTTTAACTTGGTTTAAGACCTTTTCTTTTGTCTCCTGCCAAACACTTGACTTAGTTTATATCGTGACTTGATAAAGAAATGACATCATTAATACAATAACAACAAATCATTTATATGTAAATCAGTGGACCTTCTGCCTGGATCACTTTGATTGCCCTCCAGCTCACTTTTTCTTTCAAACAGCATCTTCACATTCAGTCATAATTATTCATTCATTTATTTCTGATTGGATTGGACTTGATAAAGGAAACAAAAAGGGCAGAGCTGTTCAGAAGCTTCAGAATCCAACCAATTATTATATTGCCTTTTGTCAGGTTCTTGCAGTTTTGTTTAAAATTTATCATCTTAATGTTTTTTTCCCTTGAGTTTTTGAGATTTGGAACACAAAATACTCTTCTGTCATTATTACTATTTTGCAATACACAAAATATGTTATGCTTTCTATAGAAAAGCAAATTCTGTTACGGTTCAAGTAATCTCTTCATTAAAATACAAAGTTTGTAATATCATCTGAAGTCAGATGAAACTTGACGTGAGCTACTACATCCATTGGGGAGTTTCCTGTCAACTGGGACTGGAACTGAGTCTTTCAACCTCATTCCCTGACTATGCCTTTAAGTCACTGTCTGGTTCTGGTAATTTAATTAACTTTTTAGCACTTGCCTCCAAAACGGGGATGATTATTTTATCCTTAAAAAGGAGTGTTAAGAAGGTTAATTAAACTGCGTCTTTAAAGTGCTTTCCTTAATACACTACAAAAGATTAGTGTGCTAATGTATATCACATGCATTCCATATATGTAGCTTTACACCAAACCTGAAGTGGATGTATACTTTGGAAAAGGCCTTTGTGTGCGTCTCCACTCATGGTGGTATTTTATGTCAACTCACTTCTTTGAATGTAGTGCTTAATATCTTTTTGTTCCTGAAAGCCGAAGTTCCACAATTAACAGTCAGGTGCAGGTGATAATTAAGCTTGTTCTATATGCTGTGTCCAGCAGCTGATAATATGGATGGTCTGAGCTGCCTGGTCATAACTGATATTTTAGGGAAGGGCAGCGAGGAAGCTCAGATGGTTTAAAAAAAAGGTGATGTAGTCATGCAGGAATGCAGTCATCTGAAAAATACCAGTGATAGATGGGGAAAAAATGCTTCATTCTTCCCTAACTAGGGCTTTCTAATGGTTCCCTATGATCAACATAACACATGTCAAAAACTGAGTTTACGTGGACCAAGACTTGGCAGGTTTTAGTGCCAAAGCATCAGCCATCCAGGGATGTGAAGAGCTGGCAAGGTGCTCAGGCTAGCGAGGCAGCCCACACTTAGGTGATAATTTATGGCTACCTGTAATCTCCTCGAAATAGAAACCATTCATATTCTCACTAGGGAAGCTAGAAGTGACCAGACAACGTGAGTTCAGCCAAACCGAGACTTCATATAACTTCACAAAAAGACAAACGCTCTCTGGTACTGACATTAACAATGGTATGGGCTCTTAGAAAGTGTTCGCTTTTAGGTTTTATTTATTTTAGTATTGGTTGCTTGTGTAATTTCAGAAACTGGCGGTTTATAAGAGCTGAAATAGAGTTTCAACTCTTGGACTTTGATTCTGTTTATTTAAAGCATAAAAAAGAGTCAGGACCAGCCCAAGTCAGCGCAATGCTGTGCAGTGCTGTTTGTGCACTCCCAGCGGGTGACTTGCTGATAATTCCAAATGTGTGTGATACTGGACTTATTAGTCACCGATGCTATCTGTCGTGGTGCTGCAGAATTCGCGCAGACGCTCTCCTCGCCCCACCCTGTGGTTTGGCATCGCTCTGCCCTTCCCTGATGTGCTTCTGCCTCCGCTCTGGGAGGTAAAGCGGCTGTTGGCAGGGTGGGCACGAGCCACATCCACCGGCCTGGGGATGCTTTTCCCTCTCCTCAGCACTGGGCCACAGCTGGTCAGAGCCGGCGTGTGCAGGAGGCGGGGAATCTTGGAAAGATCTTCTGCTTTGGGAAAAAAATCTGGTAATCTTAAGCAAGAGCAGGGGTTGATCTAAGTCCTTCTGATACTGGGGCTGTGCCATCTTGCATGTATGAAGTCTTCCAGGAACAGGTCTGAGGCCTCCTGTGAGACAGATAAGATCACCAGGTTAGCAAGGAGTAAGAGAGAGTTCTCCATTCACAGGTCCTCGGTCTCGTTGTTCAAAGATTTAATATTCCCATAGCAGTCAACATAAAGAATTCCAATGTTCCTGCCTGTACTCACACACTGAAGTTAACAGATCCAGTTTGAGAATCTCAGTTTAGATCTACCTTTTCCTCAAACCTGATTTATTCGTGTGCTGATATCGAGGGTTCCACGTGAAATTCTGTTAATTCTGTGGTCGCTGATGCCTAATTTTGGTCTGCACTATTCTCTCTAGACCAACATACAGCCTGTTGGTCTGTATGTGCTGTTTATCTTTGCACATATGCATTATTATTTATAAATGCTCTTCAGTAGCCTCCTGAAGAGAGTGCAATACTGTAGGAGGATAGGGACTGTTTATTCCTTATATACAGTAGTACAATACAGCCTTCAGGTGTCACTGAAACTCAGATCATTAATTCCAGTGAGGATTACTCTACTAATTTCACAATTCTGTATATTTTATTAACTTTTCTTTTGTGGACCAGCAGGTTCAATTCTTCTCCTCTCCTTTTTTAGAGTTTTCTTTTTTGGTAACCGTTAAGCAATTCCACCTGGAGATGTGAAAACTTCACAGGCTATAAAGCTTACATCCTGCAAATCTCCCTATCCAATATTAAAAACATCTAAAGGAGGGGAGGCACCATTGAAATATTTTGAGTTATGTTTAGGAATGAACACAGAGACTGGATTTGTTCAACGAAATGGTCTTTGTGGTTTTAGGAATGGCCCAATGAATGAATCTCAGTGCAATGGAAGTATGGAAAATACCTTCTACAGAAAGTGGGATGAAACTTCCTTAAAACTGTTAGTAGAGTAAAAACCATGTGAAAAAGATCTTAAAAGCAGAAGGGACGGTGGCAGCTGCTCCGGCCTTTTGTGAATTGTGGAAGTCCTTCTCTCCCACCGATGACCTTTGAAAAGAGGCTTTTCCTTGCAAAAGGGAAACATCTGGTTCTCATGTGAGTTAATACTTAACCTAAGATACACAGTAGAAATACCTTATCAAAAATAGGATAGAGGCAAAGACTGGAAGGATTGGTTTATGCATCCACAGCAGATACAAAGTGTTAGTTTCAAATCAATTAGAATGTTGGTCTTGGGTTGAAAAATATTGTATAAGACACGTGGGATCGTTTGTGTGTGTGTATGTGTGTCTATATATGTAATTAGTAACTTTCTAATAGGTTATGTTTTGGAAATGCTAGCCTTTGCATTGTTAGTCTCATCCTCCTATTTATTTAAGATGCTTGAGAGGGTAGCCATGTTACCTTGAGTTTAGTACTTAGTTCTTGTTAACTTGCGGAAAAATGTTCTAGTTACACTTCCAACCTCTTCTGTACTCCACCTGCTGTCGCAGCATCCATCCAGTGTGGTGCTCCTGTGGTTCTTTTTCAAGATGGAATGCGAAAGCAAAGAACTATCTGAAGCAAATCTACACAATATCCTAGTCCATAGAGCTGCTCGATGAGCAATGAAAACCCAAGTGCGATGTCATAGGAGCACTGACAGAGGAGTGAAAAAGAGCATGTGAGCACGTGGTTACATTATTGAAATATCACCATGTCTTTGCTTAAATGTAGGCAGCAGTAGGTGAAGTTCTGTGGTTCTTCATGCCTTAAAGGAAAACCGTATAACTTGTTTTCCTTCATGTTGCCATAACACTTTGTATCTTAGCAATAAACATTGGGTAAATTTAGTGTTATCACAAGAAATTTGTGCTCCAGAGATTTACTGTTCCACTCCCATAGTACCTTTAAACCCCACATCAGTAGTAGGACAGCAATTCCTGGCTTGTGTTAGGACCAATTTACCTCATTTCCTCTGCTTCAGCAAAGTGAGATTGAAGAGGTTAGAAAAATAACAAACATAAAAACAGGAGGAAAGCTCTTGCTAACCTCTGTGTGTAATGCTCCCCGAGTCACTGGGCAGAACAAGCCCAAAGGGTTCTGCTCAGCAGAGGTGAGGGGAAATCACTCTCTTTTTGTAGCGCTAAGCAGGGCCCTGTTTAAATCCGTGCTTGTCACTGTTGTCACATCTCATCTGGGTGTCTTTAACATGAAATAAAATACTGCTGTGTTAAGGACCAAAATAAAGTGGAAAATGCACTCATCTGTGTCCCTCACTTGTGCCAAAGAATTTTTCATTCCCACCTCAGCTCTAATTTGAAATGTGTTAAATAAAAATCTCCAGGAGAGTATCCAGAATAGATAGGCATGTTTAGGTCAGCATACTACTTGGCATTGCCATGGACCACATCTCTAATTACTAAAGAAATAGTGAGTTAAAATACGCAGCAACTGTGACCTAAATCATTTCCATTCTGGATACTGGCCTGAAATAAAGAGAGCTTTTCATTAGCGTGGCACAGATTTAGTGTCGTGGGACACAGAGTTTGTGCTTCGGAGGAAGTGCGGTCAATGGGCCATTAAGTTTTGAAACAGGAGGCAGGCATCTTCTAATCTCAGTGCTGTTGACAATAAATATTGGGGAATAGCTTAATATAGTTTCATGATAGCCATGCCAAAGTCATTCAAGTAAACTCAGGCTTGTAATACTACGAATGTGCATGCACTACATTCACATAATGGAGGGATCATTTGCAGGTCCCAAAGGAAATCTTTCCTTTCAGCCCTGGAAGATGAGAAACCGACTGGGAAATCTAACCCAGTGTATAGATTGAATGGCAATTACTTGTATTGCAAGGATTTGCTTTTCCCCCAGTTGAAAATAAAATGTTAAAATTAGAAAGCGGTTCCTGAATTTTGGCAGTTTCCCATTTAAAAACAAGTAAACAAACAAACCTCCAAACCAAGATTTACACCTTCTGAAACCCTCCAGGCTACACATGTAAGAGGAAGCCTTAATCGCTGGGGCAAAGCAGGGAGCACAGGGGGCCCTGGAAGCAGCGGGAAGGGTAGCGAGGAGGGACAGGAGATGGCTCAGTTTAACATGTAAGAGAACTGCTCATTTAAATAGACGTGTATTTTTCTGCAAGATTAGGATGCTCATATTTGCAGAGGGCAGTTGGGTGTCTGGGCCCAAGAGAGAAGCTTTGAAAGCGTTAGACTTTGCAGCTGAAAAACTTTCCTCCTTATTCTCCATACGGCTAAGGTTGTACTTGCAGCGTGTTGTGGAAGCCCTAATCTGGAGATAGAATGATTAATTTGCCACATGCTTTTGTGATTTTCATCAGATTTTAATCTGAATGCTTCACTAAGATGACTTTTTTTCCCAAAGTCTCCAGTCAAAAGGCATGTGTTTTTACTGTCATTTAAAGGTGCAAGTTGGTAGCTCAGGATTGTTTTGTAAAATGAATCTATTAAAAAAATAAAATAAGTTAATAAGGATACCTAAACTGAAACAGCAAAAATCTGTATTTTGGGAATTTGTATCATCAAACACTTTAATACACTCTATGGTATGTGCTTGGTAGACTCTAGACCAGCCATCTCTTTGAGGCTAAGAACAGCCTCTGTCTTCATGAAACTTGTTGGTTTGTTTACTGTGCATTTTACCACTTCTTCAACAAAAACGCTTCTGCGGACAACAGTTTGCCTCACTCAGCTCCTGGAGCCAGACCATCCTATGAGCAGGTCCTATGGAAAAATAGCGTGTTATCCTGTAATTAGACTGTCTCATAATGTCCACACCAAGACAGGTCAAACAGAGGTTGAGCAGGCAAAGGCAACCTTGTTTCTGTCGTTTCCTTGTTTTTGACTTTGCAGCCTTAATAAATACCCTTTTTGCAGTTTTTACATGCATCTGCATCAGGTGGGTTCCTCCTTTTGACCTGCACGGCCACTGACTGGAGTCCAGGCTGGCTGGTGACTTCTGTCTGCGGCCCCCAGCCTTGGACTGGTGCATTTGCTGCTCCAACCTGTGAAAGCTACTGGGAAATGGAGTGTGGTCTGGGAGAAAGGCCTCATCGGAGATTTTAGCTGTGCAAGTGTCACAACTAGTCTGCCATGTAGATACATGTGCTTTGTTGACTAAATTTGAACAGATTTATTTAAGACTAGGAGAAAGTGTGTGCCTGCCACAAAAACCTGCCGATCTCATCCCCAGGCAAATATCAGGTTCCTATGATGAAGCCCTGGGGGTGCAAAGCCCTCTCAGAGGAAATGTTGTGACCATTTTGACACAAAGACAAATCGATCCTTTTTCCTACACTCCTTTTCAGTGACAATTTGGGTTTAAATTACTGTAAACAATTAAACTAGAAGCAGACCCTTGCTTGGAAGATCACAACCCAAATGTTGAAAGTAGTCAAATAATAATTAGTTGGAAATACTGTCCTCCTGTTCTCTTGTCACTCTGTGAGCAACACTGCAAGAGGAGCATAAAGCTTTATATACATACATGCATATATACATATGGATATGTGCGGCTGTATATATGGGCATCAAAAGAAAAAAGAAAGCTACAGCTTGATCGATTTATGATTATTTCTACTGGTTATTTAACTCTCAAGGAATGCAAAACTGCTACTCCGTTAAATTACGTTGAAGTCTGGTTTCCTTCAGGCCTGGTTTTGCCTGGCAGCCGTCCCTCACGTAGGTAGGCCCCATGGGAGGAACGTGCTCGCTACGCGTACGCCTGGGAGAAACGGGCAGCCACGTTGCTTCGCTGTTGAGTCTTTGGATTTTATTTTAAACCCCCTGAAGTGGATGAAATGTTCTGGACAAGCTTAACCCAAATGAGGGAAGAGCGTCCTCTCCGTAGGCTGAGCTTATTCCTGATCTGGTGCACAAGCGCATCCCCCCGGCTGCTCTTTGCTCAACGGTGAATGAAGGCAGTAAATAGCTTTTTTCCAGACCTGACATTCAGAAATGTGATGGCTTGGGGGAGGTTGGCACATCTGATTTGAAGGTATTTGCTGCTTTAGTCCATGCCTTGTGCATTTGTGGCTGGGCTACTCTAGGCCTTGTACGGCCTCTTTGCTTCCAATGCAGCACAGGCCAATGTTTACCAAATGCAGGGTGAACAAAAGCTACCATAAAAATCAAGTTGTACAGTGTGGGAGGAATTATTTTATGGGGCTGGAGAAATACCATGGCTACCTCAGCACACCACTAGCAGGAGGGTTTTTTCTAGCCAACAAGTAAACCTGAAGATAGAGGGGAAGAGTGCTCAGCATGCAAACACCAGCTGCGTTAGCAGCATTGCTCTCCCTTTCTGGGGTGAGCTTACTGGGAGGCATTAGGAGACTACAGCATCCACTCTGCCTCCAAACTACTGAAGTGAATGCCCAGATAAAGTGACTGGAAAGCAGCTGTGGGCATGGTCCACCTCTTTGGTGACCCTCCTTGCTGTCACAGTTACAACCAGCCTGGCCTCCTGCAGCAATGGTAGCTTCTAGTGCCTTTGCTATAGGTTCTAGCTACCTTCTTCATGCTGCAAAGTATGTCAAGGTTATCTTTTATACATGTGAACTTCTCAGATTGTGCCACACTGTTGAAGAATATTGAAAATAGAGCTGTAAGACATTAGCAGTGCAGCTGTTCTAACAAAGACTCCTGGACTTTGCCCATTTAAAAAAATTTTTACTCAGGAAAACGCTGGTGCTAATGGGAATTAAAAAACCGAAGTCAGGAGAGTTTGTCTAAGTAAGGGCTAAGCTGGAGAGAAGAGCCAAAATTTGCAAGCAAAAATTTTGCTTGGCTACAGCAGCATGTAACAGCATCATGTGGGGATGTGGCATCTGGAATCCTGTCCTAAGAGAAAAACACATAACATCAGCTCTCCCGGCCGGATCTGCAGAATTACTTTGATAGTGGAAGGCACCACACAGCACACAGAGCATGAGAGAGCTGCTGCTCCGTTCCAGCTTTGAGTTTTTGAAGTGGATTCACCTTAGGAATGTTTCCGTGCTTAGGAGTCGATCACAGGTTGTTGGTTTGGTACCAGCTGAAAAGATGAGGTAAATGTTTTTGAGGCAGCTCTGGAACTAGAAAACAAGACAAAAAGGAAGGTTAATGGCTGTTTAAAACTTCTTATGTGTACCCATTTTCAGTCTTGTGTCTGTGGTCAAAGGGAGACACTCCATGGCAGGCAGACAGCTGTAATCTCTTTCCCCTTCCAGAAACTGAGGGGCCCCTTGTGTCTGCCTGGCAGGAGGGTGAGCACTGTCTGGTGTCCACGCTCCTAAAGCTGGAGGTAGGAGTGTTGTGAGTGCCATGATGAGAAGCTGCAGCCTCTTTTGCATCTCCTACGCCTTCAGGGTGTCCATACCTGACCCATAACCTGGGAAAGGATAAACTGGGAGAACATTCTTGGCAGAACTGGCCAGGGAGAACACTTCCAATGCCTGGCTGAGAGCTGCCTGGGGGCTGCCTGCAGATCTTCCAGGTTTTGGAACAACAAATTCACCTTCGAAATTTGAAAAGTGAGAGGTGGTTTCAACCCAGGGTGTTTCAGTGCTTCTATAGAAAATTATCTTATGTTCACAATATTGATATGTTTGGAGCTCTGTACAAAGAGTTAAGTTATTGTATATTTTAGTTTTTTAATTGACTCCATATCTGCTGGCAGCAGAATAGACATTGATCTGTTTTTTTCCTTTGCTTTATTTAGGAAAATGCAGCACATAGTGTTTACTCTGCCTCCATACAGCATTACTTTGTAGGGTGAAAGTGAGGGCGAGACCACAGTGAAGAATTCCCTCATTGTCAATTTTAAAGGCTTCATAATAAATGGTAGGCTGTTTTGGATGGGAGTCAGAAATGTTTTCATGACAGTGTGTTTTGCTTAACTTTTTGTATTCAGATGGGATTTTATAAGCTCTTTTAAATTTGCTGTTTTGATAATTTAAACATCTTCTGGGCATCAACTGCTTCATCATATTACTGGAGTGACACTGTACCTGACATCTATTAAGAAAGGATTTGAGAGATTAAATTGGTGAGTGTAAACTAAATTTTATCTCTAGTGGCAATAGGTATCGTTCTCCCTGGCAGTAGCATTCAGCCTCCCTTTCCGTGGGAGAGGATGAGGAACTGGACCCGTAATTCTGCCTGGTGAGAGGCAGTGCTGTCTCTACATTGGAGTTTTGGCTGAGAAGGGACTACAGCCATTGAGTCCAACCTCAGAAGGAAAGGAAAAGGAATGGATGCTCAGAATTTATCAATTCCGCATACACCAGCTGAACTATCTACTGAAGCTGGTTTGCATTGGGCCAGGCCAAAAACATGAGTAAGTTAGCTCCTGGTGACTCTCCCTTTTGAATTCAATTTCTGTAATTGTGGAGCTTTGTTCCTCCAGGATTCTCAGCAAGAGCTTAGTGGTTTTTCTAAAGGAGTAATGTTTTGTGTTGCATAGGGGCTGCTAGCACAATAGTATTACATTGATTAATTTTTTCCTAGGCTTGAGACAATACCAGTTTATTGGTCTCTTCACAACTACAGATTTGCAATCGTGCAAATCCTTTCAAGGGTTACTTCTGATTTCCTCTGAAAACTGTCCAGGGCCTTTGTTTGTTTTTCCTCTTGCCTTTTTTTTTTTTGTGTGGAGTGCTTTGTTCTTGGAGGTCCCCATGCCTATTGCAGCCTTCCCTGCGAACATTGTATTCAAACAACCTCTGCACTATTGCTCATAAAATGTACTTTGGCGCAGGTCTGTCTCGCTCCACGTGGTATCACTGCTCAGGACTTGCCCGCTGAAGAATGTCCTGAGGAGTGAAAAAGCTTTGAGTAGAGGAACCCCTTTGGAAGGCATTTGTATTTGCCTCAACTGTAATAGCACAAAGCAAGAGGGTGTGATCTTTGTGATTGATGAGCAGCTGAGGTATTGATGCCTTTTTCCATAAAGTCAGTACCGAGTTCATGCAGGTCCTAAAATGACCGCTTGTAATGCGTATTTCTTTCAGTTCTTTTTAAATGGCAAAACTTCCTTTGAAAAAGAAACCTTGTTACCCTTAATGCTATGCAAACCACCCACGGTGCCTCTCGGTACAATCTGAGGATCGCTGGGGTCGGTTTGTTTATTTTCACCAGGATCACTAACAGTCGCAGTACTATTTTGCTTGCACTGCTGAAAGATGTCCTGGAGATCTGTTTTATCATCTTAGCGCTATAAACTGCTTTCATTTTTTCAGTCCTCTTGCAGAATATCACGAGTGGCAGGACACGTCCCGCATAGGGGAATTTTTATTAGGCAGAACTTTACTTGGGAGATCCAATGTACTCCCAGTGTTACTGATCGAGTAACACTCTTGTGCTCCCAATTCTGTGGTGGACTGAGCTCATCACTCATTTATGGCATTTAATCATTAGATTGGACTACGCATTTATGAAGACCATTTTTGCTATGTCTCTGTGTGCCTGTGGTTTGGCAGTTCTGCTTCCCCATTGCATTTTTAGTTTAAACTGTGTGGACTGGTGCAGGCAAATCTTTAGTTCGTAGAACTGTCTAGGTTGGAAGGGACTTTTACGATCATCTACTCCAACCATCAACCTAACTCTGATAAAAAAAAAAATCACTAAACCGTGTCACTAAGCAGTATGTCAACCCGTCTTTTGAACACCTCCAGGGATGGTGCCTCAACCACTTCCCTGAGCAGCCCATTCCAATGCTTAATAACCCTTTCAGTGTAAAAATTTTTCCTAATATCCAATCTGAACCTCCCCTGGTGCAACTTGAGGCCATTTCCTCTTGTCCTATCGCCCATGATTTGGGAGAAGAGACTCTCCTCCCTCTTTTCCTTCCTCACGGCTACAGACTTGGGGTTTCCTCTCCTTGTTAAGCTTTGGGGAAGAGGGTGGTCAGTAGTAAGGCAAGTCACCAAAGCTTGAGTGCTTCCTTTGTGGTTAGATAGGATTCTTTGTATCTTTTCCTCACTCCGCGAGACATGTTTTTCTCTTCTCGGCAAACGAGAGTGTTTTCTCTTCCCTGGCATAGAAATAATATACTCAAACATACTTCAGTACAGGAAATCCTATATCCAGTGTGGGGAGGAAAGGCCTTAATCAGTAAAAATTCCATTGTGTTTATATCAATCCTGACCCTTGGTGTCATTTGGACAAAGCTTTTTAGTCTGGGCCCCAGGCACTGGTTGGTGCTGCCGGTTCACAGCGATGTCATTGCAAGTCCACGAGGCCCAGATACGCCAGATTTCTGCTCTGTAAGTTATTCTTTATGGAGATTGCCTGGCCTTTCTGGGGGAGGGGCTGAGATAAGGGGCAAGTACTCAGGGAGCTCCTCTTAATTGCAGGCTTTTCCCTTCTTTGGAGAATAGGTTAATCCCCCAGCATTTCCTGAGGCTTTCAGAAGAGAAAAGAAGAGAATTTAGGAGATTTTGCGATCTATTTCGCAATCCCCACCCCTTTTTTTCTAGTCCATGCTATAAGCTGGCTGCATCATGACCTTATGGTGATGGTGTGGCCTACAGGGAAAGAGCCTGGTGAGACAGTGTTCCTCTCTGAGGTCTTAAAGGGGTGACAAGTTTTTGCTGGGTGCCAAGAAGAAAGCTCCATGGTGTGGGCCAGAGTGTTTAAATCAGGAGGAAAATCTCCAACCTGCCAGGCCAATTACTGAAAGCTTTAAATGGAGGATTGACCCTCCAAAGGGAGAGCCCTCCACAAATAAACATTCCAGCAGCACCCTTCCTTCAGCTTTCAATGTGTTTTTTACCAGGCTTTGAATTAAAACACTGTCCAATTATTTGAAGGCATGATTTTCAGGAGTCATGCAAAATATAATTGGTGGCAACTCAACGCATTCTCTGGGAGTGGAAGGAGAGAGTTTTCCTGCTTTATCTTAAAGAGGAAGCCCTGTATAACTCGCTGGTGGGCTGAGCTGAGCACCCCGGCTGGGCAGGGGGCCTGGGTCCCATGTCTGGCTCCTCTGTCTCTGGCAAGATGGGGAAGGTGACCGGGTGACAGGACCAAGGTACCTAATGAGTGCTAGCTGTACACTGTCTCCCAGCCCGATGCTGGGATTGGGGCTGGAGCAAGTCCCTGAAGTGTCTGTGGGCAGCGAGTAGAGACCTCTGCCTTATTTTTCCCCTCCTTCCTCCCCCCAAGCTCTTTCTTCAGACCAGCAGCTCCCCAGGGCTCCTTTCTGGCTGCAGGAAAAGCCGGCTCAGCCCAACACTCACTTCACTGTGCTCCCTCCTTCCCTGGCTGCTGCCTGTCCCTCTCTCCCACCCCTGCCATGGCTCTGGCTAGAATGGTCTCTGCAAGCTCCTTGCTCAGCTGCTTTTCTCTAGGGAGAAGGCAGGAGGGGTCTCTTTGGGATTGTCCCATTGCTTTCCCTTGGATCTTTTATTTGGGAGGCAGGTGTGTCCCTTTCCTGCACACTGGAGGCATTCCCACACACGGCATGTGAGGACCCTCTTTCTTTGCTTAATGTTTTAATCTCGTAGGTAACAAACGAAAATAAGTGATCCCACCAGCACTTTTCTGAATGTTTAATTAAAGTTGCGCGTTTATGACGGGAAATGAGAGCCAATATTTGACCTCTGAAATGTTTATACAATTAGAATCATAAAATGTTTTGGATTGGAAGGGGCCTTAAAGATCATCTAGTTCCAACCCAATTGATATATAGCTTTTGCTTACCTCATCTCATGTTTGTGTGTAAGATCCTATGTCAGTACACTCCCAACACGATGCAACGCTTCATTATATGATAGACATTTAAAATAACAAACTATATTTTTAATAGTCAGGAGTAACTGCTGTAATTCTTGGACTGGGAAATGGGCTGGCCGGAATATTTTAGATGCAGATGGCAATAGTTCAGGTACTAGTATTATTGTTATTTTTTGCCAAATAACCAAATTAACATTGAGTAGTTTGGCTTGATGCTGAAAAATTCACTTTTGGAAGTGAATTAGTTTTTTTTTTTTTTTTTCCTTCCAAGTCCTGGCACTAGTTGCAAGGGCCTCAACATTGGAAGAAATAGATTTGGATGGTCTTCAAAGAACACTGCTGTGGTTCTGCCGTTTTTAACTTTTTACCTTGCTGTTCTTTCTCCCCACCTCTTCCCTGGGGAATTGAAGGTAAATGATTGATACTCTGTCTCTCCTGCTCACTTTCTTTTTTTAAAATCTCTTCTGGCTAGACTCCTCCAATGTAGAAATATTTACCAAAAGGAAAATCGCAAGGGTGGGGAGAATGGAGAGAAAAAAGGGAATTGAGAAATAAAACATAAACATTCAGCAGTCCAGGATGGTGACTTTGTTGGGGAAAGAGGCCGAATTGTTTGTAGAACCTAATGAGATTTAGGATTAGATTTCCTGTATCAGTGGGCAGCCGCTGGGGAAAAGTAAATTCACTGCACTTAATGTACTTTGCAAGAGAGGCATTTATCTTACGCTGTTTGCATACAGCCATATCTAAGGGGTCCCAGCCTTGGTAGGTGCCTGCCCCAAAGAAATTCCAGTCTAAAACAGACAAAGAATTAAAAAGACCAGTAAAGGAAATAGGAGTGTGGAGAAAAGTGGGCACTTGCTCAGACCTGCCCAAGAGGTGGTGGGAAACAGAGCCGAGATGGCCATTCCTGGATGCAGCGAGCCCAGCACTTGCCACACGGATTTGGCAAGGAAGGCAAAGAGAAAGATGACCAGGGCATCGAAGTGGCATGATGCAAAGTCTAGCTAAATGTGTTTGCTGGAAAGCGCTTATAGTTGGGGTAAAATTTCTGTTTTGTGCTGACTTTTCTGTCATTCTAAGAGCCAAATATTTAGCCTGATTTACAGTTCTATGGGTCCAATTTTATGTGCCAAAGAGATTGAATATAATGGGAATTTTTTCAGTGCCTGGAAGGTGAATCTTTGCAGATACAGAATTAAATTTTGCGTTTTCTTTACTTGACAGGTGTCCATTTTTCAGCTCAGATGACATATCCAGCTGTTCTCCTAGAGCTTTCTTTAAGGACCAAAGTATTTGGGGCCAGGAACTGACAGGACATCTCACGTAGTCCAGTTTTCACTCAAAATTGTCTTGTGCCACATCCTGACTCCTAGTCAAAAAACTTCAGTGCTTACTTTTGGCGTGAGCTTTGTGTGAAAATTTTTGCAGTGTTTCCTGTTATCATGGTTTGAATCTATTGTTAGATTCAGAGAATTTTCTGAAAATTAATTCGTAGGCTGGAAGCTGGGTGTGTAAGAGAAGGATATGCATCCCCACGCAGTGGGCATAGCATTGTTAATTCTTCAGGGATTGTAGGTCTGGGGGAGCCACTGAAGGCCGTGACCCATAGCTGCCCTTCTTCCCCCTCTGAAATCCAGCCAAGACACCTCTGTGCGATGCTGCTGCTGAGCCCCTGCCTCAGAGGGGCTCTCCCAGTACCCGCGGGGGCTGCATCCACACAAACCTCCACCTAACCTCAGGCCAAGTTGAGTTTCTCAGGAGATTCCCTGCAAGGCTGAGCAAGGACAATACCCTACAGGACGAAGCTGTAAGTTTTGATTCTTCAAAACTAGGCTGCAATTTTTTTCCGTCTAGGCAGATGGCTTTGGAGGCTTATTTGAGCCAGCCTGGCCTAACAGGCTGAGCACTGCTGCAGAAACCAGGTAGATGTGAATTCTGATTCCTTCACCAGCTCCTTGAAATATTGTAGACAAATCACAAGTCACTCTGACATGTTTTTTTACAGTTATACCAATAGATGTATTTTTTCCTTTTCTCTTCTAAGCCACATATCACACTCTTGCGCTTTGGCGTCAACGGAGGTTCTGTTTTTCACATCAGTGTATGAAAAAAATCTTGCCAGATCAACTCTGGCAGCTGTCAGCAGCCTAAGGTGCAGGAAATTCTTCCTTTCAGGAGACCTGGCTCCATGAAATGTCATGTCTGACGTTAAGGTAGATACACCAAAGATCCAGTATAAGGGGGAGAGAACTTCTAAGACTGTGTTTATTCTTCATTGCCAGCTGAAGGTACGACCTCCTGCTAAGCTGAAGCGTTTAGACCTCTGGCTGGGGAGGATGGGAGCGTGGCTGAGGTTTGATTCCTAGTGTGAAAGTTTCTTCCTCTCCGCCTCTGCCTGGGTCTTTTGGCCAGCCCCTATCAGAGGGAATTCCCATGCTGTCACTTGAATGAGTAAGTGGAGCCATGTCTCTTTTTTTTCCATACATAACAGCTGGAGTCAGCTGCTTTGGAAAAGGCTCTACCTTTCACTGGCCAGTGGGGTAAGGAGGAAGACGTTCATCCTCCATTCAGGAGGTAAAAGGGGCTCTGAGGCCAAGGGAATGCATCTAAGGCACAGCTTCTTCTGGGATAAAGGAATAATATCCCAGGCCTTGCTAAGAACATGCACGTATTTTAATCCTCAACAAAGTTGTGCCAGGCTATTGTAAGTCCATTGTACTAAAAATGTCCTCCATGTCTTGATTGTTTTTTTTAAGCTAACCTCTGTTTCCCTTTGTGATACAGATCCCTTTTCAAATGATCCTCCCACCCACCAAAATAAAATTCTCCCTGAGACTTAATAACATTTTTTAATATATACGCATAAAACAAATTTCCTTCCCCAACCATTTGTGTGGTTTTTCGAATCATTAAGGGAGTTTCCTCATTCTGTGATGTCAAGAGTCACCCAGATCAAAGCCTTTACTGATATTACAATTAAGCACTCTGCACCATTAAATTCACTTTCCACACTGTAATTTTTATAATAGGTCGGGAAGGAGCTTCATGGTTTGATTTCATTCCAGCCATGGCGCCAGATTCTGATTTCTCATTAGCTCTTACACCAGGGTTTGTGAAATACTGAAGTTAACAAGGAGTCTGCATTAATATTGGACTGGCATCTGTCCAGCTGAATTGTGTTCAGTGGACTCGCAGGAGGATGAGATGACAGGGAAATGATATGTTATGGTCAAGAGAGAGTAACAGCTTCAAGTTAAGAATGAGTAAGTAATCCCCTCCTGCTTCCCCCAAAATACATTCCTGGGTAAACCAAGGTTGTGCGTAGGAGATTCAAGAAGTTGCTTCAGTTCTTCATCTTTGCATTAAAAGTGTAACGTGGAGAAACTCAACTTGAGAGATGAAAGGCCAAACTGAAAAGGGACCTTGCAGCAAGGGCAGAGAGGAAAAGGAAAGAGAGACATCTTTCTTCATAGAGTGATAATGGGATAGTTTTCCATTGCCTTCCCTGCGGGTGTCTGGAGGGAGTGCTAAGTGCTCTGACAATGGAAGGGTCACTGGACCGCCTGAGATAAAAAAATAATGTAGGTGTTTGCTCTTCTTTCTACGGAATGAAAGGGAAAAAGCATCCGTGTGTGCACACATGGGCTCACCGTTCCCGTTGCTGCTAATGGGAACTGCATGAGTGCAAGCATCTGGATTCTGAGTCCATTGATGCTGTTGTGAACCTGCAAAGACTGGGAGTTTTGCTGACAATTGATACCAACCTCAGTGAGAATCAGTGTCCGCCCTCCGAGAGGAGAATATATTGCTGGAGAGTTCTTAGACTGGAATGTTAGTCTGCATGACTTTCTCTGCATAGCATGGTAACTAATGCTGGGTGGGTGTTTCTTGAAAACTATTCAAGCAAATGTCAGAAAAAAACTGATCCAAAGAGAGCGTTTTCAGGCAAATATTTGGAGATATATAAGCTACACTTCTGCCTCGAGCCATAGAGCCGGAGTGCTGCAGTCCTGCCAGCGCTGAGGCACTCGGGTGGGAGTCGTGCTGTTTAATTTGTAACAGATGATGTTTATTACCTGAGTTTATGCGGAAAGTCAGATTTGGGAGGAAAGGGGAGAAATACTTGACCAAGTTGGGAGCCAGTGATAAATTTATACAAACTTGTCCTAAACCTGCAGCACATGCCACCACCTAATCTGATACATTCTGCTGAGCTGGGACAAGGACTTGGTTCTGCATCAACAAGATTTACTGCCTGAGCATTTTGGGTTAGAGCTGCAAACTTTGTGCTGAGCTATGAATCCTGCACGTATTTATTTATTTTTTAAAGTATTGTCCAATGTGTTTTTCCTGGAAGATCCCTCCGTGAGCATCCCTATTCCAGACTCAATTTCAAAGTGCAGCCAGGCAACTTTAAGGTCTGCTACTGAGTTGGGGTCATGACAGATGATAGCAGTGACAGAGCATCACACCAGTATGTGTCGTGTCTTTCCCCTCCCTGGTTCTTACAGATCTGTCCCTGAGCAGCCAGGGGATAAAAAGGGCTGTGCTGGGATGCAGATATAGCTGCAGGGACTGGAATTTGTCACACCAACAGCCCGCTAACGGGCACTGTGCATTGTCACAAAGGGGACAGAAGAGTCATCTGTCAGTTTTGCATATGTTTTGGGCTAGAATGTGGACTCGGAAGCCTTCATAATGAAAACACAGTGACAGTCCCCAAAGACTCAGACTTTGGGGAACCACCTGTTTCCCCTCATGGGGCAGGTCTGGCCTCTGCACACCTGGTCCATGAGACAAGGATCTGGGGTCTTGGCTCAGCGCTGAGATTCATTTTCAAGGTGGGCAGAACTATACATATTCTGCCCAGAACTATACCTATCCCAGATCCATACCTATCCCAGATCCATACATACCCCAGATCTATACACACCCCGGATCTATACATACCCTGGATCTGTAAATGTCTACTTTGGCATTGGAAATTTGGTCCCTGCTTTGAAAGAGTTTGAAGCCACCTGTGCTGCTAGGAGCTTCAGGGACTCCAATTCATGATATTGCAAATAAAATCAAGTTTCCTTTTACACATCCTGAGTTTACAAACCAGAAAAAGGAGATATAGCTGTACCTTAGATGACTTACCTTTGGCAGACATAATATGGGTAATAGTCTTAATTCAGTTTTGGTGATACTCTTGAAGACTTAATAATCCAAGCCTAATTTAGTGTGAGCAGTTACTGAGCACAAGTGGTGGCATGTCGGTGGATCCAAGTCACGCTGACCGGCTGCAAGGGGTGGTAGGATCCAGGGTGAGTAACAGCTACGGCTCTGCCCCGGGGGGCAATCAGCCTCCGGGTGCTGCGGTGGGGCAAGGGGAGGCAGGGGGCAGGAGAACACGTCTGATGCAGGACACACAGGCCTGGACATGTGGCCACATTTACTGCTTTCCTTTACAGCCCTCTCTCTCTCTCTGCTAGTAAACCTCATTTGAGAGAAGAGGTTGTGAGCTCCACGGTCAACCCGCAGAGCTGCTGGAATGCACCACTATATGCAGCACCTTCTCAGGGGTTGCTCAGAGCTTCCTGCCTCCTCCCTCATTCACCTTGTCCCTAAAGTGCGGGGCTCCT
The DNA here is from genome assembly GCA_025769975.1 of Gallinago jamesoni. Lineage (NCBI taxonomy): Eukaryota > Metazoa > Chordata > Aves > Charadriiformes > Scolopacidae > Gallinago > Gallinago jamesoni. Next base: position 39,796,434 of record JAOQGH010000069.1, read on the forward strand.
CCACACACGTGCTGGGGCTCTCCCCCATTCCTCAGCAAAGAGCAAGTCTTCAAAGAAGAGCCCGGCAGTAAATTTTCCTTCTAGTGTCCAAATTCCTGCTTGGCCAGAGGCCAAAAGCCAAGGTGCGACGTTGCTAGTTTTGCTTTTCAGCAGCAGCAAATTTTTCTCAAATGCTACTGAGAAATCTCAGCAGGTTCATTCTGAGCAAATCTTCCTGAGGCAGAAAACAAAAGCACTGGTTCCTTGAGCTGTCTGGGAGGAGGTTTTTGCTGGAATATCTCTGCGTCAGGCTTTGCTGCTGCTCTTTGCATTTTCCTGGGGCTTATTTGGCATCTGGCTTAGATTAGAGGCATCTCAGTTGCATGGTTTGACACAGCAAATGGGGACCGGAGATGCAGCAGGCACAGGACACAGCCTGTCATTAAGCCACCTCTGTACACCCGTTACTGATTGCTTTTGGTAGAGCAGCCCTCCCCCTTCCCCATGACCCATCCTCAGTCGTGCTTTTGGAGGGGGGGGGGAGGGATGTTAGAGGGGTCTCTGCTGAGTTTCAGGGTTGGGGCTGAGAGTTTTGGAGCAGGGAATGAGCTGAAGAAGCTGAAACAAGGGTGGTTCAGGCTGTTACATTTGTGGTACCTCTCAGGAGCTGTAATAGATTGCAAGTTTGATAGCAACACACTAGCACTTTCAAACAAAAAAGTCTTTTTTTTCCTATCCTTGAACAGAAATCTCCTGGAAACTGCAGAACTGCCTTCTATCTTTTTTCTTTCCCCCCTCCCCTGCACATTCCTGCAAAAAGTAGGATGAAACTCCCTCTGTTTTAGGCAAAATATTTTGCAATTTTCCAATGACCTTGCCAATAAGAAAATTATTACCCATATATCATGGGAAATGCCTGCTTTCTCACAAGGCTGTAATGTTAAACTATCACCAATAAAAGACTGGGCTGGCTGCAAGTTTGGCAGGAACACGAAGATCTTCTGGTATGGTACATTACATGAACTATCGACTTGAGAATGCCAAAAACTTCACCCCATTTTAAATGAGCTCCTTTTTTTTTTTTTTTAAATAAATCAGCATATGAACTGGATGTGTTTATTCCAGCAAATAAGAGCATCAGCCTCTGTACCGAGTTTACATCATTGCCGTTTTTATAAGAGGAATCAATCTTGAGTTAACGGTTGAATTGCTTAATCATCTCATCAAACGGTTTTGTTGAATTCTGTGGTCCAGGGGACGGTGCAGTGACCATTTTGCAACTAAGTGTTAATATTGTCTTGACTAAAAGTGTCCCTTTCCCTGGCTAGTTAACGGGATGTGCATGCCAGGAGCTATTCATTATGGATGAAGAATGGTTTTGTGGTTAAAGTACTGGACTGTGTTGTGGGAGATCTGAGTTCAGTCCCAGATTCTTCTTCAATTTCCCTGTGTGACTATGAGCAAGTCGTTTCATCTTTCAGTGCCTCAATTCTCTTTTAGTAAAATGGGAATAATCCTATTTCCTTTCTTCCACCCTTCACTTTCACAGTATTTGTTTTCACTGTTGCCTGTTCATCACATCTGTAGGACGCAGAAAACAGGCCAGTAATGGGACTGTTAAAACATTATGAAAACATCAATACTAATTTAGTGTTTCACTTAATTTTTTTCATATTCCTACTTTAAATTGAGGAAAATAAGGAAAGCTTCATGGCAGTGCTGTCTGTTTGTATGCAACAACCTCCTTGTCCCAGAAAGCCGTATGGCCAAGAAATTGAAACAAGATCTTGTGAAGTGCTGTTGCAAATAAATTTGCTCAACTTCCCTTCTGTCAAGGCATCTCACGCTAGGGAAGGCCACTGGGAGTCGTTAATTGTATAATGGATATACTTGATTCTTTAAAAGGGCTGTTTTCCCAAAGATTAAAGCAATTATGAGTAAAGTGGTTTGAAAAGGAAAAAAACAAAAAAAGAAAAACCTAAAACAACCTAAACCAAACAGTGTGAATGATAATTGGGAATGGTTTAAGAAAACTTCAGCAGATGCTGTAAAAGTCACAGTTTTGCATTTCTGGAAGAGGGCTTTCTCGATGTGACCCAAACACCCCCTTTCCAGCCTAAAAGGGAAAGGAAAGCTACTGTATTAATATATGTATGAAAACATACACTTGCATATATGTAAATGAAAATAAAAGGAAAATAAGGGATGGATAATAAGGCTAGAAATTATTGATACTTAAGAAATAAATATTGCTGATGAAGGAAAATAAGGAAAATCATTAAAAGTTCTTGATGGGGGCAGTAAGAAGAGGCCACAGCAACACAGAAAAGACAGGAAAAATCCCTAATTAGCGGTTTCTATATTTAAAAAAAAAGTTACATGATATTTTTAGAAGTTACAGGAATACTGAAATGGTTTGTATTCTTACACGTAAGATGCTGAACAAGAGCTGCAGCTCCAGCACTTACATGCAGAAGCCCTGCAAGGGCTGATGAGGTGCTGGAGCCAACATTGACAATTAAATATCCTCAAGTATCGGGTGGGCCCCAGGCACTCAGGAGGTAACACAAATGTTGGGTCAGCTTTTACTAAGGATAAGTGGGACGAGATCAGCAGCAGCGCCCTATTGAGCTGGATATTGATTAAATATAAAACCATGTGAACGTGTAAGTGACATACTCAGTAAACGTTATAGGACAGGAGCAGAATTAGTGTTGATCAAAAGGATTTTTAAGAAAGTAGGTATTGCCAAAGAAATCTCCTGCTGCTTTTCATGAGTTTGTTGAAAGTAATTTTTCCAAAATGTGATTTCTGCGACGTGTAAGATTTCATATAAAGCTATGAATTTGTTTATGAAACATAAATTATATAAAATCTGGTTAGTAATTACTAAATATGATCAAATCTGGTTAACTGATATTTCTTAGACAAGTCCTTGAAAATGGAGAAACATTATCCAGTAGTAAGGGTTTCTGGGAGAATGTCTCAAAAAGGCAGGTTTTTTACTGTTGCTGTTCCCTCCCTATTCAGTATCTTGATTTTGTCATACAGAAAAAATGTTGGTAGCATCTGGTAGAGTTAACTGCACAAGTTAGGGGTTAATAAGATAATAATTAAAATTGAACAGTCCCATAGGTGACGAATTTTAATCTCAGATGAGTTAAATAATACAGGTCACATGTAGTGGGTCTGTATTTAGGTAAACAGATCCAAGTGACTGACCAACCTTGGCAGTAATTCCTGTCTGCACACTTATTCTGGGGGAGTCAATACAACTCCTGTGTGAACACCCACGGGGATATGGAAATTAGATTCTCACCATCCATGTTGTAGAGACACATGCTGGAATATTGGTTCCATTTTTTATTAGTGATTACAAAAGACTGAGTTCAGGAATGAGGTATCAGAATACTTTTTGTTCTGGAAAACCCATCTCTGAGTGAGGAATTAAGAAGATTGAGGCTATTTAGTTTCTCAGAGAGATTGTGTGAGTGTGACCCGACTTGGTGGATGTTAGGCACATTGTTTACTAGGAAGAAGAAGAAAAGATCTAGAGACTAGAAATGGACTATATTCAGTTTAGCAATATGGTGTTTTTTATTTTATTTTATTTTATCTTATTTTATTTTATTTTATTTTATTTTATTTTATTTTATTTTATTTTATTTTATTTT
>JAOQGH010000069.1:39800186-39861958 GCA_025769975.1 Gallinago jamesoni
ATTTTATTTTATTTTATTTTATTTTATTTTATTTTATTTTATTTTATTTTATTTTATTTTATTTTATTATTTTATTTTATTTTATTTCATTTTATTTGATATTTCTTAATCCATTTTGATAGGTAATCATTGAAACATCTCACATAGATAGGTGGTTGATTCTCTGCTGTTAAAATGCACTGCTTAAAGTTCTACTTCTAGCTTGACAGAAATTCCTCTGCAGTTACAGAGCTAGAGATTGTGGTCTTCCTTTACCAATTGCTTGAGGAAATTCTAAATTTTGCATGTGTAGGAAGTCGCAGTAGATTATCACAGCGATTCCTTTTACCTTAAAATTTGTCAATCAGTGTGGTGGCCTGTGTGCACTGTCAAGAGACATTGTAAATATTTATAGACATCAAATGCTGTACAAGAACAACAAAAATCCCCGGTGAACATCCTCTGTGAGCCTTGTTCCCCACCGACCTCCAGAGCTGTGACCCGTGGAGATAACTCAGTGGTTGTCTGTCCTTCCCAAAGTGCAAACTGTCCTGCAGCTCAGGTTGCCCTTCCCAAACCGTCCTGCAGCTCAGGTTGGGTGTCATCATCAAAACCAGACAGGACTGTGAGGAAGATGCATTTTCTTGCTTTCACCAGGAGACTTTGGAGGTGACAGCATTAAAAGTGTGAGTTGATGATATGGCATAAGACATTTCCCTGCCCAGCCTGGTTAGGGCTGTGTAAGAAGGTTAAACCGTGGTATCACCTCTGCCATGGTGACCATGCCAGGTGTGCTTCTTCCTTCCACGCCTAGTGCCTGGATTTATATCTTAGGTACTCTGAATAGGTGAGAGTTTTAATTCCCATGTCATATTGCAAGAAGTCACACCTGGGCTCTGGTGACAGCCTGTGGACTGCAAACAAGGCTTCCTCCTCCTTAGATGTCACCTGCCTCACCCACATGCCACCCTTCCCTTCCCTCTGGGACTAAACAGCCATCGGGCTCATGTTATTTCTTACTTTTTCCCATTCTCTCCGCATCTGAAAGCTGATGAGGGAATGTGTGTGGGTCAGACCCTCAGGTACGTGGTGAAATGTCCACTTATGCACCCCTGTTCTCAGCGAGTCCCTTGAGGCATCCCAGAATGTTGATCTTCCCGGGGCTGAAGGACCAGACCATCTCTCACTCATCGCCTGAGTGGTTGTTTCTCTCCTGTTCAGGTGGCTCAACGCTGACTGCTATTTAGGTGCTTGTAAGTAGAAGGATTACTTCCCAACAGCTCTTCCAAGTGAAGAGTGATGCAGGCAAGCAATTTTCAAGCAAAAGTATTTCAAGCTGGGAGCTTGACTTTTAACAACCATCTTTTCCCCCACCCAGTCTCCAGAAATATCAGGGAAAAAGGGAATTGTAGCTTGTGAGTTTGCACGGTCTCCTTGCAAGTGTAATGAAGATACTGACACTTGAAAGATGCTATTAAACAATCTAAAATTGTAACTCGATAGACAGCACAGCTTCATAAAAAGGATGAGCTAAAGCTCAGTTAATACTGAAGCAGATCTAGTTCTTGTCTGGAAAATGAATTAAAATCAAAATAACATCATCATCTCAGTTCAAGGAAAAATTGATCTCGGCAGAGCAGTAACAGACAGTTCCCTGTGCTCACATGTGTTCACCTGGACAGCAGTTCAATTTGACAGTTTGGTTTGCATAAATGATTTCTTAGTGTTCATTCATCTTTCTTTTATTTGAGTATATGGCTTCTGAATCCCATACCTGTGAATGGCAGAGCCTGGCTTCCTGCATTAAATTCCTGCCATAAACAAGTGGATACACCCTTTAGAAGTGTAACAGCATGAAATGCATTTTCTTGAAAGTAAGATCCTGTCCCCCCATAGTGTAGGGACATAAAATGACTCTTAACCTGAAGAACCTGTGCCTCTGCACGTGATCTTGTTAGTTCTTTTTTGAAAGACAGCACAGAAGTTGTAATTAGCTTTTGCAAAATGTTTCGAAGGAGCAAAGTCTTTCATCCCGTCTGAATGCCTTTAAAGGCACGGCAGCGAAACTAAAGGAACTCTCATGATGGACCTGCAAAGCAAATCTGAGTGTATGTTTCTAAAGGAACTCATTACAGCATCTTGGAGTGATTTAACAACTCTCAAATTGTATTTATATGGTTACTTGAATCTGGCGTATGTCTGCTGTCTTGCCGAAAAGGGTGGGTCCATCCTCCTTGCCTGCTGTTCCTGTTCATCCCTGTTCCTCTCCCTTGTGCTGACGTTACCATTTTATCGGTTCAGTTATTTTTCAGCTGGACCAGTTCCCTGATCTGGGTCACAGCTCTGCCGTGGAACTGGAGTGCTGGCCCAGGCCAGCCGGCAGGTCGTGGAGGAGGACACGCTGCCAGTAGTGACTTACGTGGGATTTAATGACCCTATAATTGCATCGTGGTGTTTTCTGCAGCTCTTCTCCACCCCTTTGTAAAAGTTGAAAATAGGATGGGAGAAAAAAGGTAGAGAGCAAAAAGGTTGTCTGTAGGATATAGTCTGGGTACTAGGTTTACAAGACCCAGTGATAAACAATGTTCGATGCATGGAGAAAAACCATCACAAACTGTGGCCACGTTAGGGTTGGGGTGGCCCAAATCATGCTCAAAGAATTTAGCTCTCCTTTGTACTTTTGTTCCTGCCAGCTGAATTTGAAAAAGCAATAATTGAAATGAATTTTTTTATCTTGAGGTCTTTTCATAATCCTCCAAACCCTCTCCTTACAACCCTTCAAGCCCGAGCTGCAGCCAGGTTCAGATTAGATATTAGGAAAAATTTTGACACTGAAAGGGTCATTAAGCCTTGGAATGGGCCGCCCAGGGAAGTGGTTGAGGCACCATCGCTGGAAATACTCAAAAGACAGGTTGACATAGTGCCTAGTGACATGGTTTGGTGATGTTTTTTTATGAGTTAGGCTGATGGTTGGAGTAGATGATCCTGAAGGTCCCTTCCAACCCAGACAATTCTACGATTCTATGATTCTGTGGCGAACTACCACCGAATGCTCACCAGAGCTGCAGTGACTTTTCTGTGCAGCCATCAGTTCCGAGACTGCCATTGGAGGACTGCCAGAGTAGAGTGCAGTCATATCTTACACCTTTATGCAAAAGGCATCAAAAAAGGAAAACAGCTTAAAGTTTAAATTGTACATCAATTGATAATTCATCAACCTCAGCTGGTGGCTTCCTTTTATCTTGCTTCTGTTTTCAGAGTGACCACATCTCAAAGAGAGATGCTCTGTGCTTGTAAGTGCAAAAGTTACATGTTTGCATTTTGGTGGATTTCTTCTCGTATCAATTACAGCCGGGCATCAATGTGTGCAAATGAGTGCTCCGCACTAGGGACATCCTCATTTTTTGTTACATACAAACATGAGCTACCTAAAAAGGAGATGGTTATTTTTCTGCAAAGTCAAGTGCTTCCATGTTCCGAAATGTCACCGTTAACCCCCAGCTGACCCCTTGGCACATGTAGTGTGTTATCTGTCTTTCATGACAGGTTGCCAGGGGTTTTTATTCCTTTGCTTTAACTCTTTTCGTCTGAAGTTGCTGAACCATTTAGTTATGAAAAAAAAAAAAATAATCAGTGCGTAGCATGGAAAGCTTCAGCAGAACTGGTTAAAGTTTGGCAGGGTTACAGGCAATAGCAGAAAGGGTTTCTTTTTGGCAAACTTGGACAATCTTGATAAAAAGAAGGGTTACAACCCGCGTGTGAGCTAATAGCTCCTACACAATTGTTCATACCCAAATAAAAGCAAGGTTGAGACCACTATTTATTCAATAAACAGAATATATTTGATTAACCGGAGAAACAATTTAGCAGTACCGTGATTTATGTAAAAAGTTACTGAAAGTACAACTAAATTTAAATTTAAAAGAACACATCATCACCACGTTTAATATTTTTCTGTAGCCTAGTTTTGAAAACCATTAGTAGTAATAAACTTTCCTCCCATAAAAGTTCTGCCATTTTAATTTCTAATTAGAACTTGCAGAAGATATATATGTGGCAGTAAAAGTAAAGAAATTAAGTCTCAGACCGTGCTGCAGCCTGACACAATGATGCCCCAATGCTCATAAATCAGTTTCTGTTTGTTGTGAACCTCTTAAATCCACACTGGTAAGAGGTGTAGAGGTATTTGTCTCCCATGAAAACATTCTCCCACACCCTTTGTAATTAAAAGTAATCTTAAATTTCATCTAGTTCCATGAGAAAGAGCTTTCATACAGTAATTTGAGTTGGACTCCAGAACGATGGAATGTGAGTTGAAAGCTTAATGAATTTACTCTATAAATCTTTTTCTCTGTTTTTCTTGTCAGTTATATCAGGGCATTACACATATTTTTCCTTACATTGCTAGCTGGGGAATTTTTTTAAGAGAACCTCAGTGCATGTTTTTCTGTGGAACCGCGTCTGCTGAAGTTCATTTTATTAATACTGTAGCATGATTGCTGCTTTTTGGGATCAGAGTTGAATGCCATTCTTCTAATGAAACAAGACTGGGAAAGCTCCTCTTGGTTAAGTGATTTCATGAGTATTGTTTTAGTTTATTGGCTCTGTAGCATGATAGCACAACAGAGCCTTGGTTATGCTTTCAGCAGTATTATTTATGCCCTGGGATTTACTGAATGCAGGCGTTGAGCACTGCTCTTCCAGCTTCTAGAAGAAGCTTAAGAATGGAAACCTGCTAAGAAGGAGCTGCTGTATATTCTTATTTTTTTGTAGTTCCACTGCTCCTGGCAATCGTGATCTAAACTCCATTGTACTCATAGGTGAGAAAAGGTCTTCTTTTCAGGACCAAATGCACACTGAGCTACAAACAGGGCTTCTTTACTGCTCAGACTTGCCACGTGCTTTTCTTTACGGTCTTCATTATTGCAATTTCAAGTTGCCATCCGCCGTGTTTCCTTCCAGGTGCACTGAAATTAGTATTAAAATGAATAAAGGAACAAGAGGAATGATGACAGAATGGAGTGGGGAAGGGGAGCAGAGGGGTGAGGACAGGGAGAAGGTGGGAAAGATTGCCAAAGGAGTTTGGCAATTAGGACTTTAGAGTGACCTCACCATTCTCCCACGCAGAACAATTTTCTGAAACTAGACAGATTTATAAGGATTATGGGAAAGTTTATTTTGCGCTACCTACTGCATTTTGTTCTATGTATATATATAAACAGAACTGAGGTTTCCTTAAACATTTTTGCAAAGCCTTGTTCAGCACTGTCCAGAAAGATATAAAAAATCACTGAGGAATTTGTGGAACTATAGTAAAATGTTAAAAGGAGGGGAGATTAGAAGGGAAAGCTGAGGTAGTTACTGATTTGGAGGGGAAAGGAGGGAGTGCTCTTCCCAGTTGCCCCAGCAGCGTTTCAGGGAATACAGGCGAGTTCAGATCCTCTCTGTGGGAGAACAAGGAGGTGAATGAGGACAGATGGAGATTTGCTGTTGCTGGAGCCTGTCCCTTTTCTGGTAGTGTCTGCAGGAGTGTGAAATGAAGTTAAAAATCCATCATTCTGATGTGGAAGCAGCATGAACCATTTGTACCAGCACAGGTTAATATTAAGTTAAAGAGAGAAGCTGAGATTGAGCTTTCCATGACCTCAGATGCTTCTTGGTTTCTTTATGATCAAAATACGAAACATTAAGTAATAATACATTAAATTCCTACACGTTGCTGACTAAAGCAAAGAGAAATGTAGAAATGCTTCTTTTATGTTGACAGCTTACGGGGCTAACTCTGAGCTTTGCATTTTTTAATAATAAAAAAATGATCTTAAATGTTCAAAAAGAAACATCGAAACACACAATCATAAAGGGCAATTGTGTGTTTGAACAGAGAGTCTGGCTGTTTTGCGTTGGCCTTTTATGCAAGTGCTCTTGCTCCTTTAGCTTCGTTGCTGTGAGAGAGGTGCAGCATGGATTGACATCATTATTCTCTCCATCCATCTGTTGGTGTGGAAGACTGCAGTCTGTCACCTGTCAACGCCGTCTTTATTATTTTGGAGAAGCCCAAGGGGCTAAAAAAAGTGCCTTGTGGTGTTTCCATATCGGTGATTGTTGCCGTGTGGTTTCTGTAGCCAAAAAAATGTTGAAATATCTCAGGTTTTTCTTACCGCTACTTTCCGTATTTCATTTACAACAACCTGTCTTTCAGAGGGGACACACCAAGGCAGCAGGTACTTTTCTTTCATGGCTGTCCCTGGCTGGGATGAGCTCTCGGTCCTGCAGATCCCAGCCGTGTCTCCACCTGACATCCACCTCAGCCTAGGATTTGTGATTGTGCTTTTGCTTTGGTGATGGCTTTTCTTCAGGTTTAGAACCCTGCAGAGTTGCCTCCCCCTGCCCCATAGAGTGGTAGAAACTCCAGCACCTAGGAAGTGGGCTCTTGGGAACAGACCTGCTTTGGCAGAAAGTTCTTCTGGATGCTTTTTGCCATACCTAGTCTATCAACCTTAGCTGCATCTGGTTATGTGGCAGCCCAGATTGCTATCACTGGGAAAACTGGGATATACTTTTGGTTTGTAGGCACGAACTTTACCAAACGACTGGTTCTTTTGAATCTTTTGACCCCCCCCCCATCCCAAATGTATACAGATGGAATTGAGATGAAACACAGCCGTTGAGATCAACAGCCAGGAGAGCTGCTGCTTCATGCAGAAGTGACTGTCACAAAGACTATTGCTTTTCTCAGGCGTTTTGCCCTGTCGAGTTGAATTCTCCTCCGTTTTCATCCAAAAAGGGTGACAAACTGGTGTGACAAGGATGACAAGGTACTGGTGAGACTGGCCAACCCATTTCACAGGTTACAGAAAAGTCTACTCAGATGGGCCAGCAGTTCCGTCTATCCAGACACCCATAAATAACTTCAACAGCACTCAGTCCAAACCCAGTCTTTAAGTTTCTTTGTAGGAAAAGAAAGGAAAAGAAAAAAAAAAAAAAAGAAAGAAGCAAATTGTGATGATTAATGTAGACGTCACATGGAAAGCCATGGGTATAAAGGCCTCTTCATTTTTGACAGGTGCATTGTGCATTCTGGGCTCCCAGCCAAGACACATTGTCATCAAATGTTAATAAAATCTGCAAATAATATACAAAGTATTAAATGGTGCTTATTCTTAGAGTAATTTGAGATGTAAATTTGTCAAACCGTGCTATATGTTAAGGTTGCTTAAAATGAAGAAAATCAGAAATAGAAAGCAGATAAAAAGACTGTGAAAACCAAGGGCGTTCAGGGAGCCGTCACCCTGTTTTAGGAGAATTAAGCATTTAAAACTTCTTAGTATTTTTGATCAGAAGTTGTCCTAATGTAAACAATTAAATCCACAAGTAAAGGAAAGCAGGCTGGGATGAGAATATAAGAAATTTCCCAACAGCTGCACACTTAAGAAAATAGTAATTTTTCAGTCTTCTGCATGTGGCTGTGCCCTTGTTCATGGGGTCTGAGGCTGCAGGTCCCTACCCCCTGGCCATTTGTGTCTGCACCTGAGAAAAGCACGTGTATTATAACAAGAAACTCAGTTTTCAGGCAAGAGGGCTTTCTGCAGCTGGGATCCTTCCTGGCATCCTCAGCACAGTGCTTTGGTATCCTCCTAATGCTCCCGTTTGACGGTGAGATCCATGGTCTCCTGAATGTTTGTGTCTGAGCACAGGTATTCAGAAAGCTACTGAATCTTTGGAATTTTGGTACGCTTAGTATTATGTATTCTTTAACTTAAATGTCCTCTAAGAAGTGTTAAATGCACTTCAGAAATATTTAAAATTAAATATAGTGGAAAAATGAAATTCAGGGTGTAAAGATGCTACAGAAGCAGCCTGCCTTCTGTAGGTCCTGTGAAGGACCCCAGAAGTCCTTCATAATTGTCATAATTGGTTACTGTGCTAGGAAAACATTTCGAAACCTGAATAGCAATGTCAGCAGAAGGAGAACTCCTCCAAGCTGCTCAGGGCCCCATGTGGCCTCTTTAACCCTAGGGCTCTCCTTCCCATCCTGCTGTAAAATAGGGGGGCTCTTTCCAGGCCTCCCAGAATGAGGATTTTCTTTTCCTGGCAGAGTCCTTCCTAGTTCTTTGCTCTAAGCCTACCCAGAAAGGATTTTCCTTGAAATACCTTTCTGGAGTAAGCTTCTCTCTCACTTGTGCCAGTGGGCTGGCTGGCTGGCTAGATGGATGGATGGATGGAGAGATGGATGAATGGATGGATGGATGGATGGATGGATGGATGGAAGGAAGGAAGGAGGGATGGATACTACAGAAGAGCATAACTGTGTGAATACAGATGAGGACAAAACTCTCACAATGAAGCTCTGTGGCAAGGCTGACTGAGCTCTCTAATGAGTTATTTGCTTTCTCTACTGGGTTTTGGAGAGCGGAGTTGTTATCCTCTTTATATCAAGTGGGGAAATAAAGAGGGGCTGGCAAAGAGCTGAGCCCAGATCCCACCTCTGCTGGGCTGCAGCCGGTACCCACCCTTCCACCTCCCCTGCCAGCACCTACTGCTGCTTTAAACGCAGGGCAGCTCTCTCCCAGCCCTGGCTGTACTTCTCAAGAATGTAATTGCTTTACTGTCTATCCCCTTAGCAAAGCAGAAATATAGCAACCAAAACTCTTCCTCCTCAAGAATGTGCCTTGCCAATGGCCTTTGTCAGGGCCAGGTTGTTATCAGTATAATGCCTGATGTTTACTTTTCAGTGCCAGTAAATAAATCTCAGTCCTGCTTGACCCTTCGCTCTCCAGCCTCCCCCAAGCTGAAAACAAAAATGCTGTTCTGGATACAATCAACCAGTTTGGTTCAAGTCCTGCTTTTCAGGATCTGAGTCTGAAACTGGTGGTCTCTGAGTCTCTTAATGCTATTAAAGCTCAGATTTCAAAGATGTGTGCCTTGGAGCTTTTGGGTTTGATTTAAAGATAAGCCACTCAAGCTATGTTGATCAAGGGAGTGTCTTTATGTGAATTTTCCTTTTCAAATAAATCCAGGCCAAGATTTATCGGATCCTTCTAAAGGCATGTGTTACTGGAAGACATTCCTGCCTGCTTCCAGCTCTTCTTTTTTCTTCCTTTAAGGAAAGATGCTGAACTGGCCCTTTCCTTTCTCACAATATCAGAAGCTTTCAACTTGGTTGCAGGCGGTTCACAAAACCATGACATGCCCTCATATGCTGGGGGCTTTCTGTGATTTGTGAATCCTCCCTGACCATTCCTCACTTTCCTACTTCTCTTTTTTTCTTCACTAAAATTTATTAGAGTCTTTCTACATCCAACAAAGCAGTGAAAACAGCCAGGAAAGTGAGAAGTGGTGGTAATTAAGGGCTTCTCACCTCCCACCATAATGGGAATCAGCGGAGCTGGCTCAGCAAAATGCCACTAGCGAGGCTCCTCCTCCACCTGCAGATATAAAGGTGTCACCTCTGAGACCTCAGTGCCATCTTGACCTGAACTGGTTTGATCAGCACCAGAACTGAAAAATTTCACAGGAATGATCTGATCATGTTAAATATTTCAGACATTTCTTTTCGCGTTTTTCTTGTTTTGTTTTTTTGGGGGACATGCTTTTGTGTGACTTGCTAGTTATTTTAACCCGTCCTCACTAATTTCTAGAAAAACAAATTCAGGTCCTTCAGAATAGGAGCAGATTGTGTTATTTTGGTAGAAAAGGTGCTTATATGTAAATGTTTTGGAGATTGTCTTCATATTTGTTTGTAAAAGAAATTCCAGGTCTAGGTGGTAACAAGGGGGAGTGGAAGGAGCTGTGACGAATTGCTCCATCTCAGGGCAGAGATGTTGTTGCTGGGCTGTTGTATGGATAGGCCTGAGACTCTTTCCTTTTCTCATTATTCACCCTAGACCATTTTTTTTTCCTTTATTCCTTGTTTTTGTGCTTAGTTGGTTTTAAGCTGCTGGTTTGCATTCTTTCATATTTAAAACACTTCATAAATCCATGGAAGGGTAATTTCCTTCACAAAGAATTCCAAGTGTTTTATGTGTTGTGTATATATTTAATAGTTACAAATTGGAAAACCAAAACACCATCTTACGCTTTTTTCCCTCACTTTGCATATTGGCTGAAAGAAGTGCTCCAAACCCCAGGCAGGGGCAGTTTGGACTGAATTGTGGGGATTTGGGGGAGGGTGGCTGGTGTCCACACTGATGTCCTGCGGCTCCTCTGCGGGGCAGGGACTTCTGGAAGAGGCAGAGCAGTGAGGTCCTGGTCTTCCCAGGTGGAGTCACCAGCTCTCTCTTACCCATTTTTCAGCTGCACTGAATCACCAGCATCGTTCTCCTGACAATAGTCCAGACATTCCTCATATTTTATAGGAGGGCAGGGCGTATGAGACAAATTTTAGGTTAAAAACCAGAAGAGCAAAAGCTGCATCATCTGTCTAGGACAAAAACATCGAGCTCTCTTTTCTCTGTAAATACCTTCTGAAGCTCAGAACCAAGTACCACTTCCCTCCCTGTGCCATTATGTTTTCAGATGTTGAGAGTGTTGATTAAATATGTCCCGTTGGTTTTTATCCCTTTGTATACCTTCCTACCTTTTGTAGTTTAGCTCTGCCCCTACAGAAGTCCAGCCAACAGGAATCCCACCCAGATAATTCCATTTGCATGGCTGTAGACAGTAAAAAGAAAAGGAAAAAAAAAAGAAATCTAATTTAGCATTTTAAATATTCAAAAGATGTGTGGAGTCCAGTCCCCAGCTGGAGGTGTGGGGAGGGAGAAGCAGTGTCTCCCTTCAGGAGGGAAAAGCAAGAAGTGGGGGTCTGGGGGAGGGTGGGAAGATGTGAAAGCAGCCTGGAGAGATCATGTAAAGGGAGCCGGGGCCAGTTATGTATTTTAATGCAGCATTTATTTTCTGCAACTGCTAAAATGAGCCCAACACATGGCATGCATGTACTCTGAGGTACCCACTACCTCCATAAGAAAGCCTGGTCCCCGCTAGATAATGCAAAAGCTGTGATTCCTGAGGGTCTTTTAAAAAGAAAAACATGTTTCGTATCAGCAGGGACATTTTTACCCCCTCCTATTTTGAATCCTTCCTGGCACTAACACACACACATATATATATTTACACATTAGTGTGTGGATTAGTGAATCAGGTCCATTGCTGGTCCTGAGTGCCCCTGGGGTGGCAGTGAGATGGGTCGCTGCTGCTGCAGGGGGGCTATGTGCAGCACCCCCCCAGGGTGCGTGCAATATGTTCTCAGCTTCTAGCAGGGTTTTTTGTTGTTCCCACTCCCTCGCCTGGTTATCAGGGGGTGAGATGAGGTGGTTACTGACAGCCTGTGCGGCACCTTTCTCCACGTCTGGTTGACATTTGCATAGGGAGGAGATGGAGTAAGATGAATGCTTTTGCCCTGACACAATCCATCATCATCAGAGCTTCCAGCAGGCACTCAGGGGAGGAACAGACTTCTTCTGGTGCTCCATCCTTGCTTGAGTGGGGCACAGCTCTTCTCTCCCAGGCACCTTGCCCTGGTAACTGCTGACTTTTCACCAGCCAGTGCTCCTGTACCCCAAGAAGTCAGCAAGGAGGGGGGGGGATGTCTTCTCCAAGCATTCCCGCTGGCCTTTACCCAACACACTGGGTCCTGCTTCAAACTCAGTGTTGTTATATCAGTATCTCTGGGTATCCCTGACTATTCCAAGAGCCGGATTTCCATTTCAGTGGCCAGGACTGTCCTCTGGGTTCATGTAGAGAAATAAATAGGAGGTCAGCTCAAGCTCTAATCAACTGGATGTCCCTCCATGTGCCATTCTGGAAACTCACCCCCATATCGTTCCTGAGCAGTAGGGTGCTGGACCTCCCTGTGACCCTTATGAGCAGGCTTAGCTTAGATGAATGTTGTTGCTGATGGCTACAGGGTTTGTTGGATACTCCTAACTCTACGTGCAGGAAATACACATTTTTCTTCTACCCATGTGAAGCAAATACGGTGCTGCAGGAAGGGATCGGGCTTGGGGGACATGTACGGATCAGGGTGTGCATCTCAGCACGGGGAAGGGGTGGGATGTGTCACTCACTCTGTGCCCTCTCTGATGAGAAGGGCTGATAATTGCTTCCCTTGAGGACCAGACATGCGTGCGTGGGAGAGTCCAGGCTTCTTATGATCTTTGTGACCTTGAGAAGCTTTTCGGTCTCTTCCTTCCACAGGAAATCATGGTCAGATAAATGAAGAAATAGTCTGGTGGGGGCCCCCAGCTCTCACCAATATTCGCTTTCAGAGCACAGATTTGCCCTTAACCAAGCTGCTGCTGCTTCTAAGCAAATGAGACACAGAGCAAAGGGAGGAAAGATGGAAATATCTGGAGAAAACTCCACTATTTGTGACCTTCCAATGGAAAATATTTTAAAAATAAACCACAAATACTTAATTTCTGTAGCAGTGGAGATGGCTTCAAGCTATCCTTGTGGTAAAACTGCTTCTGAGGGGTTTATTCTGCTCTTAAATATTTTGTCCAAAGCAAACTTAGCCTTCAGCCCCAAGGATGGAGAATGGTGAGTTCTAGAAAGGCTTTTGCCAAAAACAATGTCTTGTTTTGGATGCACTGAAAGACTGAGATGACAAGAAAAGTGATGGAGATGGTGGTGGCTCCCTGCTTGCTCAGCAGCCTGCTGCCTTACTTGCAGCTCTTTCTGATGGGGGAGCTTCCACCACAGACTGCTGGCCTGTGTATCCATCCCTGCAAGTGCTGTGTGAAATTGGGCAAGTCCTGCACCGTGCATTAGGCCAATGACAGCTCTGCAGGGTGTTTCCTGGGGACAAACAAAGGATTTTATCCATCCTGAAGAAGAAGTACTTCTGTGCAATGTCTGCATGCTCACTCAGCCAAGCTGCTCGGGCTGCACGCTGGAGTTTTCCATCAAATACACAGGTCCAGCCATGTTTTCCGTTTCAGTTCTGAGCTCCGATGCTTCTAAGGCAAACCAATTTCACCAGGAATACCCATGGAAGCCCTCCCTGCACACACAGAGCAGATGAATTGCCAGGACAGCTAAAGGAGAGAAAATAAAGGACTTCTGCCTTTGGGAGTCTTAAGAGTTTTTTGGCTACAGCCAGGCAATAAGGGACGCTCGGGTTAGGCATTCCCAGAAGGACTCAGGACTCCCCTCTCCCTGAACTTCCCGTCAGTGGAAATGCTGCTTTCTGCCTCTTGCCAAAGCATGGGATGGGGTTGCAGAGAACTGAGAGCAACGTGGGCAGTCGTCTTCTCCTCGGGGCCAGGGAAGGACAGTGATACATGGGGTGATACCGACTTTCCCAGCCCTAAACCCCAGATAAACATCCAGCTTGATCTCATCCCCTTTCCCTTCCGTCTGCTTCCAGCCCCTAGACCTTCACCCAGACCCAAATTAGATACTGTTTTCTGGAATGATATCTGATTTCAGTATAACATTTCTGAGCAATAGTGAGGCTACCTTTCATGAGAATTTGTTCCAGTATGTCATTACCCTCACAGCTAGAAGATTACATCTTAATTTAAGGTCGAATATGTCTAGTTGCAAGTTCCAGTCATTAGATCTCATTAAGCAAGGTTGAAAAGTCCCCCACTATCAGATCCCTTTTTGAAGTTCCTCTGTGTAGTAATAAAATTGTCTCTTAATTTTTGGGAGACAGTCTTTGGAGAGAGGCCTAAACATAGCACTGAGCATAATAAAAAGAAGTTTAAATTGGCAGAGAAACCAAAAAAAAAAAAAAAAAACCCAAACCAAAACCCAACCCCAAAGCCCATCCCTTCCCTCCAAGAACTTTAAGGAACTGAATTAAAAATGAAAGCTGGGAAATTTCAGGTTTGTGGTTGCATCCACCCACCTCGGCTGTCTGTGATGCAGCTGCAAGAGATACTGAGAGGTCGCCCAAGAGGTGGTTTTTAAATTTACTAAATAAAAAGTGCAGCATTCTTATCTCACATGCAACACGCTCTGAGTTATGGTGGGGAGAGCAGCTTTGGAGCATTTCCTTGGTTTCGTGGGTTTAAGCTAGATCACTAATGTTAATTTAAAATAGATCTTTGTGGTTTAATAGTTCTCCATTTGCGGTGTGGTTATCTGAAGAACACAATTCTGTCTCTTCAGGAAGACAGAGAATGGGAAAACACAGACTGTTCTGAAAATACTGTGCTGAAAGAGATGCTGCCTTCTCAGACAACACACACAGAGCTCGAGATCCACTCTGCCGTGATCCATCACAGCCAGAGTAGGGGTTCTTCACCCCAGTCCCTCGGTTGGATCCCAATTCAGATAATTACCCTCTGCCCACTTAAGTTTATTCCTGCAGTTTCAACTGAATGTTATTTTTTTGCTTCTGCCTTTGAAAAGAAACCGATAGTTAGCATAATTGGCACAGAGGTGGTAGCAGTGGTAGAGAAAGCGATCTGTGTATCTACCAGAAGGTATTATTTAATATAATTAACTGGAGCGTGGATCTGCTGCCTCCCTCCATGGATTCAGCTCCCAGCTCAGACCCAGGCTCTGTGCTCCTCATTTTAAAGCTGGTTCTTCAGGTACCGTAGCAGTTTTCGACTGTACAGGTCTGATCCTGTATTCTGCAAAGCAGCCTCAACTCCCATTGTAACGAATGAGAACTGGGACAGTTCAGCATCTTCCAGAAGGAGGGATTTGAATGTGAAATGAGCTGAGGATACGGCTTTTGGATCAGCGTTTGGTTCATGACTCTGGGGTTAAGGGCTTAAAATAATTCTGGTGTGAACAAGCATAGAGTTTTCTACCTTAGAGCTAAATTTCTGAAAACGTGCCTGACAGCAGGAATCAAAGCCTTCACCAAAGTCCATCTGCCCAACAGCTTGACCCCAAGTGGAAGCTGTCTGAAATAACCTCCCCATAACGGTTCTCACGCAGCCCCTTCTAGTACGGATGATAACTCCAAAATGAGTCACGCTGGACCAGCAGCAGCACTTCTGTTCACGTCATACTTATTTCCAGAATAAAGCCCATCTGGCTAATTAGACTGTTTGATTTTCCTTTCTCTTTCCATCTTGCCTCTTGTGCCAGTGCCGCTGTGGCTGCGTTTCACCTGCAGTCAACAACAGAATGACCAGAGCGACAGAGTCCTGCTGGTATTTATACAAATGACGCTAAATCTTCAGAAAGATGGTTTTAGTTTCCATCATTTCCTCTTAATAACTTAGAACTGCCTGAATTAGTTAAAGCCCCTGATATACCAAAGGCTGAGAGTGGCTGTTTCTAAATTGATTTGTCTATCTGGAGCAAAATCTTAATGTAACATTATTGCTAAACCAGTGGAATGTTCCTCCTAATGACCGGGAGTCAATGAGAGTGATGTGAGCGATCGCATTATTATTCTAACTTCAACAGTGAGTTAAAAATATGCAGCCCAGCGTCGGCAGCGTTGCTAGCAGGACCTGTGGAGGGTGATCATCAAGAGATGCCACCCACAGATCTACGTAGGGTGAGCAAACCCCAGAGGGGGAGGAGGTTCTGTTTTGATATACATCCAAGAGTTGCTCTAGAAACCAGGCTAATAACAGTCTTCTGGGGATGAGCTTTTACTTGTGATGTCTTTGGTTCTCCCTAGCATTTCACGCAGAACCAGGAAATGGAGAAAGGTGCACCAAACATCAAAAAGCTTTCAACTAGGCATTTTTGCCTAATATCCTAAGGAAATGAGTCTTGTATGATCACATTGCCTCTGGGGGTGTATGTGTGTGTCTAATAGCTTTTGAATTTGCTGGCCAATTTCAACCATATTTAGCGAAAGGGTGAAGATCTCAAGGAGGGATGTGTTCCTACTAGTCTGGGGAAAGCAGGTGGCAGGGGAAAGAATGGGAGAGCCTCTGTTAGCATCACGCTGAGGGAGGAGGCCAAGCAGCTCACCTTTTGTTAAACATCAGAGATTCACATGGGGAAAAGGGGGTGGAGAAAGATCGAGAGTCAGACAAGTGGAAAATGATCCTTTGTTCGTTTTGCTTGTCAGGGATGTGCTTGCTGAAATCCCAGAACTGATGAGTTACTTGTATTTGCCTCACCGTGTGCTTGCCAGATGGTAGGAGCTCTGTGGAGTTGGGCCACAGGACTTCCCTTTTGGTCAACACCTCTGTGGAAAGAGGTTGGCAACTCTGAGGCACTACCTTTGGGGAGCTACCTGCACCCACACTCCTGCTCCAGGCTCTCCTGGGCTAATCGTACAGGGTGATACACGTACATAAGGACAGCAGAGAGTGGTTCTGCCTTTCAGAGGTGGAGGGGAGCATCGTGATGCCAGAAGTACTTGCAGTCATTAGAGGTATTAAATCTAACTCTGCCCTCACCAGATGCCAGTGCCTGGAGTTGTACTCTTTTCTTCTGCTATTCCAAGCAGTGGCTGTATCCTTCCTCACATCCCAATCTGAAAATCCATATTTATTGGTGTACACTGCCAAAGAACTGCTGCTCACCCGGAGCTTTGGCATCTCTTCAGTAGTGACTCATCCCTTATCTGTAGAGCTTCACAGAAGCACGGGAAGGGTTAAATACTGATTGAAAATGCACTCCTGTATCAGTGCATACTTATTATTGTTATTATTCAAAGCAGTGTCCTCCATTCCTCCATCCCTAAGCTGTGCAAGAATGAATTTCATATGAGATTCCCCAAATAACCTTCTGGGACAGCAAAGTTGGTTGTCAAAGGCTTGAAGTAGCAAGGTCAATTTTTAGTTCTCATTACACTGCCTCTGGGGAGCTGCAGCCCATTAATAGTAGAACAGCATATAGAATTTTAAAGGACCCCAAGGCTTTTTTGAATGATGTTTTTTGACACTGAACTTTTTGAGCACAAATGTTTGGTTCTAATGATCTCCCTGGCTGCGTTGCTAACAAAGCTTTATATACAGAATTTAGCAGGGACACGTAAACTAACCCTCTTCTTACAGGTAAAATCCCCTGGAACATTTACAGACCCCCACAAGTTTGTACTCTCCCAGCTTCAGTAAATCCTGCTGGACTAAAATTGAGGGATGTATTTGCAATGGTGAGGAATGGGTAGGAAATCCCGCTTTCAGCTGTACCTGTTCTTGGAAGTACTCAGATATTTCCTGGTTGGCTCCGCATCCTCTTAGAGCAGAGATTTTTCCCACAGGCTCAGCAGGAAATAAAATCGTGTAATTGTACCATATACCTGTTCCCAGTCTGCTTGGTCGTGTTGGGAAGAGCAGTTTCAGTCAATAGTGTGGCAGTGAAATGCTTCTGTTAAAGGGCATTGGACACCAAAGTGTAAAGCCCCAGATTAAAAATAAAATAGTGTTGGCAAAGTGACTGGCAAATGTAGTTTGCATTTATTGGCTTGACTAATCCAGCCACTCTCCTGAGAACTGTTTTAATGAGCTTCCATGAGTTACTGCTGCAATGGGTGGATTTCAGAACCTGCCATTTCCTTAGAGGAAAAATATTTGTGGCAGACTATTAGATTGGCCCATTTTGATTGAACTTTCATGAAGTCCTGTGCTGAAATCATAGACGTGCTTCAGCCGTAGAGCTCACTTCCTCGGGGTTCTGTGGATATATGTGGGGACACATTGGGCTCCATTCATTTCTGTGGCAGCCGTCCCCATCCCGTCCTGTCCGTCCCCGTCCCCCCCCCCTTTTTTTTTTTAAATGAGAATTTAAATACTGAGAATGATGGTTGTGACATAGTGGGTGGGATTCCCTCAGGGAAAATGTAGTAGGCAGGTTGGATTTCTCCTCTGAGTCCTAACAGATATGGCATTCACACTTGTTAGTGTTTGAAAATTAGTAATGAATAATATTAATGTGGCTGAACAATCCCCTGTCAGTGGGGTTGGCCACATGCAAGGAAGGAGTTGTGAAAGGCACGGGTGGCTCCGAGCTTGCGGTCTCAAACCTTGGAGCTGCAAAACAGCTTCTCCTTGATATGCAAAGCACTTAGGTGCATAATTAATGCTAATTATCTTGTTCAGTCACATTTCTATCAATGAACTGCTTGCTAGTTTAAAGTTAAGTGTATACTTAAATTCTTCCCTGGATTACGCAGGGACATGCAAGACCCTGGCGCTTGTGCCCGGTTGCCTTTAATAGCTCGTGCTGTCAGACTCGTCACATTTTATAATTACTGAGCTTGAGTTGTGTTAATTGACACCTGTGGGGTAAAGCTCTCGTTCTGCTCAAGTCAAAATCCAGGATTTTACTTCACTCTAAAAAGAGATAACCAGGGAAATAGTAGTTGACAGGGTATGCTTTTCTCAAGGATACTTGCAGTTGGCTGAGAAACAGACCAGCAAGCCTCAAAGGAAAAAAAAAAAAGGCAAAGTTGTTTCTATTCTGCTCTCCACATTTGTAAAATATTTCACAACTGTTTGCTGTTGAAAGTAGTGAACTACGATTGTGGGCAATTTCCATCCACTGGCCTCTTTTTTCTATTTTCAGCGATCAAATAATTCTAATGAGGTAGATGATTGCAAAACAAAGCAAGAAAAAGAACAACAGTCATAGGAAGTGATGAAGTTGGCAATTAGGTGTAACAGAAACAATGACACTTATTTTTATTAAATGCCTTTTCAATAAGAAGACTCCTTTTTGGGGAGTGTTTCAGCTGTCTGTAACAGGCTGGAGTAATCTCTCACTATTTGAAAAAAATTCCTACCTCTATATAAAATAGTTTATTCCCTCTCATCCAGGAAACAAGGGTGGAGCGTAGAGAAAAAGAACATCTATAAATCATGTCTTTGATGCCAGATTAATGAGATATGAGTCATGAATCATGTACTAGGATGAGAAGGCTGTGACTTCCATTATCACAGCTGACCAATATCTTTGTTTGCACTAACTGTTCTCATTCCATTATCACATTTTAAATTAAAAAGCTGTACATCTGAAAATATCACACTCTGAGGTTTCTTTGAAATACCTGTTATAACAGGCATTTGAGGAAGAACCGAAAGGCTTCGCACGCGTTGCCTTTTGTGTTAAAGCATTGATGTTAGAAGAAGATTCAGTCCGTTGGGGTCTAGAGTATTTCTTGGTTGAGAATGAGTGGTTGAGGGAAGGGTAAAGTAAGTAAATATTTCATCTCTTTCATTTTTCATACAGGCATGCTTGGAATCCTTCCTCATCAATAGAGGTTTTGCTGGATGTTGGCAATGTCCCTCAGGCAATGCACAAGATTAATACTACTCCCTATCTAATTACAGGTTTACTGACGGATATTACTAAGGCCCCAGCAATGCAAGTTTCTTACGTTGCACTTTTCCCCCTGTCTAGAGCTTACAGAAAGAAAAAAGGAAAAAAAAAAAAAAGTAAGCACAGTAAGGTATAAATGCATGACTCAAATTCTCTTTCTGCAGTAAGCTATGGGAGTGAATATTGTGCTCCTAAAGTAGGACAAGTTTAGAGGTAACTTGTTTTCAATTGAACCAGCTAGGTTTGTGTGAGAACTAGCTGCTTTATAGTCTGAAGACACTATAACCGAGTAACAAAAGGAGTTTTCTTTGGCAGTTTGTGCTCAGTGGCAAATAGCTTTGATCAGATAATGTCTACTCAGGAATGTGTATAGGCAGAATTCTACCCCTTGCTCTAGCTGGAGCTTTTCTTATTTTGCTTGAGAGTCATGTAAAGAATTCGGGAATTAAACTTCTTCATAAACAAAACCAAACAGCCCCTTCCCCCATTTAAATATTAAAATTAGGGGTAGGAAAATACCATCTCTGTTCATATTTGTAGCCGTGTCAGATTCTAGGGATTAAAGCATGAGCTTGGATGTGATTTTGAGCCTTGGGACAGCCTGAATCCAAAGGGGGTCAGACCACAGCGAATAACCAAGGGAGAGCAGAATGCAAAGTTTTATTATGATTTGACTTTTCCATCCTTAATTATTGTGATCACACTCTCTCTCCGATCTATTCTCTCCTTTATTTCGAAGAGCCTACACAGCCCCATGTACAGGCATTTTTAACACTGTCATCGCTGTGGAGGTTTGTATTTCCCTTTAGGTGCATGCCGGGTGGAAGCTTAAATGCTTTCATTGAACTATCAAGTCTCTGTAGGTGGTTTCCTTTCTAGGAAGCAGCTTTTTCTGACAACGTGACCTGAAACAGTGACTCAAGGCTCCTTCCCACATTAAAAGGGTCCTAGA
Organism: Gallinago jamesoni; assembly: GCA_025769975.1. Lineage (NCBI taxonomy): Eukaryota > Metazoa > Chordata > Aves > Charadriiformes > Scolopacidae > Gallinago > Gallinago jamesoni. The sequence goes on from JAOQGH010000069.1 coordinate 39,820,309, forward strand.
GGAACTTCTAATTGTTGCGGAAATGCTGATTTAAGGTTCTAGGATAATTTCCATGGACTGGTTTAATGGAATTAATTTTCATTTTACATGTTTTCTTGCATAATTAATTGGGTTGAGGCAATTAGCGGAATATATTGCTGTCTTTTATGAGTATGGTAACAGAAGTTTCAGCTTAGGACAGTGTTTTATTGGACATGGTTGTACTTTGTGCAGAGCAGCACAATGAAACGGTGTTTGTACGTCCCGGATGGCTGTGCCTGGGGTGTTTCGTTACAGGGATTCCCTGTCCTCAAAAGCTTTCACTGCAAATAGAACAGAAGGTGAAAAACGTGTGGGGTGAACTGGTCAAAGCTCAGTGCTCAGCACCCAGCCCTGCATCCCAGTGAGCAGGGTCCATCCTTCCCATCAACTGCACTGGAACAGGCTGCCCAGAGAGGTGGTGGAGTCTCCTTCTCTGGAGACATTCAAAACCCACCTGAACAAGTTCCTGTGCAACGTGCTCTGGGTTAGACCCGCCTCCGGCAGGGGGGTTGGACTAGATGATCTCTAGAGTTCCCTTCCAACCCCGTATGATTTTATGATTCTATGATTCTATGCCTTGTCCCCCTTTTCTGAGAGCTTGAAGCGTGGTTCTCCTCCTCATCCTCGGCATGCCTCCTGCTGTGCTGGGAAGGGTTCCCAGGAGCCACGAAGCCCTCGCTGTGATGGGGACCCTGCCCAAGGACCCTTCTAGCTCAGGGCTGCCTGCGTTTCTCCCGGCTCTGCCACTCCACTCCCCACCTCCCAGGAGAGCTGGGACCCCAGCAAAGCTTTGCTCTGCTGGACTTCTCACTTAGTTTTTTCTTTCCCTTTATGCGTGTTGTCTTCTAATAATACCTTCTCTATGAATTCATCGCCTACAGCACAGACATTAGATAAATAAAGCTCGTGTGGGCCCGGAGCCAGACTGGATTGCATAAATATACTGAAATCTTGAGTAGTTGGGCTTTACTTGCTGAGACAGTTTAAGTACTGCTTGTTACTGGTGCGGGGTTTCCTGACAACTGGAGGAGACTGAAACGGGAGGGCTGGAGGAGGGAGAGGAAAGGGGGGAGTGATGGATGGTGCGGTGCCGCTCAGGGCCATTCCCGTTTGACTCCATGTCCATCTTTTCAACAGCTAAATGGTGTGTGTCCTTCTCCCTGGTTACATCTGTGCTTCACTGGGATGGACACAGAGTGACATTGAATTTTCAATTTCCAAGGAAGTAGAGATGGAAGGTAACAGGAGGTAATCTACAGCCGGAAAGCTGTTCCCTCTCCTTTCCATGGTAGTCTTGACACTTGTTTTAGAGGTGCATCAACAGCTGTAGGATTTAAACAGGGGACAGGGATGAAAGAGTGTGAAGGGAAGAATTAAACTGCCTGACACCACAGCCTGTAGCTGTCTGGGCTGAAGATGGGGAAACCTGTTTGTCTGGCTTTGGCTGTGTGAGGAGGAAAGTAAGGAGGTTCAGAGATGCCTCTACTTTTAGTAAAACCCGCACACATCCCGGGTCCCCACGGCACAGCCCAGGGGCAAGGAGAGAGTGCTGCTTACTGCAGTGCACATTACCACCTTCTTCCCTTCCCACCAAGGACTGCAGGTGAATTCTCTTCCCATTTTTTTCCAGTCACTTCACCAACTTGTGCGTGATTGAGAAATACGAAAGATGTTGCTCCAGATTTTCCTGGGCTTTCCCTGACTTAGCGCCATGAGTATTTTTTCATTTCAGATGTCTGCCATCATTAAAGTTGCTGTGTTCTCGGATGTTATTACTTTAATACATCATCCAGGCTCCAAGGCTCTTGATGATATATATGATATATTTGTGTCTGACTTCAGAAACCCTGCTGCTTCAGCGACACATCAGTCACCAGCGTGCCACCAGTTCAGACCAGATACTGGTGGGCTCATTTACTGTGGGCCAGCCCTTCCTGTGGTGTAAGCTGGCTAAGATCCTTTGCGAGATGATGTGGTGATTTACACCAGGTGAGGATGTGGCCCTCGCCGTCCTTTGTGTTCTGAAATGTGAGAACCTGATTCAAAATAAAACAACCAAACCTGGTGTTCTCGCGGCACTGGGCAGCCTGAAACCATTAGCCTGGCAGACAGGGTTTGCTGGGGCAGCACTATTCTGAGCAGCTCGCTTGTGTGCCTTGTAACTCACAGCTGAAACGCACCTCCGGGAACTCAGATCTGACAGGGCTCACTTGGCTTCGGGCTCCTTTTCAGCCTCCTTTTGGCTCCTATAAATTTGGGCAGAAAGCGTTTGAATTGTACTGAATGGAAGTGTCCTCCCCCCAAAAAAAAGGATATTGATGAACTGACACCTTTCTAAAGAGCTTTCTGCTGCGGTACTTTGCTCTCCACCGACTCCCTCCCTGAACAAAGCTCTCTGTTGCCAGTGGACCACGATTCTGAAAAACATTTTGAGATGCCAATAAATTCAGAGGCACGGTTTGGAAGCTGTCAGGTGGAATTTGCTAGTTGAGCTTAAACAAGCTGAGCATATCTGCTTACTCCTGTTTTATTTGCTGAGGTGTAGCGAGAGCAGCGCGGTCAGCGTGGCTGTGGGATTCATCAGAAAAGTTTGGAGAAGGTGAATCTCTAAGGAACCATGCTATGTTTGTCTCCTCGTCCTCCCCGCTAACACGTTTGGGTCATTTTATGTCACGTTGTAGGTAGATTGTAGGTGTCCCTAAGGACACTTCCATGTTGCTTGTTGGAAATGTCTTTCTTTAGCTTCACACAAAAGTGGCTATTTCACTCTTTGTAGTCGTTGATCAGCTTCCAGCTGAAACATAAACCCGAGCTTGTGAGCTCTGGAGGGCATTAAGGATCTCCAACAGCTTTTTGCAAATGTACCAGTATTAAACCCAAAAGCTTGGCTAGAATCCAAATGAAGGAGTCTTATTCTGAAACCTTTAGGTTTCTTCTATACTCGGAGGAGTTTAAGATATTTTGCACTTCTTAGATCTCACATGATTATAAGTGAATTGCCCAGGTCACACACAGGAAATCTGCTGAGGAAAAGGACTTACATCTCAGCTTTCCGACCTCCAGGAGGGCTTCTAGATTAAGAGATGTGCTGTGTGCGGGCAGGCTGAGGTTCATAACAAGTAATTCCCAGAGCACCCATGAGCTCTGGGGTCCTCAGGGGAGCACCTGTGGGAGACTCCCATGATGGAAGAGGTGGGAGCCCACGCTCAGCCTCCAGTTCTTCTGAGGGGAAACAAAAAAAACCTATCATCTTCTTTACCTCGTGGTCTGTTTTCATGGAACTTGAAGAATTTAATATCTTTGAGGCTGCTGTTAGTGTCCCTGAGATTGGGCATCACAGAATGTGAACCTGGGAATGCAACCAGCTCAAAAAAGAAACCCTGGCGCAGTGGGCATGCTGACAGAGGTGGCCTGTTTGTGTTCTCCACACTGAGCAAGGGTCAGACCAGTGACAAGGGTGATTCCCAGCCACGTTTGAGGTCAGGCAGTCCTAAAGAGCAGATCCAGCTCTGTCTATGGGGACACAGGCTGAGAGCAGCGCAGCTTTTTCTGGGGGAGTGTCACCCACTCACAGATATTGGGAGACACCGGTGGGACCTTCTTAGAAGTCCTGATGCTACTTGAAAAGGAGGCCTCTGTAACGTGCCACAGGTTTTCACACCGGCATCTGGCTCGTCTTGTGTAAAGAAACGCACAGTTTGGCTAAGAACAAAATCCTTAGAGACCTAAAATCAAGCAGTGCTGCCTCTGACAGGTCTGCTCAGCTGATCCAGGTCATGTTGCTGCTGCGTTTGAATCTGCGAGCTTTAATGACCAGGTTTCTAATGCATTTCTTGGCCTTAGAGCCAGAGAGGCAGATACATCTAGGAAAGACTGGCCAGAAAGCTCCCTGTGGTGGGGGAGTTTGCACGTGGAGTCAGAGAGCATCCGTGGGTACCACGGTGTCTATGAGCTTCCTACCTTTGCAAGCTTTGTTAGCAGCCCCGCTAATTGCTTTGATTTGTAAAGTGAGGGGTTCCGTAGCAGAAGAAGAAACGTAGATGAAACCCAGACCTTGATGAAGCATCTCATTAGCTTAAAAGGCAGCATTTTCTGGCATTAACCCCCCCCACATATGTAAGGCTGCATGTAATGTCTTGGCAAATGCAAAATAATCAGGCAATTGGAGCACACCTCGGAGTGGGTGCAGGTTTGTGCTACTGGTGTTTCTTAGGGGGGTAATTCCACTGACATCAAGCTGGGACAGTGCAGTAGGGGATCAGGGCTCTGGCTCTTCTCCCCTGCCTCTCTGAACGTTGTGCTTTTTCTTCCCATGCGCTGAGAAAACAGAAATAGGATCAACTTGAACCAGTGCGGAAAAAAAAGTAGCCCTTTCCAAGGGTAGCAGAGCTCAGGGAGGTAGGATCAATCAACGAGCATTGCCACATAAATCTTTGCTTCCAACTTAAGTCATCTGGTGGAAGAAATTCAACCTGATCAAAACTGAGCTGTTTGAGATCGGCAGTGGGAAAGGTGGCTGGAGCAGACACCTAATGAAAGAGACTGGGATTCTCTTTGGTTTTGCTAACAGAAAGGAAAACAGAGCAGCCACATATCATCCCTCTGAAAAAGACTTGTAATTACCACTCCCAGAAATTATTTCTTATTTAATGAAATGTCTCTTTAGGCTGAACAAAGGAATTTTCAGAGAGGAGAGCACTGAAGGGCGGGACAGAGAACACAGGCAAGAACACAGTTCAATTACAGGGAATAAAATCCTCTTGACATTATGACGCAGTTTGTGGGAGATCTTAGGAGAAACCTTGCCAGGCCAGCGCAGCGTGTGCTTTTTTATACAGATATTCAGTATCTATTTATACTGACCCTACCCGCTGCGAACCGCTATCTATAGTTCGCCAAGAGGCGTGAGGGACGTGCAGCTCATTCCTGCGTGCAAGTTTCAAAAGGGATCTGCTTTCTTTTCTACCAGCAAAATGCCAGATAAATTTCTCGGAGCGGGGATGCCGCCAAGTCTGGGAACACCCTCTCCCACATCGGAAAGGAAAACGGCTGTGGATGAGTGGCTCTGGCACTGGGAAGGAGGATGGATGTAGGGAGCAGGCAGCCCTTTGGAGGTGTCTTCCTCCTCGTGGTACCCTGTGACTGCAGGGATGGGGTGCTGTTGACCCAAGAGGGTCTTCCATGGAGGGAAGAAAGATGTGCCTTCCCTTTGGCGGTGGCTGCAGAAGGTGGACAGGGCCCAGAGGGTGGTACCCGTGGGAGGGACCACTGCCCTTGGTGTGTGATGGAGGTTCATTGTCCCCCATGATGGTGGGGGGGAGAAGCTTCACCCAACTTTAAGTGAAGCTCATCGTCTCTCAAGCCTCCTGGCTGCATTGAGAACAAAGCATTTTGGTTATCCTCCAAGCACTTGAAAGTCTGCAACCCATTTGGAACTGGGAAAAGTGTGAGCATGACACAGCCCAGCCATTTAATGATGGCCTGGAATGGCTTACGAAGCAGTGAGGACTCTGCCAGGGCAGCCACCGCATTCCTGGGACTTCATCTCCCACAGCATCACTTGGATGTACCGACACAGCCTTGCTGGTCTGTGCAGCTGGTGCCTGAGGGAGTTGTACAGTCCTTTGTTTGGCACAATCCTGAAGGGCACGCATTGGTTGAGGGGTGGTGGGGCACTCAGCTGAGCTCTTCTTTTTAAACACTCGGTCAGAGTTTATCTCCATTGGACAGGATGGTTATTAATTATAGAGTGATGCCCTAAATCAGAAGGGTGGCATTTTTAGCAGTTTACATAATGTTTTTCTACTGATTGCCTTTTGAAAAATGAGGCAAATATTGTGATTTTTCTCCCAGGGACAGACTTACTTACTGGGTCTAAAGCTTTTTTCTTTCTTTTCTTTTTTTTTTTTCTATTTCTTTTTCTTTCTTTTCTTTTTTTTTTTTTGTCTTAATTATTTTTATTTAAGTTCCTCTTTTGGAAAACAGTGCTGCTGGTATTTCTTTTTATTGCTTGGATTAAATGAATACTATGCACTGTAACATACAGTTAAGTCGTGCCATGTAGGAAATAACAGTGGATTTAACCTCTAGCACTGCTATAAAAGCAGTCTTAGTAAAATCTGAGGTAAATAACGCAGCTGTGAAAATTACCTTTCTCCAGTTTATGCTGGTGGGGAAAAAAAAAAAACCTCCTGTAATTAAGTAAGACCCTTAGTCTTTGGTGTTAAGTTTAATGGGCAGGTCAATTTGGTGGCCCTAGGTCTTGGGCCAGTGTTCTGTGGTGCTTTGGGGATTGTTGCTAATACCGAAAGGCAGGTTGTGACGATAGAGAGACCCGGGGCCAAGCTCTGACCATCGAGGGGCTTCGTTGCTGTCACAGCAGAAACGGCAGCTCTGGGCCCGTGTCACCAAAGCCCAACGTAGGCAGGAAAACGGGCAGCCCATTGGGATACCATGGACTTAAATGGTTTGGGAAACTTCTGAAATGTATTGGTAAAACTGCAAATGCTGAACCGCCACTACCCTCAGGCCAGTTTGAGAAGCTTTTTGCTCTTAGGATTGTTGCACGCTGGCAATCACCCTAACATAATTAAGTAGTTTATTCTATCATGTTTTGATAAATTCCAACCTTAACCCTCTGGCTTACCCTGTGAAGGTTTGGTCCGTATGCTGTCTAATGTTTGTGGTATACAGGGATTTGTTTCTGCTGTTCATTAATTCTTTCAAATTAAATGTACTTGGGAAGGAAAAATATTGATGGAAAAATAAATAGGAACTTTCTCACAGAGGGCTGCAGCGCGTTCTGCCTTGAATCCTGATTCACTCTAAGCCAAGTTTTTCAAGTCCTGTGAAATCATAGGTTTTCCTGCTACAAATTGATAAAACATACCTGTTTGCATTTTAAAACTGATATCCAGGTGCAGCACAGGCTGTGAAAAAAGCATAACATGACCTCAGCGGGATTCAGCTTTGGTTTTGGTAATGTCTCTTTGGCATTTGTTAGCCAAAGCAAATGCAAATAACATGTTGGAATGATTAAAGCATTCAGTCTTTGCCTTAGCTAATGTTTTGACTCTGCAAAGTAGGTATAACTTGCACTTGATTCTCAGTCAAAAACAGTTTCTAGCAGCAATTCTGGCTAGAAGAGTGCCAAAAATGAGTGGGAACTGAATATCCCATTGCTTACAGGCTGCAGAGTTAGTGGGAGCCAAGCCTTGAGGTGCAGTCCTGGAGATGACCAAGAGGAATATTTACTTAACTGTAATTAACTTAATCAGCCACTGGGTATCAGTATTGTCTCACATCAATATATAAAAAAGGGTATTTTTATGGAGATGAACAACTTGACTCTTAAAGAGACGTTGCTGAGGACTAAAGCTGGACCTGCTTCCCAGGTGCGCGAGCGTGATGGTCAGAGGATGAATCGCCTCCAGCATTTAGATACCCCTAAACCAAACCTCCTGTGAAGCACTGCTCCATGAAGCCTTGTGTCCATGCAGCTGAGGGAGAGGTGGGCGGCAGCACAGGAACGGGGCCAGGAGATTTGCCAGCTACTTGCCACCCAGGCAAATGCTCCTGTCCGACTGCGGAGCCTGGAAAACTGGGCACGCTGCAGGTTGGGATGAGCTCCACCTCTCAGGAAAAGAGCTGTGAAGTGTTTATGTCCACGAACTCTGCAATTGGTGTTAGATGGGATTTGGAGATGTTAAGCCAAGGCATGGCCTGCACTGGGGCTGTGAAGAAGCCTGTTTACGTAGGATGTTGCAATGACCTTCATGCTGCCTCCTGGCACAAGCAGATGGAGGAAGAGAGAGGTGTGACCATTTACCCAGCTGAATTCCTTTTGTGTGGTGCCACTCTCCTTGCCTGCCTGCCAAAACAGGCTCTTGGGTTTGCATTTAATGGGGTGCTCCAACAGAAAATGGAGAAGGTGCTGCCCAGTTGCTCCACGAACATGTCTGGGACCTCCCTGTCTGCAGGTCAAGCCCTCAGCCTGCAATGGGGTGTGCTTGGAGGCCACCAGCTTGCTGTGTGATGGATGCACGAGGCAAGAGCTGCTGTGCTGTGTAGGAGAAGCCCACCCAAGTGACATATTTGTAAGAGCAGTCCCACCGCTTGTCCTTCATCAGTAGAAGATGCTGGCAAAGGCTCGTGCAGGCTTTTCTCTTGAGCCCCTCATCTTCTCCACTAGGGATGGGACTCCCACACTGGTGGGATTTCTGCCTGAGTTTCCATTCAGTTGTGGCTCCAGGTAACAGTTGCTTCCCTTTCTGCTGCCTTACAGGCTTGCTTCCCTTGCCAAAATGCTAATTTAGCCCTTCAGCTATGTTTAAAAATAAAAAAAAAATCCTCCATTTCTCAGGGTAATAAAAGGCCAAAAGGAATATAAAAAGTTCACCAGACTGGTCAGTTCACTCCCCGCTGTGTCTTCCCGGGGCGTTGCAGCAAAAACACAGGCACAAAATCCAAAGCAAACAGCTTCCTCCATGGTCTCCCCTGGAGCCGCTGGCTCCGAGCTGGAGCCCATGCCAAGGTGCCCAGCTCCGTCCTCCACCCCCAGCTTCTTCCCCGCTCGGCCTCGGGCAGCACCAGCATCTTTCCAGGCTGTAGCAGCATCTTCTGTACCTCCTCAGCTGGACTTAGAGGCTGCTTTTCCGACCCCTGAGTCATTCCTGCTCTTACTTTCTCCTATACTGAAATTTCCCCCATCAATTTGGCCTGTTTGGGCACAGACCCAGCCAAGAGCCCCAGTAACAAGGAATTTCCCCCACTGGAAAAATGCAGATCTATCTGAACTCCCCTCTGGAGTGAGATAATATATCCACGTCCTCCCTGCTGTTCCTGCCATTCCCAGCCTGCCCCACAGAGAGACCCTGTGAGGCAGCAAGCCTGAAGTCCTCTGCTTGACTTTATTTCTGGTTTAGTACCAGATGTGGCATCTTTGGGAGCTGTAGAGGGATTTATTTAAAAATACAAAGAGGATTATGGCAATGCATTGGATTTCGTTGGAGCTCTGTGAGGCCAGTAAAACTTGTACGATCACAAGATTTGTGTTTATTCCTACTTAGTTAAGGTCTTATGTTGTAACAGAGGAAACTCAGATAACTAAAGCAAAAAAAAGGTTATTTGAATGGTTGAATGTTTCGGGTTTTGTTGGTCTGGAGTGAGGTCTCATTTCAAGCTCATCTAAGAAAAATAAGAAGTGCTCACCACACCACTTTCCTGCTCTGATTTCTTTCAATCCGTGTTGAGAATAGCTGGCAAGGGGTGCGCATTTTCCCTCCGCATCCCTCTCTTTTTTGCTGTGCCTTACGAGAATAGGGAAAAAAATGGCTCCTAACATATTAGGAATGAAAGAACACCCTGAGTGATTATCCTGTACTCTGAGAAACCTCCTGGGAACATATCACTTAAGGCCTCCGAAATGCTAACCAAGAGCAGGGGAACTTTTGTTAACTATCCCTGAAGTGGCTGAGTTTTGCAAGGCAAAAGCCCCAGTGTTGAAAATGGCAGAGCTCTGCTGGTGGTTTCCCAGCGCTGCTGGTGGGGTCTGGGAGTCACTCGCATCTGCGAGATTTGGCAACATGGTGGTGGCCTACAGGAACATGCTGTTTGTTGGTCTGTTTTGAAATATTTTATATGTACAGGACTTGTTTGAGAGGTAGGTTGCAGAAAAGCTCTGTGGGCTTGTTTCCTGGCTTCTGTACTGGTCGTCACCTCATGTAAGGGGGATGCTCTGGGATGGATAGGGACTGGAGCTCCAGAATGAGATCCTTTTCTTCTTCAGGGTTTTCAGTTTTCACAAAGTGCAGCTATATCTCTCCTTAAAAGGTTAAAGAGGTGCCCCTTTGAAGCAGCCATGGAGAAAGAGAGGGCTTGTTGGCATGAGTTTCTGTGTTTGAGGCAGTGCCTGTTTCATTTTAGGGCTTTTCACTGTATGGAGAGGGTGGTAATGTGTTTTCTTCAAAATTAAATGTCATTTCACAGAACTGATTAATGACTGAGAGATACAAGCTATGCCCTGCTTGTATCAATTTGTAGCTTCAAAAGGCTGAGTCAGCAAAACAAGGTTCACAGTCACCGTCCCAGTCGTGGGATGGAACCACACCTGAGGTTTAAGCATATGCTGGAGTTCTTGCTGTCAACCTGCTCTGGTCTGTAGGAATTTAGCAAAAGCCATTTCGTTGAATGAGGACCTGGGAGGATTGAGAGCAGCCCAGCACACGGATGGGAAGGAACGGGCCAGCTGGTGCTTGGTGTTTCGGCAGCAGGAATCCAACAACGTGATGGGAAGTAAAACTGGAATGGAATAAAACACTGTGGGGACATGAAAAGAAGAAAGGGGAAAAGTGAACCCAACACTTGAGCAAAAGGTGTGCAATTAAATAAAGTAAAATCCCGACATAACGTGCTTAGTGACCACTATGATGCAAAGCGATATTTTTAAAGATAAATAATGTTGAGGCATTGAGTTCAACCGTTTTTCACTGCAACACGTGCCTTTCCTCCCTGAACACTTATCCTGTTCACATCAGGTTTGCTTTTTTTTTACCAAATACCTTTTTTTTTCCTGAACGAGAAAGACCCTAATCATTTCAGGGTGCTTGCCACCTACTATCAGTGGTTATTTTGGGGATAGCTCAGCAAAGCTTTAAAATGTCTGAAGTACATTAGAATGAATTGTTGGCATTCCAGCCCAAACCTCAGGAGGCAGGAATCTGCCATGAGAGCATGGAGGGAAGCACTGGTATAATAGAGCATACATGTAATGAGGTTTGATGTGCTTGAAATTCAAAGTCTGGTCCACATTACGAAACATTCACTGGTTTAACTAAATCAGTTTCAAATTGATCTAATTAAACTCCTAGACAGCCTCAGTGTAGACATCTTCATATTGGTTTTATCCAGTTTAGCTACGATGAGTTAGGAAAAAAATGTCCAGGAAATCCTCAGAGGGGGCTGCCATTTCAGATTTGTTCTCACATGTCTTGCTTCTTTAGCTCCTTGCAAATCTCATGTTTGTTCTTCTCTAACTCTGAACTCTCCTTGACTTTGGATACCATTAACTGGCCCTGGTGCTTTATGGCAGAAGAGGAGTATGGCCATCCTAAGAATGTGACGCACAATAACGAGCAAACCAGGAGTGCGAGTGGCCTGCTGTGAAACCCTGATAGATTTTGATCTCCTTTGACTTGAAAATTGACCTCAAGGCCGGACATCTCATTGAAAGACTGAGAGAGTTGGGGGTGTTCAGCCTGGAGAAGAGAAAGCTCCACAGAAAACTTAGAGCCCCTTCCAGTCCCTAAAAAGACTACAGGAGAGTTGGGGAGGGACTCTTTATCAGGGAGGGGAGCCATAGGGTTTTAAACTGAAAGAGGGGAGATTTAGATTAGATATCAGGAGGAAATTCTTTAGAGTGAGGGTGGTGAGAGCCTGGCCCAGGTTGCCCAGAGAAGCTGTGGCTGCCCCATCCCTGGAGGGGTTCAAGACCAGGTTGGATGGGGCTTGGTGCAACCTGGTGTGGTGGGAGGTGTCCCTGCCCAGGGCAGGGGGGTTGGAACTGAATGATCTTTAAGGTCCCTTCCAACCCAAACCATTCTATGATTCAGTGTCCTGAGTTCCTCCACATGGTTCTGATGGGTTTTCAGGCTGGTATCCACAACAGAGTCAGCACATGTGAAGAACCGGAGATCCATGAGCAGGACAGGACTGGTGAAATGGACATAGAGAAGCTGTTCTCTTCCATGCTGCTCTGCAAAGAATATCAATGTCTTACTGGTCCATCGAGGGAGGTTGTGTGCTCCCCAAGTGAACTTGCAGCAGTTCATGTCTCACTCCCAGGACGCGCTGGTGGCCTTTGGAGAGGCAGCCCTCCCACTTGGCATAAAGCAGTGGCAGCCTTCAAATTGCCACTGTGTTACGGGACCATACCAAGGGATGCAACTGAAAGAATCCCTTCTAGTGGGAAAGAGAGGCTCAGTGTTGAGCTCCTTTGATTTTTCTTTGCAGGAGAAGGAGCGATGATGCCAGTTCTGAACTCAAGCATGGACTTTGCAGAGGTTAATGTACCCCTGGAGACTGTGGAACAAAACTGTCTGTCAAACAAACCTGTTTCTTGGGGCAGGGAGGTGGAGTGCATAAAAGTACATTATATTCTGTTGACCATTAATTGGATAAATAAAACACCACTAAGAATGTTTTTATATGCCACTCTGTTTTCTTATAAAACACAGGGATTTCTGAAGCTGTGTAGAAATTCCATAGTAAACATAAAATCTGGCAAATTATATCCATCCCATGGAACATGGATAGATATTTGCAACTCTCTGTGGAGTAAGAGCGTCATTCAAGTGGGAGAGGCTGCAGGTCTTCCCACAAATGACAGGGACAGAAGAGCAGAATAAAAAACTCTTGCAACTCTGACCTCACATGTCCCTACTGGAAAAGGGAGCGCATTCCTCATTCCCCAGAGGCTAGGGAATCTCTCCTACCCTTCTAAGACAGCACGGGTGATACTTCATGAGGATTAGTGATTTGAACATGATGTTCTGGTAAAACCTTCCAGAGGGCAGGAGCGGTTGCAGTTGTTCCTGCATAGTTAGTATGGAGAAATCAGTGGTTTGTTCACAGTCATGGTCTCCAGTATTGCCTTGTGCCCAGCAATGAGGAGGCATCAATATGTTTTTTGGAAAACTTCTAGGGCACGTCTGAGTGATTCTGGCAGCGGCTGCCTGCCTGTGGCTAATGAAAGGTTTTAGATTCCTTTCCATATGCTTTGAAATGCCAGGGGAAATGTCCCAGTGACTCAAATTACAGGTGTTACTTGGGAGTAACTGCTGCATTGTTGTTGAACACCTGGAATTGCATGCTGGAAAAAGGAGTTGGATACTCTTAGGTGTCCCTTCCTACCTCCAACAACAGGTCATTCGGCAGCCCTGCCCCTGGGCTTTGTTCAGCTGAAATAGGTACAGAGGGGTGATTGCCACCCTCTTGTCTGGTTCTGTCTCTCACATCTTCCCCTTCCCTGCTAAAGCACAAGAGAATTTAGTTTCAGTGTCAAAGCTTTCATTCCATGAAGTTAAACCATGGATGGATTTGGGAACGTATCTTCACAGATATTACTGGATGTTCACAGAGAATAAAGCATATCTACGTCCCATGCAGAAAGACAGCTGGGAATGTTCTGCTGTCCCTCTGCTATTTATTTAATTTATTTAACATCTTGATGGTAAAACCGTTGGAACCATGTTTGCCAAAGATGCCTCTTTTCCATTCAACTTATCATCTCCTCTCAACCTGTCTAAGAAAAGCATTCTTGGCATGGTAGAGGCGGCCCTTTATCCCACTGCTTTGCCTTTGAAGTTGGGTTCTCCGACACGATTGGTACATGGCCAGGAGAGAAAAACCAAAGTCTGATCCTGCCCGTTGGCTGCACATTCGTGGTATTGAAGGAAAAACCTCCATTTCACAGAAGAAATAGTGGGAGGACAGTAGTGTTGTTTCTGTTTACATTACCTGATGCAACACAGAAGCTGCCTTCAAGGTGAAGACCCAGATGTGCTCTGTGAGAACTCATACTGGCAGCCAGCTCCTGCACTGGCCGATTTAATGCAACAAACAAGTCCATGCTGTAGCCAGGGTTCTGCATTTCTTACCACAAGGTGAGATCTACCATGAGCATACCATGGCAGTGTTGGCTTCATCACAGAAACTACCTACATCTTGTTTCCTGTCTCGGTCAACCTGCTGAAAAAATTCCCTGCCAGTGATAACATAGTTTGTACGTATCAACTTGCTAATTACGTGTTGTTTGGAGCCATTTGCTAAAATGTATATATATCTATAATTGCCTTATCTACGTTGGTTTATACTGTTAGTGAATTAACATCTGGTAAAAATAGTGTTTGAAATGGGGCTTCAGAAGTATGAGTGTGATAATTCCAAAATAGAAGAAAGAAAAGGTACTGTGAGCTGGGACCCAGAACCACTTACTCTGGCGAGAGCTTTGGAACACCCCTCTGTGGGGCTAGTGTTGACCCCTCTCCACCATGGGGTAGACATAACGCTGGGTGAAACCCCAGCAGAGACACTCAAGGAGAAATGTAGGCAGGAAACAACCAGGGGAATAGCTGAAAAATAGAAATGAAAATAAAGCAGGTCTTTCATGTGTGACCTCTTTGAGATATTGGTGGCACCAGCTTAGTCCTTGTCCCCGCAAGGGAGTTATGGAGATGTAACTGGTGTTGGTTTGACTGGTGTCCTGCTGCTGTTCCATTACGTGCTGCAAAGGATCTCTTCTAAGTTCCTTATAATAAGCAAGGGCACATCTACTGCTTGGAAACCACTCATTAAGTGATCTAGTTAGACTGGTACAAACCCATTTTCTAGATAAGTCTAAAAATTCCCAATGTTCCATTAATACAAACTTTAAACAGCCCTTCTGCATTTGGTGTAAGACAAATTTTGATGAGGGCTTTTTCAGCTGCAGGGCTCAAATACTAAGAAGATCAAACGGCATCTTTTTTGTAGTGGTGGCAGCCTTTTTGTTCTTTCTCCTGATTTATGACAAGGATTCCTATGGGCTTCCGCAGTCTGCTCCGGAGAGATCTGAAGCAGTATGTGAGCCAGTGTGTGGTTAAGCATTGTTCAGTTCTTCACCAGAAGTATCAGAGTCCTACTCAAGCTTTGTTTTCTAAACGTTACCTTTACTAATTGCTGTGCCAAAGTGATTTCATTGCAATGTTAACAGGCTATGAATCCTTGGTGTCCTAAAGCTACCACTGAAAATTTGTCTTTTGGGGCTTATGACAAAGTCTTTGGGGATTTCTTTTTTGGTCTTGGCGGCCTTTTTTGTTTGTCTTTGATTTGAGTAGGAGGCTCCGAAGTGATTAATCTAGTAGTACCTTTATTAAGGTACATCTGCCATGTCATAGCTGTATTTCATGCAAAGACACTACATGGGTAAGTCACTGGAAATATTATATCTAAAACACAGGCCTTGAGGTCCTGTATGTTGTCCTTGGTGTTTAGGGAACGCTTTGTATTAATGATCAGCTGAATGCCAGGTCGGTCCTTCTGTTGGTATTGCCAAGTTTGGAGGAACAACTTACTTATCTGCAAGCAAAAAGCACTGTGCTCTATCACCCTGAGCTTGCAATATATACAAGGCTTTTTCCGTAAGCACTCAAAAAATAGGGAAAAACTCGTTAAAAGTAGCTACTTGGGTTTAAAGTACTTGGGCTATAGAAATCTGGAACTAAGATGGACTCCAGCCTGCCCAGAGCTAGGGATCTGGAAGGTGGAATATGTGGATATATTCACCCGTTGTGCTTCAATGTTGGTTGTTGAGCTTGGCTGCTGAACTCCTCCTTCCAGCTATGATTTGTCATCAGGCTCCTGAGAACAGGGAACCCAAACTGTCTTGTCCTCAAACATTTTGCAATCTCCTCATTGTCCATGGTGCCACCACCCACCCACAGGAAGCCGATAACCCCTGCTGCTGAGGTTTATTCTCATCTCCTGACGTGGAGGTCTGTTCCTATGATGGTGGAGCCCCATGAAAGCATCCACCTTGCTTTAAGGGGGAGGAGGGATGGCTCTGTATGAGCAGTGTGTTGCCAGCAGCTTGAGTTTCAACCTCTTTTCTTGCCTTGTTGCAGCATTACAGCTGCGCTCTATGGAAATCAGAGATCCACGCTTGAGAGAAGTAGGTGTGCCCATGTGTCGTGTTATTCACCATGCTGAGGGCTGCGTGATAAAGGAGGTTCACAGGCACAGCAGTGTGGCGGTGCTTGAAACCCCATCTGGGATAAATGCTGCTTTGGATCTGTTGTGAATTCAAACTTCCAGCCCAAAATGAAAAATAAGGCCTCGGGGAGAAGTGTCTGGGTGACATTTTGGATTGTGCTTATGAACTAGTGGGGGTAGAAAATCTGTTAAAGACCCGAGAGGCTTTAATAGCTTGGATGATGATTTACAGCTGTTTTATTCAGTGATTTATAGACTGCTCCTTATCACAGAGGCAGGATACAAATACTGAATTTAATAAAAGCACATGATTCCTGTTTCTTTCTCAGAAACTTATAGATGGAAAGGACATTCCACAATAAGCAGCAGTTTCTTCCCATCGTCTAACCACCCCCTCACACAGAGACATGGGACTACAGAGCACAGCCAACACTGCCTGGGCATATCTCTTCCCATATAATTTCCATAATACAGCCCTTTCCTCCAACTGTAATGCAGCCTCTCTAAATATATGGCCCGTTACCATAATGCTACATTCCTGCTCCCCCTGTCTGCAACAGGCACCTCAAAATAACATACAAAGACTTAGCTCTCAAGAGTCCCGGAGGAAAAGATTGGGTTTTTTTCTGGCAGTGGGAGCTTCAGATCTTCGTGCGTGCTCCAGCTGGCTGGAGCAGACCAAGATGGGATCATCTTCACATGGGCTCAAAGATGGCTGAGGAGCTGATGTCTAACCAGGGCTGCCCGGGTGTTGTGCTGGTTCAGGGTCCATATCCCAAACAGTTAGCAATTGCCTCTACAAGCTTATAAATGGGTGAGGAAAGTGATCTCTGGATGAGTAGAAGGACATAGCTGAGGTCACCTTGACCTCATGCTCTGCCTGCTAAGTCATGCTACTTCTTTACAGCTGACCAAAACTCTCCTTTGAAACCTTTCTCTCTACCCTCAGAGCCATAAGAAAAAGTCTGAAGTCTCCCAGATGTGGTTGCTGGTGCTACCTCCAAGCATGTGCTCGGTTTCTGTGTGCAGGTCTCTCACCATGTCTCCACTGGTGTTGGTGACCAACTCAAGCACAGGTCATGCAGGCATCAGCACCATCAGCTAATAGAAAAAAAAAATACATTTCCACGTGGTACCTCTCTGCTGGGAAGCCTAAAACACTATATAAACAGGAATTAAGCTTGGATCATCCCAGCGCAGTGAGTCATTTTCATTAACCCTGTTTTGAGACTAATACGTTTAGGTTCAGAGATGTTAGATGACTTCTCCAAATAAAACCACGAGACGCTCAGAAAGAGACGCCCAGAATCTTGGTGTTCTGGTCCCTGTCACCGCCTTGGCCCCTGCCCCTGTGCTGGTGGTAGCCAAGAGGAGACAGAGGGCTAATGCCATTCCTTTCCTAGATGTCATTGTTGCTAAGTATTTCCCAAGTGCTCTAATCTTTCCAGCTATATTGTGATTCTTTGATTTCTCCTCCTGACCTCAGTAATTGTTTTGGTTTTTTTTGCAAGTAGAAATAGCCTGAGGCGGAACTGGAAAGCAAACAGGATCACACTGAATAAATCCATCTTCACAGTTCTTTTTTTTGTATATACCTTTATATCAGTTTGGTTCAAAGAAAGTATCTCCTTACTCCTCCTGGACGGTTTAGCATTTTTTATTAACAAAGTCCTCTTTTAGGCTGTAGCCCATTGAGGTTCATTAATCAACAATTGCCATGAAGTGAAAAATTCTTAAACTTCCAAAAATCTTTTTCTTGGAGTGAGTTAATACTAACAATGAAGTTTTCCTTGGCTAACTGTCCCCTGCTTTGATGTGTCTGGGTGAGAAACTAAAAGCCACAAAGGTGTTATAAACTGGGCACCGAGTACAGATTTAGACAGGCTGGTATGTGCTTTTAACCAATAAATATATAGTATAGCGAGAATTACTATTTGTTTTATGTGAGAGAGAATTTTTGGCATTTCAGTGATTTTCTTATCAGTTTTTCATTAGTTGAACTATTTTCTAATTATTTTTTTTTTAAAGAACAGCCAGTTCCCCTCAATGTCCTGAAAATGGCACTGAAACTGGTCACCCAAGCCCCATTCCTAGAGTAACATTAGTTTACGTTATTTCTGGCAGCAGCGATAATACAGCTCTTCTGAATTTTGGGAGCAGGCTGTTATTGAAACATAAGCCTCTGCAGTTTTGAAAGCTTTTGAGTACCTCTGGAAGCCCTGGCACGGGGAGCTTTATTGGCAACTGAAAGATGTGACCCTGTTCAAAGGTCCGTTCCTGGGGCCAGACCTGGCAGGAGAACGTGCTGCTGCCCTTCAGATGAGTGCAGAGCTGATGTGCAGGGCTTTTTCACTATTATTACTTACAGTAGGTATTTTTTAATAAAAACACAGGCAGAGAAAAAGCTCGGGGATTACTTTTGCGAGTGTAAAGTCCCTAAACCTGCTCAGGGTTGCCTCCCCAAATACAGCCTTGTGCCTGAGGCCAGTAAAATAAATAGGAAGACTCCCACAGCTTTCTGTGGGCCAGTGAACGGGGACGAAGGACCAAAGAGCCCCTGAGAGCAGTCAAGCTGCTTGAATGCTGTGTCAGGCTGGCCAGATCCGTGCTCGGAAGGTCAGGAGGAGGCAGAGCATTCCACAAAACCAAGATTGCAGAAGTACAAGCGCTGGCGCTCCAGTGCCTACAAACCGCAGACTCCAGCAGTCCTCTGCCCTCCAACCGAAGAGAGGGAGAAGTTTTGGACTTCCCCAACATGTTCCCCAGCTTTGCCTTGACTGCTGGAATTGTTCTGATGGCATGAAGTTATTGCTTGCGTCATCTTTCCAGGGCAATATTTTTATTTTTTAACCTCCTATGTAAAGCAAGCAGAAATAAGAGGCGCTGCTCTGTCCCAATGTAGTGTTTACCATTGATAAAAGGGTGCTGCTTCTGCCACTGAGTGGATAAAATCATCTATCTTTGTTTCTGTTTTTGTGTGCGTCTATTTTTGTTGCTTACATTTCAAATTACTGTATTTTTCTAACAGTTAAAGACTGAGTTCTGCACGCATAGCACTTTCTATAAAACCCTTGGAAAAAAAAAAAAAAATTGGCAGCGTGAATTCTCTCTCCAGTGGGGTTGGAAGGATTTTAAAGTCTCACGAAGGAAAGACCATGCCAGCTTTCAAGTACAAATTCTGAAATAAGTAGTGGTGATCAAATGGCTAATGTGCAGGTTTCATATGCTCACACACACACACAGAGGGAGTTCCAGCCCTCGGAGAAAAGCAAGACTTATGAGCAAGAGTTTCTTATCTCACACCGGCTCATATTCAGAGTAAATATTTCACTGTGGGAAGAGAGAGAATATTTCACTGCTGATTCTTTATTGCATGGAGGTGGGTGAATCTCTGTGGTCTCCCCTCGGAGATCCATGGGAATCCGTTGGGAAACCATAAGATGCTTGTTCCTTTTAGTGTTGTGTTCTTTGGTAGGGCCAGTTTGGGGAAAAACAAGTAAAAATGACTGGGAGTGCCACTGACGTGTCCCATCGCTTGAAAACTTACTGCTGAGATACATAGTCAGTTAGTGATTTGCACTGATTTAATAATTTCAATTTAACAATATTTTAAATAAACCTAATAGAAAATAGATGGGAGTTCTTCCGTAGTTGGCAGCGTAGCTCCAGCATTGTCCTTATTTTTATATCATTTTAATGAGGCTGTTTTTCCACCCCGTTTCCACTCTGTGGGTTTGCTCTCCCTGAAGAGAATAAACAACTCTACACAGGAAGGTGATCCGATTTCCACTGTTAATAATTTGGGGCTTGAATAAGTGAGAAGTGCTGTTTACAAAGAAAAAATAAAATAGATAAATATAAAAATCAGAAGCCCTGTTTGGCTTTGCAAACAAAAGTAGCCCAAAAATAAACAGGCCTACCCAGCAGAAAAGAGACTCTGAGGGGAAGTGGATGCCAACTGAAGAGGCAGATGTAAAGAGCATTTCCTATTTGGTTTAGCAACTGCAGACTTTTGTCTCCAGTCTGCATGCATTTCCTCCAATGATTCATCATAAATGTGCATTTATAAATAAACTGCACCTTGGCCTGGCACATTGATTGCAGGCTGGTTACTTAGGGGCGGGGGGGAAAATCATACTCCCCGTTTTTGAATGATACCTGTGTGGCAATATGTTTTTATAGCACTGTTTCCAGGCTGTTTATTTTATTTATGTTGAGGGATTGTGACTCTGAGAGATGGGACTTGTGGTTTTCTCATTTCATCTGAGTAACGATTCATTAAAGAGCTTATTTAAGCCAGCCCCACGTTACGCTGTCTGTCTTGTACATGTCCAGGGACTTGGGTTTGGAAGCTGCTCCCGAGCCTTGGGCTGAGACACCGGGAGGCTGAGAGCGGCGATTCTGGGTGTCTTTGGGGGCTGGAGAAAGGTGTCATTTAGAAGACTGTCTCTTCAGCGGCTTCCCCAGGGACATCGGGTCTGACAGGGGCCGTCAGGAAGGCAGAGTGCGAGAGGCTGAGCAAACCCATGGTGTTTATCCCTCTGCATTTTTTATGTTTGCTCAAAACAACAGCCCAGGAAGATTCCCATAGCTGTGTCCAAGAGAGACCCCAGCGCAAGGCAGCTTGTGGCAAAGCCAAGTTGCAAGTTATTTCTTGCTCCTTTGAACCCCAGCCTTGAACCTGGCCTTGTAGCTTACTCTCATGGGAAGCTGCCACAGAATCACCTAGAAAAGTTGTGACAACCAGACTATATTTCCGTGGTTCACTAGCGCTCTAGAAAGCCAGTGTGATTGCACTTGGGCTGGGCTCTTGATGGTTCGGGTCCGGATCCCTGCCAACCCAGCCCAGGTATCTACACCAAGAGACCCCTCAGACTTGGCTCCTTAACCATCTTCTCCCCCTTGGAGTTCTGCACATCTCCTGCCCCCCAAGTCCTGCCCATCTCTGCTGCCTTCCCAGCCCCACACCGTGCTGAGAGCCAACCCAACTTGCTGGCATCAGTCCTCGAGGGCCACCAGCAACCCCACAGTTGTCTTTCCCTTCCTTGCTCCTGTAGTACCTACAGTATGGTTATAGTACTCGTCCCATGGGATGAGTTTTGCAGACTGAGTAGTGGAGAGGTCACTTTGCACATAAATGTAGGTGTTTTGTTGATAAGGGCAGCAAGGTCCAATACAGCTGGGAGGAGACCACTTCAGGAGGCTTAGGCTGAGGTAAGCCAATCCTATGGTCAACCCTTCATATAGACACATAACCTCATGCACAGTTCTCACGGGATTGGAGTTAGTTAGGTGGAGCTTTTCCCAAGGAATGTGCTATTCTTTCATGCCAGGTGCTATACTGAATGCTTCTGCATTGAAGTGTATCCTACCCTGAGGTGTGTGAGTTAGGATCCCTAAAATTCTTCTGATGGCAAGACCAGCATGGGCATCGTTCACACAAAGCTCCGGCTTTGCCATTTTGCTATTTAAATCTTTCTCCATTGGAACAAAGGAGGAGGAGCAGTTAAATAAATTTAATTTTTTTTTTTAAGAACAAGAGCTAGTCAACAGTAAATGTTCCTAACTTTTTTTTTTTATTTAATCAGTTTAATCCTGAGTGTGTTCAGAGCACTCCTGAACTCTTCCTGACTTGTGGAGCCGTGGCAAAATCTGCAAAGCAAAGGGCTGCTTTCTCTGCCGACGGTGTAAAGGTGCAGCGCAGAGAAAACAAAGGCAAGGCAGTCTCAGACTCCACACGGCACATGATTCTCTAATAAAAAAATGTTTGGCCTCTTCTCAGGATTAACATGGCCGTGCTTGTAGCTCCAAAAGAAGCCCTGAATGATATTAATACATTCATTAGAACAAGTTCAAAGAGAATCATGTTAATTAGCTTGCCTGGCTGAAACTGAGGTTCATTAATCTAAAGTAGATTAACCTGATGGTAATGCCATTAAAGCTGGCTGGGATATTAATGAAATATATGCAGTTGCAGAGAGCCCAAATGTCCTCCTGCCAGTCAGGGACTGATAAAACTGCTGCTATTTTCTGCGGTTTGGGCTGTTTTAAGGAAGACCTGCCTATTTTACAGCCACCACCCTGGTTCTGTGACTCAGCCATGGCGTTGCTTTCGGGGCACGTTTAAAAGGGGGAGAGCATCCCAAAGAGAAACTCGGGAAAACAACTCAATTTAGCCTTTTGTGCGAAAAACTTGCTGGAGCAGAGCATGCACGTGCACGTTTGGAACAGGTAGGGATTTGCCCACGCAGGGAGCGTGCAGGCTTTTCGAAAGGCAAAGCGTGGTGCAGGACTTCGAAAATTTGACCTGCTTTTCAGCTATATGTTGGTGCGCAGCGCACAGCCGGGATCTAAAAGCTTCCAGAAACCCAGTGAAGACCCAGAGGGCTTAAAATGGCCTTCTCCTTCTCCCCAGGCTCCAGTATTCTTAATCTCAACTCTTTTTAGTCTTTGACACATCATTAAAGTGACAGTTCAAGAACAGCTCTGAGATCAAAGGCCTGCAGAGCTTCTATCATGTTGCAACGCTTTCGGCAACTCTTTCTCCAGGCCTGCTCCTTAGCTCCCTCCCTCCAGCCAGGAGGTGGAATCCCTCTTGCTGAAGAGCAAGAACCAGCCTTCATCCCTCCCCTGCCCCTTGGTCTTCTACCTCTCCCCTGGGTCACCCTGGGTTTCGCCGGACCAAGCTGCTAAATCCGGTATATTTGCTAATTTAGGCGTATGTGCGCTACCGAAACAGCTTGGGGTTTGGGCACGGCCGTATACAAATATATACAAATCCAACATGCAAACGGGGAAGATTTGCACAATCGGCTCTGATCCGGAGTGCCAAGAGGAGACATGGGATGGAGTGGGAGATGATGGAGATGTGGGGAGATGGGGCTTCCTCTCCCAACTCTGCCCTCGCTTGCCGCAGGGAAATCTGCTGATCTCCTGGAGAAGTTTTGCCACGTGTCCCTTTGTGGTGCCCACACCTCTCATGCCGTAACGTGCCCCGTGTCCAGCGTGAGGTACCGCCCGTGCTGAGCCAAGGAAGCCCAGACACCCTTCATTTTCTATTTGCATACCTCCCGTCTACCTGAGGGTTGAATAAGTTTTGCAGCTTCATTGATTCACGCTCGTAGAAAGTTTTGTCATCCAAAAGTGAAAAAAAAAAATAGATACACACTTTATTGTTCTTAGGACGAGATCTAAGTTCCTTCCTCCCTCTGCAGTGGCTCCGGCGTGAATTTTCGGAGGGGGAGGACTGAGCTCTGCCAGCCACCCCGTGTTGCCTCTCCCTGATGCTGAATATTTGGTGACTAAGTGTCTTTCTCTTGTTGCGCCGTAAAACGCTGGGTTGGCTCACAGCTTATTTACAAGGTAGCATGGTGTGATGCATCATAAAGACACTTTTGAAGAATTTCTGTTATTAAAAAACTGCCCATGGAAAGAATTAGGTCAGGTGTTTACAAGTCAAAGCTTTGGGGATAATTAGGTGGAAGGCAGCAATTTTAGAAAAGAGAGTTATTTTCCAGCCCTCCAAGAAGCATGTAGTAATGTGTAGGGTAGCAGTAACCTCTCAGCAGTGAGTTTCCCACCTCCTTACTGCAGGATCTGTTACAGCCGTTGCTTTGGGGATGGGGAAGAAAGTGGGGCTTAGAAAACACTCCAAAAATACAGAACCCCCTGAGCAAACCTGTTGATGTCCGGGCTTTCTATAAACAGCCGTCAAAGCCCTCTTAAGGGGACTTCTTGTAAATACAAGCTTGAGCTTGCTACTGCTGCGTGGCGAGGGTGAATTCTATACTACCTTTGAGGGAAGAAAGTTGTTTTCTTTTTTTTTTTTTCCTTTTAAAAAAAAAAAAGGGCACTTGTTCCTGGTGGCAGAGCATGTGTGTGGAGAGGAGGGAAGGGACAGGGCGCTGGCTGTTTGTGCACTTCAAGCAGAGCGACCTCCTTGAACCCCACCGTGCACAATGATGCTTTCCATGGAAAATCTGGCTGTATTACCTTTGGCAAGGGCTGAGGGAATATTTTTGGAAGCTTTAAAATCCTCTGTGGAACATGCTTCATTTTTGTTCATATACAGTATCTTTATATTTATTCAATAATTAAAAAAAAAAAAGGTTTCTGTTTTGCTGCAGTTGGCTGCCTGACCCTTCCCCTCCAGCTCTTCCCCAGCAGTGCCCGGGGTGTCGGAAAGGCTGGTCCTCCTGGGGCAAGAAAAAGATCAGGCCCAAAACATCAGCCCCTGCCATATTGTACTGGTTAAAACTCAGTTGCCCCCCTCTCCTAAAAGTTTGTTTAAAGTGGTAAGAATATAACCTGTTCAAAGTGAGACCTCCAAGGGCCTGGTTCCCATTTGCATTTAAGCCTTTATGCGGTGCTGGAGCAGGGTAAAGGGGCCCTCTGTCCTAAATGGGAATCAGACCCCACATCTGTGTTTTTCAAAGTGTCCTTCCTTGCTGCGAGCAGAGCCAGGAAACATCTCTTGAATGGGGACAGGGACAATTAAAAAAAAAAAAAAAAAAGAAGAAGTTGCAAATCAAGGTTTGCTGGACCCCAAATGGCACGTGCAGCGTTACCCAGTGGTGGATACCCATCCCAGCTGGCTCCCCGAGATCTCACCCCAACTGCCTTGCAGAGAGGTTGAGGTGTCAAACACAGGAGACATGAAACCCATTTTTAGCTTTGGGGTTATGTTCGGTGGCTGAAGGAACAGGTATGTGGGAATGCTAGTGGATATTAGGACATCCGAAGAGGAGTTTTCATAACT
Source organism: Gallinago jamesoni (assembly GCA_025769975.1). Lineage (NCBI taxonomy): Eukaryota > Metazoa > Chordata > Aves > Charadriiformes > Scolopacidae > Gallinago > Gallinago jamesoni. The sequence goes on from JAOQGH010000069.1 coordinate 39,844,835, forward strand.
TTTTATTTTAGTAGATTTGGGAAATAAATGCCATCTGCTGGCATTGGGTCAGCTGTGATGGCCAAACCAGAGCTGTGCCAGGAGTGGAAGGTATCTAAGGTGCCACCAGCCTGAGCTGGAAGCAGGACGGGAATGGAGCGGGACAGGACACAGGCTGGCCGGGCTCTGACCTGCCTCACGCTGCTCTGCACCAGGGATTTTTTCCATATATGTTTTGGTGACAGCAGATGCAGGCAAAGCCAGGACTTCTAGCAGCTGCTTTAGAATTAGCCATTCTTTTATGTTTTAAGTATATTTGGCAGTGCTTTAGGAAGCAGGGGAAGCATTTGTGTCCCTGTGATACAGATAGCAAGGGGACAGGGTGGCAGAGCCGTCTGAGTCACCGTCGGGGCCAGACACAGAACCCGCTGTTCCCGGCTGGCGGGGTGCGTGTACCCACATGCTTCCCTTGATCCCAAGGGGTGGGAATTGATCAAATCACACCCTGTGTGACAGCCACAAACCCTCAGGGAGGGGGTCAGGAGGAGGGTCCTTCCCTGCGGAGCCAACGACCCAGGTGCTTTCCAGCCAAGTTGCGAGAGGCTGGAGGTGGAGCTGCTCTGCTTCTCTCATCTAGACTGAGCGAGAACTTGGCCACGAGCAGAGAGTTTACAACCTGGATGATGGGCGAGTCTGGTCTTGACTGTGGCTTGTAGCTGTACGAGCCAAGGAGACTGGGTGTCTCTTCTGCAGAGGCCTGTAATCTTCAGCGGGCTGGTAATGGCCCTTCGCAGATGATGGCGTGAACTGATTTGTGAGGGCTGATCGCCGGGTGATCACGTACAGGTGATGTGGCTCTGCCACTGTCCTCGGGGCAGCATCGCGGGGTATTTGGGCTAAAAGGTACCTTGGTAAATCCACCCGTCCACCCCCATGGCAAGCAGAATTGCTGTCTGATAGATAAAGAGCTGATAGTTCCTTTCAAACGTCCTGCAATGGCAATTCTACCTGACCCTTGTCATGGCTTTGATAATTGTCCTAATATCTATCCTAAATCTTCCTTCCTGTAGCTTTCTCCGTCCTGCCTGTCCAGGACACAGAGGATGGAGTACCCAAATATGAAGAGTAAAAGCATCTACTCTGTGCCTATGCCAGTTTTGAGTTTGCAGGTTAAAATCCCCAGAGCGATGGCTTCATGAAATTTGGTTATCGTGGCAGAAGCCTCTTCGGCTTCACCAAGACTCAGCCCCAAAAGAATGTGTGAGGATGAGTTAAACCCCAGAGAACTGGGATCTCTAGTAAAAACAAACACAAAAAGCCTCTTAGCTATTGCAACTCTGCTATCAAAACCCCTTTTCAGAAAATGTTTAGTTAAAGATTTAGTTTGGAACAAACATTGTTAAAGCATGACCATTGGACTGCTTATTGGAGCCAGATGTTGATTATAAAGACATTTGGGTCCATTCAGTGATTTTGCATGCCCTGATAGGCTGGGGTGAGCAGAAGGATTTGGAAAGCAGTGACTCAGATCCTCAACTTGCCCAAAAATGCACAACCCCACTGAAAGTGCCTCACCCTGTGCCATTACAGGGAGATATTCCATAATGGCCAGCATCCTTTTTGTTCTTTCTTTTTTTTTTTTTCAGATTTTTTGTTTTTGTTAAGAATGTCTGGCCTCTCTTGAGTTGTCCTTCTTGATTTTTCTGTTAATCCTGCATACTTCTTGCACGGTCTTTTAGGAATACTTTCTCCCTGAGGGCTGACTTTCTTAACAATTAAAAAATGAGTATCTGTTGACCTAATCCTGCAAGCTGCCTGGGTGTGACCATCCCACGTTAGCGAGTGGAATGGTGCCCTCAGAAGACGTGCAGAAATCTGACCCCTGTTTCTAACCCAAAGGCCAGCAGAGCCAAGCGTCCTGCAAGCTGCGTGCAGGTCTGGCTGAACCCATGGGCTGAAAAAAATCAAAACCAACAACAGCTTTGCATACTGATTTTATTACTTCTTTTTAGAACCGTTCGTCGATTTTTACTGCTTGAACGTTGGTTACTGGCTGCTTTGTGGATGGAGAGCTGGTTGGAGATGCTCAGTGGGAGAAAAATAAATGTGATGGTGGGCCAAAAGTGTGCTTCAGATCCTCCGGACCAGTGTCACTTGTGGTTTTGGGACCTGATCCTTGATGGAAATGGAGTTTGGAGCAGGTCAGGGTGCTCTGGGCTTGGCTGAGGTGTGGGCTGGAACGTAGCCACTAGATGGCCATGTGCCCTGTGCAGGGCAGGGATGTCCCAGCCTCCAGCCCCAAGCAAGGCAAGCTCAAGGGGCTGCAAGCAGGCTGAAGACCACCACACCCTCCTCACGGATGTTGGACCTTCCCCAGGAACAGGTCTCTGTAAGGGGGGAGTGTTTGTGTGGAGGGGAACAGCAGCCCCAGCAGCTGGGGACATTTGTGACATGTGGGGGACCCTGGTGCTTTCAAGGCTGAAGGATCTACGTTCCTGGGGAGTTGGCCCGACTCTGGGAAGGCTGAGCTGTCTCGAGCTCCATCAGTGGTCTGCTGGGGAAAAGGTAGATGCCTGATGTGCAAAACCATGTATTTTTTTTCTATCCTGGAATTCCTTGAGGTTAGAAGAGAAGAATAGAGGGTGAAATAGAGAATAGGAGCACAGATCCTCACAACCTTTTCTCCTACCCAAATGATGCAGCATCTAGGACTTGGACCTGTTCACACTTGGGGCACATCTCCTGCAAACTGCCCTGAAAGGCAAACCAAACATGGCAATGGGATAGAATTGTGTGATTTGCTTCAGAAGTGCTCTCTCTAAGTAAAACACTGTTGCAGGACATCCCTGCTCTCTCTCCTGCCCTGCCTCAGAGGGTGTGGGACAGATGCTGCTGCATCCCCAGAACCTGTAGTTACAAGCTGCAGGTAGGTCTTGGACTTAGCGTTGCTGGAGGACACAAAAGCCTTTGCAGAAAACATCATGGAATGACCAAGGTGAAAAATTACCTCTGTGATGTGAAGAGGGAGCTTACATTGTGAGAAAAACATGAGTTTTCTTCTAGTGGCACATCAGTTATTGAAATGTTGGTTTCACTCTTTTACACGTCCTCTTGGCCTGTGATCAGGAGGGTTTTAGAGAGGTGTGTGGCTCCAGCTCATCCAGCAGATAGTCACTAGTGTCCACCCAGTGGTTGAATGACTGGTGCTGCTTACTGGAAGCTTTGGTTCCTTAGAGCTAAGCTTGTCAACGCCGCGTGCCTGGACAGCATGGCAAACTTTGCTCAGTGGGACAATTGTCCAACACTCATAAGACTTTCCACTGCCTTGAGATTCTGTGACGTGACTCAGAGTTGTAAATATTGGCACCAGCTGCTCTTCTCACTGCAACCATAAACCCATTAAGGGAAATTTGTTTTCTAAAAATAATCTGATCAATGAAAGGGCTCTCTCAGGCGTCCCCAGCCCCTCTTCCCCGCCTCCCTTGTAATGACTTCCTTGTAAATACGCTCGGTTAGAGGAGTATGATGCCTCTTACCAGTCTCCCCATTGACTCAGCTTCAGTCCTCCAAGTGAAGATATTTAAGGGGCAGTGTAGCACCTTATTAAAAGATATTTAGCTCTTTGGGCTGTTACAGGTAGAGCAGAAAGGAAAGGCATGAACCGCAGCCCAGTTCTTGTACGGAGAGGCGAACACGGCCCCGGTGCATGGGAAAATTTGTCATTTTTGTGTCGTATTTATAATATGGATGCCTACAGATGGTCAGCACTGTGCAGCTGGTGAAGCCAGGCTGGAGGCTTGGCAGGTGCTTTTAAATGAATCCTGTGGCATCACACACCCTGGATCGACTCCGCTTTTCTTTTGCTGTATCACAAAAGGGAGTCTCAAGTCATCCTTCATGGAATCAAAGGATCGTCTCCATATTCTTTCAGATGTCAGGGCAATCTGGACGGAGGCGCGGTGTGCCGGGAGTCAGGCGGCTCTGTTTTCTAATCCAGGCTCTTCACTTTGTACTCCAGTCCTCTGTCTGCTCTCTAGCTGTCAAGTGAGGATCAGGCTGATGTGGGGCCATCTGGCAGGCAAAGGCGGGTTGGTTGGCTAAGACTATGGAATGCCAAACATTACCGTGTGCGCGCTAGTCATTTGGGAAAGCCTGCAATAGTCAATCTATAATTTGCTCTTTGCTCCACTTGATTCACGCGGCGTTGCAGAAGGAAGGCTCTGTTCAGATACTGCTGCGAGTGGAGCGTGCGAGGGTCTACTAGAAAAAAATGAATGCTGAATTCTGCACCAAGGTGCGTGGCCCCAACAGCTACAGTTGGAGTCAGATGTGGTTCTGATTATCCCTCTGTGTGGATGCTGGTCTCAGATGCCTCCACCTTCATGACAGCTGAGGGGGTGATGGTCTGGAAGCAGATAGTCGTGTGACTTTCTACGTCTGGTGTGAGCAGAAGTGAACTAGAGCCCTCAACATCATGAAGACTGTCATGGACCACCCAGACCACCCAGCTCCACAGCCCTTCCCAGGCTTGCAGCTGTGCTTTGCCCAAAAATCACTATTACCAGTTCAATGACTAACCTTAATGCTGGAGCTCTGGGTCACAAATCTTATCTCTTACCTTTCAAATACATTGATATGGTTTCAGAGTAATACGTTTATGGTCCAACCTGCTGTAGATAGAAGGAAAGGGCAAGGTGCGTTTGGCAGCAGTGGGGCTGGTTACAGCAGCGTGTTTCATGTTCAGTGGGAACACACATAAAGCTGACCCACACCTGCCTCGAGGGGTTGACACATGCAGATCCCACCGTCCCCTGGACATCAACTGGACATGGTCATGCTGCTTCTTGTGCATCCCTGATCTGCCTCAACAGCATCTTCATGGGCTGTCGCAGAGACAAAAAAATGAAGACAAGCTGGTATAAGCCATTTTTGTCTTTATCGTTGTTCCTCCTAATGCTTTTTCCTCTCTCTGAATCTGCCCCTGACTTCTGCTGAAGTATCATACCCCTTTGAATAAAAGGCAAGTCATCACCTTGAGACAAAATCCGTGCAGTCATTTGTTGCTGGCTGCAAAGCAGTACCATGCCATTATCTTCTCCATCCTCAAGTACCATCCCACAAAGGTCACTTGATGCTTTATTCAGAAAGTTCTGAATGTCATTACTTTTGCTGCTGACCATGTCATTTGCAAACTGTGAATGTGAACCTGTTTAATCTGACTATTAAATAGAGATTTTTGAAATAGCACAGAACAAAACTGCCGGCTGAGAGGAGAGGTGCCAGCAATGTATTTGCGACCACAATAGAAAGAAACCTGGGACAGGATTAATTCCTGGTGCTGTGGGCTTGATCTTTTCATAGGGGGGCTTGCAAGAGGGCTCTAGGACTTCATTTGTTTTGGGACACCCGCCTGGTAACCGGACAGATCTTCTCACCTTTTATCTGGTCATGCTGCCCTCTATGTTCCTACTTGTGACACTGGGGGTTTATTATTTTAATTAACCTGCTGAGTTTTGCCTAAGGCTAGCTTTGAAGCAAGCCCTGCCCCTGTAATTGGGGTCTGTGATGGTTTGGGAGGTTTTTGTGCTACACTGTTGTTCGAAGAAGCCTGCAGCTCACTCCCATTACACTGAAGACCTCAATTGAACCGAGGTGCCATTTTGCTCCTGCTGTGCAGGCTCAGGTGAATCTACCTTCAGGCCAGGAAGGTGACCACACCTGGGGTGTCATTGCATGCTCCCATGGGTCCCATCAGCAACAGGGCAGTGCCACCAGAGGTGCTGCCCTCCTCAGAGCATGTCCCAGTCTGACTGGGAGAGGTGGGAGACCTGTGAGCAAGGGAGGGAGGCTATCCAGGATGGGACGGGATGGGGAGGGGAGGAGGAATAGAGCATCTATCATTGCATCGTGAAGGCTGTGCTCCCCCATATCCTGCTCCATGGATAAAGAAGTGATACTTTGGGGAAGGGGGACTGTGCCTGCAGATGAGCAGGAAGGAAGAAAAGAGGGAACGTGGAAAGAATAGGAAAGCTGCCAAGAGAGAGATGGGAAAGGGGAGAGGAGAAGCTGGAACATATGAGTGTTTGGAGCAGGGTGGCCTTAGGGCAGTGGAGATAAGCCAGGCTTGGGCATGAAGGGGGGACAGGAGGAGCACAGGACCCCTCAAGTGGGTGGGTGGGTGGAGAGGCCCCAAAGCAGCATCAATGACATGCCCTCAAATTCTACTTTATCTTCTTGGAAGTTTCCATTAAAAGTCCTGGCCAGGTCCCTCCATGCCATCCTTTTGCCGTGGGGCAAGCTTTGTGTGGGGGTGACCTTTGCTGTCCTCAGATCCGTCTCTTGGGGGAGAGAAAGGCAGGCACCCAGCCAGCCAGGAATATGGGTGCAGTCCAGACACAGAAAGGGGTCATTTCCACATGAGTTTTACCACCACCGTGGCTGTCCCGATCCCAAGTCTTGCCAGAGATAATTAGTTTATTTTTAATGAGTGCTGAGATTCTTGCACAAACAAATCAAAGGGACTTTAAAGATAAAGTAAGAAAGTTACTAAATTAAGAAACTAGGGCTTGTGATCGGTGGAGACCCTTGGAAAGCTGACATGGAAAACGCATGCTGGGGGTTTAAAAGCAGAAGAGAAATAAAACATAAGCCCATTATTTTTAATTATTTTATTCTGTAATAGTGGAAATCACAGCACAAGCGTTTTAACCCGTGTTTTTTTTTAACATGCCGTGGTTCGGGAACGACCCGAAGAGTGATCTTTAAACTGGAGGCGCTGGCAGCGCTGCCCGTGCCGGGTCCAGCCTGGCTCCCAGAGGGTGCCTCTGCCTCTCCCCTGATGCTGCTGCGAGATTTCCAGCCCCGCTCTGCCGCGAACAGCCCCGGCCCTTTTCTTTTCTAAACATGTGTGCTTTGAAAGGGAAAAGGTTGTTGCCAGCATGTCTGACTCCTTCGTCCTGACAACATCCGACCATCCATGTTATCAAGCCTTACTGGGACCTATCAAGAGACATAGTTAAACAAGCTCGTGTTTATCTGAGGGAAGCTGTATTAATTGCGCAGTGGGATAAAGAACTGGCCGGCACCAGGCAAATCTCTCGCTGGCATGGGAAAGGGACAGCAGGCCTCCGCTTAACAATAGGCTACAGCAAAGGAAAGTCGCTTAGTGCTGTAGGCTTTTTTTTTTCTTTGCAGACTTCTTACTTCTTACTCCCGTGTTTTGTTTGCCCATTTTTAAAATAAGAAAACAGTAAGGCCTCTGCCGGCCCTGGGCTGAGTGGCTCCCTTAGAAGCGCCGTTGCAGGAAATGCTGTCTCTCCGGCGCACGGCTGTGGAGCTGGGCTGGGGCTCAGGTGCTGTGACCCCTCCGTCCTGTCCCCTGTGCCTGATGGCTCCCCTTTGGCCACCTCTTGCCGTGCTGCTTTGGGCAGAGCTACTCGGTTCCCAGCTGGGCATCCTCAAAGGCTGTGGCACAGCTCTGCTCAGCAAACCCCTGAGAAAATGTCTTTGGGGTTCCCTCAACACTGGGGGCTTGAGGATGGTGCTGGGTGTTGGGTTTTCCTTGCAATGGTCGCTGCTGGCCATGGGGAAGGCTCGGTGGTCCAATGGGACCTTCTCAGCAGGGAGTCCTCAGAGAAGATGCTGGTTTTCCCAGCTGGATAAAACCTGACATCATGGTTGTTATCACCATCTTGGAATAAGTATAAATAAAAGGCTTTGCAGTTAAAGCCTATCAAACAATCAAAGAGCCAGGAGTGAGTTCAGGATTGAGGGCTGCGTTCAGCGTGGTTTGTGGGTTCATGCTGTCCATCAGGTACCTAGAGAACTGGGATGGAAATATTTCCAAATCCCCTTGTTTCACAGGTTCAAACTTGAAAATTGGTACTCAGAATAGGCGTTTTGCTGGTTTGAAAAAAAGCAACAAACCCAACCCCAAAGCCTCAGCACGTGTGAGAAGCGCAGCAGCAGCAGGTGAGCTCCATGGGCAGCTCTGCTGCTCCCCAGCTGTGCCCCAGGCTTGGGGCTACTGATGAATACTCCAAAGGAGCCTCTTGCAATCGGCCAAGGGGCATGAAAATGACCCACCTTGCACAGCCAAAGGGAGCATTTCTCCCTGATGGCGGAAACTGGTTCAGTTCTGGCATGATTCACTTATCAGATAAAGGGAGTTCGTTGGCCTGGAGAGCCCATCTGGGCTACTCAGTGGAGAGGGGAGGGAGCCACCGAGGCAGGCGAGTGACCCACCGCACCGGCACCGGAAAGCTCAACAGCCCTGGATGGTGTCTGAAGGACCAGGCTATCGTCGATTTGCCAGGTTTTGTCTGACGATGCTTCACTCAAAGCAAGATTTAAGAAAGGGGAAACTACCAAATGAATCACATCCCTTTTCTAATCTTATTTTCTCTCGGGAGTGGATTTGGGCATGCTCCAAAGCCACAGCCTAATTTAAATCAGGAGAAAGGTGGCTGTGAAGAGCGGAGAAGCAAGAAACCTGGGAAAAATGGACAGAAGTATTTGTCCTTCCATGAATGAATATGAATATGTGTCCTGATGGGAAATGGCCACATCTGGTGATAGAAAACAGAGGTTTCTCCTAGACTCTAATCGCTTGCTTTTTATCTGGATTCACGAGCCATTTTAAATACTGTGTTGTGATGTGACTGGAGGCTTAAGAGGGGGAATGGTTCCTGGCTTCCCCACGTCTGCTGCCCTTCCTAGGGGATGCTGACAAATGTCTTGGGGAGATAGCAAGCGGCTTGCAGGAAGGAGCCTCTTCAAAGTCTTCTCTCCCTTATCTCCCGGCTGGAGTTGTTTTGACAGCGGCTAGTTAGAGACAGGAGCCCGTGCTGGGATGAAGTCAAGATTGCAAGAAAAAAAACAAACCCGAGAGACTGCATCGGCAGCACACGCTATAACTCTAATTTGGAGTGGGCAGATGGAGACTGTGTGATTGCTCCTAGGCCAGGGAGGCTCAGCCAGTCTAAATAGTACTGGAGGTAACGCGAAAGGTCACTCCTGGTGTAGTTCAGCAGTTTTGTGCTGCTGGAGCTCAGATTCATGTTTCAGCTCTGAATTGGGCTCATGGTGGTTTCTGTGATAGGGACAGCAGCAGCCCCCTGCTTTTCCTTGCCTTGCTGGCTCGGTAAATGGCTCAGGGATCCCATCTGGTTTAAGGAAACCAGATGCCATTTGCAGACATGCCTTAGCCAGCCCCCGTGCTTGTCCCAGGCTCACCGTTGAGCTCACTCAGAGGTCTCACACTGGCTTCTTTCCCCCCTCTTCTGCCAAGTGCAATGTGCCGGACCCTCCCAGCTTGCTACTGGAATCACCGATGGTAAGATCCCAGGGATGGAGGCTGTCTCAGGGGTGTCTGTGTTTTCCAGAAGCCACACGGCCCTCACCCATACCCCATCAGACCTGGGGACAGATGCTGGGACGCGTAGCTGCTCAGTTGCCCCTGCTGCCCATGGAGGTGCCTCCTACTTGGCTGTGCAAAGGGCTTGCAGCCATGTAAACATGCCCCCAGATGCTTACTCTGGCTTTCCAATGGCATTTGCTGACCAAAGCCATGCTTGTGAGCAAAGCCAGTGCATGCTGGGCCTGAAGAAATCCAGTTTTGATAAATGGTGGCCAAAAGAAATTTGCTCTGATGGCTCCGCTGCTTCTCCCACCACCATCTCTGCCAGGTCTTCAAGGTGCAGGTGAAAGGCACTCTGGCAAAAAGGACCCACGTTAGACAGGAATGGGGCTTCATCTACATCTGCTGTAACCACCTAGGACTTACTCGACGCCCATCTGTCTGGTCATTTCCATTTATTGGCGCAGTTAAAAAATATAACACTGCACCTCTCTTTTTAAAGCTTTTGGCCATATTTTTAGCCCCTCAAGCTATGTAATCACAGCTCCATGACACAGAGAGATAAGCTAAGTATTTAGGAACACAGATGGGATCTGGGATGTGGCCCAGCTAGTCCCGTACCCCCTCTCTGACAGTAGCCGGCAGGAAATGAATCAGAAATTTTTGCAAAAAAAAAAATGGAAAGATGATAAGCCTCTCTCCCCAGATGCCGCTGTTTCTCTGTGTGGCTCCCACCCCTTGCTTCTGCGTAAGACAGTGGTCCCGGCTCCTATGGTGCTGCAAACCCATGCAAGAAGTCTTGCCTTTTTATGTTGAGTTCTGGAGGCAGCCAGTTCATCCACGTTGCCAGAGGAGCAGAGCCCAGAGGGTTGGTAGGTGTGCAAGCCCCAGCGCTTTGGACCATGGAAGATACCGTGGCTCACACAATGCTGCTGCTCACTAAGTACGTCCTGAGAAGTTTCAAGTGCAAAACTAGCAGTGGAAATAAACCTGTTCTCCAGAGGTGGTTGAAGACCCTTTGTAAAGGATAAAAAAAACCCACTGTTTCCAAAATCCCTGTGATTTTTTTACTTGGTCCCAAAATGTCAGCTGATGGAGCTGAATTTGTTGTTCCTGATGAAATATTTCATATCTCTCCATATGTACATGCAAAAAACCCTATCAGATACAATTACACCCAGAGCTTTTCCTCATGCCTTCTTTTCTTGATCAACTTGGCCTAAGAAATTCTCCAAATAATGTAATTTCTATGTTCTTCAGTAAGAGCTACACCCTGCGGGGCCTCTGGAGACCCCCGTGTCAGAGGCCTCATCACCAGGTGAACACATTGCCCGCACTCTCCCCTTTGCCATGGGGCGGTGGGATGGGGCAAAGCTGCTGAGGGCCAGGGGCCTTTGGTGGTCTGCTGGAAGCCCAGAACTTCGGGTTCAATGTCTCCAGAGTGACTTTCAGCAATGAAAATTGGCAGAGCACTGGAAGAGGCTGCCCAGAGAGGTGGTGGAATCTCCTTCTCTGGAGATGTTCAAACCCCGCCTGGACACGTTCCTGTGCAACTGCTCTGGGTGGACCTGTTTTGGCAGGGGGGTTGGACTAAATGATCTCCAGAGGTCCCTTCCAACCCCATGCGATTGTATGATTCTGTAATTAGCGCGAGTCAGAAAACCGAATGTGCAAACCCAAGGTTTGCATTCAAAAAGAAAAAGGCTATGCAAATTTTGGCTGGTTTAAAGTAGCATTGGAGCATCCTTGATATGTCTTTAAATAACGAATTATTATTTAAGGGACCCTTTGCATTAGTGGTTACTATGGTGATGAATCATTCGGTCTCTGCCGGTGCCAGATTGAACATTATTGTCTAATGTTCATCCAAACAATATTCAGTCATGGTGCAGTTAGTTAAAGACTTAGCAGATGTTCTAAAGTAAATTCTATTCAGCGCTGTGCGTGCTGGCAAAATGCCATGTTCTAATATCTATGCTGAATATGTATAGACTACTGAATTTCTCTGTTGTTTTTTTTTTTAAAAAAAAAGGTTGTTAATTGTCTATACCGAGCCTGTCTAATTAATTGCACATGGATCCACCCTAATGTGCAAGGAGAAATGTAAGTGAATCCATTCTGCCACTATTTCCAAAAGTATAATAAGTGCATGTAAAAGCTGTAATCACTGGCTGTAATGGCTTCCTAGTTGCAGGCTGTTTCGTAGACTATGAAAATATGCTGTGTGGAAATAAACCATTTGTGCAGTGGACTGAATTAAAACCAAATGCTTGAACTTCTAATTAAAATTTTTCTTCAAGTCGGGGAAAGGAAAGGCTTAATTAACATCAAAATGCTCTCCTTTTCTTTTTCTTTTATTTCCTTTTTATTTTTTTTTAATGGTGTTGTTCATAATTTAGCTGTATCCAATAGTTTTTGGTACATCTTGCGTTTCTGCCCAAGCCAGGTTAGCTTTCCAGGATACCTGCCCATGTGGTCCTCATTGGCTCTGCTTTCAAAGTTTACTGCAAACACATGGATCCCTGCCTACACATTCCAGATGCTAAGTAAGCTTTAGGAAAATAAAATAAGAAGAAAAAAAAAAAAAAAAAAGAAAAAAAGAGGGAGAAGTGTGCGTGGGGTGGAGGGGGAATAAACAGAGTTAAAGAGAGATACCATTGGTGGCAGAGACAAAGATGTGAACTTCAGTCTTGGCTAAACGGCAGTGCTGGGATCAGTCGGTTTTGTTATTTCTCCCTATCTCGTAGGCTGTATAATAGAGGGCTTTTTTTGAACTTTAACATTTGGACTTCTTAACAGACTGTTCTTTAGTGTGGTTTGGGAAGGACAAAAGAAGACTTTTGTTGATTTGGCATAAATTATACAGTGGGTATTTTTGGCATAAATGTTGGAGTTTGATGCTTTTTGTTGGTTTGGCAAAATATACCTTGAAATCACAAAAATATGCTTCTAATTACAGAATGTATGTTGCAGTGATGTGGGACAGTGAAGTAAGGAACCTTTCAGTATTTATATTAACTGAATCAAAAAATTAACCTCTTCCTGTTGAATGTTTACAGCTGGAACCCAGTCAAAGAATCTGAGGCTGGAGCAAGTAATGCCTAATACGTTTCTGCCTCAACAGCAAAGATAAGTAATTCATTATTCAGATGCTAAGCATTCGGCCGGCCGGTCCCAGCAATTAGGGTTTAGACTTGCTTGAGAGGAGAGCTGGCAGGTACCGTGGGCCCCAAATTTAAGCTGTGCAGTGATGTTTTATGAAACCCTCCATGAAGAGAAATCTTGCAGGGAAATAAAAGGAGGAAAACGGAATGAAAACGGGTTCTTGTTTAGACCGAAACCTCCTCCTGCCACGTTTGTCACTCAGGCATTTCGGCAGCCTGCTGGAGTTTGACAGGCAGAAAGCAAAGCTGTTTTCACTGCCCAGGTAGAGCAGAAAGCAAACAAACAGCTTTCACAGTTCAAGCAAAGCCTGGTTTGGTCAAAGATCTTTCAGTGCCCCTGGTCCTTCAGCAATAAAAAGCAGGAAAAAAATGTTTTAGGGACTTGAGCAGGACCTGGTTCTCCATCCAGCATCACCCAGGCTGGCTGCATCTCCCAGGCTGGCTGCATCTCCCTGTGGTGCTGTCCCACACTGGTCCTCTCCTCTCCTCTCCTCTCCTCTCCTCTCCTCTCCTCTCCTCTCCTCTCCTCTCCTGGGCAGGTTGGCAGAGTGCTGACTCTGCCCCGCCATCCTTGATAAGGATCGTTTCGCAAAGGAGTCAATGACCCTAATTAACAGCATATGTAATGTTTTGCCTGAAGAGCTTCCTGTGAGTGGCTCTCCCAACATGTCTGTCTTGTTCAGAGATGCTCTTTCTGGAATTACCATTAAATTGCAGCACTGAGTAATTGCTCCGAACGGTTGTAAATCTCATTTAACCCTTCTCGCTGCTCAGGTTATGGAATGTGAGCGCCGCAGAGCATTTCCAAGGTATTGGATCTGAGTGCGCTCTTTATATAGCAAGAAAGGCTTTTCTGTGGGCTTTTTTTTTTTTTAATACATATATATATATATTTCTCCTGAAGGGCTTTTTATTAAGCCAGGCAGAAAGTACGGAGTAGAAGTGCAAGAACAACTAAGTAATTTAGTGCACCCTAGACAACTCTGGAGGAGATTGCAAAGGTTTACTTGACAAAACAGGCACCAAACATGTCAACATTTGGGAATGTTACAGAGAGACTATTATGGTTTCAGGGCCTTCAAACGGCAGCAGTAGGAAACTACCTCGCCCTGCAGCGTATAGGCAGCAAAATGTGAAAACAATGAGTGTGAAACCCGCTCTGGCTGTATATGTACAACCTCCACTTCAGCAAATCATATCAGCTCTCACGTCATAAAATATAGAAAGGAATAAATGCTTTCCCCTTCCCGTTTCTTTAGGAATGGTTATACAATTCCTGTGGTAAAATCTGCTTTGCTCTGCTGGTTGCTAAGATAATATGATCGTGTTTTGAACAGGGGGGGAAACAGTCTTTTTATTACTGTATATAATGGCTTTTCCTGTTTCTTGGTCATTATAGTTATTCATTTTCTTTTTTTTTTCTTTTTTTTCCCACGTTTCTCAGCCCTTCTGAGAGACATCAAGGAAAAACTGAAGTTTTCTTTAAGTTTTCTAAGGTACTTTATGGCAGTAACAACTGGAGTCTGTGGAGAATCAGTGGGATACATGGAGGTACATTATTGCCGCTCTGGAAAATTTGTCCCCTCAGAACACCTGAAAAGTTGGTGGTAGTGGTAATTTTTCTATTATTGTTGTCCTTTTCTTAAAAATAAAGGACCATCATAAGAAGCTATCATAAGTGAGCCAAAAACTGCTGGTTTTGCCCATGATGTTCACTGTTGATGGTTCAGTCGGAGAGAGATTGCGTTCTCCTGGAGACACTGGTTCCTCGTTCTCGGGCAGCTTTTTGTATGATGGTGGGCAGGTGGTGGTGGTGTCTCTCCAGGACTCTGTTTCCCTACCTGCAATATGGAGATAAGGAAATGACAGGATACTGAAAGGACTCGATGAGCTGGTGTTTTGAAGTGTTGTATTTAGGGCAGGGACTATTTATTTCTGTTAATCAACCAGCACCTTTTAAAGGTCTCAGTTCATTTTCCACTTATGGCTCTTCCTGTATATTCTTAATTTTTTCTCAAATTAAACTGAGGAGCCGTCTTCCAGGGAAGGCAAAACGATGAAATGGTGAATATGGTTGGCTGTCAGAGGACCGGGGAGCAGAGGTTTCCAAAAAGGCCTTTGCTTGGCTACCATCAGCCAAGCCTTTGCCACACCAAGAACAGGTTGACCACCACTCCCTGTCCTGCTGTACAACGTGGCAGCTGCTTTGCTGGTGAGGGGTCTCTCGAGGCACACGACAGCAGCTCTTGTGCATGGGGAATGGGGTTCTTGTGTTTTCCAGCTGCAATTTCAGGCTTTGGCTTCAGATAATTGCCATCAGCATGGGCGACCGATGGCAACTCTCTGACCCCCTTGTACCCGAGACCTCAGCTTCGCACTGATTTTTCCACTTTGTATGATTTCTCATGGAGATCTGAAGAGAAAAAAAGTGATACGTTTCCCATTCTTTGAAGAGAGACCTTTAACTTCCGTGGATAAAATAATGCATAAAACAATGTTTGGGAAAACTTCCAGGGGGCTGGTTTGGGCTTTACAAAGGAACCCTCCGCATTTGAATCCTGATGGGAAGATAAGATAATTCTCCAGCACTGTTTAGTTATCGCATGTGGTATAAACAGCCATCCTCTCTTCATCTCCTGAGAACGCAGCGCTATTTGGGAAATAGTGTTACGAACAATTAGAGTAACTGGAATAAACTCCACATTCCCCAGGAGATCGTGTCCTCATCTCTGCTTGATGGCTGTCAGTAGGGCTTGTGGATCTGAAGGCTGCTATTCAAATCTCTTCAGGGCGATTTGCTGAGGTCTCTAGATGATTTTAGTCTTTAAAAGTAACCCAAACTTTAATTATATGAGCAGTCATTGCCATTAGATCTTTTCTCGGCTTCTGTCGGTTCCCTAGAAGATTGTGAGCACCATTGCCATGCTGTGAGAAGAGCTGGGGGGTCTGGTTTAATTTGGTATATTTTAATTTGCTGGGATAATTCATTGCTTGCTGGGAAGGGGGAGAACGAGCACTTCGCAGGCAGGAAGAGCTGCAGGGAGATGGACCCCATCCTCGCTGCTCAGTCCATAGCGGTGATACAGCTGGGACAGCTGAAGCCATGTCCTGTCTCAGAAGAAGCTGCTGGTAGGGCAGCATGGCATGGATAACGTGTGGATAATGCATGGATAACATATGCTTGATGTATAGATAACAGGAGGAGCAGGGACATGGCTGTGGCAGTTTTTCCTTCATGGAATTTGGCTTTTCTGGCCGGAGCAGCAGGGTTGGGAGGGAGGGGAGCACTGCTGGTCTTCAGAGCCATTTCTGGCATTCTTCTGGCATTTTGCTTTCCTGTAGCACCGAGCCCGGGGAGGAATCAGTCGTCTCGTTTGTTTGCATCATGTTTTGGACATGATTGTAAAGGGAAAAGCTTGCTCTGTGGAAGCAGCCACAGTCAGCAGTAACAGTGATATGCTCTACCCCTTATCTGGAACTTTTTACTAATGAGTTTTAAAGTACTTCACAGGGAGGTCAGAGGTATTATCCTCATTTAACAAGAGGGGAACTATTACTCATTTTTCTCTTGACATTTCTCTCTTGTTGCTCTTTTGTTACCGAGCCCCTATAACAGCAAAGAGATCCCTTCCACTCAAATTTATCTGCAGGGAAGGATGCTGGAGCAGTGACAAAATGACAGCGTTGGTTGGAGACCTGTGACTGTAGCAGAGCAGTGGTTAAGTCAGCCAGAGGAATGTTTTGCCAGTTTGTCCCTGTTATTTTTTGTTTGTTTGTGTGTTCAGCAGAGCACTCTGTTATCTTCCGCCCGTCCTGACGCCATGCTTTTCCTGTTTAAAATTCCTACTTCTGATTTTCCCTTTGGGTTTTTTTTTTTTCTTTTTTGCTTCCCCAATTGTTCTGGTTTTATGTTCCCAGCACCAATTGCCAAACGATATCTAATGAAAGCATTTGAGGACATAAGCATTTGGTGCCTCTGCCTCCTTCAGATATCCATTCCCTTTGCAATTCTTCTTTCACCTCTCTGGCTTGCAAGACTGAATTTTACCTGATAATTCCTCTTTGCAAAAGCACCTCATAATGCAAATGCACTGAGAGCAAATTGGTGTCCTGCGCTGGACAATAAAACGGGGGTGAGAAGCACAAGCTCCTTTCTCTGGTGGCTCACTGACAGACACTGGACACGGTGCAATGGGCTCCATGGAGCTTCCAGCAGGCTTGGCTCAGGGGTGGGTTGTGCGTCAGACCGTGCATTTATGTGGGGATGGACCAAAATGCTTCTAAGTGGTCAGGAGGCTCCTCTGGTATAAGGTCAGTCTGTTAGGAGACAACTTTCTGCTGGTTCATCGCTGCACGACTCTTGCTGCTGCTGAGTGCATTGAATGGAATTTGAAGGTGCTTTCAAGCCTGCTTTCAAACTTGGCGAATGAAACACAGGAGGCCTTGAGGCTTGGTGCTATGTGGCTGATAATTTGTACAGTTGGTGCTTTTCAGGGCTAATAGAATCATAGAATGGTTTGGATTGGAAGGGACCTTAAAGATCATTCAGTTCCAACCCCCCTGCCCTGGGCAGGGACACCTCCCACCACACCAGGTTGCTCCAAGCCCCATCCAGCCTGGCCT
>JAOQGH010000069.1:39862058-39887217 GCA_025769975.1 Gallinago jamesoni
CCCTCCAGGGATGGGGCAGCCACAGCTTCTCTGGGCAACCTGGGCCAGGCTCTCACCACCCTCACAGGAAAGAATTTGTTCTTAAGATCTAATCTAAATCTCCCCTCTTTCAGTTTAAAACGATTCCCCCTTGTCGTATCGCTCCCCTCCCTGATCAAGAGTCCCTCCCCATCTCTCCTGGAGCCCCGCTTTAGAGACTGGAATCTTTGTGCCAGTTGTTGCACCAAAAAGTGGAAACTGTAAAGGGCCAAAACGTCCCAAAATTTCCAATGCTGAAGGCTTAGGAGACACCTGGGACCACAAGAATATTATATAGAAGGCACATAAGAGATTTGGGTAGGGCACAGAGCTTCTGGGTTGGTGTCTCCAGAGTAACTCACCAAAACTGTGTACCAGAATATCAAATATTCTTCCTCTGTCAGTGCTCCGGGACTGCTGCCTGCAGAAACTGGGCAAAAAAGAGCTGGTACCTGAGTTTCTAGCATGTCCTTCAGCCCAGAAGACAGAGAAGGACTTTAGAGGAGCTGCTGTGATTACAGCACCGTGGATGTTCACTGCAGCCCGGCACGGGAAGGACGTTATTGCGTGTGGTGTCTGCACGGATTGTGTAGGGCCAAAGGACAGGCACTTTCAGTATTTTCTTAGTTGGTAAATCTTAAATTTTTCATAATCAGCTCAGTTAGGGTAATCAGAAGTTTTGTAGAAACGCCTGGCTGTCAGAGGCGGTAACGGTGTACCTTTTATGTAGTTTTGATGATGCCTGTGACAAATTGGGAACATCTGGTTGGGAATAGCATGACAGAATTACAAGACAGTGTAAAAGAACAGAAAAATCAACTGTCTGTAAATAAGGCAAAGTAGAAGCAATATTGCTTTAGTGAGGATTGAAGTAATCGAGGTTCATCAAAAAAGACGAGTTACCGTGGTTTGGATCCCTGAGCCATGAATACCAGCAGGAATGCTACGGGAGCAGTTCTGTGCCTCTCTCACACACACACACAGATACACTCAGTATTTTGTAAAGATGTTCTTTTGTCCCTCTCTGCATGGGAAAATGTGCTTTCCACCCAAACATAAATTACTGTGCAAACTGCAGCTTACAATTCAGAAGT
The DNA here is from genome assembly GCA_025769975.1 of Gallinago jamesoni. NCBI lineage: Eukaryota > Metazoa > Chordata > Aves > Charadriiformes > Scolopacidae > Gallinago > Gallinago jamesoni. The sequence continues at coordinate 39,863,171 of JAOQGH010000069.1, forward strand.
CTGCATTTTTAGTGGCACACTGTGCAGATCATTTTGGCAACAGCTCTGAGCAAACACACCAGAAAAAAAAAAGCACTTTGGGTGAGCGGCGAAGAAGCAAACAACCTGAATTCACTGTAATGAACTTTTTTGGAAGTCCCAAAGAACGGTTTCATGTCAGGGAGACTATTTTAAAATACATTCTGAGAATACAGAGCTTGGAGAAACAACTCCCCCTCCCTGAGCAAAACCCAAACTCAACCCCTTGAACAACAGCAGAAATCCAGAAGCTACGCGTACTTGTTCCTAGATCATGAATTAATGTCGGGGAGTAACAACCCAAAGGAATCATAATCCCCTCACCCAGACAATCCCAGATTTTTCAGGCTCCCTTAAAGGCTCCTGTTCCAGTCTAGTCCCTGATTTGTGGCGTTAAGCTTTTTATAGTTTTGCTTATCCTAGCATTTAAGGTATTTTCAAACTTTCATACACTTTAATTTGTTACATTTGGAATGAGACGCTGGGTTTAGCACATAAAAAGGGTATTTTCCTTGGAGATGTGATGAACAGTTCACTGAGGAGGAACTTCTGACCGTGGCGACCTGCCATCCCACAGGTAGAGCAGAGCACAGCAGTGCACGTGGCACAGCAGTCCCACCACAAAGCTCCAGTGGACGGGGAACGCCTGGCACCATTGGCAGAGCTGAGCCCTTCACTGCCGAAAAGCCCTGATCTGCCCTGTCCCCGGGATCCGCCGGGCTGGGAAGCTTTTCCAGACAGGTTTGGGAGAGCTCACCCCTCAGCTGGGTCTCATCCATTCCTCACTGAGCTGCACAGAATGGAGGAGGAAGCTCAAAGATCTTCTTTGAGGTTAAGTCTAGCCAAATATGAAGTTCAGAACCCGTTTAGTTTGGTGAGTAGCTGACCTCAGCCAAGGACAGGTACCAACTGAACCAGCGATGGTCGATAACAAGGGAGAGCATGGCTAAAATGGTAGAAAGGAAATTGGGAATGATGCTTGATGTCCTACAGCCATCACTGGAGGATCTGACACCCACAGGCACCGGAATATGGAGTTTACAGAAAATTTTAGGATTTACTTGTAAGTAATTGATTCTGTGGCGGCTCAGACCCTGGGCTAGGGAATTGTGTTTGAATTTACCTCTCTGTGACATCCCGTTACACCTAACGCTGTCTCTGGTGGAAGGATTCAATCTGCTGTTTTGGAACAATGGAATGATTTCAGAGGGACAGAACCCAGGTGAATCTGGGAGGCATTGTGAAGGAACACCATTTTACCATCTCTGTCACAGAGTGTCATAAGCTGCAGTGTCACTCTTCTGCTGTGAGAATTGCCACAGAAAGTTCAACGCTGAGAAGATCATTCACCGCAGGGAAAGAGTTCAAACTTGGGCAATAAATGAAATTCATTGCACAGTCCTGCACTTCTGTGCATTCATCCCACACGTATTTAGGCATTTCATTGCATGGAATGCCTGAAGTAGAAGTGTAGTTGCTCTTGGCTCCCTCCATGGTGGAGGAATGCAGGTGAACACCTCCAGGGATTAATTAAGATCTTAGGGAGTAATTAAGGTCTTAGGCAGTGCCCACTGGAGATGCATAGAGCTCTCCACTTACTTACTGTGGAGGGAGCCTAAGGTGACCAGACTCATAAGCTTGTGAAACGTCTGCGTAGGGTGGGTGTAATCTTGGCTTGGGACTTCCTCGCATACCCTGTCTGAGTTGGGCATCGTCATAAAAAAGAAAATGCGAGTTTGTGGTTTGTATATTTTTCCCACTTTACAGGTTACTGTATAATTCTCCTATTCAGGCGGATCACAGCAAACAAATATCCAAATAAATCACTGCATTAGAGAACAGGACCTTTTAATGCTCTCTCAAGGGTTATTCTATGATGGCCGTTTTTTCCCCTACACTGAAGAAAACAGTGTGCTAAGGTGTAGCAGTGGAGATACTTTGCCTATGTCTCATCAGCCCTTGTGGTGATGCCACAGGGATTTGCCACCAGCAGAGAGACAGTGCAAAGCTTCCTGGAGTGTCCAAAGTGACAAGGTGACAGCTTCAGCCTGAACTGGCATTGAAGTTGGGCTGCCTACGGGATGGAATGGATGAGAGCTGCTAGGTGTCAGGGTGGTTCTGAGCTCTGGGATGCAGAATCACAGAATGATATGGGGTTGGAAGGGACCTCTGGAGATCATCCAGTCCAGTCGCCTGCCAGAGCAGGGTCACCCAGAGCAGGTTGCACAGGAACGTGTCCAGGTGGGTTTTGAATGTCTCCAGAGACAGTGTCCACCACCTCTCTGGGCAGCCTCTTCCAGGGCTCTGCCACCCTCAAAGTAAAGAAGTTCCTCCTGATGTTGAGATGGAACTTTGTATGTTCAAGTTTGTGCCCATTACCTCTTAACCCCTCTTGCGTGGAAGGGGACGGGACCGCCAGCGTTGTGCTGACCCATTGCTCTTAGAAATTTTTGATATAATGCAAATGTGAGGCACATTATTGAAATACTCTAAAAATAGATTACCAGAATTTCAATATTACACTGTTTCTTTGGGTAAAGCATCCGGCTGAGATCCAGAGTCAGAGATTTGCTTCTTGCCTCATGACTCTCCAAAATTCAATTATTGTGAGCTCACTTCAGAAGCCATCCTGCCATATCTGCATCAGGACAACTTGCCCAGAAAGCCATCACACCTTTCCAGCAAAGCATTCATTATCATGCTTGGTGAACACAATGACAGAGTTTGCAAAAACAAACAAACAAGAAAACGAGAACCTTTAAAGTGGAACTGGGAGTGGTGGCTCTTGAGAAATGATCTTTCATAAGATTAAGAGGTTGCCGCATAAAAATGCAGCCTTCCCTATAATGCCATTAAAATGCAATGCACCTCAGGCCAAAAAAACAATCTGTGCAGCTATTTTTAGGAAGCGTGTTGGTTTGGGAAAGTCTCAGAGGAATTCCCTCGCTCTCTGTCCCATCTGAAAAAAAATAAAATTGTGGGTCCAAATTCCAGTTCTGTACAAGTGTAGCGTTGGGGCTGAGGTCAAAATAAGTCATTTCCCATTCCTTGATTTGCGTTTTCCAGCTAAAAAACAAGTAAATAAATACAAATATGTATGAAACAACCTATATTCATAAGAATTTCTTCTGAAGATTTTGTGGAAGGTCAGCCCGTAGGTTACACAAGGATTTGGGGTGAGGATTTGGATGAGGACCTTGCTGAATGAGCACAGATCAAGGGGCCACTTCTGCCTCTGGTGAAACTTGTTCACTCTCAAGTAGGAGGTTTTGGGGATGGGACCGGGAGCAGTTCAGCCCTGTTCATATTAGTGAAAGTTTTACCACATACACAAATGGTAAATCTTGAGGTTTGCTCTTTAAAAAGAATTTTTACTGAAGGAAGAGTTGGCTCCCAAATAGCACCAGGGACCATATCTTTTATCCAAGCTCTACAGGACTATCCCATTCTGGATCCCTTTGGCAAGTGTTAAAATAGGAAACGTTACACACGGGTGAACTTCCACGCACTTTGTTCCGTCTATCTGCAAAACAGTAGCTAGTCCTTATGGTATCATTTGGGATGAAAAGTTCTCCTTGACATTTAATTATTATCAGAATTAGTCATTAGTACTTGTCGTCATCGAAAGGAGCTTCGCCACTGATGTAGTAGGACCAGACCTTGGAGCCAGAGTTAGGTCAGCACTTGTTGTGTTTGCAGGAAGGCGTTTCTGTTCGGGACGTAGCCTGTGAGAAACACTGTGTGAGGAAGTTTTAACTGAGGGAATTTATCAGATTTCTTTTAGGCTCCTTTCAGAGAATTTGTTGACCCTACAGGAGTGTCTGAGAGCCCATCTTTACTGAAGGACTAGAGGTGCTAGACCCAGGATCCAGTCCTCACGCTCACTGTTAGAATGGGAAGTTGTTGCCCAACTCTTGGTTGGGAAACATGAAATCCGGAAAAAGCACTCACTTTCCAAGGAATGCTGGAGCATGGGAGCATCTTAGCCCGTGGCTGTGCTCATTTGGCTGGTTGCAGCAGCGTCCTGTGCTGGTGGGTTTGATGCTGAGCTTTGTGGAGCCTCTTTTCCTGCAGCGATCGCTGCTTCGCGCTGCGGCCCGGGGACGGTGGCTCTTGATAAACCTGTGGAGGGTCTTCTGCGGGGACACGATCCTCTGCCCGTGCAACCAGCTCTCCTCCACACTGGCCAGACCCCAGACCCACCAGTGCCTCCAGCCTTGCCAGCCCTGAGGCTGCCCCACGCCGAGGCACGTATCCAGCATGTCCCTTCGGGCACCAGACGCTCCTGGCTCCCCCCACCCCCCCGGACTCCCCCCTCCTTCAATCTCTTTCCGCTGCCCCAGGCGCTGACTTTCCCGACTGAGATACCAGAGATTGGATGGATTATCTACTGGCTGTTTCCAGACTGCTGTTTGTTTGGAGAAATCATATTGGAGATAAGATGTTAAAATACAGATAATTAAGTTTCCTTGATACGAGTGTAATTCTGAATTGAGATTTAAATAGCCTGCTTTGAATTATGCCTTGCATGCCTCTCCATGGCTTTGCTTTGGGTGTCTGCTGAAGGAGACAAGGGGGAGAGTCCTGCATTGTTGACATTTGCTCTACAAAAACATTTCCAGCTCTTTTTAGGGCCTTTTTCAGAGAAAGAAACCAGTTCAACCACTTCCCCATGAACATTACGTTCTTTACACAGCCGAAAGCAGACTGTACTGCTGGGCTGGCCGTGATTCATTCCTTTGCCTTTCTCTCATTAACACCTCTCCGCCTCACACCAGGGAAATTTGGAAGTTTCATCTCAAACAGAGGGCAAATTGAACTGCAAGGAGACCCTCCTTAACAATGTGCAAAGCCCTTACACACGAATGTAAAAGAAAATAGAAAAGCCTTCCAAACCTGAGGGCCCTGCTGTCAATTACGGCAGCCGTGAAATGTAATAAACTTTTTAAACCCGCACTGATTGATGTGGGATTCTGTTTACTCTGTTGCTCCAGCAATAAACGCTCTGTCACGCCAGCCCCTCCGTCCCGTGGTCCGGGATAACGCCGAGATGCAGAGTTTGTGAGCTGAGGGAGGTGCTGGCAATTCAGGACCTGCTCCTTCCCTGTCCAAACCGTGCCGTGTCGTAAGGAGACACAGTTTGGGGGAAATGAATAAGCAACCGAAAAAGCGACTTCAAAGCAGAAAAGTTTGGACCATCAACCAGTAGCAATTATCCCCAATCTGCCAGAAACCGAGCTGTCTCAGGCTTGCTTAAGATATTAGTCTGCTGGTTTGAAGCATATTTCTGCAGCTGGGTAAGAGGCAGCTGAATGCAGGGTGACTTTTAAACCCAGGGCAAATTAACACTGTGGCCTCCGACAGTCTCTGCGGAGCAGCTCTGCCTGGTTATGGCCTGACCTTCATCCACGAGAGCTGGAGACGGGGGCAAAGGACTTGCCATCATCCCTAACCTTGGTGCCCGCCTGCGGTTGGCATCAGCGCAGAGCTCTGGGGCTGCACGGAGTCTCTGAACGCGCCAGGGCCGATGCTGACAGCCAGCAAACCTCCTCCTTCTGCTCAGAAGGGCATCAGGTCAGGGAGGTTTTTCGTAGGAGAAGATGTCACCCCATGCTGTGTTTTCCACCTCCGTTTCAGGCTGTCCGGCTGATGACGGGGAGATTACTTGGAGATGAGGCAGAGCAGCACTTATCGACTCTGTTTTATTGTTAGGCAGAAGCTTTCTTTCCATTGTCATTAAAAAACTGTGTCTCTGTGTGTGTGTGTGTGTGCAAAATACTGTGTGAGGCTGGTGGACGGTGCGTGTAGCTTTGAAATTGGAGTAGGCTCCTCTAGGCTATGTTTACGCTACAGCATAATTTGTGTGTGTGAAAGAGCCTCTACTTCTAATTCAGCAACATTAAAAGGATGGAAGTCCTACCCCATGACAGTCTCTTCCCCTGCTCTGCAGACACCTCTCTGGAGTGTTTGTTCAAGGGTGTCCTGAGTGGATGGGGAAATCATCAGAAAAATCAGCTCCTGCCCCAAACTCACACACAAACCCCCTCTTACGGTCATTGCCCTGCCAGAGCCTTGGATTGCTGAAGGCTCCGGATCCCTTCCTGCTTATTTTTCTCCAAAAAGTGTCAATGTGTCACTTGGCCACTTAAACGTTGCTCACACCCCCCCAGCCATCAGGAGATCTTAGGGCGAGAACCTCACAGCCAGTCTCGGCACCTGCCTGCTCCCCTGAAATATCTTAATAGGGGAAAGAGAATTTAGTTGATAAAAACGACCTATTATCTCAAGCAGAGCTTTATAGTGCTATAAAACAATTTCTGCACTTTCAAAGCTGACGCGTCAGTTGTGAAATGGAAGTACTGGAGCAGGGTAAGAGAGACCTGAAAACGCAGGTATAACCATCCTGACGCCACCAACAATTTTGCTAATGGTCAGTTGTGCAAGTTTCTGCAGAGAGAGACAAAATTGCATCTGTCTCCAAATCGGAGCTATCTGAAAATCTCTGCCTCCCCTACGTCCCCGAAAGAGCACGCTTAAATGAGTGTTTAAATAAATTTTAAATTAATTAATTGGGGTTATTTGAACTCATTTGAAAAAATTACCATGTGAGAGGCTCCCGATCCCATTGAAATTTTATCCTTTGGAGAGAAAATGAATAGAAATCCCATGAATGCCATGAATAAAGGTTTGGGCATTGCAAACTATTTGATATTGGGAAGGGATTTGGGCTCCACAGTGATGGGCAATGGTGTAAAAACCTAAGATGGATGGGCAGCTTGAAATCCTTTTGAATTTGGGAGCAGACGTGAAAGTCAGTTCACATTCAAGAGTGACTGCCTTCCCATTCTTTTTACATTTACAGTAATGGATTTGAGGGCTTCCAAGTGTCCTGTGCTATTGATTGGAGATTTTAATGAGCTTTAAATTACTGAAGGGGTTTATGGGTCAGGTGCCTCCGGTAGAGGAATTGCTCCTAGATGCTGGAACCGGGGTTCAAAAGCTGCTCCCGGAGCCACACAAGCAGGACGCCCTGAGTCCCCAGCTGCCAAGAGCCCGAGTGCCCTTGCCTTGCCCTACTTATCTGAAGAGGCTGTCAGCATGTTCTATAACTAGTGGAAACCACTTTAGAGCTGGAGCCAGACACCGAGGTGCCGGGGTCCACATTTCATTTCTGTGCATGGGAAAGTTGGGCAGCAGATACGGCCAGATCCTTCTCCCAGCAAGGTTTTTCTGCCTGTCTAGTTCTCAGCCCTGAGCCTGGCACGTCTGAAGATTGACATAGGCCCCGCTGTTCCTAGGATATTTTTTTATTCTAGGAAAACGCCGCCATCAAAAACTGTTGCGAAAGGTTAAGCTGTCGCAGTTTTTGGTGCATTCTGAGAATTTTAATTGTACCTCTGCAACACAGGGAGTTTAAGCTCCTCTGTGGGAAACGTGTCCCAGTGCACTCTACAACCGAAAATCGAGCTAAACTTCAGCTGCAGGGTGTTTGAAATTCATCCCAATAACAGATCTGTTTGGCTGTAGTGACATCCAAGAAGCGTATTGGAAAGTTGTTCTGAATTGTTTCCTTTCAAACTGTGTAATTAAACAAGTTGTTCATTAAGAACAGTGGCACTAACGAAGCTTGCTTTCAATGGGATTTGTAGTTTCTGTCCCTCGTATACCTCCCTAAAATAATCCTATCTGTGCTGGATGATGTCCCGTGGTCTGCCCATCCCCGTCCCTGCCTCTCCCTTGCAAACAGGCAGCAGAAGGTGCCGGTCACTGCCCAGTCTGCCTTTGGTCCCACACTGGGGAGCAGCTGCTGTGAAACTTGAGGTCTCTTCTTCTCGGTTATTGGAAACCAGGCTCAGAAGGTGTGCGAGGAGGGACCGAGAGCAAATGGACAGGCAGGGTGATGGTTTCTTTAGCAGGCAAGGTGGAAGCTTGCTCATCTGTAGGTATGTTCTGTGGGAAGGGCTTTCTCTTCTCTCTCTGTGCTAAGCTGGGAGCATGTTCCTCCCCAAGAGCAAAGCCAACCTCCTCCTGCTGCCCTGGGCAGGGAGTAGACAGGTGAAGGTGCCAGTTTTATGGCAGGGACACGTTCCCAGACTGAGTGCTGTGTAATTTCTCACATCCTCTGAGACCTCCCATCTCGGCGCCCCGAGGTTCCCATGGAAGCCAAGGGCAGTTTGTCATTGACAACACAACAAACAAACCTTGGTCCATGGGCTCCACGCGACAGGTTGTGCTGTCGCTTGAAGTAACCAAGATGTACATTCAAAACGGCTGCCCCACGTTAAAAAAAATCAGAAATGCAGCGTTGGCATTTTAACTTCTCTTTCTGGATTGATGTGTAGGATCCCTAGGTCTTACTCTTGGGACACTGATGCTCTGTTTCTTCCTCTATTTCCTTAAAACTTTTCTTTCATCACGACCTTTGGCAAGTCAGTTATTTTTGCTTCATTTTTCCCAAGTGTAAGCAAGACCAGCAGCACTTCCCCACTTTGGAAGGTGGTACGGAGGTGGGTACAGCAGGACTTCGGGTGGTGCAGGATGAGATCGCACTGGGAGTGTTGTGTGAGCAAGGGGTCCTGCATACAAGGGATCACAAATCTCACCTAAAGATGGAATAAAAGAGCTATGAGTCGTGAACGCTTTGCGAGTGCAAATATTTGGAGTTTCTTTGTCAGCCCAAGCGGTATTATTTTAAGGGGAGAAGAATGTTTTCCTGTAGACAGGTTACGCTCCTTCAGAAACACTTCAGATATTATTACTTTACACACATTCCTGGTTGGGGAAAAACAGAGTTGAAAACTAGCCAGAACTGTTAAAATTTATGGTATCAAAATATATTCTGTCAAAATATTTATACCATAAACTAGCATCACTCGCTGTCCCCTCATACTGCTCTTGGGAAAGGAGGGAGAGGAATCGGAGATGTCTGATGTGTGAATTCCTTCATTTATCGCCGGTTTATTGCCTGGCAGAGCAACAAAAAGTGGCTTTAGAGATTGAATGAATATAGATCTGAAAGAATTCCTGTTGTTGAACAGTGCTTCTGTGGGCTAAAGGGGTGTTTTCTAAGTGACATATTTCCAGAGGCACCTACATGCATACTTAACGTCCCAACCCACATGCCAGCACATGTTATTAGCCTGCAATTACTCTCCAGGAGTTGAGCAAGAAGATTCTGCTCCCGCCGAATTGTGTGGCAGCAGAAAGGGACCGGGGGGTTTTGTTTGCAAAAATTCAAGGCTGAATTATGGATGGATGCGCCCAGACCCCGATGCTCTCATCTCCAGGGCTTTGCCTTGCCTTTGATGTAAAGCTCTGCAGAATTGGTGCAAAGCTGGATACGAATCCTCGATACCAGCTTCCAGCAACCCCCCGTCAAATCTTCTCTCCGCCTTTTTTGTCCTACACCATTTAATTAGAAGATTCCAGGGATATGCACATTATTTTAGAGGCCCTCACTGTGCGGTGTGTGTCTGCCCAACATGAATGGAGTTGGAGTGGTTTAGGGACAGGCACCCTGCACCCTTCCTCTGGGCTGCAACTGGTCTGCAACAGGGACACCACTGATTTTAGTTCCCACCACCTTCCACTCCCCGGCCCCAGCATCAGCAAAGAACTTTTTGCTACCAGATCACTCCAGGGAAAGCAAACAGTGCCGCCGTCTTTCATAAAAATGAATTGTTCTGCTTCCTGGAATTATTACTTTCTGTCTTATCACTTATCTATTAATTACCAGTGCTTTTGGATGGAAAGCAGCAGATAGACGGGAGTGCATTACACACATGATTTAAGATGCAGGGTTGCAGTGTCACCTTCTTTTATTATTTCACAGAAGTTTGGGTCTAACGTAGCGATTGTTAATATTTGTGATCCTTTGACTGTGAACGCCTGGAAAAAAAAGAAAAAAAAGGCATCTATGAGTTTATTTGTCTTGGCAAAGGCAACCCAATACATACAATGCATCTTTAGGTTTTGTAACAAGTTGAAAACCAGCCTGGAAATGGTGATGTCTGGAGATGGTGGTGAAGTACTTCCCAGGGTAAGAGCCCCCAGCGGGGAGCGGGTGTTGCACGGGACCCTATTTCCAGTGGCGGTGCTGGAGCGGGGTCCTGGGCTGCATTCCCAAGTCTCTGCCAACCCCAGCTCATGAGACCCCCTTAAAGATCCAGCAAATGCGTATTCTTTTGAATCCTAACAAGGGAGTTCTTTTTCTCTGCCTTCTCCCTTTTGCGTTACTGGGGTTCCTGGGTTTTATGCTTCTTTCTGTACCCATGAAGCCTAGAAAATGGCTTCTGAAAAAAATGAAAGTTGAGATTCTGGTATATTCACAGGTCTCCCAGGGACCAAAGCCTTACAAAAACAATCAGCTACGAGGATATGTTTGTAAGAGTTGGCAATGGCAAGGTTTTTATGTCCAAGTGTTAGTGCAAGTAAAAGCCCAGATTTTCATTTGTCTGAAAATTATATGGTGTGATAAGGAAACAAAGCGCATGAAAAATATGGCCAAGAAAAAGCAGCCTGCAGTTTCAGAGATGGGGTGAAGGCCCTGTAAAAATGTGTTCCATTAAGTAAATGAAACGACAGTCTTCCATGTGATGCAGAGGGTGATTCAGGCCTTTCTGTTTTTTGGGGACATAAGGATGTGAGGAGTTTCTAGCCTGGGGATGTGCAGTGGGGGTGTGCGAGAGGTACCTGTCAAACTCAAATAGAACCTCTCTCTAAATATCTCAGTCCAGCGCCTGCGCAACTGGGTGACGTGGGCAAGTTCATCCCTGTTATTAAATCAAAAAAGGAAAAAAAAAATTAAAATCTGCCTGCTGAAATCTCACAGATCTTAAGGGACTGTTGGGCATTTAGGGCTGCGATGCCACAGACTCTGCCAGCAGAGACACCGGGTGGCAGCCAGTGCTGGGTTCCCGCGGGTGGGAGCAAGCACCGTAGCTCACCGGAGGTGACAGCGAGGACTCCGAGCCTCCCCAGAGAATGCCATCACTCGAGTGATTAACCTCAGAAATACTTGGGAGCGGGGCTTTTCGTCAAAGGACAAAGGTAGTTCCAGGGCTGGGGAGAGACAACTCATAAATAGAGCCGATGGAAAAATGCACTGATGGTTTGCTCTCTGGGCTTCGGGCCAAGAGGCGGTGGGCCTGGCTCTCTGCAATCTTGTTTGACCATTTACACCAGTCCTGTGGGGATACATGAAGCCACTGAGGTTTGATACCATGCTGCAAACATTTTGTTCTTGTTTTGCAACATGTCAGCCTTTAAAGACACCAGCGTGCGGAGTGCAGGGTGGTGGAAATCCATCCTCACAACACGCGGAGCCATGGTTCTCTAACGGCACCACCGGTGACCCCGGAGGCCATGGGAAGGAGCCTGCAGCTCATCTGCAAACTGCTGGCAACCATAAAAGTCACCTCTCCATCCCACCACTCTTCTTTAGGGGCTGGCTGGGGCCTGTGGTGGTCTGCAAGAGGCTCCTGATACTCCACAGCACAGGAGGTTTGGGAGCCTTTGGGCAAAGCAGGGGGCAGGGGCTTTGGGAACTAACAGGAACAAATTGTTCCCTTGGGGTGGCAGCATCCCTACTGTGATCGGAGGAGGGAGATGTTCAGAGGAGTCTCTTCCAGCTCTGCCTCTCCTTTTATAGCACACATTTGCCCTGTGGGCATCTCCTTCATGCTGTGGTGGCCCTGCCTATTCCTTTCCAATTAGGATAAGCCTGGGACAAGCCTAGGGATGAGCCTGGGATAAGCCTTTGCTATGACAGCACATGAGGATGGGGGCTCACCAAGCTGCTGCCTTCACACTGTGCTCCCCTGGCTCCATCTCCTCTGATGCCAGGGGAAGAAATTCTTACGTTCGCTGAGACAGGAGGTCCAAGGCAGGTTCCAAAACCCACCTCAGGAGCTCACACGCAGCTTGGCTCTACACAGTGCCAGGTGAGACAGCCACCCAAAGCCATCGCTGCCAGACCCCGCAGCCCCTTTGCCGAGGTGTGAGGGAGCCAGTTTGGCTGGCCTGGAGGAAAGGAGAGGCGTGCTGGGATTTCACTGTTACTGATATGCAAGGCCAAACTATTTTTTTTTTTTTTCTGCTCAAAAATGTATATAATGGTTTACGCAGACAGGATTTGAATGTCCTCAGGCAGCAGATGTGTCAGTAGTTAGTGATCGCTTGTTACTTTCTGGCACCGTAACAGGAGCGGTGCCAAAGCCTTGGTTGTGAAATCTCAACCCACGTGAGCCAAGTGTCACTGATGTGAAGAAGAGGTCAGGTTCGGGAAACCTGCAGAGCACGGGGGCTCCAACCCGACGTCTTGGCCAGCCCCGAGCCATTCAAGGCTAGTTTTCAACTTGCCCACGTTTCCAAACCATTTCTGCTTTCAGTGATTGATGTAAGGCTGGGTTTTTTTCAGCTCAGAGTATGCCTATGTTTTAAGAGCAACCATAAAAGATGTCAAGCGTGTGTAAAACTGGATCCCAGAGAAGTTGTCTTGGAAACCAGGAGCACTCTGGGCAGGAGATAACCTGCCCTTGAGAAGCATGGTTAGGGCTGAGCTGGGCTTCAGCATCACCTCCCCATGACCAACCCTCCGAGGCAACCTGCTATAGGACCCCCCCAAAATGGGAAGGCAGGTTCCTTTCAGAGTGGACACGCGTTGTAAGAGGCTTCTCCTGCAACTAGGACATTTGTTCCCGCTATGCTTGGGATGTTGGTCTTAAGAGGAAAGCAAAATTCCTTGACAAGCTCTGGTTGTGGACTGAGCTCCCCATTTTCTTAAGAAGAGGCTTAATGGTACCAAGACAGCCCTTTGCAGGCTGACATAATTTCTGAAAGGACGTTGGAGCATAGATAAGAGTGTTTCCAAAGCTATTTGTGTCCCAGCCAAAGGGCCCTGGAATGGGAGCAGACCTGCATTTTATCTCCCAGTGGGAAATGAGTAAAATTAGTTTTCTGGAGGGACAGGGTGAGACTGGATGTTTAATAGCCCAACCCCCTGCATTGCAGATAGAGCTAGTTGAAAGTTGGCCTTCACTGGCCAGGCTTTGTGTTCCCCCTCTGCTAAACTGTCCCAAAGATGAATCAATAAAGAAAGTTCCAAATACAGTTCATCGGATCACAGATCAAGCTTTGAACAGCTCGGTGTGGTCCTGGAATGCAGCAGGTGTGAACTAAATCACTGGAATATAAAAAAATCCTCTGAACGTTTACCCAGGGTTTTCACTGGATTAAAATCAGATTTTTATGGAGGATTCGTCTCCTTTTTCAGTTATTATTTTCCCTTCTCAGCACAAAGGAACTGGGAAACTGCGTGGCAGTGCAGGACGCTGGCAGAGTTTCCAGCTTGCCTGCAGGAGAGGGGTTCAGGAGGAACAAAAGCCTTTATATATAAAGTAGGATGAACAAACCGACCTCCAAAGGAAAACTTTTATTTTCAGAAGCACTTAAGGCAATTTTGTGTCCAGATCTCCGGTCAGGGGGATTTGAGCGTCTCATTCCAGCTTGGAGAGCTGAGTCATGTGAAGGCTGCAAATCTGATTCTCCCTCTGTGACCAGACTTCTAGGCTTCAGTGGCCGGCAGGATTTGGCCTTAGCCAGTCATCCCAAATCCAACTACTTGTCTCAAGTGAAATCTAATTTGGCACTTTTTTGAGATTTGGCCATCGTTAATTATGCCTGCAATTAAAGGCATAATGTAGGCTCCCAGAGCTGATGAACTTGAGTCTGCTGCAGAGTCAGGGTTTGGCTTTGAAAAACGTTTGGAGATGCCATTCTTACGGAAGACGCTTTACCGAGCTCTTTATTTAGGACAAGTCTTAATGGGCATTTGGCTCAAGAAATAACTAATAGTTACACATGCTGTTTAAACACAACCTGAGAGATTACAGGTTGGCAATGTGTGTTAAACAAAACTGTATACTTCTGCAGAATTGAAATGAAATTTAATCACGCAGCCAAACCAATGCACCGAGAAGCATCGGAACATCAAGCTAGCAGAAAGCTGGTAGCAATTGTTTGCTGTCCTGTTATTTACTCTGATTTCTTACTTTAAAAAAAGCTGCCTCTTACTCGACTTGATTTTTCCAGCGTGATCTTACAAAGCATAGCCCTCCCACTCCTCTTGGAAAAGCAGGAAAGCATATTAAGAGCACTGATAAAAGGTAAACAAACCAGGAGACACAAAGTTTCTTGATATGGTCTAATTGAGCTAGTTTCCTTACTTCGGCTTTGAAAAGGAACAGCCATAAGGCATTCTTGAGAGAGCCAAGTGAACTGTTGTTATCTCAAAAAGGTCTCCTTAATGTCTCGCTTGTGGGGGCTCCAAGTCTGCTCCGGCCATTGCCTGGAAGTCTAAGAAAAGAAGTCTACTGGCCTCTGTGATAAAGCACCCATTTTTAGGCCTTGGGAAGGATGGGGTTGTTGACAGTTCATTCCTGTGAAAATTCAGTGCGGTCCAGTCTCCTGATTGTAAATGGAAGGAATATATGGCAGCACTAATGCAAAAGGTATGTGATTAGATAGTCCCGTCTGCTATCTGCCCCAGCTTTCTGCTGATAGGCAGCTCTCGCTGGTGCTAAATGGGAGCCATCAGAGTTGCCAGACTGACGCCAGGCCCTTCATCAACTGCCTCGCAGATAAGGGGAGAAGGCTGCAATCTTCACGTAACACAATGTTTCCCCAGTGGGTGAACTTGAGTATTCCTGGCTGCATCTTTCACAGACATCTTGCAGAGCCAGTGAGGGGATAATATATAGTTTCATACTGTAAAGTGTCCAAAAGTTCAGCGTAAGAGATCCCGTCGCAGCCACACGCGGCTCAAGATTATCTGGGCAGGCTTTAACCTTCTCTCTGGAACAAGACTAGGTACAATGCCAGCAGAAGAAGACATTCCTTCTCAGGCGGTGCTGGTGCTCCAGGCTCTGAGCTGCCCCGTGTTCCTCAGCCAGTGGGAGCCTGCACAGCCGCAGCACATTCCCTGCCATAACTCACCTCAAACCTCATGCTCTCAGTAGAGGCAAAAATAGAAAAAAATGATCTTCTGTAAAGTTAGATGCCGTGGAGTTGCTCTGAGAATGCTTTGACAGGGTCCTCATGGGCAACCTCCGGTCACCAATGGTCTGAGCCCTGAAAGGCCACTGTAGGGCAGGGTGAAGGTGGCTTCAGCACGTACACACGATGGTGTCTCCAGGTTGCATGTTGCTCAAGTTTGTTCTCTGTGTATTGGTATATGGTCGGAGTGGAGCAGTTCCTTGTTTACCTGAGACTTTGTCTAGTAGTCCTAGGGTTTGGTCCACAAACCAATTGTGCAGAACCAGAGATGCTCTTCTGTGAGCCTCCCACCCGCATAACAGCCAAGTCTTTGGAGATGCAACCCAGCAAAATCAGGTGTCTCACCCTATGTGGCCACTTCTGGTTTCTGCTACTGCTTGGGAGCTGGAATAATGGTCACAGCCTGTCTCTGCCCTTTACTTGGGGCATGGAGCAAGTGGAGGTAGATGCTCTTCATACCACAGCTGTCTCTGCAAATTTCCAAGGATCTAGGTAGGCACCGCAAAGTTTCTTCCACCATTCGCTTGTCTGCATGCCGACAGCTCCAGTGAATAATCCTTCTAAAGGCTTTTCCATGTGGCCATTAGACTTGGGCAGTACACTAAGACCTTCATAAAACCTGCAAACCCTCCACAAGGAAAAGTATTGCAATTAGGATCTTGGGTACACTAGTTCCAGTTAGACAGTCCAGAAGAGGGTTTGGAGGCACCTATATGTCATACCATCAAATGCCAGCTGTTTCTAGGAACGTGCTGGAAGCAGTAGGTAGACCTGAAAGCTACACAGACAATTGCATTTCCTCCTTAAGCCTTATCTTTTTCCACACCCTAGAAAAATCTTAGAGCTTATTCATTCATTAAAACAGAAGGGAACTTTCCTCTAATCTTTTGCCGGTGACTCATACGCTCTGTCAGAGCTGCCATCGGAGGCGTGACCAGAGCGTGTGTATGTTGACCCAAGTTTTCTCTGGTCTTTTCAGCTTGGGTGCCCCGAAGAGTGTTTTCATGGCAGAGTGGATTTCCATCTTGGCCACGTGCATGCCAAGCAGTGGGGTAACGCTGGCAGCCGGGTCCCGGGGCTAAAATATGGGTCATTTAGGTTTAAAGCAAGCGTGTGCATGCCTCCCTTTGGTACAAATAGTTTCTTGATCAGGAGGCATCCCATGGCCAAAGGTGGTTGTGACACAGCCAGCCGGGCAGCTGGCGAGGGATGGGGAGCACAGTGGTGTGCTTGATCAGAGCTATGTGTGGGCTCATGTTAGTCATTGTTTGCAAGTATTTGAGTGATGGCCAGGACTGATATAAATGTCTACAGAGCCTTCAAGATTCATAACTGTCGGCGCAGAAGAGCCTCCTACTGAAAATCCTTAACCTTAAATCCTTAAAATTCAGGAGTCAGGCCTTTATTGGCAGCTGTTTGCCGCCGGCACCCAGGGCAGGGCTCCCCGTGGCTCTGCTGGGAGGTCCCACCACAGCCCAGCCTCTCGGCTGGACCTTCAGACAAGCCACATGCTGGGACGTTACAAGCAGTAGGTGTGAAACTCAGTTTAACTGAACGTATCTGTAAACAGGAAAAAAAAATAAGGGTGGCATTTGCAGCAAACTTCGCTCTTGGTAAATAACATGCCTCAGCTCATTTATTTTGTTGATTTGTTCTTCTCTTGCTGTGTGCTTTTCTTCTCCTGTCTTTTTTTTTTTTTTAAATTGTCTTCTACTTGCTGTTATTGTCTTTTCCATGGAGTAACTGTACACCAGTAATTTTGCAGCAAGATAACTGTGAGGTTTCACATTAAGTTTGTTTCTGATTTCTTTTAGTTTGCCAATTTAACAAGCGACGTGAAGCTGGAAATAAGTCTCAGTGGTTTCTTAAAATGTACGACTCAGGTGTGATGCGATGCTTAATGTAAAAAAAGGAAATGAGCATCATTTTGGGGGGCTGCTGGGTGGCAGTAGCTGTAACATCCCCTGCATGGCTACATCGCTCTGCTGCATCACCTCCTCTAGCCAGAGGAGAAGAGCCAAAAGAGTGTCCAGAAAGCAAAAAGAAATAAAAATGCACTTTTTGCATGCCTGCTGAGAGCCAGGTTTTAGAAGCAACTTTTGCATTTCAACTGTCGTTTTCACACCTGAAAGAAGCGGGGCGACACATGCTTAGCGGAGAAAGCTGCCCCATGGGACTTGTATGGTTTGGACATCCTGCCCCGTGTTGATGCAGGGGAGCGTGGGCCATTCATTTCTGGGAGCAAATTTGGAAGCCAAGTTTAAACACGCAGACCACTGTTTATTTCGGTGAATCATGCGTGCTTAGGACCTGATCCTGCTAGCTCCAGAACATCTCCTGGGAGATCTCGAGAGCTCTCACCGATAATGAAATTACCCCCTTTCAATTGGAAGACTAAGGCGGCAGCTCCGTTGCTTGGAGAATTGCAAGAGAGGGCTCAGTGGTTTGGGTTCTGCTTATGAAAACCCATTAGGGGCTAGCTCACCCCGTTAATTGCCCACGTAGCATCTTGCAACGCACACGGAGGTGCACAAACAAGTGGTTACGTGAACAAGAGATGCAGTTAAACACTTGCATAGGTGCAGAGCCATGGGTTGTTTCTGCTTGTTTGCTTGCTGCCTCTATCACAGGAAGAGCTGAAGGAGCCGACTTCAAGACCATCACCATTTGCAGCAGCAGAACCCATCCACCTGGGAGATGACCACAGCCACCACATTTTCTCTCATCGCGTTGTACTTTTCCAGCCTGGTGGAAAGCTCAGAGCTGCCATTGTCAGGACTCTGGGGGATTTCTATGGGTCTTGAATCCAGCCCCGATCTACTCTAAATCCTTCATCACCTTTTCCTTTATACTCAGACAGAGCAGACCTTGGTGCTAGCCATTGGGCAAGATCTGATAAACCCTGCACGAGCAGGGTCCCTTATGAAGCAATTGAAGTGCATACCTGTATTCAGGAGGTTTTATCTCTTTTCTTTCACCATAACTCCTGTTAGTTGCTTGGCAACTAGAATAATATTATTGCACACACACATGTTATATTAGGTATTACCTGCAGTTAGAATGTATTTATCATTTCCACTTAGCAGATTCAGACCCTGCCATTTTGAATGCTGCCCTATGGAGCAGCTGCCAAAAAGGAGGTAGTTCACAGCATTAAAGGAATGAGTCACATTCTTACACACTCGACAGGATTAGACATTTCACTCTTTCATGCTTAAATGGAAGGTCATTAAAACAGCCCTGTGGTTTGGGGGGAGGATAGCAATTCCATAATATGCTTATTTTGGTGGCAAGTGAAAAGCTTGGTTTGAATCTAAATGGGTTCACACTGTCTGGTCGCAGAACAGAGCAGCACTGGCTCTGGGTTGTGTCGGAGGGTGCAGTCAGTCTTTGCTGTCTCTGTTTTAGCTTCACGGTGGCCAACCATGTCTCAGAAAAGCAGGGACTTGACTATTTATGATTTATACCGTCGTCCTGGCAGGGTCCTCGTGGAGCTCAGAAGCTGGTGGTGCCACAGGCAGGCACACGTCTCTGAGAGCACCCAGACCAGGGGGCGGGCAAAATAAGGGATACGGGAAACACTGGGCAGAGATTAAGGCTTGAGGGATTCTTTTATATTTTACATAGGGTCAGTGGTCACCACGTTTTCCAGAGAGAGGTTCTAGAAAGCCACTGGTATTCCCCCTCACCTCTGGAGGTAAAGTCTTTTTTGTTTATTATGATAATAAAACCGGTTTGCTTCATGAGCACCGGAAGTAATGAAGCTCTGGTTTCCTCTGTGTTTTTGCTTTGTGGCTGGATTTCTGACAGCAAAGAAACTGCAGCCTCAAATTCAAGCCTTTTCTGATAACGTATGTCCCTCCTGATGGTGGATTCTTTGGTGTTGCATCTTCTGAGCTCGTAGTTTGGCTCTTCCCCGTCGGCGGTGCTTGGAGCCTGTCCTCCTCCCGGCTGCGATGGTCACGGGGCCCGTTACACGTGGTCCAACTGAGCTGCTAAATTAGATGGTGACTGACCCGTGATTTTAAAACCCCCTGCCATGGTTGTGAGGAACACATGCAGGCCTCCACTGAGGACGACTGCATAAGCTTGTGTTTTCCTAGAAGACCAGGCTAAAATATGAGAAGCGTTGTATATTAGGTAAGGCCGTGTGAAGTGTTATCTCCCAGCCTCCCAAATTAAGGACAGAGAAGGGTTTGGGAGGAGGCTGGAGCAGCCATGGTGGGACTGGCTGAGCCGGCGGCCGAGCAGGACATGGCAAGCGTGTGCTGAAAGCTTCAGGCTGGGTGCCGTCACAGGCTACAAAGCATCAGCTGCAGTTTGAGGAAAAGCACCATGAAAATCGTTTTTCACAGCTAAACATCCCCATATATCTGAAACACGTCAGTCTGTGGCTCTACCACGGACACCAACTGTTGCTTCAGCCTGATGGAGCTATGAGCAATTCATAAAACCAAATGCCTTTCGCCTTCTCATGGGGTGGTTGAAGCTGAGGGATGGATGATGAAACGTGTTTCTCTTTAATCTGCCTGGATTAGGTATGTTTCATTGCTCGCTGGGAAGAAACTTCAGCAGGATAAGTGATGTTAACAGCGGCTTAATCTGATGGTGCCAAAGCAAGTTCCTACAGATCAATCACATGAGGCTGGTGGAAGAGGCAAAGCTTTGCTCTGCAGTGAGCACGGGGAACGCTTTCTCGGTCCGTCAGCTGAAATACGGGAACAATATGTTCTGAAGGCCAAGGGCAAGTATAAATGATCACGGTGAAAGTACCAGCCCTGATCTGTGGGCAAACAATTATTTCATTTAGGAAGAAAATAGAGGTGGCCTACCACAGTGTGGCTTAGGGGGAGGGTTTAATGCCAAGGAGGGGCAGTTATTGTATTGAAATGAAGCTGCTGTGCTTTCTTGATGCTGGAGATTCTAGGAGAAAGTGAAACCTGTAGTTATTTAAGGAATTTGAGTGAAAGAGATGCTGTTTTAAAAATTACTGATTTTTAGGCTCAGGTCTTTTTTGGGAGGTGAAGAGGGCAGCAGGTGCAGATTTTTGGTTTGTGAGTGTTTGGAGTTGAACACTTGGCTTGCGCCGTTTCTTTTATTTCATTTTATAAGTATTTTATTCATTTTATAAGTATTAAAAAAGGAAAGGACTAAACCCTTCTGTTCTTTCAGAGATCCATACCTGAATGGCATGTCTTTAACCTTTTCTGTTGGTCTTACAACTGTGTGTTGTTTTTGCATGGCATCCCGTTCCAAAACTGCTGCTACATTCTGGTTTTGGCTTCTGTAGCACAGACCCAGAGCAACTCCTTTGGCTTCAGGTATCACTCGGAGCAAGATCTGCCACACAGTCATCTTCTTTTTCTGTTTCCTTGGGGGATCTGGTCCTGTCTGTAGTCGAATGTTGTACTTGTCTTTATATACTCTAAATATCATCTGATCCACCACCAAAGTAGCTCCTAGCACCTTCCCGTGGTCCTTGTGTGTCGCCTGCTGCTGAACACCCTTGGTCGTACCAGAAATGGCTTCAGCTTGAGAGTTTAATCCTGTGCCTGGATTAGGTGACTGGGCAGCACAGGGTACAACTGTGCTTTCATACACGTTGGCTGCTTGAATTGGACTTTAGACTCCCAAATAACTGAACTGTTTTTCTCTTAAAACCTGAAGCTTATGTGCTGCAGAACCCGATGGGGCCAGTAGAGAAAATGTTGTTACCGAAGGACTGTCTCAACCTCCTGCCAAGGCTCCTGACTTCCAGCTCTGTGCCTTAACCACAGGACCACCCCTTGTCCCCTTTGATATCACCATTCATTTGTAGACCAAGAGGAAGCTGATGAAAGCCACCAAACAGCATTCAACTAAGAGAAAGCATCTGCTGTGCGTACAGACCTCCACTCAACCAAGTGCCAGGACGGACAGACTGGACCGTTGTGCTCAACAGCTCCTCTGTGCCACTGCAGGGGTGGTGGCCTTTCAGCAGTGGATAATCACTACATGTGCTTTGGGAGGCTCTCGGGGATGAAAAGGCTCTGTGCAATTGTAGAAATTATTTTTTCCCCTCTTAAGGCCAGCATTTGGCTTGGACTATCCAAAGCAGTTAAGTTTATTAATAGTCTGTTTCTGGAGCCGAAGTGACTCCTTAGAGGGGAGTTATTCCATGCAAAACAAAACAGGAAAAGAAAACAATGTCCAACTCCTCTGTTCTGGAGGGGTGCTCAGAGAGCAGCATTGTTCCACCTTCTCGTGTGAAGCAGAGGAGACTGAAGACAGAGCAGCCGTTGCGGGAGGAGCGCGATGTGGTCCTGCTCTGCGGCAGGAGGGACATAGAGAGAGCATTCAGGAATGAAATGTGACTGCCTCTTTTGAAAATGAGTCTGTTCCTGGCCAAGTCACTGGCTTAAGCATTCGGCGAGAGAATCAAAGGGGGGAACTTCACAGGCAGCAGCACAGGCTGCTATTTGATGGGATCCAAGCGCTCCTACCCTTGGAAGGCAGCAGGATATGTGAATTCCCATCATCATCCGCGAGGTGTGTGCCAGACAGAAGTGCAGTGTAGCTTTTAAGTGTCTCTTAAACCTGAGGTTGTGTGTGGTTCCTCTGTTTGGGAACCAGTTCACTCTTCTTTCAGCCCCCTGCCATGGGTTTCCATCCTTAACCAGCAGCGCTGGTTTCCCACCTTCTACACAGCTCGCAGCCGGGTGCTTGCAGACGCAGGGAGAAAGAACACCAGGACAGCAGAGGAGATTCAGAAGACCCACGTGAAGACAACAGTTGAGGGACAGTCAGATGGATGGCTGTTATTCCAGGGACTGTGAAGATTAAAGAAAGCCTGAGCCTGGGAGGATGATGTTGTTTCTTTTTGCAACTGCTGTTGTGGTTTTTTTTTCAGTTATGACTTCCAAGTCTTCTTCCCATCCTGGCTAATAAAGCTCTGTGGGCTGAAAAGGACATGGATAGAGAAAGTAGGCTTCCTCCAGCTCTCTGTAGTAAGCAACCTGGCGTTGTGAAACACCGGAGACAGTTGCTCCTTAGAAAAATAAAGCGTGGAACTTTTCCCATGGCAGGGAGTCCTCCCTAGAAATGTTCATCGTGAAAAACCCAACATCATCCGGCTCCTGCCTTTCCCCTCCTCTGACTAAATATAAAATATTCTTCTCATGCCTTGTTCCGCTGGGATTCTGCAGCGGTTTGAGCATGGCTGGCTTTTTTCACTGCCATATTTCAACATATGCCCCTTATGACAGACAGCAATGTGCCTTTCATCAGTTTTAGCTCTTGGGTTAATTTTGCCTACGGAGGAAGAATAAGCTGTAAACATCCCTCGGACAGAGGCGCTGAAGTCTGAGACGAATTTGGGGAATTACAGGATTACAAAATGGCACGAATTTCAGTGACAGTGCAAGGTATCCACTTTATGACAGCTTCAAGTTCCAGCAGTTCCAGTAAGGAAGTTTTATAACAGCATTAAATCTGGGATAAAAATGGATTATTGGCAGTTGTGAAGTTTTGGGGAAAAGGTTTGTTCTAGTTCTGAATAAAACAAATGGTTCCCAATTTTTCTGGGAAATGAGGATTTGAACAAAAATGTTGGTTTGGTTGAATGCACGGTTGGATTTGCTCTCAAAACTTTGTAACATTTTAAAAATAGAATGAAATGTCGTTCAGAGAGGGAGATGATTTCAACTCAAAGTGTCAAAGTGTTTGGCTTTGAAATTTCTGGAAATAAGAAATTCAGCATCCATACTATAAGGAAGTGACCAACCTTGGGCTGGCGCATGTCTGAGACAGCTAATTTTGAATCTTTAACTCCAAATCACTCATCTGGGTGGAGAAGCTCATGACCCATCACCAGGGCGACTGGGAGGGAGGGCGAGCTGGCGCTGGGCACCAGGTAGGCTGCAAGGCAAATTAACTCATTATTACCACAGGCTCGTCAGCTCCCTTTGAACACCACAAAATTCCTGCTTGTTACTCACTATTTATACGGTTGCGCACGGATTCTTTCTTAAGCATTCACATATTTTATGAAGTTAGAAAAGGCTTCTGAGATGCAAAACCCCTGATGTTTTTAATGAGTTTAACAATAAACAGGCAGAGACTAAAGCGCGCATAGTCCTTGGGTCAAACCCGCACCGAATTTCCACTGGCCTCAGCAGAGAGTAGCTTGAAGCCCATGCTTTCACTTCCAAATCACGCTGGGCTGGTGAAAACAGAGTTTTCACTGATGCTTCACACATAAATGAAGAATTTTGGGGTGCTGGGGGTCACTCAGAGCTTGCTATCGGCTCCCTGGCGTGTGCTGGATGCTGCTTTGGTTTATTTTATGCAGAGGAACTCTTTTGTTTGATGTGTCCGGTGCAGCGCTGTGCACAACTGACAGCAGAAAACTTTCCTCGTATGCCTTTACATTTAACCGGGGCGAATTAATCGTTACTCAACGAAAGCACAAATCTGCAGCCGAGGCATCGCACCCACTCTGGGGAGAGGAGCTGGGATTAAAGAGCTGGCGGGGAAAGACCCTCATGCGAGGGCAGAAAGATCATTCAGAAATACTCATAAAACGCAAGAAGAATCTTTAAATATTCATTAAAAACGAAGTTTGAATGTTAATTCCCCCTCACACATCACCCGTGAAAGAGATTCTAGAGATGAGGAAATGAAACCACAAAGCCAGTAAGTGATTTGCCCGAGGCCTCAGCCATAAATCAGGCTCTGAACTTGAGATCAGCTCTTCCTGCTCCCTCCATCACCTCTCCTGACTCCATGTCCTCTCCTCCACAGGGCAAAGGGCTGGGCTTTTCCCGCTTTCTCCAGGTGCCACCCCGGAGTGATGCTCATCGGGGTTTCAGACCTGGGTTCTGCAGCGAGAGCTGAACCCTGGGGCTACACGGGGAGCACCGGGGAGCACCCGTCATCTCGTTACTTCTCCCAGATGTTATCATGCTGAGATGAAACAACTTGCCTCCTCCAGCTTG
>JAOQGH010000069.1:39897780-39909342 GCA_025769975.1 Gallinago jamesoni
CCCGCCCCCCCCCCCCCCCCCCAGAGCCCGTGGGACCCTCTGGATCTGGGCAGCACCCACCACAGTGACCCCGGGTCCGGTGGGGATTGGGATGGGGCCACCGGATGGCAAAAAACTTTCATCCCACTTGGAGAAAAGGGACCAGCGCAAATTTTTCCAGCACAAACCTTCCCGTTGTAACCACTGTGGTGGGACGTAAGAGCTTTGCCATGGCACGGGGGGCAGGGGCCGAGGTGGTGGGGTGAGATCACATCCTCCACACGGCGATGCCGAGGAGGTCTGGGAGCGCGGAGTCCAGCGGTTGTGAAATTCACCATAAAGGAAAACTCTTCAAACGTTATTATTATTATTTTCTTTAAACTTTGGTTTTATCAAAATGCCTTGTTCTGATTTTTTAGCTTTTTCCAGTTTGAAGACGGTCCAAGGTCCTATCACAGTGTGTTACCCCACAGAACATAACATGTGCAAGAATAAAATGAAAAGGCGGTTGGAACTGGAAAATCACGGCAATGTCATTAAAACAAATGAAACGGGACATTCTGATGTTGTCAAAGCTTTTTTTTTTTTTTCTCTGGTTCCTTTCAAAATCAGCTTCCAGCAAAACTAGCCTGATTTTATGAGGCATTTGAGTTTTTGGCAGAGCCCCTCGCTCTGGTGCAGCAGTTTTGTCGTGGTTTCTCTGGCCAGGCTTTGTTTCCCCCCCCCCTCCCCGTGCCTGGGCGGTGAAATGGGGGTGCAGCGTGTGCCCCCACCCTTTGCTGCCCCTTGGCATCGAGTCAGCGGGGTCCTCGTCTCAACCCTATTTTCAAGGCATTAAAATAATCTATAAATTAAGCTGTTAAAATGGTATTTAAACGACAATTATTCTTTTTTTTGTATGAGTTTTAACCTCCGCGTCCTTCTCTTTGACTGGAAATGTATAGAATACTAGAGATAAAAAAAAAGGAAAAAAAACTGAAAAAAAATGACAAAATTATTTTTCTTTGTTGAAAACCCAGAGCGCAGTGGTCGGTGCCTGCAGGTTTGGGGTCTGCTGATGCCTTTGACTGTGCCGGCAGGGACGCGATGGCAGCGCTGGCCCCTCTTTCCCCTCATCCCATCTGCAGTTTGGCTTTGGGAAGAGGTTGGTGCCGGTGCCCTCCCGGCCACCCACGGTCCTCCTGGGCCCAAGAGGATTTGGCTTTATATAGTACCTGGGAGATGCGTGTCAGATAAGACTGGCAGGCTTTCAAAAGCTTCTCTCCAGCTTCTGTGCCAAGATCTATAGGATGCATTCCAGAGCATCTCCCAGGAATGTTTGTTATTATGAGGGGGGGTGGGGGGGGGGAAAGA
Organism: Gallinago jamesoni; assembly: GCA_025769975.1. NCBI lineage: Eukaryota > Metazoa > Chordata > Aves > Charadriiformes > Scolopacidae > Gallinago > Gallinago jamesoni. Next base: position 39,899,113 of record JAOQGH010000069.1, read on the forward strand.
GGGGGAGAAAAAAAGGCAATGAAAGAGCACATTGCTGTTAATTACTAGAAATCCTTTAATAACCAACATTACTATAAATTATATGTGCATTATGACAGGTACAATTGAGTGCTCTGTTTTTCTTGCCCACGTTAGAGCACGGAACAATGTCCTCTTGTTGCAGGAGCTGATGTGGATGGCACTCTGGATGAAACCAGGACTTCTCCATCACGTACCTGTGCCCACGGAGATGGTCGGGTCCCGTGAAAGCTCCATTGTTCTTCCTGCCCTATTGCACACACCCTGATTATATAGCGTTGGATAAGCAGTAATATGTTGCTTGCTGCAATAATAACCTATCCTTAGTCTACACAGTGCTGTATTTAAGATTTATATATATTTAAATGTTGGTGATTTGTGACATATCATAATTTGGATGACAGTTTGTAAATAAGATATTGGAAAGACAAGCATCAGCGGCATTTAGGGAGGTAAATCTTGGGGTCATGCAGGACAGCTGGATCCATGTGGATTTTAAACAAGCCTCAGAACCTCTCGGGAGCAGCCTGGGGATGGGCAGGGACCCTGCCTGGGTCTGAGATCCAGGAAACCCCAATTGCTGCTTCCATGTCTGAAGGTGAATCTTCTTTTGCAGCTCTGCAGTGCCTTTTAACTTGTCTTTATTCCCTAACATGAAAAAAAAAATAAAAAGGCTAATAGGATTTTCCTACCAGAGTAGGATGTTGGCCAACTGTTAGGATTTTCCTACCACAGTGGGATGTTGGCCGACTGTTGTAAATAGCTCTAAACCCAGATGTAGGTGTAAAATGCTGCTGTTCTGCAGGTCGGCGAGAGTGCTGGGTTTTAGCATGGCCATCACGGGTCAGCCTTACTGCCACCCAAAGTGGGTCTTGGTACCCAAATAACTTCACCTGCTTTTACTCCCCAGTTTGGTTTCTAGGTAGGGAGGGAGCTGACGGGGGGAGTAGGTCACTTACAGGATTTACGTGATTTTTGGCATTGCATTTTTGTCAAGGCAGACCGCACCTTTTCCTAAAACCCACCCAAAAAGGGCTGGGGAAAAAGGAGCTTTGCCCCTGGTCCTACAAAGGTCAGTAGGGGCAGAAGTAACCCCAAAGTCAAAAGACCTATTTACATATTATTTATGCATTATTTACTTAATTGGGTTTTGTATTATGATGATGTCGGTGCCAATCTTGGCGGGCACCACAGTATGGATTTTAAATGGAGTCTTTTGGAATCCCTTACGTCCAGCTGATGCACACAGATTTAAGTTTGCCATAAAAAAAACCCCATACTAACTTAACCGAGGGTATTTAAATTCTTGGGTTTGGGTGTCTTGGTGCAGGTTTGGGGAAACGTGGCCCTAAATCAGCCCCAGCAGGAGCTACCCAAGGGCTCTGAGAGAAAACCTATGAGCACTCAGGTTGCTGACAATTTGTTGGTTTCAATGCTTTTATTGTTTTGTTTGGGGGTGTTTTTTATCCCAGCTGGCCAACTGCTGGGAAATAAATCGCCGAGATTTATTTTTGCTCATGGCTGAAGCTTCCCAGGTCGGTTCCTGGGCTGCCCCCTCCCTCCCCCCCCCCCCCCAACCCACCCCCTCGGACAAAGCTCCTTTACTTTCCGCTCTCCGCAGCAGGTTCCCGTCGTTCGCACCGAGCCGCCGTGGAGGAATAAGGCCTGGGATGGGGGCTGGGGGGCACGGAGCCCCCCCCCGGGGCCGCCCCCTCCGGACCCTGTCCCGGCCACTGCCAAGGCGCCCGTGGGAACTCCTGCTGTGGGTCAGCGACAAGAATCGCCATTTTTTGGGGGGGTGGTGGTGGGTGTTACTTATTTCTAATATTTATTTTTGGGGGTGGGGGTGTCCCATCCCCATGCGCGCTTCCCCAGCGCCGTTCCCACCCGGCCGCGTGGGGTGGGAAGCGGCGCCGCGCCGACCGTCGACCCGACACCCCCCACTCCCCCCCCCTTCCCTCCCCCGGGGCCGCCGCTCCCTCCCCCGTTCTCCTCGACTGCCGGCGCCCTCCCGCTTCCCCCCGCGGGGCCGCAGCCGGGGCACGCCGCCCCCCGCCGGCGGCCGCTCCCCGCCGCACCGGGTCCCCGCGGCGGCGGCGGGCGCAGGGACCCGGGGCGGCACGGCCCGCGGAATGTCTTTCATTCACGGGCACGCCGCGCCGCGCGAGGCAGAGGAGGGAGGGGGGGGGGAGGGAGGAGGGAGGGCGGTGCCGGCGCTGCGTGCGGGCCAATGGGCGTCGGCGGCGACCCGGCGTCACGCCGCGGCGCGCCAATGGGAGCGCGCCGGGCCTGAACTTTTGCCACGGCGGACAAGTTGATACATCGCGGGGGTGTGTCCCGCCGCCGCGGCTCCGGCGGGGAGGGGGGGGAAAGGGAGGGGGGAGAGGAGAGCGGCCTTAACCCTTGCGCCGCCGCCGCCCCGCCGTGACCTACTTTCCCCCCGGACGGCCGCGGCGGGGTGTCCCCCTCCCTCCCTCTCCCCTTGCGCGGTCCCGGTGGGACCCGGGGAGGAGGGGGGGGGGGGTGTCTTCGCCGCGTTGTCGCTGGAGGGCGGTGTGTGTGGAGGTGTGGGGGGGGGGGGGTGCCGGGGAAGGGGGGGGTGTCCGCGTGTCCCTTTAAGAGTTCGGCAACTTGAGCCGGTGTTTGCGCAACGCCCCGGTGCCGCGCGGAGCCGCCAAAGTGTCTAGACTGGCACATGATGGGCGGCAGCCAATCGCGCCGCCGCTCGCGAGGGGCCCTGCGCGCGCGCCCCGGCCACACAAAAGCCAGCGGAGGGCGGGCGGGCGCGAGCGGGCGCGCAGGCGGCGGCGGCGGCCCCGGTCAGCCGCGCGCGCGGGGGGACCCGCCGGCAGCGCGAGCGGCAGCGGCGGCAGCGCGAGGCGGACGGCAGCAGCAGCAGCGCTGCGCCCCGGACCCGGCGGCGGCGGCGGCCGCGCCTCTGGGATACGTACAACTCACGTGCTGACACCGGCCTTCGCTCCCTGGGTTCTGCTGCTGCTTTTGGGTTATTTTTTCGATATTTTGATTTTTTTTATTTTTTTTTTTTTTTAATTTTTTTTCCTCAAATTTTCGGCCGAAGGGAATCGACACCTCCGCGCGCCCGCCCGGCGCCGCTTCCCCCGCGCCGGGGCAACCTCCCCCCTCCACCACCACCAGCGCCGCCCCGCTATACGGTGGATCCCCCCGGCCCCGTCCCGCGCCCCCGCCGGCCGCCCCCGCCGCTCCCCGCCTGGCCCCCGCCTTGGCAGCCGATGTAGGGCACGGCGCGGCGCGCCCGAGCCCCAGCGCCGCCACGGGAGCGGCCCCGCACCGCCGCGGGCGTCGGCGCAGCCCCCGCGGCGCCGTCTATGCCCGCGCCGCGCTCCCCTCCTCCTCCCCGCCGCCGCCTCCCCCATGGTGCGGCCCCCGCCGCGGGCCGTCGGCGATTCGCTGGGCAGGGCCGCGGGGAAACGGCACCGCCGCGCCCGGGTGCTGCGGGCTGGCTGCGAGGGCGGCGGGTCTGAGATGAGATAAAGCCGGCGGCGGAGCGAGGAGCCCGGCGGAGGAGGAGGAGGAGGAGGGGGGCGGCGGAGGAGGAGGAGAGCGACGCGACCCCCGGCCGCCGGCGTGTCGTATGTTCAGGTCCAAACGCTCAGGGCTGGTGCGGCGACTTTGGAGGAGCCGCGTCATTCCGGACAGGGACGGCGGAGATGGGAGCGCCAGGAGCGGCCACGACCCGGCAGCCGGCGGGAGCTTCAAGATCGCGGAGAAAAACCCCTCGTCGGCGGAGATCCGCGCGGTAGCGCGCAGCCTGCTGCTGCGGGAGGCGGAGGAGCGGCGCGGAGAGGCGGCGGCGCCCCGCAGGGACCCCATGGCGGAGCGGCGCGGGGCCCGGCTCCGCGCCCCGCCGCGGCGGGAGGGCGCCGAGGGGGCGAGCCCGCGGCGAGCGCAGGAGAGCGACGGGCGGACGGTGACCTGCTGCCTCTTCAAGGAGCGGGAGCCGGGTGGCCCCCGGCAGCCAGCCCCCGAGGCCGCGGCCGCCGCCGTCGCCGGCGAACCCCCCGGCCCCGACGGCGCGACCGACGGCGGCTCCCCGGAGCGGCGGGGCCGGGAGGGGCGGTCGCGGCTGCTGCTGCTGGAGCAGGAGCTGAAGGCCGTCACCTACTCGCTGCTGAAGCGGCTGAAGGAGCGCTCGCTGGACAGCCTGCTGGAGGCGGTGGAGTCCCGCGGGGGCATGCCCAGCGGCTGCGTGCTGGTGGCCCGCACCGAGGTGCGGCTGGGGGGCCAGGCGGCGCCCCCCCACCTGCTGCTGGGCAAACTCTTCCGCTGGCCCGACCTGCAGCACCCCGCCGAGCTGAAGCCCCTCTGCGAGTGCCAGAGCTTCGGCGTCGCCGACGGACCCACCGTCTGCTGCAACCCCTACCACTTCAGCCGCCTCTGTGGGCCAGGTGAGGAGCGGGGAGGGGGGGGTCGGTGTGATTTGGGGGGGGTGTATGTGCGTCTGGGGTCCTTCCCCCCCACTCACTTGGGCTTGGTTTGGGGGCTTCTGGCCCTTCCTTATTTGAACCCCCCGTGGGCAGCGGGGATGCCCGGTTGGGATGCGCCTGGCCCGGAGGTGTCCCGTCCGTGTCGTGTCCCCCCCCAGCCCTGAGCGGTTCCAGGTTGTGCTTAAAAGGTCTTTTATTTCCCCCCCCGTCCCCCCCCCGCCCCGTCCCCGCGGAGGTCCCCCTGCTATTTAGGTGCAGAAGGGGCGATAATATGCAGTTTGCGCTCTGCTGGCGCCAGCCTGGCTCGCTGGTTATCGGAGCGGCCGGGGAACCGGGCAATTACCGCCGCCGGCTTAAAGCCGCAGGGCCCCGCCGGGCGCACCGGGGCCGCGGCCCGGAGGGGGCGGCGGGGGATGCCCGGCCCCCGGGGGGAACGCCGGACACGCGTGGGACCGGGGAGAGGGAGGGGGTGTATGGGGGGGGGGGGCATTTCTTATTTTTTCTTATTTTTTCTTTTTTTTTTTTTTTATCGTGGGTGACACCAGCCTTCTGCTGAGCGTCCCTTTCTTGGAAAGAGCTTTGATTTTTTTTAATTATTATTATTACATTTATTTTGGAATGCGGGCTCCTGCGTCACTTGTTTGAAAGAAGCTGCTGTGCTGGGGGTGCGTGGCCCCCCCCAATCCCTCCCCTCCCTCCACATCCCTAGAGGCTGGATCCAAGCAGCTTTTGGCTTGGGGTTCGGAGTAGGTGGCTGCAAGGAGAGACAGGGAGGGACTCTGTGTCAGGGAGGGCAGGGACAGGACAAGGGGTAACGGTTTTAAATTGGAAGAGGAAAATATAGATTCAATATTAGGAAGAAATTCTTTGGTGTGAGGGTGGTGAGACATTAGAGAGGTTGCCCAGAGAAGCTGTGGCTGCCCCATCCCTGGAGGGGTTCAAGGGCAGGCTGGATGGGGCTTGGAGCAACCTGGTGTGGTGGGAGGTGCCCTGGTGGGCAGGGGTTTGGAACTGGATGATCTTTAAGGTTCCTCCCAGCTTTAACCACTTTATGATTCTGTGTGCATCCAGAGCAGAACCGGTCACAGTCCCCAGGCTGCCTCCTCGCAGCCGTGGCTGTTTCCCCGAGGAGGATGGTTGCCCAGCCCCGTGTGAGCAGAGCTGTTATCAAGGGTTTCCTTATCAATTTGATAACGGGTGTCTGCGCCAGGGCCCCACCCGGGCGCTGGGGACAGTGACAGCATCCCAGGAAAGGCCTTGGTGCTCTTTTCCACCAGTGGCTCCATGCAGAGACCCTCCAGGGTGACATAGCTGCCCGGTGTGGAAACATCTGGGTGCTGCGAAGACGTCCCCACTGGCAGCAGGTCTGGTGTTGCCGTGGGACCAGGATGGCACCGATCAGGCCCTTACATCCCAACTGGGACGTTGGCACCATCATTTTTTAACTTTGAGGCTGCGTCTGTGAGAAGAGCATCGTGGCGCTGGGCAGCTCGCTCCGTTACGAGAGATGTGGGACCCTTTCCCAGAAGCAATAAAGCGACCACGTGCCACCCCAGAGCCATCGCACAGGGGGTTGCTGAGGGTGTTGTTAATGAACTAACCCTCGTTTGTGGGTGTTGGGGTCAGCACCTTGCTTTTGGATCAGTGTGGGAACTGAGGAGCACACCGTTGTTTCGGTGGTCTGGGGTCAATGTGATGCCACCGACTTCTCGGGACAATTTCTCACTGAAGTCACCGTCTGTTCCATGCTAGGGCCGTGACGGAGAGTCTCTGGCTATACCATCACTTCTAGCAAGCTGTAATTCTAGAAGAAAATAACTACCATAATTCAGAAGAGGGGAAAAAAAAATAATAATCTCTAACCAACGCAAGAAGATGATGGAGGACTTTCTTCAGCCTTTTTCATGGTCTTGACTCTCGCAAGCAGAGCCAGAGCCAGTTAGAGGACCTGGTCCAGCAGATACTTGCTAAGCACTTGCTTAACTTTAAGCACAAGATGGCTGATGTGCTGCCACTTGCAGCCGAGCGTGTCCTCGGGAGCTTTGCTGGCTCCAGGTCAGGCTGAGCGGGATCACAGGAGGCCTCTGCTGCTGCTTTGCTCCTGTGCCAAGGGCTTTGTTGGGATGGACCACAGTTCCTTTGCTAAGTGTGGCTTGTGGGCTGAAGCCAGCCTGGCCTCCTGGTGTCAGGCGTCGTGTCTCGTCACCCGACAGCCTTTTCCAGCCTTTTCCAGCCCTCGTAGTGTGTTTGCAGAGCCCTTGTCAAGCCCTTGCATGGGTTTGAGCCGTGGTTGGAGGGTTGTCTCCCAACGCAGATGATGACAGCATCGTTCCTTGGGAGCAGTGTGCCTTTCTGGGTGCTTCAGGCTGTGGGTGCCCAGGCAGGGGTGTGGGTGCAGGGGGGAAAACTGCAGCACTTTCAGGAGTGAAGCCCACTTTGAAAGGTCAAGGTGGAACCCCCGGGTTCTTCAAAGATTTGGAAAACTCTTGGTCTCGCGTTGCTTCCAAGTGGGTTTGCTTCCATTGGGTGTTTGTAACCTTGGAGAAGAGTTCCTACCCTGACAGAGAAAGCGTGATGGTTGAGTTGATAAACCCAACAGGGCACTAACCTTCAGTTTTGTTTTTCCAGAGTCTCCACCGCCTCCCTACTCCCGGCTGTCTCCTAATGATGAGCAAAAGCCACTGGGTAGGTATTTTCTGTCTTTTGATCTCCTTCATGGTGCTGTCCCGGTCTCGGTTCTAAGACATCCCACCACGGCACGTTGGGCAGAAGCCAACAAGTCAGGATTTGGTGGCTGCTCATTGTTTCTGAGCAAGCGTCAGCTGATGGGTTTTAAGCAGTAAATGGCCGGCAGTTTATCCTAACCCAAATTGCCGCGCAGATGCAGGCGTGTTTTCCCAAATAATACGAAGTGCTATTTTTAATGAAGGCTTAATGAAGGGTTAGGGGCCGTCGTGTTGTGTCTGTGTGTGCAGTCTGTGGGGTGCCGGGGCGCAGGGGGACTGCGAGCTCCTGGGTGCCATTTCCATACACGCAGCCTGCCCAGCGCCCCGGAGGAGCCGGCTGTCACCCTCCCTTCCTCTCCGCTCGTTAAAACAAGATGGGAACTCTTTGAAACTCAGCGCTGTATAATTTCGGAGTAGCTTTTCGCTTTTTGATGGTGAATTATAAAGGCTGCTTTCTTTTTGTTTTGTTTTGTTAGGAAGGCTAGGGAAAGCAGCTTGGGGAGGCAGGCTGGGCGTGAAGCTATGGCACGATGCAGCCTCACAGCCTGGCCCTGTGTGGGGCACGCTGGCTTGCAGATGCTTTTAATTGGCATTCCTGCCTCCTGACTGGCTCTGCCCAGCGCCCGCTGCTTGCTCGAGTGAAGGGGAAGCAAAGAGGTGGGAGGGAAGGGAGGAATCCCACCTCCCTCTTGGATTTCTTACTGGGATCAACGCAGTCGGGGCTGCATGTGGAGCCTGGGATTTTTCCCTTTGTCCCCGAAGTGGGTGGCTGTGATTTACAGAGGGGGTAATGACCCAGGCGAGCTGCTCTGGCTCCCCGTGGGGCAGGGACAGGGACAGGGAGGGGACGGGAGGGTTTGCCAGGGCGATAGGAGTGGGACAGCGTGCCCGTCCCACCCAGCCCGGCGGGAGCTGCCCCGTGCCAAAGGTGAGTCCCTGCCCTGCCTGGGAGTCCCCAGGAGCTCCCTGTCACACACCGCTCCGCTGCTGCCCAAACCATCTTGCAAAGCAAAACTTACCAGGCATAGTTTTTCTTTTTCTTTTTTTTTTTTTTTTTTTTTTTACAATTTTGTTATGTATTGTGAGGGGAAAAAAAAAAAGGAGTTTCTCTCCGTGCTCCCCCTTCCTTTAATTCCCTTTGGAAACTGCTTGTGCTGCAGGGAGAGATAATAGTGAGTGACACGTGACTTTATTAAAACAACAGCCAGGGATTGAAATTTGCTTCACTGGCTTGTTTGATTGGAAAAATAATAGTTAATCTGTGAGCAAACAGTTGAGCACTTAATTAGAGGGGTGTAAGCAAAGGAGAATAACAAAGACTCTTAACTTGTTAAAACAAAGTTTCCTTCGCTTCAGCAAAGAGGAAGGAAGGAAGGAAGCAAGAATAAACAGCTTCAAGAATTTTAATGGTGATAATTAAGTATAGTAACTCTGAATTGTTTAGAGGCTTAATGTAACTTTATCCAGTAAGCACCAAGTTCCTACTTGTTTGATCAACTTAACTGCAGTTATTTTTGTGGTCGATGCAATTCAGCCTTTGCATTTGCATGGTAGAGGTACAAAGTTAATCGCTGCTTTCATGGCCCCGGTGGAGAGTTTCTCCTGGGGAGAGGTGGGATGGTGATGGGAAGCAGAAGAAGAGCCTCGGGTGCTCATGTAGCGCTTGCGACTAAAAATGCTGCTTTTTTTCTTTTTTTTTTTTTTTTTCCTGTTTTTGATAGATCTATCGGATTCCACGTTGTCTTACACTGAAACAGAGGCTACGAACTCGCCCAACGTCACGCCCGGAGACTTCTCAGGTTGGCAGATGTTGGCGCCTTCCCGTGTGCAGGGGCTCGGGGGGGTCCGGGGCAGCAGGAGGAGACACTCTGGGGGGGGGCTGGGTTTATATCCTGGGTGGGAGAAGAAGGAAAAACCGGACCAGCTGTTGGGAGTTCCATTGTTCAGAGATGTCTGGTGGTGCTGAGATGCTGTTTGTGGGATGAACATGCTGGGACAGGTGGGGACGTTGCGGGGGGTGGCCATGGGGCCACACGTGTGTCCGCCGTAGGAGCTGTCTCGACCTCGCTGGAGCCCTGGGGCTGGGCTGTGCCCCCCTCCCCTTTTTCACGGCGGGAGCAGCAAGGCCATTGCAGATGATGCTGTTTTGGTGGTGCTTCTTGATGAGTCCGTCCAGCTTGTGTTACCTGCTGGGTCCTGGCCCCGCGGTGCAAACCCTGCTTTCCTGAGCAGAGCTCCTGGCTACGATGCCATTAAAGCTCCCGAACAAAGCTCTACTTAATTAGGTCCTGGTTTTCGCTCTGCCCCACCCCTGCACCCTTTCATTCATTTAATGGTGTTCTGTAAGGCCCCGGGGTGGTTTTGCCTGCCAGCAGGCACAGCGTTGGGGCTTTCATCTGGTGGCGTTGGGCTCTGGCTGTGGTCATGGTGTCGCGTCTTCCCTCTCTGGTGTCCCCATCCCAGGCTGGGGAGGGGCTGCATGGAGGGGAGGAAGGACCTGGCTGTAGGACCAGGTTTAATTTCCGTGGAAGAAATGACCTGGTTAATGGTCTGAGAGCTAAGATGAAGATAGATGAGCCTTCGTCCCGGTGGAGGTCCGTGTGCCTCCTTCAGAGGTGGGGCTTTGTGGTGGGGTAGACTTGGCCACCTTGGTGCCAAGCTGCCAGGTTGCTGAGTGTGTGGATGGAGTTGGCTGCTCTCTGGGGGATGCTGTAAGTCAACAGGCTGAGAGAGCTGGGGGTGTTCAGCCTGGAGAAGAGAAGGCTCCGGGGAGACCTTACAACAGCCCATCAATATCTGAAGGGGCTACAGGAGAGCTGGGGAGGGACCTTTTATGACGAAGTGTAGGGACAGGACAAGGGGCAACGGTTTTAAGTTGGAAGAGGGGAGATTTAGATTGGATACCAGAAAGAAATTCTTTGGTGAGAGGGTGGTGAGACATTAGAGAGGTTGCCCAGAGAAGCTGTGGCTGCCCCATCCCTGGAGGGGTTCAAGGCCAGGCTGGATGGGGCTTGGAGCAA
>JAOQGH010000069.1:39933577-39944202 GCA_025769975.1 Gallinago jamesoni
CATAGTTTGGATCTTTTATTTTATTTAATTTCTTTTTTTTTTTTTTTTTTTTTTTCCCCTCCCGCTCGCACGCCAGCGGATGTTTAGATGGGAGAGGAAATTGGATCGCTGTTTTCTCGGCTCCGCGTGCAGCAAACAGCCCTTCAAAATAACTCGGGTGTCGTAAGTGCCAGGAAAAATAGCGAAGCCAAAACGTTGTAAGCAAATAATCGGCCTTTCTGTTAAAGGTCTTCTCCTCTTGGGCTCTGAGTTTGCATATCAGGCTGGCTGGTTTTTATGTTGTGTTTTGAGGTTTTGCAATTCTTTTCAAAGCCAACTGATCCATTACGTGCTGGACAAGAGAGTTTACTGATCCCAGAGCGATTGCCAGGTGATTTCCCGGGGACAGCTGAGCTTTTGGGTCAGAAACTGTAATTACTGTAATTCAGGAGCTAATATTTAGACCCCCAGGTGCTACCCTGGAGGAGGTGGCCCTGGGGGACAGTGCCCTCCAGGGTGTCCCCCTGCAGTGGGAGCCCACCTGGTGGCCAGCCTGTCCCCGTCCCCTGCGGGGAGGGCTCCCGCAGAGGCTTTTGGCCGCTGCTGTGGGAAGAGCACAACCATCCCATCCTGCACATCCCAGCCTGAGTCACCCTGGCCAGGAAAGGTGCTCTGAAGGCTTGGAAAAGTGGCTGGAAGGGCTGGCGATGCCCTGCCTGCTCCCTGCCTGCTCCAGGCCATGCCAGGACCAAGGACTTGGTTGTGGTACCCAAGCGAGGAGCCCAATTGCTGCCACCCCACCTCACCCCATGGCATCCCAGACCCGAGCAGGACCACGCCACCCTCAGGGATGGGGTCGGTGCCACCAGCCCTGTCCCCTGGTCTTGTGCAGGGAAGCGGGGATGTCTTTCAAATGTAGAAAGCGATGAAGTGTCACCTGGACCGAGCCCTTTCCCAGCGCCGCATCCTTCTCATCCCAGCTTTCCCGCTGCTCAGCCTCCAGGCAAAGGGCTAGCTCCATGCTGACTTGGGCTACAGACCCACAGGGGTCTGCCCGAGCCCCGGGTGCCCTGCAGACATCGTCACCCATCACCCCCCACCCCCCACCACCTCCGTGCTGACATCCGGCTGCTCCCACGGTGGAAAATCCTGGATTTTGCATGTTTGGTGGGTTCTTCACGGAGGATACGGGGCCGAGAGCAGGTCCCACTCCCTCTTCATCTCCCCAGGGAAGAGCTCGTTAGTTTTAATGACTGCAGACACTGTGGTGTGCTGAGGTGGGGAACAGGGGGAACAGGTACCTTTATTTTTTCAGACTTGATTTTTATTTTTTCGTTTGGAAATGCAGCCTCTCGCAGTCATGCTGTCACAGTTAAAATAAGGTTTAAATTACAGGGCTGGCTGTGGCTTTTTCCCTTTCTTTCAGAATTTTTGCCAACTTGCAATTTACTTAATGAAATCCTGCTATTTCGTTTAACAGGGATATTTTTTGCAGATGTTGATTTAACCCAGCTTTATGAAATATGTGAACTGTGCAGTTTCTTTCCTATTTTTAACAATTTAAAGATTCTGGTGCAGGATCCTGATGGAGTTCAGAACACTGATAGCACGGGTTGGTTTGTATCGTGCAAACACCGGGGTTGAACGGTGAGGTTTCCACATCATCTGCAGCCCCATCAGAAATAGTCAGAATTGTTGCGATAATGAGCAAAAAGTTGACTGAGGTGGGAACTGTGTTGCTCACTGGAGCTTTTTCAATGTTTTTCTGCAAAATATCCGACCCTGGTTTTACACTCAGTTATTCTTCAGGGTTTGTAGAGGGGGGTTCCTTGCGTTGGTGTGGACATTCCATGTATATGGCCTATGGGAAAATGGGGAGGAGAAGTGGGTCTCTCTCAGGCTGCTGACAGGCTGCCTTTTTAAGGTGTAATACCAGGTGTATTTCATCCCAATATGCCTTACGTTGTTTTTTAAAGTCACTTTCCTTTGAGGAAAGGGAAAGAATTCGATATTTCTCTTCTAGCGCTCGGCCGCGTTGAGGGTGTGCAGTCTTGAACTCGTTAGCCTTAATGAAGCCTTCACACGCTCCGTTAATCTCCCTGTCCTTGATGTACAAAGAGCCCGACCTGCTCTCCTTCCTATTTTTCCACTCGGTGGGAATGTTATTTACTCGGGTACTTCATTTGCAGAGTTTCTAACTGCAGCCTGTGCGTTCCCCGAGACGTCTCGTGGAGGAGTTGCAACCACGAACCCTGCGTAGAACGGTCCTGAAACAGATTATTTTTAGCTTTATTATATTTCAGCTGCCCTCCAAGAAAGAGGGAGAGCTTGTCCAAGGAAGGTGGGAGGGTTTTTCATCTGAACGAAGACCCGTCTTGAGCCCTGCTCATACACCCACAAATTATTGTAGCCGGGTTACACTGAATGAGCGTTACTGGAAGTCAGGAGACCCGGAGCTAATCCTGGCAGCGTCTCTGCCGCGTGTCTCTGGCTCTGTCCGTGCTATAACTCATTAATCCTTTTCTCTTTGAACATCCCAAGTGAAGCTGGAGTATCGGGGTGTCTGGGATTCATATTAGTGCGGCAGAACAGGATGTATCCCATGGAGTTCTGTGTGTATTTTGGTATTTTCCTATTCCCCCCCACCCCCCCCCACCCCAACCACCACCCCTCCTTTTTAAAAGAAACTGTGGTTTTTAGAAATGAAAACAAGTCCTTCTTGGCCAGGGAGGGTAATTAGCATGAGTCACCTCCACTCTCCATGGGCAAATACAGGGTTAGGAATTTCGTCAGCTGGGAGATGGCTGTGAGGATGCTGTCAGGGACTTTGGGAGGCCACACGGCGCTGCCTTGCCTGGCTGCAGCGATGGCTTGTGAATTTTGTGGATTTCATGCAAATACGTGGGTTTTCATCCCCCCATCCCCTGCTTATCCCTTGCAGAATTTTTCTTGCTGTTTATCTGCACTTCAGTAGAATTTACAGCACAGTTTACAGTTTACAGTACAGGGAGTACAAAACCAAGAGGAGGTACGTTTGGTCTTTGGGGTTGATCTTACCCCAGGCTAGCAGAAATACCTGCCCCATTTCACATCTGCTTCTCTGGGTTGCTGATTTTTGGATTTTTTTAGAAAGAGGGAGAGGAGAGCCCTCCCGGTGCATCCACCATGGCATAGAAATGGCACCATCACGTTGATGGTGGTGGGGGGTTCCCAGTGTGGCATCCTTGTTGCTTCGAGGGCGAGGGAGCAGCTACGAGGCTTAAACCCCAAGATGCTTTCAGTCATTTTTTGGTCTTTGCTCTAAGTGGGAGCGCGAGCCCGTGGATGCTGGCCACGAGGGATTGTCAGCGCAGTGAGCTGCAGGCTTGGAGTAAATGGCTGGAAGAGGCCCAGAAAATGTTTACACATAAATACACGGAGCAGCCATCGGAAAATCTGGCGTGTGTGGGTGCACACACACTGCACGCACCCCCCTGCACGTTCCTCCCGTGTGCGTGCCTGGGCGAGCAGGAGGGCAGGAGCCATCCCCATCCTCCCTTCCAGCACCCCCAGCACCAGCACCCCAGCCTCTGCCTCCCTGCCAGCCCCTTGCTGAGCTCTTCCCACCATGGAATCCATCCCCATTCCTTTTAGGAAGGAGCTCCACAACCTCCAAACCGGCGTGCACACCGGGGGGGGGGGGGGGGTTGTTACCTTGCAAAGGCCATTCTGGCACCCAAAAATCCTTTAATTCCCTGTAAAACTTGGGCTAACCCAGCATGACTGGGGGCTCGAAGCAGTGGCAGGCGGCGTGGCCACGGCTCCCCGTCCTGCGGTGCGGGCTCAGACAGCGAGTCTCGGGGAGAGCTTTATCAGGAGAAGGATCTTGGGCTGTGGCCAGCGAGAACAAAGCCTGGATTTCCATTTCACTCTCAAAACCCCCCCGTCTGCTTCCCATATATGTGAGGGCACTGATACCATGCTGGGGGAAAAAAACCAAAACAAGACAAAACAAAAAAAAGCCAAAACCAAACCTTTTTTTTAAGGATGCTGGGGCAGAACTATCGGGAAGGATCAGCCAGAGCCCTTTTGGAGAGCAGAGGAGGGGTTGGGATGGGGGACCACAACCAGTCTGGATCCCGGTGGGGTATTTGGGATGAATACCCAAGGTTTTTGTTCTCCCAGAGGTGCCAGGCTGGGGTCTTGCAGCTGCCCAGGACTGGACTTTGCACCCAGGGAGAAGCAAAGCGGCTCATTCCCAGCCCCTATAGAACCACAGAATGGTTAGAGTTGGAAGGGACCTTAAAGATCATCAAATTCCAACCCCTCTGCCCTGGGCGGGGACACCTCCCACCAGACCAGGTTGCTCAAAGCCCCATCCAGCCTGGCCTTGAACCCCTCCAAGGATGGGGCAGCCACAGCTCCTCTGAGCAACCTGTTCCAGTGTCTCACCACCCTCACTCTAAAGAATTTCTTTCTGGTGTCTAATCTAAATCTCCCCTCCTCCAATTTAAACCCGTTGCCCCTTGTCCTGTCACTGCACTTCCTGACAAAGAGTCCCTCCCCAGCTCTCCTGGAGCCCCTTCAGATACTGAAAAGCTGCCATAAGGTCTCCTCGGAGCCTTCTCTTCTCCAGGCTGAACAACCCCAGCTCTCTCAGCCTGTCCTCACAGCAGAGGTGCTCCATCCCTCTGATTGTTTTCGTGGCCCTCCGCTGGACCTGTTCCAACAGGTCCATGCCCTTCCTGAGTTGAGGACTCCAAAGCTGGACACAGAGCTCCAGGTGGGGTCTCACCAGAGCAAAGTGGCAGAATCACTTCTCTGGACCTGCTGGCCACACTTCTCTTGATGCAGCCCAGGACATGGTTGGCTCTCTGGGCTACCAGTGCACGTTGCCGGCTCATGTTGAGCTTCTCATCCACGAGCACTCCCAAGTCTCCACAGCCTCCTTGGCGACGTTCTCGCCAAGTCAGCATCTGGCTTCCCAAAGCAGCTCTGTCACCTCAGCCGTCCCTTCCATCCTGGCAGAAATCCCTTCGTTTAGTGCCGGCGTGGAGCAGGCAGGGCTTTGGTTCCATTACAGCCCAAGCCCTCGTGCTTCGGGACCATCAACCCTCCGAGAAGGTGATTCCCAGGCTCAGCCAGGAGACCCAAGTCCGGCACCCAACGTGCTGTGCCCGAAAGGCGCGATGGAGGCGGAAGGTTGTGTTATTCCTGTTTCTCTTCAGAGGGACCTACTAATTAGTTTTCTGCTTTGAAGTGCTCAGCCGAAACTCCTCCACCAGCGAAAACTATTATTATTATTTATTTATACCATTTTCCAGCGCCTCTCCTCCACCGCCGGGATGCTCCGATTTGCCACAGCTCCGACCGACCCTCCAGCAGATTGATTCCCCTCCCCGAGGGCATCGGTGGGGATTTCTAAGAGCACCCAAAAATTTGCTCCACCAAAGCAAATTTTCAAAGGGTTTCGAAAGGGAAAAGAAGAGAGCTCAAGGGGGTCCCGCGGGGATTTTTGGCCGGCCCAACTTCTGCCCACCAGCCCCAGCTGATAGTCGGATGCGGTCGGCGTAGCCGGGATCGGAGCTCGGGCGGCCCCCGGATTAATTAATAGCGAGGGCTGGCTCAGCGCCAGGCGGGAGCGGCGCGGGGAAGGCGGCGTTGGACGTTGCGGCGGCAGCTCTAAGGGAAATCTGCCACCGAGTGATTTATGGGGTGATTTTTTTCCGGCTCTGGGGAAAGAAAAAGGCAAAAAAAAAAGGGGGGGGCGGGGGGATTTCATACACGGTTGTTTGGAGGAGCTGAAAATGTACCCTGAACTTAAAAATGGAAAAAAAAAAAGGGGATATCCCCCCCCCCCAGTTTTTGGTCATAGCATCCCCCACCCTTGCAGTCCTGCCCTACAGAGGGCACTTGGGGAATGAGAATTTTCCCCTCCAAGTGCAGCCGTGCCCGGCAGAAAAAAAAAAAGGCAACCCCAACTAGATGATACTCAGAAGATTTTCAGCAAACCTCTCTATTTTACAGAAAATCAGGTAGCGGTGACCTTCCCTTCTGCCTTATCCCTCCTGCCTTTCACCAAGCTCATTTCTCTCCCCATTTTTTTGGGTTGTTTGTTTTGGGGGGAGGCAGGGTGGGGGTACCCACAGCCAGGGATGCTGCGGATGCTCACGGAGGTGCCGAGCGTCGACCCCGGGATTTTTCCAGGCTTGGACTTACCCAGGGCTGGTTTCCAACAGTGGAGAAGTCTCAGCCAAATTCTGGTTGATGACAGGTCTGGCGCTTTCATGGTTGGCAGCCAACGTAGGTGATTACGTTCGGGGCTCCTTTTGAAGATGTATTTACATTGTTGTGTTAACTTTTACGTGCCAGGTATAAAAGCGGTTACGTGCACGGCCCGGGGACTTTAAAGCCACGGACGTGGCTGTGAAAGCTGTGAGCGAGGGAAGCTGAGATTACATGGAGACCAACTCAAAAAAAAGGAGAAAAAAAAAATCACCTAAATCTCTGAAAACATTGGCCTTTAGAAGTAACGCATAAAAATGTCAGTGAAAAATACCTGAGTTGGGCTTTTCCTTTTTTTTTTTTTTTTACTTTCTAGGACTTTTCACCCTTGGCTGAAAAGACCTTTGTAAACCATGCGGGGGAGCTGGAAAAAAAAAAAAAACAAACAACTGCTGAAATACCTTAAAATTATGTTCTGGACTGCGTATTTAATGGTCAGAGAAAGTACATGAGAAAGAAACTCCTTGAATTGAGCTTGAAAATAAGCTAACTGATGATGGCGTACAAATTTCCGGGCAGAACTAAACATGGCATGTGTTTTATTTTGAAGGATATAAAAATATTAGCATGAGCTGATGATTTTGCAGAGTGGTTTCTTTTATGCAGAGAAAATTGTTTTCATCCTAATCTTGGCATTGGCTTCTGTCCTGTGTTGCTTTTGTTTATTGGGCTGCCATGGAAATGTCCCCCTTTCCCCCCAGGCCTCTCCATGAGCCTCTTCACCGGCTCTGTTGCCCGTCAGACCCTTTTTTGAACTAATTTAATTAATTAACCCAGTGCAAGTGTTCTTCTGAGTTAATAATCTACTGGGTTAACGAATTAAATCAGCTCATGGAAGGAGGCTGGGGAGCACCAGAGCTCTGCTCCAAGGTAAAGGCTGGAGGTGAAGGAGGAGGAGGAGG
This sequence comes from Gallinago jamesoni, assembly GCA_025769975.1. Classification (NCBI taxonomy): domain Eukaryota; kingdom Metazoa; phylum Chordata; class Aves; order Charadriiformes; family Scolopacidae; genus Gallinago; species Gallinago jamesoni. Next base: position 39,940,723 of record JAOQGH010000069.1, read on the forward strand.
AAGGTGGCTCCTCCATGGTGGGTATGGTGGCAGCGAGGGCTCTCGTTGGCTGTCTGTGGTGCTTTTTTTGGTGTTGGTTTTTGCTGGGTGAGTGAACTGGTCTCTCAGGAGACCATGAGGAACGTGCCAGGGGCCGTGCTGGGGTTGGAGGAGTTGGGACCCTTTCGCGCCACAGCAAGGGTGACACCAGAGTAATTGTAAAATGAAATCACAGTTGTTTTATTATTGAGGCATGAGCTGGGCTGAATCTTCACGTCTCTCAGCAGAGCAAACCAGCAGACTGGGGAGAGTTTGATGGAGAAGGTCTAGACTGCTGTCCCTATGGATGACCTTGGTCATCAGCTGGGGAGCTGGTGGCAGCTCATCAGGGCCTCTGTGAACCAGGGAGCAAATTTGTCTTGGTCAAAGGCGGGAAATCAAAGGATTCTTAGTTGATTCTGGGCCTTAAGGAAAAGGTCCTAGGGCTCTCCAACCTCCTGCTTGCACCCACCTGCCATGTCCTCGCACAAGCCTGTCATCCTGCTGTAACACACAGCTCCTTGCTTCATCAGAGAAACCAAGATGTGATTAGAAAAATGGACTAAACTGTCCTTGTCCTCATCAGGATTTTCACAGACCTTCGCTGGGGAACAGCATGGAGAACCTCCTGCTGCCTCAGCTCCTCTGTTGTCCCCAGGGCCACCAAGGGATGGTAGCCCAGGTCCTGCCCAGTCTCCAGTGTTCGTTTGTTGGTGGGCTTGGGATGTTGCCTTAAATATATATGGTGGAGCCAACGTTGGAGCGCTCCCATGGGCTGGCAAAGTGGCTGCTGGCCAAGATGGGGCTCACCGACGTCTGCAGCTCCTCCAAGGGTGGGTAGATGCCTTCAAAGTCCCACCCCACTGCTTCCGGTGAGGACAGATGGTGGCCGGTTTGTGGCCCTGTGTCCCCAGAGCGTCTGCATGGGGGAGGGCTGTAGTAGTGGACAATGCTCAGCTTCTCCCCACCCCAACGGGCAGGGTCTCCTGCCGGGGGTTGTTTCGGTGCGGGGGCTCTTGGGGGCCGCAGTGATGCATTCCAGCTGAAACTTGTAAGGCAGAGGTATTTTAAGTATATTGGCTTAAGGAAAATGGTTGTGAGCTTTGCTGGGGCAGATTGACAATTAATTTTTTTTTTTTTTTTTGCAGGGCCATAAAAATTCCATTTCTGCTATGGAAAGTTTTAACCCCTTCCTTACCCTGGAGCTTGTTTCTAAGGGTATTAATGGGGGATTATTTTAAACTATGGCTCCCCAGTGAACTGTTAAAAGATTTTGGGGAAACATGCGTGTTTTTTGTGCCAGGCTTTTTTAGCTGGACCTTGTTCACAGTGACCTGTGTGTGGCTGTAACCATCCTGCTTCTGGGTGTTGGGTAGTATGAGCATGTGTCTGTGCAAAGCAGAGGGGAGAAAAAAGACTGAGCACATCCCTAATAGGCTAAAGAATAAAATTGAAGGAAGAACCTTGGCCATTAAGAAAGGATGAGAGTGAGCCGCGAGGGCAGAGGAGCATTAGGCTGCCCCGAGATGCAGGAGGGTGGGATGTGAAAATGGGCTGTGGGCTGAGTCGTGGTGACACTTTTGAATATCTCACTGAGTGGCTTCGGGTGCCCTGATGTGCGTTTGAGTCCCCGTCACGTTCGGAGCGTGCAGTGATTTCCTTGTCGTTCGCGTGTGTGGCCTTCCCTATGGGTGCTCCATGAGTATCTTCTGCAGAGCCAGGAGCGTGGTGTGGGGTTAGGTGGGGAACGGGGGGAGCTGGCATCACCCGTTTCTCACGGGGAGCTCTGCTTGGGAAAACAACACAGCGTGACTTGGGACTGTTTCCATCGGGAGTCCGTGCAAAAATGGGAATATTCCTCAAAGCATTACAGCAAACTTCCCTTCTCACCCCCGTTTCTTCACCCGGCAAGATCTTACTTGCAGCCATGTATTGGGGGGGCCATTGGACCTGCTGAGAGGAGCTTTGGTGGCTTCAGAAGAGCCAGAGCATCAATCAGAGACATTTTAATCGTGTGTTTTGTGATCTGCCCATGTTTTCCATCCTGCTTTTAAGCGCAACATCAAGCAGTGGGGCTTGTTTTGGGGAAAAAAAAAAAAAGGCATCTTTCTTTTCTCTCTTAATGCACTGCTTTGAACTTCGCTGGCATAAAGTGCTGTCAAATCGCAAATAATCTAAAACCTCAAGTTATTTTCTTTACCTCCGTGCTCCGCAGGGAGCGAAATCAGCAGCGCTGCTAACGCCACGAGGATTTACAGCATTTGCTCTTTGCATGTATTCCCATGCCCAGATTCCTTCTGCCTGAGCCATGCAAGGCTCTCTTCCCCTGAAGTTCTGCTTTTCATTCTCCTCCGTCTTGCTTCCTATCTTGGTTTTTTTTTGTTGTTGTTTTCTTTTTTTATCTTAAAACCGTTTGAATTTCCTTTTGAGTGTGTCTGCTGGGAGGCATCGCTGGAGGAAAAGGGCGACTGAGAGGAAGGGAGTAAACAAGAGTTTCAGCCCATCCATCTGATGGATAGAGGTGGCTTTGATGGAGGAGATAGCCCTGACGCCAGGCCGTAGCTGCCTACAATGATAGTTGTTAAAAACGCGGCGTATACCATGGAGGGAGGCACTGCAGGACTAAAATATTTTCCTTTCTTCAAAAAGAAAGCTAACAAGCCTGCCTCTGTTCCAGCAGAAAAGATGATTTGGGGGGGGGGGGGGGTAAGAAAGAGAGAAAAAAAAAAAAAGTGGATTTTCTTGTCTGTGCATAAAGGGCAGCGTGGAAAAAAGAGGAAGGGGAAAAAAAAAAAAAAAGAATATTTATTTAAAAGGCAGAGGACATCATGCTTTTCTGCCAGCCGCCCCTGCTGTCTGCTGAGTGGTAGTGGCTGATGGCTGGAGGCGAAACTAATCCTTGGCAGGGGATGAGACACAGCGCAGGCCCCGCGCGTTTGGGGCTGGTGAAGCCCTCGCTTCATGGCGGGGCCTCCAGATGAGTTCATCTTCCCAGGGTTCGGTGGAGCGCGCTGGGAGATAAAAGAAGGGAAAGGAGCCCACCATGGCTGGGGCTGGGGGAGAAGGGGGACCCTGTCTGGAGGCAGTGGCTTCTCAGATGAGCCTTTTTAACCCTCTCCTTTCAAGGTATTTTATTTTGGGCAGGTTGCTTTTTGCAGCCGGTGCGTGGTTTTTAAAGCCATGGCCAGGAAAAGTGGGGCAGAAAGGAAACTTTTAGCTGCGTGACGGCGGAGTTACCTGAAACTCGTGCCCTGGCCTGGTGGAAAAAGTGAGACCGTGGGCTCAACAGGAGCCAGCAGTGTGCCCAAGTGGCCAAGAAGGCCAACAGCATCGTGGCCTGGATCAGGAACAGTGTGGGGAGTAGGACCCGAGAGGTACTGGACCCCTGGTGAGACCCCACCTCGAGGGCTGTGTCCAGTTTTGGGCCTCTCACCACAAAAAAGACATTGAGGGGCTGGAGCG
>JAOQGH010000069.1:39944302-39970713 GCA_025769975.1 Gallinago jamesoni
GTTATGGGGCATTGGAATGGGCTGCCCAGGGAAGGGGTTGAGGCACCATCCCTGGAGGTGTTCAAAAGCCGGGTTGATGTGGTCCTTAGGAATATGGTTTAGTGATTTTTGTCAGGGTTAGGTTGATGGTTGGACTAGATGATCTTTAAGGTCATCGTGATGATCTTTAAGGTCGAACCTAGACAATTCTATGATTCTAAGGAGCAGAAGACATCTCCAAGAGTGCTTTGAGCTGGCAGAGCTCTCACTGCCGGCAGGAGCTGTCACAGGGTGACAGAGATGGAAAGCACATTGGCAGGGGGTTTTGCCCCCCCCCGAGATGTGTGCGTGTATGGATGGACTGAAGCTCATGTCATAAATTGCATGGAAATGATTTTAATAAGGCTATTTTAGGTGCATAGAAGTAGATGGTGGGGTGGGGGGAAAACCCTTCCCCTGCTTTCAGCATGCATGTAGATGGGTGACTTTACCAAAATACTTGCTGGTTCCTGGAAAGCAGGGATGTCACCAGGGATGGTGACACCTACTGTGAGATGTTCTTGTAGAATAGACACTGGTTTCCTCTGGATTCGCTTTCCCCCACATAAAATTTGTAATAAACCTTGGGAAACACCTATTTAAATGTTTATTGCTGGCTATTCCCCCAATTAATTCAAATGTTGGGGAAAGTTGATTTTTGAAGTTATCCCATCCTTGGTCTGTATTGGAATTTCAGGGGCTGTTTCTAAAAAATGTAATAACAAAACCAAGTTACCTAATGGGTATGTGGGGCTTTGGAGAGGTTGGGAGGTTAAACAGATGCAGAGCTCAGTAATTGCTCCCAGCCTCCAGGCCCTGCAGATGGAAAGCTCTGAGCTTGTCTGTAGCCCCCCGCACGGCATCACTCGAGTGGGACCACAGCAAAATTTAGGATTTTTTGAAGAGTCTTGGGAAGGCACTGAGGGCATCTCAACTGCATGATGTCCCAGAGGAAGGATGATTGTGGAAACTGGATGCTGTGGAAGGTGGACCTGCAGATGAAGCTCAGTTGATGAGTACAGCTTCTTTCTCCTGTTGTGTCATTTATGAACTACATCTTGTTTCACCTCTTGAAAGAAAATCTGGAACTGTTGGCCATAGTGCATTTTAAAGAGCAAAATGCCTTGACCTGCGTGGTGGTAGACCAAGGGATGTTATGAGAGAAGGTCAAAAGATTTTCGTCCATGCCAAGCTGTTGATTTCAGGGGTTTGTAGAGATGTAGCTAAGGATGGGCTTGCTTCAACGTTCAGTTAGATGAGACTATTGGGGTCAGATTTGTGTTAATGTCATAAACTTGGCTATCATAATTTTTGCAACTGCTGCAGCAATACTGCAAAGAGGTTCTGAAACTTCTTCTCATTTCTGTCTCATCAAAGCTTCTGGTTTTGGTGGGGATCTTAGCGCATCATGTTGGCACTAGTTTTCTAACCCAGAATTACATTTCAATCTTTTCTTCCTCCCCTAAAACTTCATGTTCACGTGGCTGGTGCTTTGCAAGGCATCATGAGATACCTTGGGAAGAGTGAAGTCCAGTTGTCTTGATGTGCTTGGGTACAATATATTCACCATGTGCTTGCTGAAGAAATCATGACCCTTTTGGAGCAAGTTGGGTTGTACGTTTGACTCCTGGTGATCCGGACACAGGAGATGGTCATTTGAGATAGCAAAGGAAATACAGCTAATGGCCAAAGAGTAAGAATGGGGGGAAAACCCATTGGTTTTGCTAATTTTTGCCGTTAGCAGAGTGCAGCATTAGGATGAGCTTATTATAGAGCGGCTGAGTGGTTTCCACGGAAGATGGTTCGAAGCATGGACACACAAAGACCCATCAGTGCCACTGGGATGTGGTGGAGTGTCCCACCCCACCTCAAGAGCTGTGGCTGGTGGACAGGACCTGGCCCTTGGGGGAAATGAACCCAAGTTTGCCTCATCTGGCTCCAGGATGCCATCATTGATCTGATCAAGGGTCTTCACCCATTTCCCTGCCGTGCAGAACTACTCACTCTGAATTTAAGGGGGACATCTCACCCCATTGTGTTCAGCAGGGCTTTTCCCGTGCCTTTAGGAGGCTCAGGACATCATGATAGGGGGCACAAAGCTGTTGGCTTGCAGGGAAACGTTGTTTCTGTTCCCAGTGGGGTTGAACTGTTTTATTGCTGCAGGGTTTCCTTCCCAATTCTGAGTAAAACGTGCATCAAACCAAAAAGGGGCTGCTGTTGGTGACTGTGCTGGGTCCTAAAAATTATTTAAACAGATGATGGGGGAGAAGGGGGCCAATCTGGCATTTTCAGGGTGGTTTAGACCTGGGCCGGGCGAAGGGGTCGGTGCGAGCCGATGAGCATTGCCCATGGCAAAGAGCATCCCGCTTGCCCAGTTACCCCCTCCCCTTCCCCCACCTCCCTCCCCTTAAATTCGTATGGTTACAACTCAAGTTAAACTCTTTAACAAAGCTGCTCAATTCAAAGATGGTTAATGGGGAGGAGAGACCATTCCCCTCCGGGGTAATTTGAGCCTGAAAAGAAACGGGGCCGTAGGGGCTGCGCTTGAAATCCGGTGCGTCAATAGGGTCTCTGAGGCAAAATAATGGCATCACCCCGCGTGCGAGTTAATGGGACATGATGGCATGAAGGCAGAGGGGTCAGCAGGCCGCGGGCGCGTGATAGATTGTCAGGGAGCTTAATGCCGGGCACGGAGCGGGGCTGGCTCGAAGCAGAGCTCCTTGCTTGAAATCCCAGTGTGATTTCCTGTTAAGCGACGTGGTAGGAGCAGGAACGATGTTCAGCAAGAGGTTAATTGGCCCTCTTTGGGGCTCTTTGAGGGCTCAGAGTTCCCATCTTCCTTCTGGAGGCATCATAAATTCTGGAAGCGTCATAAATGAAACAGATCTCTGGCAGTCTCTGTCCCTCCTGTCTTTCTTGAATGTAATTCCTGGAAAGAAGAGATGTTTCTCATTGTTCTGGAGAGAGTTCCAGTGGCTTTGTAGGAGGACATGTATAGCTCATCGCATCTACTCCCCCTTGGCATGAAATGCCTCCTCAGATTCCATGTTCCCCGTGGGAACATCAGCACCGCTGTCAAAGAGTATTACATAGCAGAGACAACTGTCAGGTCAGTCATCCAAGCACTTCGTGGACATCTCCTGTGTTTCAGCTCAACACAAGTTGGCCTCTGAAAATGGGGGGACCCACCAAGCTCAGGGGTGCAGTGTTACAGTATCCGTGCCGGCTCTTGGTGTGGTAGACATGCTCATATCTTGAGTGCACAGGGTCCTGTCTGCTGGACGCAGGATTGAACCTTAAATTAGAGAGAAAAAGAGGCATTGAGCTCCGTGGGAGCTGGTGGGTGGTCTGTTGAGTCGCTAGCCTTTGCTTGAGCCTTCTTGGTGGCATTTGACATAAGTGAAGACAAGCTTTGGACCGGAGATGGTCTTTGGGTTGAGCACAAGCTTTGGGTTGGAGTTGGGCTTTGGGTTGAGCACAAGCTTTGGGTTGGAGATGGGCTTTGGGTTGAGCACAGGTTTTGGGTTGAACACAGGTTTTGGGTTGAACACAAGTTCAGTTCCCACGTGAACAAAGCCAATGGGTGGGAAGAGCCATTTGCTTACCCTCCATACCTGTCTTTTCCCAGGTGGTCACAGCAAACCCTGACTTCTCCTCTGCTTTCTCCCACAGATGCCAGTACGTCGCCCGATGCCGTGAAGAGGAGCCATTGGTGCAACGTGGCCTATTGGGAGCACCGGACGCGCGTCGGCCGCCTCTACACAGTGTACGAACAGTCTGTCAGTATATTTTATGACCTACCTCAAGGAAACGGCTTCTGCCTTGGACAGCTAAACCTGGAAAACAGGAGCGAGACTGTGAGAAGGACTCGAAGTAAAATTGGCTACGGGATTTTACTTAGCAAAGAACCGGACGGTGTGTGGGCTTACAACCGCAGCGAGCATCCCATCTTCGTCAACTCCCCGACACTGGACATCCCCAACTGTAGGACTTTGATAGTGCGCAAGGTGATGCCGGGCTATTCCATCAAGGTGTTCGACTACGAGAAGTCCTGCCTCTTGCAGCACACGGCCGATCTGGATTACGCCGACGGGCCCTACGACCCCAACAGCGTGCGGATCAGCTTCGCCAAAGGCTGGGGGCCGTGTTACTCGAGACAATTTATCACGTCGTGTCCTTGTTGGCTGGAGATTTTACTCAGTAACAACCGGTAACGGTCAGCCTCCCATGAAAGGAAAAAAAGAGAGAAAAGACACAGACTATCCCAAATATCATCTACCTAGATTTAATATAAAGTTTTATATATTATATGAAAATATATATTATACTTGTAATTATGGAGTCATTTTTACAATGTAATTATTTATGTATGGTGCAATGTGTATATGGACAAAAAACAGAAAATGCACTTTGGCTTATATAATTCTTTCAATACAGATTTTTTTAAAAAAAAGAAAAATTATACAGCAAAAATAGGAGAAAGCCCTAATTTTGATGTATGGTTTTTTGAAATATTATTAATACCCAGACAAAAAGCTAATACCAGTCACTCATTGATAATAAAGTATTCGCATTATAGGGGGGGGATTTAATTGTCTTTTTTTCCCCCCCCCCGACTGAAGCCTGCAGCAGTGTCTGCTCAGGCGCCCTGCAGCCAGGGGGGGTTTCCAGAGGGGTGACCACTGTCTCCCATCTCAGCCAGGACCCTTAGAAAAACAGTAAATGAGTTGCCGGAAGGCTACAGTTGTGTCTCCAAGAAGAGGGTAAACGAGGACAATTTGAGAGCTGGGGAGCAAACGGAGAAGGAAAGTCTCCCATCGCTGTTCTTGCTCAGGGCTCTCTGGTGTGATCTCTCTGGTAACACAAAACATGATGGGGACGTCCTGAACGTGAGCGTGCACGTTCACATTTCTGCAAATTGACGGGTACCAGTGCAAACTGATGGGTGTTAGTGCTGGTGGGAAGTGCAGAATAGACCACGCGGCCCTAAAAGCTGCCCAGTGGCACCAGTTTGCATTACCAGCCTTGCACTGGGATTTTTCCCCCAGTCCGGTACCTCCCAGACGTGTTCAATGGTTGAGAAACAAACGGTGGTTTTCAACAACTCATGGCTGGGTGGATCCTCATTTGGAGACACCATAGTATCTCTCTGAATTGGGGGAACCTCTCCAGTAACTTTGGAGGTGAGCTGGGTGAGTTGCATTCAAATTTGTCCCGTTGCTCTCCCAGTCTGTCATCCAGGCAATAAACTGACAGAGAACGGTTTGGGAAGGATATATTTGCTCTCGGAAGCAGTTGCAGCCAGAAGAAGTCTTGGTCAAATGAGCTTCTCCCAGCTGATTTACTCTTTTTGGAAATCCTGGATAAAATCAGGCCCTTTGCTGACTTCCACGTGAGCTTCGTTGCTGTCAGCGCTGGAGCACCCACGCGCTTGCAGGGGCAGGTTGGACGTTGTCTGGCCTCGCTTGGTTAATGGAGTTATTTATTGCCGGTGACGAGTGTTGCCAAGTCCTAGACTTGTGTTACAAATCCCCATACATTCGATTTTCATAAAGTCCCAGCCTCTGGAGTCCGGTGGCTGCAGAAGGACCTCAGCTTTCAGGGTTTAAGAGAGGATGTTTGTGTAGACCTTGTATTTGCAGAGAAAAACATGCAGCAAGACCCCTCCAGTGGCTCAAAACTGGCTGAGGGAGTAAAATAGGACATGAAGTGCCCATAAAAAAATGGGTCGTGCATTTTGGCAACTGGACTTGGTGTTTCTGCAGGAACCAGGAGCGAGGATGGGGATGGTGGGGGGACCCCATCCCACCGGGGAAACGCACAGACCTGGGGTGGACATCGGGGAGAGACACCAGCAGGGAATGTCACAATGACATTTCCGCAGTCGTTTTTCAAATCATAACCATACTTGATATTTAATTGGGACCACATTGGTTGAGTTCATTCAGCATCGGTATTAATACTTGACATAATTAATTTTTGTTTTTGTTGTAGCCGCTGTTGTCAGAGAACAGTGTCAAAACATGTCACTATCGTTTAAAGCCAGCTTTCAAGAGCTTTGTGGGGGTGTTTTATCCCCTTTGGCTTAGGTTCGGTGTGTCCTGCCATACCACCTACATCACTCACTCGGTCACTTCCACGCAGCCGGTCAAGACACCATTTTTATGTTTTGGCTTTTTTTTTTTTTAAGGAGATTTTTTTTGTTAGTACCATCCTCATTTTAGCTGGGAAAAAGCAGCCCAAAGCTGAGTTGCTTCTCCCTGCTTCCTTCCCTCCTCTTTCCTGGCATTTCCCACCACCACCCAGAAGGTTTGGCATTGGTATCCATCTCAAGCCAGCTGCTGCCTTCCTCCCTCTCCTCCTCCTCCTCCTCGCCTGCACGCACAGACACAGCAGTGCCATGATTTGCCGCTTTCTATCAGCTTCTTCTGTATTTTGGACTAAAACAGCACCAAGGATGGACATTTTTATTTGCTTTTATGGCTTTTATACCATCTGCAAAAGGCCTCACCCCAGTGCCCACAGAAGCTGATGTTCACGTGCTGGTGTTTTTCCCTGATATGACTGGCACTTGCAGAGTGGCTGGGCTGGTTGGGCACCTTTCAGCTCCATTCCAGGTTTGCATCAGCAAAAGGATTTTATTTTTTTTTGTGGGTTGAAATTTGAGCGTTAGCTTTGGGATTTCCCTTGTGCAATTCACTGATTGTGCTTAATTTTTCCTCTTTTTTTTTTTTTTTTTTTTTTTTACTACTCATGCACTTCCCCAGGAATAAATCTGGAGTTTTATTTTGGTTGACAGCAAGGCTTTAAAGGGAATAAAAAAGGATTTTATGGTGAGGCAATGAAATAAGTCATCAAGTAGTCTTTTCTGCCCCATTTCTTCCCTTTAATGCTTTACTGTAATCATTCAAACTTAGGACCCTTTAAAGAAGCTTTAGGACTTCCAAGCAATTGAACTCCACACTGGACCTTAACGAAGCCCAGCTGAAGCCTTCTCAGTGTGATCCCTCGCATTAGGTTTTTGACCCTTGGGGGCTGTTTGGTGACCAAGTTAACCCTCGGGGTGGCTGTGGGTGGAGGGCACTTCCATTAGGGAAAGGGGAGATATTTCCCTGCCGGGGTTTCTGGGAGCAGCTGTGCATCGTTAGGTTTTGCTGATGGCCCAATGGGTCTCTCATGTGCCTGCACCCACAGCTGCTGGTGTTTACTCATCAGCCCCTATAAAAACAGGATGGCTACAGCCCCCTCCCCTCTGGTCAGCCTTCTGAGATCCTCCAAGTGCTGCTCCTTCTTTCTGGAACATTCTGGTCTTCTAACAGGTAAGTGGTATGTTCTCTATTTTTGTTCCTTTAATGTGGGGCGGGGTTATGTTATTTTGAAATGAAAGCATCCCCTTGGCAGGAGGGTGCTGGGGTGTTTCCACCTGGGCTGAGCTCCTGATGCTCTGGATGCCCTGATGCTGGGGTTTTGTGTGATTGCTCTTGAGCTAGAGCTGGTTTAGCTTTGTCCTGGGAAGGCTACTGGGTCACCTGTGTTCATGCTTTACCACTGGCTGCTTTTTTGGAGGGATGTGTTGGGCAGTGCCCCAGGGAAGTTTTTTTTCCTGTAGTAGGACACCTCTGGTGCATCTATGGGGGGGTCAAATTGAGCTAAGGAGCTGGTTGTGCCACCACTCAGTAGTGGGGCAGGGTCCCTGTGGCACCCCCTCAGCCCTTCACGGTCAGAGGAGACATGGTGGCAGCAAGTCCCTGAGTAAAGATGTCTTTTCACACATGGAAGGGCTTCAGCAATGCACCCACCTTGGGGTTCACTCCAACTCATCAGGTATTTGTATGGAGAGGTCATGGTTTTGTTGTAGGGTGGGGGTGTTGTGTGGGGTTGGTGCCTCAGCTGATCTTAAGCTGGTGAGTCTCACCCCTCCAAGGCAGTGACTCCTCAGGTGGAGCTTCCCCAGACCAAATTTCCTTGTCAATGAGGAGTAAGATCTTGATCCTTGCAGAAGAGCCCCAAATGAATGGTCTGACTCACTCTGGCTGCTTTATGCATCATCTGTGGAGGTGGTGGGACATGGAGATGTTCTAAGGTGTTGCTCAGGTAGTGAAACCTGCTGGACATCTTCATCTGTTGGTGCCAGAGCATTGATAGAGGCTGGTTCCTTGTGGTCTTATGGGTGCAACCAAGAGCTTGAAGGCTGCACAGTCTGTTTCTGACTTCCCTGTGCTAAATACACCTAAACTCTGCTCGAGTGGAAGTCCTTAATCAGTAATTCTAGTACGGGACCTGAGTCCTTACAGGCTTTGATTTGTGGAGTGTGTTTATTTGACAAGATCTGCATTTGGGTAATACTGCATTTTAAAAGAGTCTGTGCAATAGGCTGACGAGAAGGAGCCAGATGCTGCTGGTAGGTCCCAGAGGCTGCTGTTGTTCATTGCTATTATGACTAAGAAATATCTCTTACTACCCAGAATAGAAAATAAATTAGTGCTAAAAGGAGCCACGTTCAGCTCTTCTTAAATGGAGGCTGGGATCCCTTGGTGGCACAGGTTTTGCCACAGTTCTATCGAGTCTGTTGGTCTCTGGAGCACAATCCTTCTTGGGATTTTATCTCCGCAATAAAAGTGCGTGGGACTTGTTCAAGGCACAATTAGGAGCTGAATGTTGTGTCCCACACACACGCTGGCAAGAACAAAGGGGGAAAAAAAAAAAATCACTGTTGGTGTGGATGAAGGAGCTGGAGGTGTGCCCTGGGTTGTGATGCTGCTTGACTTTGTGGTCTCTGTAGATAATGGAACATCTCCAGCTCTTTCTTTGGGATGGGAATTATCATTTTAACGCGGCAATGGAGTTGTGCTGAAGTGCACATACGTGTACCTCTGCTGCCCAAAATTTGAATGGGTCCTAAAGCCAGTGTTGTGGCTGTGTCTGTCTTCGAGGCAGTGAGTGGGATTCAAGTGGAGGAAGAGCTTTAGCAGCTGCCCAGGACATTGTGTGGTCTGATCTCTGGGTGCCCCTGAGGGGTGTGAATTGAGCCTTGCGGTTGGTTTTGGGTTTTTTTTTTTCTGACAAATGTGAGGACCAAAAATCAAATGTCTCTTCCAGGTGAACGGCCCCGCAGAGGGATGTGGCTGCAGGGATGGGGCTGGGGACTGTGCAAAACTGGTGCTGTGAGCTTGGTGAGTGGGGCTGGTGGTGAGTCCACTGCTCCCTGGTTGCCCTGGCTGGTTTTTAAGCTCAGTTTTTTAAGAATCTGGGTGTGGGTTGGCTGCAGAGCTGTGCTGGGGGGGCAAAAGAGATCATAGTGCTTTCCCTGCATCATGTCCCTCTTGTCCCTTGTCTGAGCCGTTTGGGAGCAGGAGCTGCCTCGTGGGTCAACATGGATCTGGTCTGACCAATGGCCAACATGGATCACAACTTTCCTAGAGAGCAAAAACAGCATTTCACCCCCATTTCCCCTCACTTGAGGCGGACTGGGCTGCTGAATCCAGCAAGCCCCCGGGAAGGGAGGTGTGCTGGGGTGGGATGGGGGGCAGCATGGCATTGCAACAGGGTCTGCGGCATCCCTTGGTGCTGGGTGGGTGGCATCCCAGGGCTGGTCCCTGCAGCTCCTGTCCCAGCACCAGCATGTCGAGACTAGCTTCAGGAGCCTGAGACGCAGTGGTTAACTGTGGAGCATCCAGAGTTATTTCCTGTAAATAACTTCTTTTGCTTTCCTCAAAGGTCTTATTTTCCGTTTGGTGCGTGATGAAGCATCGCTTGCTACTTTTGTGGATAATCCTTTCTATATTCCTGATTTATGTATGTCCTGGTGCGATGCACAAAGTAGCATCTGTACTATATACACTGTGGGAACAACCCAAAATCGCTCTGAAACTCGACTGGCTTACAATTATATTGGATTCTATTAAATTAAAACACATAGCACATATATTACACAATAAACCACAGCTATTTCATGGATCAAATTAAGTTTTATTTGGGCAAATTACAACCTTTCTTACAGTTGGGCCTTTGTAAAACCATTCCTTTTTAATAAAAGCAGGCATTTTTGGCAAATGCTCTTAAAGTGTGCATTCCCAATAATTGCATATACTGTTGCTATTCTTTCTGGGATATATGTGGCTAATTATCTTCTCCTATTTAGGATAGGTTCAAATGAGCAGTATCTTCCCTTTCCTCCTCCCCCACACCTCCCTTCTGCTGGAATTTCTTATTGCTTTCCATTTTTATTAGCTTGGCTATGGAAGTCGGCAGGGAAAAAAAAATCTTCTCCTCGTTAAAAGCAGGAGTGCCTTTACCGGAATTTTGGGGGGGAAATGTGACTCTCGCAGCCACCCTCCGGCCCCAGCTCGAGGGGATGCGGGGCTTGGGGGACAAAACTGAAAACAAACCTCTGAGAAGCGGGATGAAACGTGGTGTGTGCATGAGGGGGGGGCGTAAAATGCATCCCGTTCGTGGAGGCTCCTTATTAAATAAAGTGCTTTTGTTTCTGCTACAGCCTTTTCCCCGCACAGGGACGGCAAGGAGCATGTGAGACAGCGTGCCAGACCCTGTGAAATGTCTTTGGGGATTGCTCATCCTCACGCAGGCTTTGCTAAAATGAACTAAGTGGCTCAAAAATTGTGGGGAGGGAGGGAGGGACAGACAGGGTGGCTCGCTCCTACGTTTCCTTAGGAAACTCGGTTAAAAAATAAACGCCATCAGCTGCTCTCTGGTTTTGAGAAGTGCTGCTCTGCTGTTTTTCCTGCCTCTTGCTTTCTGTTTGCTGTTGGGCTGGGCTTAAAGCTACTGATATTTTTCTGGGATTGGGTTTTTCCCACAGTATTTTCAGCCTGGAGCAGGAAACGGAGGAAATGTCTGAAGTGCAGCCTTCCTTGGGTAGCATCGGTGCGACTCCTAGACCGGGGAGACAGAGATAGAACAGAGTCAGCACCAAGCTGCCCCATTCCTGAACGTGTGGCTCCAAAGACCTCTTTGAGCAAATTTTTTGGCTGGTATTTCCTTACACAGCAGCACCTCTGGGTGTGGGCAGGGTGCTGGGTCCCTTCGCTGGGTGGGACAGGGAGGATGGAAGTGTCGCTGTAGAAGTCCTGGCACATTACATAGAACTTCAAAGCTGTTTTTGTCAGCTTTCCAAATCCTTCTGGGCAGCATTGTCAGAAGATCAAGAGCTATTATTTAGCCTCCCAAATCACATCTGGATGCTGTTTATGGGATTGTGTTCAGCACGATTGCGTCTACGGGAGGGGGTTTGCGCTGGCAGTGGGAACTGGTTTTGGGGCTGCCAGATGTGTCTTCTGCCAGGGTCCGTGGACCGGTGGTGTCTCCCCATCCTGCTCGCAGCCTTCAGTCCCAATAAAGGCTCCTTGGGGCTAATAGTTTCCCTGTTTACTTCTGCTGTAAAGTGTTTGCTGAGAGGTTTCTCATCTGCCTGTTGGTGCTTCTCAGCCCCTTCCCTCCACAGCTCCCTGGTACCTGACAGCCCTGTGGGTGCAGGCAACCTTGTCACCCTCCAGCTGCCAGTTTGAGCTGGGTGACAAGCTGATGGCCCTGTGACCTATTGGATGGGACTACCTGGGCCCTCCACGGTTGCTGTAGAGGGTGTGACATCCACCTGTGACACAGGGGAAAGAGGAAATTGGATTATTCTGTCCATATAAAAGACTCCCAGAGATGTTTTTATTGATTTTTTTTTTCAAATAATAGATTTAGAGCATCTCTGACCTGTTGTATGGCAACGGGGTTGCCCATTGCCAGTGCTAAGTAGTGTGTGACACCGGTGCAGAAGACATTGACATCTGCTCAGTCTCCCGTGGTGGGGCAGGAACCAAATGAAATGGCTGCAAAACACTTCCAGTGTCCTGCCTGTGTGACTGCAGCGTTGGGGGACACTGGGGACTGTGTGGCTGTGCCAGTCAGTGATGGGAGGTCACAGACCCCAGAGCATGCCCTCCAGCCTGGGAGAAAACATGGGTGGGAGAGAAAGGGAAGAGTCCCCAGAGCATCTGTTGCAGCCTGGTTGGGGGTTTTAGAGGGAAAAGAGATTCTGTGCCTTGCCACTGGTTGTCTCTTCTATCCAAAATCCATCCCTTCTATTACCTTTGGACTTGGGCTGTAAGTTTGAAGCTGGATGATGCTCTCTATCTTGGCACTGGTTTGAGTTGGGTTGTGGTGGCTTTTGGGACATGAGGCTTTACAGGCAGGTGGTGGGGAGCTAACTGAAACCCCGGGCTGCAGCTAACCACCACCACCATCTGAAAGGCTTTGTGTGGAGCATGCGCTGTGCCTTCTCCTGTGGCAGCAGGGATATCTGACACGCTGCTGTGTTCACTTTTGGGATGCAGAATCGAAACCACAACCTATTTCGGGGGGGAAGATATACAATGAGTGCAAAGTGCCTTCTCCTGAAGGACACTTGGCGGGGGGAAGGGTGAGAAGAAAACCCTCACTAGTCTCTGGAAATTGCTTTCCTTCCTCTTCTCCTTCCAAAACAGCATAATTAATAGAAATAAGCTTCACAATGCTGTTAATCTTGAAGGTCTTGTATGCCAAGCTTGAACACGCAGAGCTCAACTGAGCAGGCGCTGAGCACTGGGAATGGTTAATTATTACCCAAACGGTGTCTGAGTTAGTCTGAAAGGATTGAAGAATTATGAAACTGTAACGAGGGAGGCCCATTCTTGGCAAAGGCTTACATGAGTCAAATGCTGGGGAATTCAGCATGTTTTTCTCTTTCTTCTGAGGACTTTGTAAGTCAGCCGATGGTCCAGATTGCATGGTGGGGATTGAGTGAGACCATCGGTCCAGGGGAGCTGATGCTGTAACAGCTTCTGCAGTTCTTCTGTCACAGCAACTGTTTAAAAATAGCTTTGAGTCAATAATTAACCCATTGTTACTTAAAAATCCCAAGAGTGTGAATTTCTGGATACAATGGCTTGGTGCTGGATCTGTAGGATGTGTTTGGCACTGCTGCAGCTGGGACCTTGC
Organism: Gallinago jamesoni; assembly: GCA_025769975.1. Classification (NCBI taxonomy): domain Eukaryota; kingdom Metazoa; phylum Chordata; class Aves; order Charadriiformes; family Scolopacidae; genus Gallinago; species Gallinago jamesoni. The sequence continues at coordinate 39,957,305 of JAOQGH010000069.1, forward strand.
AGTGGCCCTTCTCTCTGCTCACCTCTGCAGTGTTCTTTCTGTAGTATTTAGGCCCACGTATGTACAGTTTTCCCAGGGAAGAGGTCTTCTTTCCCATGGAGAGGTCTTCTTTGGCCCTGGAAGACCAAGAAAAAAGTTAAAACACCTCAAAGGTTTTGGCAGAACCCCCTTAGTTTTTCTGTTGAAAATCTGAGTTCGGCAAAGTTGTCCTTTCTCATCTTCAGACCACATGTGGTCCATGTTTGGTTTCTTCTAGATCTTAATGTGTTTGTGCCTACCTAGGAAAACAGAAATCGTGGTGCCTCAAGAGGTTCTACTTACTCCACTCCTCTGGGTGCTGTGGTCTATGCATGAATGGTTGGGGTTCAGCCTCTTCCAAGCAGGATTTCAGTCCAAAATCGCATGGCAAACTGGTGGAGGTGAACAGTCGTGTCAATGGAAAGTAGTCTCTAAAGGTGATGTTCTGGAGCACTCTGATCTTCTCGTCTCCAGCTTGGTTCATTTTCTCCCAGTTCAGATCTTTGAAGTATCATAAATAAAGCTGGAACCTGAAGCATATGATGGTTTAGAAATCATTACCCATGTCCCTGATGTTCCTCTTCAAGCTGACCTAAGGACCCCAGGGTCCCCCCAGTTTCTCACTGGGCTCCCCCAGTCCTGACTGCTGTGAAGCAGAGGAGGCTCCCTGCAAAGTGACACTCTTAGGGAGTTGAACCCTTGGCATGGGAAACTTTTTTCTTCCTACAGATGTTTTTCCTCAGTTCTACTGAAACAAGTTAAGCATGTGGAAATGCCTTCAGCCTTCTAATATTGGGGGTTCAATGCCTTTCTAAAATGTCCCTCATGCTGCTTTCCCTGTGCTCATCTGGTTTTTAGCTGCTTCACTTGCAGCTTTTCGAGGAACCAGATGGAGGTAGATGGTCAATAAAGCTGTTCTCCTTTGCTTAAAACATCTCCCACCAGGAAAGTCCCTGCTGAGTTGTCTCTCTGCTGCGTGCAGTGAACTGCACAAGATTCCCCTCTGGTCACTGCTGCTGGTATTTCATAAAGGCTAATCCTCCATCTCCTCCAGTGAGTTGTGTGTTTGCAGAGTAATCCCCTCTAGGACCTATGCTCTGCTCCAGAAAGTGGCTGGAAGGAACCTTTAATGTTGCTGATCTAAAATACTGAAAACTGCTGTTTCCTCATGGATACGCGTAGTCCTAATGACAGGCTGCTCGGGGGCCTGGTTGGAGCCTCTTGAACAAGCCAAGGAACTGTTTCCTTGGAGAAACACGGCTTTGACATCTGGAGTCTGCCTCCATGGGTTAGGATACTTGGCAAGGGGAAGCAGAAAGGGCTTCAGCTGCCTGAGATGTCTCAGTTCATTGGTGAGGCTTTCCTCCTCTTTAGGTTGGAGACAAACACCATGAACTGATGTAAAATGAAGGCATGGGTTACTACAGCAGGAGACAAGTCCACTTGTATCTTCTATGATGGGTGGTGTCGGGAGCAGGATGTCTGGCTGGGACGGAGCTTGCTGTGTGACCTGTGATGTGTGTGTGGTGATGAGCTAATGAGTTGGGTCAGCAAGATGTTAGCACCACCAAACTCGGATCATCTGGAAGGTTTCATGTGTGAACTGGAGGGTGAACTCTCAGAGAAGTATCCAAACTATTTCTCCAGAGAAAGGACACCCATAATGCTCTCATGAACCAAGAACTCCGTGGTCTTGTAGCACTGGTTTTCTTGTCTGTCCCTTCTGCTTTAAAAATCATGAAGGAACTGAAGTCAGACCCTGAATAGTTTGAAGAACGCACTGCTTTGTGGTTTTCACTTTTAGCTTGGTCTAAAAGGTGCAGTCTTGCAAATTGTTTCACTTCCATCAGATCAGTATTTTCTGATCAAGTATTTCTTTGCCCAGCTGTGAAGGCCAGGTTTGGGGTTCTTCTAAGAAGTCCTGGGTTGTGTTTGATTTTTGGTTTTGTTTTTTGTGTTCTCTGCTTTTTGCTGTTTCCTCCGCTTTCGTCTCCGGGGAAAGGTCTGTGGGTTCTGTGCAGAGTTGCCACTTCTAGTTTCTCCTGTCTTGTGATTGAGATGGCAAAATGGAGGTTCCACTTCCAGTGGGCTCTCATTAATAAAATGAGTATAACTTATTTCTGTTATGGGCAGCCAGCACCTACTAATTTTGCTTTGGAAATAACTGTTTATAACTTCATGCTGTGGCCTGCTGCTTGTGCCCAGGTCCTTCACTCGGTGCAAGGCATTGCTGGAGCTCTGCTTTGCTCCTTTGGGGCCTGAGAGCATCTTCCTCTGTACCTGGGGTTTGGAGATGAGGTGTCATGTCCTTACCATGGGTTCTTTACAGTACTTTTATGGGCATTTTTATGGTGTCCTGCACGTAAACCTCCAGCAGTTCCTGTAGGGAGAACTTCTTTGCAGGATTGCAGCCCTCCATTCATGGAGGGAGACCTTAGCCGTCTTTTCTTTCAGCTTCCCAGTTTTATCAATCCCTGAAACCTGACACATTGCCCAGCTGGGTTCAGTAGGCAGTCCTCAAATAAGCAGGACTTGTGCTGTGGTTGGTGTAAATAACCTATTAAACTGCAGTAGGTGTGCAGTAGCTTCCTTGGGCAGGAAGCTTCTCAACTGAGGTGACTTTAGGTGTGTGGTGCCCTGATGGGAACTGACCTCAATATTACTTTTCTTTAAAAAAAAAAAAAAAAACAAACAACAAAAACAAAACCAACACCCAAAACCTTGATAGCCATGTCCTTGAATTCTTGCATTAGTAAATATTTCGTGAAAATGCACGTGCAATGATTTTGGAGGTGGCCCAGATGGTTGTAGCTTTTTACTTTGAAACTAGGCAAGCTGAAATGAAACTTTGAGAAGGTTTTTGATATCAGCTTACAGTTCATAAACTTTGGTTTGTTAAATGTAAAAGAAAGCTGTGAGGTAGTGTTTTTTTTTTTAATGTGATGTTGTGCAACATGTTTTCTTCAAGACAAGTGATGGTGTGTGGAGGGAGAGGTGGGAGGCTGGAGCTGGTCCTTGAGTAAGACTTGGGCGATCCTCCCTCTCTCATGAACCTACACCCCACGGTGTGTTTGAGCTGATTTAGTACAAGGCACCAGAGAAAGGGAAACAAATTTAAGGCTCACAAAGCCTCTGGTCATCGCCTCCTGGAGCAGCAGTCCTTGAGTCAACAGAAAACATCTGCAAAACAATCCTGCAATCTGCCATGTGGGCAGGAAAATGGTAGAGGGAAATGTAGCAGATGAACTTTCAAAGCTCAGCCTGCTTTTTACATGGTTGTCAATGAAAACTGCTGGAGCAACGTTGAACAAGATGTTCCCTTGTTTTTAAAACACCTCTGGGATTATTGTTCTGAGACGAGCTGGGAAATGTTCTGTTGCCTCCTTTTCTAGACCTGCTGCTGGTAGTGTGCCCGTCGGGTGGACCAGGTAGAGGGGAGGACCACTGCACTGTGGTGAGATGTGGGTTTGAGCTGAAGTTTGGGTAGATTTGGGTTGTTACTTGGGCAGTTAATCCACTGCCACTTTGCTGCACAGCCTCATTTGCTCCGTCCTGACTTATGCCCAGGTTGGTCTGGTGTCCCCAGGCACAGTGCGGGTGACACCACCACACTGGGGAGCACCAGTGTGAGCCCTGAGCTCACCATGCAGTTGCACTGGTGTTGACAGGCTGGGTGAACCCGAGGGACTGTGACTTGTTGTCCCTCTGTGGCGTTGCTCTACCACCATAGAGGATGTTTCTGAGCACTGGGAAGTTCCTCTGGGAAGGCTGGTGATACTGAGCCCCCTCCCTGCCTGGCCCCAACATCCATCCTGGTTGAGCAACGTGGATCCAAGGTCACCCCCCTTTGGGGTTCTGACCAGGCGCTCCCACTCCTAAGAGGTCACTTGTGCCGCAAGCGGAAAAACAGTGCAGCAAATTGTAGCTTGAGTTGCTTTTTCCATTAAAAAGAAAGGGAGGGAGAAGGATCAAAATCAGCCCCCTGTCCCCACAAATCCTACCCTTGTCTCGGAGTATTAAAAACATCCTGGAGCTGAGACCATGCGTATGCTCCTCAACATTGAAGGAGGATTTCTGCCAAGACACTGACCCCTTGTGGATTTTGCAAATGTCTTTGCATCTCTTTTTCTCTTCTAAAGGCAAAAAAAAAAAAAAAAACCCAACCAAATCCCCTTTCAGACCTTCTCTTGGTCCCTTGCAATCCAGAGCTATCGGAAGATTTATTATTAAACGGAGGCTCCAGGGTGATTTATGAAATTACAGCTGAGCCATATTGTGCGCTGGTTACAAATTGCAAAGATATTCCATGGGACATAAGCTCCAACGAGCGCGGGATATATTACACTGCGGGGAAAAGGGGAGCTTAAAACCAGCTGGCCGACTGTAACAACTACAGCCCCTTCTCTTTGATGAGAAGATGATATACATCTGGGTTTAATACAGAACATGATGGACTGACACCGGGTTTCAGAATATCTTATACAAACTGGATAATTTTTACTTGTATGTGTGTGTTTTTTTTTTCCAGAGCTGTTGCACCACTTTATTCAAAGCTACATTCCTTTTTCCTGTTGTTGCTTCACGTGTTAGCGACTCCTTGTTCAACTTTATAAAGTGCTGGGGGTCGTTTCTCGCCGCTTTCCAGAAGAAGGGTTTCTCCTCACTCTTTGAGCGCGCACAGCGAGCGCGAGGGCTTGAAGAAGGCGATGCTGCAGTTCCATATGTGGAATCGCTGAGCTCAATTGGCTACCTATAAATATACCCCAGATGTTAATAGGAAAAAGGAAACTGGAATGCATTATCAGGAAGGATGTGTCTTCTTGGGAGTAAATCCCTCCCATGGAGACCCCTCCTCTAGCTGTTAATGACTGCACTTCTCCAGGAGAAGTCATCTGTGAGCCCTGTTGTGGTGGGTGCACTCTGGGGGGGGTGTGATGTGTATTAAGGACACCCTCCCATCAGTTGGAACTCCTCGTGAGCCAGACGCCATGGTGGTGTTGCTCTGAAGATGACCCCAGTGAAGCTGGACTGGTTGATTTTGACAGCCTCTGGTCTAAAAGTCTGCCATCCTGAAAGGCAGGTACTGGCCAGGTCTTGGTAGCCCATAAGTGGGAGGAACTGATGAATTTACAGGATCCCTTTCAAGAACTTTGATCCAAGAGAACAGCAAGGTTTCTGCATGAGCGATCTCGCCTTTCTGGCTTGTTAGGAGGCCCATGGTATTTTTATTTAACTTTCTTGTTTGGGTAGCAAATAATTTATCAGTGATTTTGTTCACTGGCCTGGTTGAGTGTAGCTCTTAGATCTGACTTCTGTTGTGAGTATTTAATGGCAAGCCTAGAATTTCTTATGGTTTTGGTTTAAATTTGCTGTTATGAATAACTAATCTTGACATGCCTATTTTCCAGTAAATAGTCCTTAAAGTCTGAATGCAAATAACTTTGCTTTGGTCTTCCCAAAACTTTACAGACTCTTTTCATGGTTCCCTGCCCCAGCATTCCTGGAAAGCACCAATAAATATCTACTCAGAGTAGAAATCTTGTTTTCTAGTAAAATTTCTAGTAGTTGATGGCAGAAGTACTTCCATTTCCCACAACCAACCACTAGCCCCACAGTTTTGGGAAGGAGCAGGTTGCATCCTTCCTGCTCCACCTCCAGTCTCTTGTGTCTGTTGTAGTTGTCCCTTGGGTAGATGCAACCTCCCAAGCTGAGCTCCTCACCTTGGAGCTCAAAGGGGCAGAATTTTGGAGAATAGTCCCTGTTGGGAGCTGCTAGTGATAGTTGTGCTTTATCTCATTTGTGGGCCAACCAATGGATGGAAAAGTCATTGCTCCTCAGGGGTTGGCACGACCCAGCCTGCTCCCAGTGCTGGCTCCAGGCCAGGACACTCCAGCTCCTAGAAGATCCCGTTTCAGTCACCTTTTTAGGATTCTTTGGGCCAAAGTGTGCTTTGATGTCTGGCAGTTTGGCCCCTGGCACGCCCCGTGGTCCGGCCTGGGAGAAGCCCTGGGAAGACAAAGCATAAACCATGAATTTCTGCAACACCAGGCAATCCTGGCTGAGCCTCCCCGCTGTAGCTGGGTTACGAAACAGCGGCATGGCTTTCTCTGAGATACTAATTAGGGATGGACAAACCAGAGGGAAGAAAATAAGAAATCCCTTTGCACTCTTTCTGAGGTTAAAGAAAGTTCAGCTAACTTTCTTCCTCCCCCCTCCTGTTATTTTTCCCTTCAGTGCAGGCTCTTCTCATCCAGGTTCCAGCAGGGTTGGGATGTGGAGCTGCTGAAGCACTGGGGGAGGCTGTAGCTGTCGCTGCAGGATTTCCAAACCAGGCTGAAACAAGCCAGTAACATAAATCTGAGAGTGCCTGTGTGACTTGGAGCAATCCCGATACTGCAGTGCTCCTGGGTCTCCAAAGAGAATAAACTGAAGCATCGCGTATCTAGCAAAGATCTGGATGTTGTTCAGGGTAGCAGATCCTCTTTAGATCCCCCTTTCGCAGGGGAGTATGGTGCTTGGAGGGGTATGGTGGTGCTTGGTTGGAGCTGCAGGATTGCTGTGGTCACCCAGGGTGTGGTGTCTGGTCGCTATGTCCATAGGCTGAAGGTAGCCTTGCCTGGGATGCGTCCCTAAGCTTTACAGATTCCTCCTGCAGCTGCTCTTGGTGGTGTTGGTGGGCTTTGTAGGGTCAGGTTAATGGTTGGACTCTACCTGAAGACTCTTTTCCAACTTAAATGATTCTACAGATCCTTCCGTGGTGCAATGAATGCTTACAAATCCTTCCTGCGCTGTTGACGTTCCCTCTTTGCGACTCACTCAATGTAGAAAGCGAGCTTTCTAAATAAATAATAATAAAAAGCAGCGTGGGTAAATTAACACGCACCAGTGCCTGTGTCTTTGGCTGAGCTCTGCTCATCTCCTCTTCCACCGGAGCCTCTTCCCACAGACCTCCCAGCCACAACATGCTCTCCCAGTGCCGGCTCGGGGTTGAAGCCGTGCTATCCCCAATGGATTTGTCTCCAGCTAATGAAGCTTCCCATCTAGTGCAAAATTCCTCTAATGCATTAGGAAATAGTTATCATTCTTCTTTGGCACTGCATTTGATAAGCAATTGCCTTTGGCCAAATGCAATGCCAAGATTTTACTGCTTGTTACAAAGCTAAATATGTGACATTGCAACACATGTAATTGGGATAATTTAACACCCCATTAACAGAGCGCAGGAATGGCCTCTTCTCTTACCGTTGTTTGGGTCTGCTTTTTATAGATCTTGCAGTGTTTTGAGAGAATATATAATGTTTTTAGTGGAAAAATGGATGTGTTCCTCATTAAAGACATTTTGAAGCATTGAGCAGAAGCTTTTCCACAGAATGGTCGGGGGGAAGCAGCTGCTGACTTGCAATAGGAAACCTGAAGTCAGCCATGTTACAGTTGGGTGAACTGGGAACTCATGGGTTATGATCCATAATCCTACTTCTGGTGTCTGGCAAGTCACTTCTTTTCAAAGGATTGTAAAATCAAGATGACACTCTGGATTTTATGATCTCTGTATGGTTCCTGTGATGTTTGTGTCACAAGGCAGAAGGTACCTGGTGGTGACCCTTGCTTGGGGAAGGGGAGGTCAGCGATGGACCTGTCACTGCCTTCTGTCCTGTGACCTTCGGTGGGGACGTGTGTGGGGGGAGGTGGAGAAGCCTAAAAACAGGTCTACTGAACTATCTTTAGAAAGGCTCTTTCAGGGCAATTCCAGATCTAATAATATATCTTTCCTTAGAAGCAGGAAAGACTGGATGTCGCAAGGGATCCCAGTCTGAAGAAGCTGTATTTCTGGTTGAGCCTTGCTTTTGAGCTCTGGGTAATGGGGTTGGATGTATTTGCATCAGAATACCTGCTTTCCTGATCCTGAGCGGCATCTCCAAGCCTTTTGATGTTCGTGAACATATGCATGCTCTGAGATGGACTTCTGTATGTGTGGTATTGCACCGAGGAGTTAGCAGCAACAGCCAACTCCAGGAGGTAGTAATTAAACCTGCTAATCTTCTTGTCATGATTGTAGTGGGTTTGGGTGGAATCTTGATGAATTTTAGCATGAGAACATCCCTCCTTTGGCTTAGTGTAGGCTGGTTGGTAGGTTCCTTTATGGGGTAAGACAGAATAGGTAAGTTTGCATCCCGGCTGGCCTCTCTCACTCCGTGTTTGGTGGAGCTTCAGGACACTGGGGAGCACTGGTATGGCTGGGAATCTTGTTTTACCTCTCTCTTCCTTCTCAATCTCTTGGATAAGGAGTAGCTCTGGCTTTAGCAACTACAGTACTAGTCAGCCTGTCCTTGCTCACGTATTTTCCAGGAAGTTGCCTGTTTTGTTACTGAAACCCTGATTTAGTTAAATTAGTGTCCAACTACCAAGCAGGGTCTGCAGACAGGGTAGTGCGTGGTGTTCCAGGAGAGCCAAGCCAAAGACACAGACAGCAAACCAGTGGCCCAGAGGTCCCACTTTCCTGCCAGCAACGTTGGACTAATTGAAGGGACAGTTTAATTTTAGTCTTTCTGATGGTGCTATTCCTTCCCTAATTAGATCCATCCTGATAGAAAAGAAGGGGAAAAAAAAAATTCACTTGAAACCTGCTGACGGGGTTTTGCTCATTCAGCAAAGCAGCAACGAGGACTGGTTTTAGTCTCCATGTCGGAATGGGCTGTTTCTGATTAGCATGGGGAGGGTTGGTGGGTCGTCTGCCTGCGAGCGCTGCTCGACCCAAGCCATCTTTAACTAGAGCAGCAAGACCCAGAGAGCTCTTTTTATAGCTCCGTGGTGTGAAACGACCTGATTTGCCATGATGCTGCTTGTGTTTTCAGCAACACGTGGATAAAAGGCAGTGCAGATGACTTTTAAAATTCACAGGTGTTGCTCTTTTAACTCACATCTCCCTCAATAGGCTCCTTCCTCTATAAAACATGGACAAGCCTGTCTTTGCAACTGGGAAAAGCCTGTTGACATGAGCTACATGTTAACATGAGTTATGGCTCCAGTGAAAACTTCTTGACACTTATTCAGAAGCTGTTGTGCTTGCAAAACTGGTCCCAAGCACTGACACGAGCCAGTGTGGCCTTGCTGTATCTCTTGTTAGGTGTCCCCAGTCTGCACCATGAGTGGTGGGGTGGCATCCCGTGGCTCTAGACCTTCCCTTCTGAGGCTTGGGTGACTTACCCTGGAAACACGAGCTCTGAGCTGAAACCAGGTTTTTCCCTGGTCTGTGCTACAGAACGATCGCTGCAGATTTAAAAATAAAAAATAAAAATTCTTTGGCACAAATCAGTCTAGTTATATTTGCATTTGAAAATACTGTTGTCTTCCCCTCCCTCTCAAGCGTGTTGCAGATTACTTCCTCCAGCCCATCAAAATGCTTTTTTGAGTAATCCTACTAGGTTTTTTTTTCCCTTGAATGCTTTCTCATCCCCCATAAAAAAATTTATAACCACTCAAAATCTAGAAATCTTGAATTTTTCAGGGCAAAAGGCAGAGAAAAGCAAGTTGTAAAGGTTGAAACCCCTTGTTTGGGGCTGCTGGTGTGCTTTGGAGGGAGCTGCCATCCCACCAGCCAGCGTGGTTCTTGTACAAGTGCGACCAGTTCCTTGTTGAGGGTTTTATTTCTGTGTCTGTTTCTTGTGCATTGAATTCTGGAGCTTTCTGGTGTCCTGGGTGATGCTGTTGCCCAAGTGGCATTAGTGCATCTTCCCCTAATTAATCTAATCACCCCTTGGGGTTGATAGGAGGAGGAAACAGCTGGGGTTTTTCCTTTGTGGGACTTCCTATGATGCCCCCAGCACTGCCTTGCCCCTCGTACCGTGGGTCCCAGGACGTGGGCAGTGCCACTGTGGATGGTTGGGCTGGTTCCCAAAGCATCCCACCTTGGTGAGGAGCCCGAGCCTTCCTCCAGCACAGGCCCCGGGTGGGTTTTGTCACAGTCTGGGGCGCCTGTCAGACAGGTCCCCTACCCCGGGGTAGCTAATGACAAGGCGCAAGGCTGCGGTCTGCCCATTAAACAGGTTTCAAATGAGCTGAGCTAATTCAGTCGAAGGTGTGAGAGCGGTTCAAAGGCCCGGGGAGTATCGCCGGCTCCTGGCTTTCTCCTCGGGGCACCGTCCCGCTCATTAACGGGAGGCTGCTGAATCCAGAGCGCTGTGGCTTGTTTGAACTGCAGGGCTGCTCTGCTTACACCCCTCGCCTTCGCTTTGAAGGCTCCGTCGCTTTTCAGCTCCGCCATCAGAGACTTTGGCTCTCCCTGTCCGCAAAGCCCACCCTGGGTCTCCTCTCCCTGCTGTGGAAAAAAAAAAAAAAAAGTCTTTCAAACAGCTCCTGAGGTCTCCGAGGGCTTCGCTTCTCCCGAAAGCTGAATTGCCTGTTGGTTTTGGAGCCCCGCGTTCCCCCTGGCAGCCTTCCACACGTATATTTAGAAAGGAAGATCATACCTTCCATCTCAAAAATAAAACCAAACCTTGATGACTTAATTTAGAGCATGAAAAAATTGAAAGCTGCCTTTTGAAGTGCTGCTGAGCGGCTCAGGCTCCTCCAGCCTCCCGCTTGCTCGTCGGCTGTGGAGTTTCCCCGCTTGGCTGTGGGTTTCTCTCGCTCAGCTCTTGGGCATCTTGCGAGTTCTTTGTGAGCAGGATTGTGAACCACGGACCTGTGTCTCCTCTCCCCTGGCACCAGCATCTCTTGGTGTCTGGCTGTGGAATCGGGCATTGGTGGCAGACCTGGGCACCAGTCTCATGGGAGACTCTTTGCTGTTGGCAGCAAAGAGATAGTTGGGGGGGGAGAAATTAAAGCCTTTTTTGATTATAATTGAAACTTTACACTTTCTGTAGGCTTTTCTAGGGCACCATCAGAGAGCTGTGTCTCTACACTACTAAGGAACGGGCTGGAAACCTGTGTAACCTGCATCCTGGCAGAGAAAACCCACCTCTGCGGGTGGTGATGGTGTCCTTTCCACAGGGTGGACTTTGGTCCTTTGCTCACATGAACAGTTGCACCATTTTGGGCAGTTTCTGCTCACGTGGAGCAAGACCCAAGACACCTCCAAGCCAAGCTGGGAGGTCCCTCCTTGCCCCTCACTGGGCAAGCCTAGCCCCAGCTGCTCAGTTCCTCTACACCCGGTTTTCTTGGGAAGTCCGGGATAAACCAAAACTTTAGCACTGAAAAGGAATTCCTCAATTTCTTCCTGGCTTGCTTGGGCCTTGCCTCTCCTACGTATAAAAGCATAATATTTAATAACAGCTTGATTTGTTCTCGATAAAGCCCTTGGAGACCTGCAGAACAAAGATGCTGTGTGCTGCTGTGAAACGCTTTTGTCTCACCAACTGAAGCTCAGCCCTACCTGTAGCTGCTGATCACACCACTTAGTTTTTCTTTTCTTTTCTTTTTTCTTTTTTTTTTCATTCTATCAGCTGTATTATCTGAAGTGCACTCTGAGTGATTGCAATGTTGAAAGGCCCCAGAGTTAATTGGCATCAAGAATGGTGTAGTATTATTAGGTGTGCCTTAATGTAACAATCTCCATTTTCGTCTATTTGCTCTGCGTACTACTGAGTAAACGCGGAGATAAAAGAAGGTGAAATTAGCACTTCTCTTGCTTGCACTAAAGCCAAGCTGCATTATTTTCTTTTCTGTGGGTTTAGGCCTAAAAGTAGCTCAGGTATGTGCAAGTTTAAACAAGACGAACCAGGGCCTCATTAAAAATTACTCTCTCCTGGATAATATTCAACACGAGATTAATAGTAAAGAGGCTGATGTCATCTCGAAGCTCCCGTGACCCTTTGCACTTCTTTAGCACATTGCTGAAATAAAACATTTGCTATACAGAAGGCTTTTTCCTGCTGGAAAATGTGATGCTGCTATCTTTCTAAAAGCAGAGGGGGGGAGGCGTTCAGAGCAACGTGCAAAAAAAATTAACAGGGTATTAAAGAGCTTAACCTGAGATGCAACCTTCTCCTAAGAATAACCTTGCTGCTGCATGGTGTGGCATGTGTGATCCCAGCCACGTCCTGCTCGTGGGCTAATGCTTTCCAGGGTGTCCAGCTTTTGTGGTCCCACAACATGGAGTAGACTGATGGTTTTATCTGTGCAGGGAGGAAGGACTCCTCTTCTCTGCCCTCCCTGGCTCAGCGAGAAGCTCTGCAGATGCTGAGATGTACTTTCTTCCTTGCCTGGACGCTTTGGTGCTGAGGTTCTCCAATCTCTGCTGCAGTGGAGCCAGCGTGGCTGGGATTGGTGTGGTACAGGTCTTACAGGGGTGCCATTCCAGACACTGTGGTGGAATTTCTCCTAATTCACACCAGGCTCATCCTGGCTGGGAATAAAAGGCCCATGCAAGGGCTTGGTGGTTTTAGCTGGTATCAGTGGTTTTACATGGTCCCTGCGCTATTCATGCAGAATGTCTCTTGAGTTTTAACAATTATTTTATCCTCCCAGCCTAGGCTGGGCTCTGAAACCCAACTTGTCCTTCAAAGGGCTTGGATGAGCCTTGTTGTGCACTGCACCAGCCTGGCTGCTGCCGGATCAGGCTGGGAAAGGGTTGGACTAAACCAAAGCATCATTCTAGTTACCTTTTGAGGTTACGACCAGGTCCCTTGATAAGGAATTGGGTGTGCTAGAAAAATAATTATATGGTGACTCTCATCTCTGAATCTTTACAAACAGTAACGTGTGGATTTCATAACAGCAGTTAGCTCGTTTTCCCTGTGCCCGTAGGGACAAGTAAATGTTAGAGCTCTGCCCTGGTGCACAGCCTGCAGCACTGGGGGGGCAAGGGCCTTGTGATGGTGTTAGTGTCAGCCCCTGTCTTTCCTTGTGACCTTGCTCGTGACGACTTCCACTCCAAAAACATTGAGTTACGTTCAAGTTTGCCAGGTTTGTCTCCCAGGTCTTGGGACAGCCTGGAGATGTGTGTATTTGGGCAGCTCTGCAGTAAATGAGCATTAGGCGCTGGCAATATTGATCTTTGTGCCTCCCTGTAACTGCCCCCACGTTGTAGTTGATTATCAGCCCTGAGTCCAGCCTCTGCTCCTTGCTTTTCTTTCCCCCAAAGGTCTCCTTTTAATTAGTTTTATTTTGGGAACCCATTGAGACACTTTTGTTCCTTCAGGCACACGGAAGGTGGCCTTCCGAGCAAAGGTTTGTAGTTAGAGCCCATGAATGTCCTTTGAAGCAATACCAATATAGCAATGAAAAGACTTTTTCAACATTTTTATACCAAAATCACCATGAGAATCCACGTGCAAAATCCCCCATCAAGCAAACAGCTGCCCATTTAATGGCCTTTTTTGCTGGAGAGCCTGGGGATCTCAGGCCTGACTCCAGGGTATCTGCGGGGGGGGGGGGGGGGGGTATAAATGTTG
>JAOQGH010000069.1:39970723-39986696 GCA_025769975.1 Gallinago jamesoni
CACTGGTGCGGAAATAATAGGTGGAATTTAGCCTTACTTACTGGCTGCTCAAAGAATCACAGAATGGTTAGAGCTGGAAGGGACTTGAAAGATTATCTAGTTCCAACCCCCCTGCCATGACATGCTTTGGTGCAGGGAAAAGTCAAATGATGCTAATTTGTTGGGCCACACCCTCAAAAAAACCCACCACCAAAAATCAGCCAAGAATGGAGTACCACAAAGCACGAGGCAGCCAAGTCCAGCAATGAACTTGCCTGCACTGGGTGAGGGCAGGTGCCAGGGCTGGGCAATCTTCTGCAGTGGAGAGCACCCAGCTGGAGATGCAAATATGGGTGAGAAGATGCCAGTGAGTCTTGTCTTCTGCCCCAAAGCTTGTGGGCTGAGTTTTCAACAACAATTGGATACGAGTGTTGTCTCCAAATAGCACCAAAAATAACAAGTTGCAGTGACTTTGATGCTGCCATGAAGGAGGCAGCCATCCCAGCTGGAGGAAACCCTAGGGGCTGGGGTGGTGGGACCAGTCACCAAATCCATGTCCTGTCTGCTGGGAAGAAGGTGAGGAGAAGATCTGGCTGGCAGGGTTGTGCTGTTGGAGCGACAGCACTGGTGCCCTTTGGGCCAGGTCTTGGGATAGTGGTTGGTTGTGCTTGGCCTTGAAGGGGATGGTCCATCAGTCCCCATGTGTCTTTGATGGCCCGTTCAGCAGCAATTCTGCCAGATGTCACATCTCAGTGTGTGGCACAGGAAAACCCTGCAGCCTCATTGTTGGAGGCCTTTGAATGCAGCCCACGCAGCAGCCTGGAGCATCTGCACCCCAGTCTCGTGTCCCCACCTCCAGCACCTAGGCTCTCCTGCATGGTGGTAGCTGGAGAGGTGGCCGAGGCACTTGGCATCCACATCCTTGTTCTGCTAAATGACAGGCCAGCATGCGTGCCTGCCCCCTGGAATGGAGCTGGGTGGCAGGAACACCATGGTCCTCCTGCCCTGCCCAAGTGGGTCCCATAAGGGATGTCACAGCAAAGAACACTTCCACTGTAGAGGAGCTGCTGATCACCTGCAAAAGCTCATCAGTGAGGACAAGAGATGCTCTTTCCTTCAGAGAGTTTGCTGATGGTGTTAAATCCAGTTTTGTATTGTGTTATTTATTGCTCTTGTTTCATAGAATCATAGAATGGTTTGGGTTGGAAGGGACCTTAAAGACCATCGAGTTCCAACCCCCCGCCCTGGGCAGGGACACCTCCCACCAAGAGCAGGTTGCTCCAAGCCCCCTCCAGCCTGGCCTTGAACCCTTCCAGGGATGGGGCAGCCACAGCTTCTCTGGGTAACCTCTTCCAGTGTCTCACCATCTTGAAGTCCCCGTGGATTGTGAGAAGTGACTGGAAACATCCAGAGCACAACTGGCTCCTGCAAGAGGGTTGATCCTGCAGCTCAGGTGTTAGGAGCTCGAGCAAGACAAGAGAGGGGAAAGCAGAGGTGTCTGAGCTGCTGAGCCAAGAGCTTCTGGGACACGGCCTCTGTGGACACCCTGGGCACCCTCCCCTGGCCCCGGCTGGGGGCTTGTGTGGGGATTTACTGCTGACTGGGATTTACTGCCCAACAGAAAAATGTCACAGGACAAGTTGTGCCTGTTTTCCCAATTATCTTTAAAATGGCCCGGAGGGAGCAGAGCTGCTTCCTTCAGTGAGTGCCATCAGCACTGAGCTCCTGGGGCCAGGGCCCCTGCCAGGACACAGCAAAGGGTGGCCTGGGAGGGGGTCAGATGGGTGTTCTGTGCACCCATCTGCTCTGCAAACCCAAGGCTGACTTCTCCATCCGCTATTGCATTTGAGGAGGAGGTTTTGCAACTCAGTCTATTTTCTGCAGTGCTACTTAAATTATTATTATTATTTTTTGTATGTAGCTTTCTGCAAGTTTGGGTTTCTCACCCAAACTTTCCTTCACTTAATATGGCCCTATGTGGAAGTTAATCCATTTTAAATTACCCTGAAAAAGCTGCTTCTGCACTTGCAATGATGTATTATTTTAAGTATTTAAAGCATCACACAAGGCTCCTGGAGCAGCCAGTTTTGTTGTGACCTTTTCTTTTTTTTTTTTTGATACTATTCTGCAGGAAATGCTGAGGAAATTACTGCTAATGATTAATCAGCACCAAAGCCTCTGTGTTAACCCTCTCAGGTGTGTGAGCGGCAAACATTTTAACCCTTGAATAGCTACAAGTGCCTAAATATGGGTGATTGAAGAATGAGACATAAAATAAATGGGATGGAAAATAACAGGATAATGGGATGCCGGATCGATGCAGTTTAGTGTAGTGTGGGTGAAAAGCACTGTTTATAAGGCTGATCGTCTCTGCTGTGTGATGGAGTGTGGGGGCACTTGGGTGTGCAAAGGAGAGGGGGGATCACAGCTCTGGAGCTGTGGTAGGGCTGGCCATGAAATCCCATTGCCCTTTTTTTCTTTACAAACAGGATACGGTGGTTTAGCTCATTAGGTAAATACGGACAGCTTGGAAACTGGAAAGCTTCCCTGTTTCACGAGGGCTTTCAAAACTGTGCTTGGGAGACTGCTTAGCTGTGGGTTTGGCTTTCTGTGCTCCTTATTGCAATTTCCTTGCAACAACTGACGTGCGGAGGGGAAACTTGTGCTGTTTCTGCTGAAAAATCCTCCTCATTATGGAAAAAAATATCCCTAATTTCTAAAGTAGGCTTTGGCAGATTAGCTGGAAAGGCAGAGCTCGCCCACTGTGAGGAGCAGGGGGGATGCTGTAGAAGTTGCTCTGTGTAACCTGCTGCAGAGCTGTCATCTCCAGGGAATGAGAGGCTGTGATGGACCTAGGAGGAATGGTTTATGCTTGAAGCAGCTCCTCTCCAGCTATGTTTCCCTGAAAAGTTGCTCTACCCCTGGTCAGAGTGATGCTGGTGCCCTGTGTGTGGCAAGGATGCTAAACTCTCCCAGGGAGGATACTGGCCTGGTTTTTAGAGGATGCTGTATGTCACCTTTGCTTTCGAGCTCCTTGCTTGGAGGATGCTATATGGTTAGTGAATATGTGGGACAAACCTTACTGGGATTTTCTTTGGTTATATTTTTTTGGTCACAAGGATTTGATGTGTTAGAGGGTTAGAGGAGTTGACTTTGCCATGGAGGGCACAAACTTGCTCCCGTGGCTCAGGATTCATGTTGGAATCTGAGTGACAAAAAAAAAATTTCCATGGAGAATTCCACGTTTCTAAAACGGATATAAACTGGGCTAATTTGAGCTGTGAGCTGAACAGAATGACTGCTCAGCAAATGTGAATTAGGCTAAAACTGGAGTGTCTTGGATTTTGTGGCTCAGGTTGAAATCCCAATACAGTGACAGCGATTGTTTGCAACTTTGCTTCTCCCTGAAGGTATTGTTAAAGCCTAACATGCCTTTATGAATTAGGCAGCCAACATGTTTTACAGACTCCCTCGTATGATTTTTTTTTTTGTGTGTGAACTCATGCAAGATAAAAGTGTGACTTGTAATGAGCCCCAGTGTTATCTGAGAGCATGTGGTGAGCATAACGCAGTGCTTTGGAAGCGCAGACACCCTGCTGGGCTGCTCAGCAAGGCAGGGATGGGCAGGGATGGTGGGAAATGAAAACTCAGACCCTGCTTCCCTGGGCAGCCCTTGCCCTTGGACAACGTGAAACCCACTGTGGGGCTGAGCAGCAGCAATGCCTTAGGGGTTTCCTATGGGAAATGTGAATTAATCTCTGATGCTGGCCACAACAGAGAATTCCTTGGCTCCATTTCGGAGCTGGGAACCATTCAGGAGAGCTGCCATAGGAGTAGTATCAGGGTGAGAGAGCTGATTTTCCTCATCCTTCCCCATTCTGGAGAGGTCCCTGTTGTGCTGGGTGTGCATCCTGGTAGAAGTGTTCCTTGTTCCAGCTGGTGAAGCTCAGCCTGTCAAGGTTTCCCCATTATTGTAGATAGCCATGGAGTTGCACCCCAAAAGCAAACAAGGGATCAGTTTTAAGTCCTGTCCCTCTTCTTTTTCCATGAGAAAGTAGAGGCACTTAAAGAAGTGGCCGAAGTTGAAATCAGAAGTTTGAGTCAGAACTGTCCTTTTAGATACCGTTGGTGTGGCAGGGACTTTGTTTAGCAGATGCACAAATACTCTGGAGCCAGCCCATCAGCAGGATAGTGAAGTTTTTCTGCTGAAACCATTTCACTGACCACAAACTTTGAGTAACTGCACACATTTTCCCCATGTTTATGTTTTCCTGCAACCCTGCTGGAAGGTTTAGGCTTGTGCTGCATCTGGCAGGGAGAATTCCAGTAGCAACAGGGTTTTATAAAGGTGCAGCATGGCCAGAGCCTGTTGCTCTGGGGTGCAGCTAGGGATGACCATACTGGGGGTGCCAGTGCCTGGTGTGGTGTGAGATGGTTTCTCACCCAAAAAAGTTGTGGAAGTTGATGTGTAGGTGTCACGCTGGTGAACAGGCAGGATTTGCAGATGTTTGGCAGCTGGGTCTGGCTGTAGCTGGGCTTGGGGCAATGGGACTCTCCAGCCACCAAACCACAGCTGATGCATCTGTGGTGGAGCTAAATGGGGATAGTGCTGCTGGTTTCCACTGGGGGCTGGGGTTTAAAATATCTGCTGTGAACATAGCTGGAACAGGGCTGGGGTAAATGTTCTTTGTTTTGTGTCTCGGTTGAGAAGCTCTGTGCAGAGATGACTTGGGAGAAATAAATCTGGCTTTTCTTATATGGCTTTTTGGAAGTGCCCTGCTGAAGGGTGTGAGGATGTTGAGTGCATCAGTGTAACACATTGTGTAATTGGCGCATCCAGATGTTGCCGGAAAGGCTTGTCGAACCTTGAGGAAAGCTGCAGCTGTGCAAACTGTGGTGGAGGAGAGGGGGCAGCCACCGTCCTGGGTACCTGGGCCAGCCTGAGATGAAGTTGGTGGTGTTTGAGACCAGTGATGTCCCCAAAACCTTATCAATGGCTTTGCGCTTTGCCTTGCTGAAATGTTCTTTCTAAAATGTTTTCTCCTCAGCCTGGAGTAACTTCACTAAGGCTAGTGGACTTGACGGGCTATTCGAGGCTGCAGATCTCTGCAGTTCTGAAGAACTTGCTCATGTGTACAAGCAGCTCAGATATAATCAACAGCGCAAACACGCTGTTTCTCTTGGAAGCTGTTTACATAACATTTCAGCAGTGTTTAAACCAAGAGTTATTTGTTACAGAAAGGCTGTAATGTCATAAAAGCAAAGCAATGTTACCTTCTGACAGAAGGGCAGCCACCTCTGCTTGCAATGGGTCTGGGACCAAGGGCACAGCAGCACCCTCTCCCCAGGCTCAGAGCAGCACCCTGCCATTAACCTGTTTTCTGGGAAGGCTTAGGATTCCTCATGGAAAATAAAGATGCTGGGGTGAAGGCTGGCGTTTGTGGCCATATGAATGTAAAGAGCAAAGCTGCAGCTCAATGTAAGAGATCTCCTCCCAGGTACTAATCCAGGAAGGTTAACCAGGGGCTGTGAAAAGAGAGCTCCCCAGTGGAATTATTTATTAGAAATGCAGATTTCTGGGAGTTTTCCCATTTTCAGCTTGAAGCCATAATGAGTTTTATAATCAGCCGGCTGGGCACTTGAAACAGCTAGAATAAGTCTGGGGAATTATTGCCCTGTTTTGGTTGTGGTCAGCATTCAACAAAGTCTTCAGAAACAAACTCAAGGAAAACATTCTCTCTGTGGAGAGGCTTGGATGAAGACCCAAAGTGGCTCGAGACAGTCCTGCTCGTGCAGGAGGGATATCCCTGTGTTAACAGCCATGGCATCCTGCGCTGGAGGGTTACGAGGCGATGGAAGTGGCATTTGAGATCCCTGTGATGTGGCTTTCTCTGACAAAGCGGGTTAAGCTCCCCCAGGTTCTGGGTCCTGAACACATCCTCCTGCTGAGCAGCCTCAGCTGGCAGCTTCAAAGGCTGCACAGTCCAAAACGAAAACCTCAGTAAAGGATTCAGCCCTGAGAAAACCGTACAGACCCAAGCGGCCACGTGCCGTGCATATGCCTGATAAACCACTCCCCAATTTTTTTCCTATCAAGCATTACAAGAATGCATCTCACAGTTTGGTCTTCCCTCTTCCTGTCATAAAGCCAAAAGTCCATTATTTTTTTTTTTTCAGGCAGCATTTCTGTTTGCAAGTGGTAATAACTTATTTAAAACAGTTTTGGAAGTGATTTAAGCAGGTGCTGTCCCTTGGTGTGCGTGGTTTGATTGAAACCGTTGATGGAGGCTCTGCTGAGACCTCCTGCCTGGAGGGGAGGGATGGATGGGGAATGGGAATGGCCACTGATTTCATCTGTTTTCCTGCAGACCCTCGGGGAGGAGCTTGGATGTTCCGTGGGGTGGGCTGGGACTGCCTGAAAACTAGACTTTGCAGAGGATCAGAAGGCAAAACACCGAGTGTTCAATGCCTTCAAGTGTCAGCTTGAATTTCCTGCGGAGGGCTAAAGGCACAGCTGAGGCGGTGTGGCTGGAGGATGTTCAGAGGAGTCACTGGGCAGACGTTTCACAGTGGAAAAAGCGAGCTTCTGTCCTTGTCTGTGCTGTGATAGTGCAGGAAGCAGGAAAGAAGTAGGTCTAGGAAAAAAAAAAATCTGTGTTCATTATAGCACTATACTGAATATATGTTTAAAACTCTGCCTGCACGTAAAGCTCTGGTGATGCTTTCGATGATTCGCATTGAGACCAGAAAAGACTTCAAGACGAAACAGGAACCTGCTTTGCAGTTTGCCATTAGTTGACAATTGTTAACTTTGCAGTCATTTTAAAATCTTTGTTATAAAATGTGGCAAGAGGAACCCTGACTGTGGTTGTCCCGACCCTGGGAGCCGGTGGGATTCCACCAGCTGTGACAGCTGTTGGAGCACCAGCCTCTGAAAGGGAGAGCTGCTGGGGGCAAAATCCTTCATTTCACAAAAGCTGATGCTTTTTCCTTTGGGAGAGGAATGTTCCTGGGCTTTGGTTTTACCTGCAGGATCAGAAGCTTTACTCCAGCTCTGCTGGTCCTCAGGAGCATCCTGATCAAGGAAGATAATGGCAGCTTAAGATCTGGGCTTGAAAGATAATGCCTGTCAGATGCTTTTGGCTGCTCTTGTGGGGAAAAAAAAAACAAAACAAAACACTTGCTGGGTTTGTGTCCAGCAGCCTGGGGCCAGGCATGGAATTGAGAGTAAAAAACAGTGCCTAGCTTGGCCAAAGCTGTGTCCTGTGGAGCTGGAGAGCAGGACCTTTCTGTCCAGGGTGTTGGCTGTATCTGGAGTGTCCTTGGTAGCCATGTGTCTTGATGCTCCATGCACCTCCTTAATACCATCAAGAGCAACTCTGTTTCTCTGTGGGAAGCTGAGACCTTCAAGTGCATCTCTTCTGATTTTTTGGGAGGGAGGAGGGTTGTCACACACAAGGCTGGAAGCAGCTGGGAGCCCTCTGGGATGTTCATGGCCACCAGAACTGCTCCAGCCCTGGGGTTCAAATAAATGTGGGAGCGTGTTATTCGTGACCACTCTGTCTGGAGGTGGAAATGTGTGGGATCTGGGTGAGATTTCTCCTGCTTCAGGGAAGAACAAGGCACTTCAGCAGGCTCATGACAAGAAGGAAAGATGCATCAGCAGGGATGGGAAAGGTGACAAGCCCCAAGCACAAAAAGGGGCAAAAAATGAAAATACAGACTAGAAATGGACCATCCCTGCTTGCCTTTCTTTGGAATTGTAGCTCAGGTTCTGTAGCATAACAGCAGAGGGAATTAAAAAAAAATCACATCCAGCCACTGCTGTCAGGAGCTTGTGGAAAACACCCAGAGGAGCAAGGAGTATGTGTGGGGTGGATGTGGCCACTAATTTGTTCCACATGTGAAGCTGAAAAAATGTGTTGAGGAAACAGAGTCACTCTGCTTGCTCTGGAGCCATGAATGTGAGCGTGGTGCAGGGGCTGAGGGCTTTCCTTCAGGGCTTGAAGCACAAGAAATTTGTCCTGGCTTGGCTGGGAAACGTTAGGAGACAACCACAGAGGTGTGTCCCCAGCACACAGGATGGAGTAGCAACATCTGGCTTCTTTGGGAGGTGAAGGGGAGATGGGTCTGGCTAAAAGGGTCCTACTTAAAACCTGCTTGTTCTCTGGATCCTCCTTGAAAATATTTCACTGCTTCCCACTGGTATAATGTCAGACAAAGCCATTAGATATGCCCAAAATCTCTGGTCCTGTTTCCTCAGGGTATCCCTGGGGGGACTGGCTTTGGGCTGGTCATACTGGTGTGGACACAGCAAACCCGTGGCTGTGCTGGGGATGGGCTGACAGGGTGGCATCAGGCTTAACCAACAGGAGATTCACAGCAGTTTCCCACTTTTTGAAGTATAAGCCATTGGAAAAGGACTGGAGTTCCTGGAGCTCATATGACATGAGTGGTCCTCTGGGCCACCTCTGCCTGTCAAGGGGACAGTGGTGCAGATGGACACCATGATGTGACTTCAGTTCCTGCAGCTCTTCTCCCAGAATCTGGGAGCGAAAAGGAGTGGGGAGAGATGGCAGCAGGAACGAGCTGGGGTGAGGGGGGGAAGAGCCCCTGGAACAGGGCAGCAGCTTATAATTCATCTCATGTGGACCCCTGGGGGGCCGCAATGGCCAGATGTGAGAACCTGTTTACAGTTATATGTCCTGTTTGTTTTTAAGTGTTTGTCAACCATTAATTGTTTGCATTGAAGTCATGCAGCTACTGCACTTCAGCTGTGAGGCCAGTTGGAGTAAGATTTATTTGAGCAGGCTTGTATTACATCTGCCAAAATAATGGGGAAGGAGAAGCAGAGAGCTTTCTCCAGTGGAAAGGCAGATAATGGGGGTTAAGCAGAGGGCATGTCTATAATTGAGATTTTTGGGTTTTATCTGACATCCTGAGGCATGGGAGAGGGTTTGGAGGCATCCTGCTCTGGGGCAGCTGGAGAACGTGGGGTGTTCTGGGTGAACATCAGGCCAGTCAGTCTCACCTCTGTGCCTGGCAAGATCATGGAGCAGATCCTCCTGAAATCTTTGCTAAGGCACGTGGAAAATAAGGTGACTGGAGACAGCCAACATGGCTTCACCAAGGGCAAATTGTGCCTAACAAAGTTGGTGGCCTTTTAGGATACTGCCACAGGCTTGGTAGACAAGGGCAGAGCAACTGATGTCATCTACCTGGACTTATGCAAAGCATTTGACACTGTCCTGCACGACATACTGGTCTCAAAATTGGAAAGTCATGGATTCAGTGGATGGACCACTCGGTGGATAAGGAACTGGCTGGATGGCCGCACTCAAACGGTTGCAGTCAATGGTTCAATGTCCAAGTGGTGGCCAGTAACGAGTGGTGTTCCTCAGGGGTCCATACTGGGACCAGTACTATTTAACATCTTTGTCGGTGACATGGACAGTGCTTCCTGCAGGATTCGCCTTATTAAGGCTTTGCAGCCAGGTGGGGTGATAAACAGGCAGGTGACTGAAGGGCAAGTTTGTTTAAAAAAAATAATAAATGAGAAATCTGCTTTGGGAGGCAAGGCAGCCTTTCTGCGTGCCCAAACAGCTGGAGGTAAACAAGAAAGGGTAAGGCCTGAAAGAAACTGGTGAGGAAGAATAAAAATACCACGGGTCCTTGCTTCTAGATGATGGGAAGGAACCTGCAGGTCTTCTGCTCCTGAAGGAGCAAAGAGGAGGGATTAACTCCAAGAGCCCACTCTTAAAAATAGTACTGCCTGAGCTTCAAGCAACTTCTTGTGTTGCACTTTACCTTGATCTAGGAATAAAATCTCTTTTGTCTGTGTGTCATTTAGTGACAATAAGTTACCAGTCTTCCTGAACACCAGACACACTCTTGTTTTGGCCTTTAGCCCTGAGACCTGATATTTGCTGGTATTTACAAGCCCAGTAATTACTGTCCTGAACCTGTTATCGGCATAAATACATACAAGGGAAATTGCAAGGTTATAGTTGAAGCTTGCAGGGTTTTAGACTAACAAATATTTTAGCCTGAAGATATATTCAACTTTATTTTCCTTTTAAGTGGCTCTGGGTGAGATGAGAAGTTGCCTGTCAAATTTGATGGGGTCAGTAAAATTCAACCGTGTTCTACTGTAATTAACATTTGAAAAGAATTTGCTTAGGAATTAGCTGTTGGCAGTGAAAAGCACCTCCTTGTAAGGAAGCAAGAGCAAGCCCATCAGGGTGGATAGTGTCCTGTGTGGTGTAGGAAGGGAAATCCATCTATTAACGCTTGTCTTCCTGACAGTTACTTGAAGATTCATCATGAGATGCTGACTAGATCAACCACAAGTGTCATCTCCGTGTCATTAGAAATGCAATAATCATACTAGCAAGCACTAAGTGGAAAATGTATTTCTACAATCATGGGGAGAAAAAGATGATAATTATAAATGTTTAAACAATGAAATGGTCTGGAAGCTGAATTGAAGCTACGTGTCCTGATGGAATAAACTGGTGGTCCTGCTGGCAAAACTCTCTAGCCGTACCAAAGTGGTGTTTGGTCTCTGGCCACTGTGCTGCTGCTCAAAGTAGGAGCAATTTGGGCTGCCCTGTCATCTGGAAATCCTTATTGTGGGCCAGCTCCTTGCTGCGGCAGGTCTGAGAGATTCATTCCTGGTGTGAGTTTAGCCAGGTCTGAGCCGCTTGTGGCAAATGGTGGGCTAGCATCTGTGCCAGGCTGTAGTGCGAGTCCATATCAGACATCAGAGAATCCCCAGGGCGTGTGGCAGTTGCAGGTGAAGCTTTCCATGGAGTTTGCACCCTATTGGAAGGGTAACGCTCTGATGAAGGGCATCTCTGCTCTTGTGTACCGTGAGAGGGTATCAGACTCAATTGCAATTGAGAAAGTTAGGGGTCACCTTGGGGGAGGAAGGGGGGGGGGGAAAAGCTCCTGGTTCATTTCTCTGTGGTCCCCAGCTCATAAAGCAGGGACTATGTACTGCGGTTTCTACAGTGCCCTGAGCTGGAAGATATCAGAGTGTATTGCCTACTGCAGACATGGAATAAAAAAGTCACATTATTTTTCACTGCAAAGACTAGCAAAATTTCAGTTTTCCTGAGTGGCAGGAAAATAGCCCTTTGTCATCACCGCTTAGTGACAACTACTCAGACTTCAGATTTCAAAGCATTAAGAGGGGAAATAAAAAAAAAATAAATCTGTTTCACTGAGATCACAGGAAAAACGAGGTTTCACTTTATCAAAGGTTTGGCAATTTGGCTCTATCTGCCAAATCCTTGCCTAATAAATAACTCGACAGGCTTTTTCAGGGAACAATAGTGTTACTTAATAGCACTCTGTAATTAAGGCTGAAGTTGTATTGATAGACACCCGAAGGCTTTTCCAGTCGGCGTGGATTAGAGTTGCAGGGACAGGAGCTGGTTTCAGAAGGCACTGGGTTTAGCCAGCAAAGATGATTTCTGATTGTTTAACATTTTAGAGACAGCATTTAAGCTAAGTCGTGCCTCAAAGCTAGATTTTGTCTTTTCTTGATGTAGCTCTAAAGGAGGTAGTCCCCCAAAGAGCAAGTACACACTAGGAGGGTTTTTCTTTTTTTGTTAAATATGCTCTAAAAAGCAAACATCAGTGAGGACTACAAAATGTAGGGTCAAGCCCCACTAGATGTAGTGGATCAGCAGCACTCCTGGAAATCTGGCTCATTAACATGCCAGCACAGATGTTAATGCTGGGGACAGATGATCATATTAAAGAGCATCTGTTTTGGTTGTATTACTTTATAACCGACAGAGAGTTGATGTTCTGCCCTTCTGAACACCTCCACAAGTACCAGAATAATAAAGAAACCCATTTGGATTATTTTCCATTTTAGTAGTGAGCTATGGGTTGGGTTTTTTTCCCTATTTTCCTCTTCTGTTTTTGAGCACAGTGTGTGCTCTGTGGGCATTTGGGAACTGCAGGTTCCGGGGGCTCAGTGCTCTGAGCAGAACTGCCTCAATGCATCTATAGGTTCACAAAGAGTCCTACAGGCTTTCTGCTGGTGGACTGCAGCTTGTGTCTTCAACACAGGTGTCCAGGCACCACAGGTGTGTAGGAACTGATCAAATGAGATGCCTTGGTCAGTTAGCATTTGGCTGCATGTCATCTCCTACCCTTCCCTTTCTGGTGGCACTCACAGTGCCAAATAAACCAAACTTTTATGTTCTTTTTTAGCTGATCAAGCAATCTCATCTCACGGATCTTTGTTTGCTAAGGCCACCCAGTGTTTGAACATGCACTGTGTGGGTATGAGCAGACTGTGGTGGGAACCAATTGGCCCAAAGCAGTCTCTGGGAAGGAGGATTAGGATGTGCTGCTCTGCAGAGGCTGCTGAACTCAGCTCTGACGTGCTGGTGCCACACAGCTGCTCTGCAAGGCTTACATTCACTGTTGACACAGTGCTCAGGCTCAGCCCCGCTTGGTCAAGACCATCTTTAAGATATCCTCAGAGCATTTTCTTGGGCAAACATACTTTCTTTTCTGCATCACTGGGTCAGAGCTATTTGAGCTTTCTGATGTTTTCTCTTCTGAGTTGGTTTACCTTCATTATTGCCTCAGGGATGTGGCTGGGGGTAGGAGAGTAGATTTCTAAGTCTGGTTGCTGTCCTGCATGGCTGATGTTGGGAAAGTCCACCTTGGTTGTAGAGCACTTCCCTGGATCTCCTTCTTCCACAGTAAAATAGCAAGTAGTCTTCAACTCTGAGAAGGGACTTCATGGGATCTGGCTTTGGGTTGCGCTGACAAAAGCATACTGATAGCCTGGATGAAAAAGAGATGAGAAAAGATTGGGGAGAGGAGGGTCCCTCAGGGTGGCAGGTCAAGGACCAGCCAGAGCTGGGCACGTGGGAGGTGTGCACAATAGACATCCATTTAGAAACTTAATTCTTTAATTTCCCCTCATCGAGTGGGTCGAAATAATAATAATAATAAAAAGAAAAGGCTTTCTCATGGTGATGTGAGCTGTAATTCAGGGCAACCTTTTTTATTTAACGTTCTCTCCTGCATAAAGTTACTGTCTCTTGTTCCAGATGAAGCTGCATTTGAGAGCAATAATGAGCTGCCCTGGCAGGACTACAAAGGGCTTCGGAGGAGCAGGTACGCTGGAGGATGAGGTAAGTGGTGTCGTTCGGGTGGAATAGGTGTGGAAAGTGCACTCTGCACACGTTAGCCTTCAAAGCCAGCAGTAATTACCGCATTTGAGACTGTATCAGCAGTCGGGGCTGTGATTCAAGTCAGGCAGGAATACTTTGTGTAGGGCTTTTGTTCTCCAGACATCCCAACTCCCTGTCGGTTCGCCCCGTCGCAACCGAGGAACACAACTGGAAGTGTTGTGGCTTTGAGTTGGCGATGGTTTTTCTGCGTAGCCCTGTCTTTGATGCATTCATCCCGGGTGCCTTGTGAGCCCGTGAATATGACTAGACTGTAATTGCTTTTAATCGCGAAACCATGAAAAGAGAAAATGAGGAATGGGGTGGGTGGCAGCAAGACAGATCTTGTCCAGCCCTGGCGGCCGAGAGCTCTGTCTGTGTGGTGGCTCCTGGCAGGTCCTGGCTCTCTGCGAGTCCTGCTCTTGGTCTCATCTCTCTTCCTTCTGCCTCTGCAGTCGCTGTAGAGGTTTGGAGTCAAGCTGATATTGTGGGGTAGGTGGCTCTGAGATGATGTGTGCTTTTTTTTTTTTCCCTAAGCGTCTACAAAATAGAGCATCATCTCGTGTGTGGAGACAAAATTAACTCTCAAATGGGGATTTGTGATAGATCTCAATGAAGGAGGTCGTATGTGGTCATCTTACAGAAGAGATATGGGTGAAGTGACATGTCCTGGGTCACCAGCTAGGTAGTGACAAAGTGGAGGAAAATGTTTTGATGTGTCCAGTTGGAGCTACTCAGCCCAACTACCCCTACACACTGCTTTTTACTAAATTATTGCTTTCCTGTGCAATCCCATCTAATGGAGCTTCCCCTCAATGTCTTCACCGAGGACATTGAGACGGGTGGTTGTGGTAAACATCTAGAGCGTGGAGCTTTGGAAGTGATGGGGTTCAGTAAGGGAAGTTCGTCCTTAGGCTTGGGGGTGCTCAAGGCTGTCCCCCTGTGCCTTCAGAAGAGGATGCAGCCATCTCCCTGGAGCACCTGTCCCCTCTCCCAGGGTGGGATGCCCAAAATGGTTGTGATTGCCCCTGAGGTTCAGATGTTAGTGTTGCCACTGCCACCCTCACCCCTGGCTGAGCCGTAGCCCAAGGCTGATGCTCTGAGACGGCCCCGGAGCCGCAGCCCGGGCGTCACCAATCTGAAGAATGTCCCTTTTTGTAAATTGTGGGGTCACTTTCCCTGCTGGGAACAGCTTTAAACAACGGAGGGCCCCCCTGCCCCCCATCCCCGGAGCACACAAAGGCAGAGTCAGACACTCCATCAGCCGCCGTCGCCGGTTTTATCTCGGAGCATAATAGCAATGAAGGGAGACGGGTCTAATCTCTCCGAAGGCACTCCTCGTGAAACTCTTTCTCCCTAAAGAGCTCTTGTGCCCGGGAACAATAAATGCCATGGATGCGCTGCCAGCCTGGGGTTGCTAATGGGATTCAAACCCGTGGGCATTTCTTTCCCAGGGCTTGGTGGGGTCTCGGCACCCCTTTGGCCGCTGCCCACGCGGGCTGGCGGCGACGGCAGGTCTGCTGGCACCAGCGAGGGCTGTGGGTACGGCAGGGTCCTGTGCTTGGGCCACCACCCGATGACGTCCCCCGGGCCGGCGTGTCGCCACCGCACAATGTTGGCCAGTCTGGCAAAGCCCAGGAGGAATGCGGCCCCCGGGGGCCCCGGTGTCGCCGAAAGGCGATCGGGGGGGGCGGTATCGCTGGAAAGGTCAGGCAAAGGGACACACAGCGGAGCTTGTCCGGGGGACAATAAGGGATGTGTTGTCGCAGGATGAATGAGCTGATCTAGGGGATGTCAAATGTTTACTCTGGGCTTCCACAGAGCGGTCAGCCAAGGACTGATGCCGCCGACCCTCCTCCGAGCAGTGAAGACCACTGCAGGAGCATTGGGACCGATCCTGCTGGGATGGACTGCAGGGAACCAGGGTCTTTCCTGCTTTTGCCATCTCCGTGGCCAAAACCAGGTCTTGCACAAAGCCGGACATCATGATGGATGTCATTTTAATTGGTGCTCCAGGGGACCTGTTATCCCATTCAAACCCTCTCTTGAGCTTTATTTAATCAATGCAAGCATCTGTCATTAATTCTCTTGTGTCCCCTGGTGTCTTTAGACGTGTCAGAGGTTCTCCAGTCCCAGCTAGGATGAAGGGTTTGGTGGCAGTAGTGGTTGGAGAGGTGTCCATGCTATCTGCACAGAGCGCTTTCCACGTTGCTAACGGGCACAAGCTGCTCTTGTAACCCTGCAGCCAGGGCATGTGATGAAATCATCTCAGCATCCCAGGTGGTGCTTTGAGGTGGATCTCTGAGTGGTACAGAGACATCATTAACACACTCTAAATGCATGATCCAATCCCCAGTGGAGTCAATGAGATATTTAACTTTATCAGGCTCTGGGTGAAATGAAACAAAATTAACTGTTTTGCTTCAGTGTACAGTTAGAATAAAGAGTCATTTCCTTAGACCCTGAGCGGCAGGAGTGAGGAGATGAAGGGCTTCAGCAGCAGCCCAGTGCTGCCAGTGGGAAATGGGGGTGGGCTGCCCACAGACACACAGTTATGTGCCCTTGATGTTTCTCTGGAGCTGCCAGACTGTGTGTGCTGCCTGTACAGGGATGCATCCAGGGCTGTGGATGCTGCTTTTCACTGGCTTGGGAAGAGAGCAAACATGGTTTCTGTAGGAAAGGAGAGTGCCAGTTCCACGTGGACCATGAAATACGGGCAGCGTGGTGTTCACCCTCCACCACCACTGCAGCGGTGGGATGCAGGGACACAGCCCTTCAGCAGGGCAACTCTG
>JAOQGH010000069.1:39987030-40001810 GCA_025769975.1 Gallinago jamesoni
GGCAGCGTGGTGTTCACCCTCCACCACCACTGCAGCGGTGGGATGCAGGGACACAGCCCTTCAGCAGGGCAACTCTGTAGGAAAGAAGAGTTGTGTGAGGCTATTGGCCCTGCCTCCATGCCAGGGAGCCAATTCCAGCAGCTCAGTGGCCCGTGGCACTTGGGTGAGCTGCAGGGACCAGGGAGGTTTGCAGGCTGGGGAGTGTGACTCGTGCATCGCGTCTGCTCCTCTTGCCAACGCTACAATCCCATGTATTAGAGAGAACTTCACAGGCTTGTAATATACGTTCCTGGGTTTAATTTACAACTTGGGGGAAGATAGACAAGGTGACAAAGTGAACTGAAATATGAAATTACTTTAATTGCATAGGAGGACAGTTTATAGGCTTCAGAATCCATGTAATTTATTTTAATGGTCTCCTCTGCCCTCAACGCGTAATTACCGTTCCCATTTAGAGCTGGTTTCAGTAAAGGTATGCAGTGAAAGCTGGTTGGACCTGTTCAGATAGCAAAACTTTTGGCAACCAATAACACGAGGTGAAAAACAAATTAAAAGCAAAATATATTGTAATGTCAGAAACACTTCTCGCACAAGACACTGGTTTTTTGCTTAGTTTCCTGGAGACAGCTGTGGCCCATCTAAAAGCAGCAATCCAAGGCATGCGACATGCCTGGTTGAGTTTGTTTCCAACCCTAGATGGTAAAACACTTGGAAAATCCCTAGGAGTTAACATGGGGGCTAATGGGTAATGCGTCCTTTGGGGAGAGGAGATGGAAATGTTTCTGTTCTCCACCGTTCATTACATTGGTGCGTTGGACATTCGGGGTGGTAGTAAAACATAAAGTGGACTTCAAAAGAAATGGATAACACTTCTCTTGTGTGAATGTCTGCTTCTGGCTAGTCATACTCTAAATCAGCTGGAGATTTTCATCCCTCATGAGCAGCTCCAAGCTGCTTTTGTGGCACTTCAGGTCCCACAGCGCAAAAATCTGTGGATGATGGTGAAGTCTCTTGGTGTTGATCATCTTAGTGCTGCTGTGGCTGTTTGTATGGGCATGGCCTGGCATGGGTGGCTGCTGGAGGTGTGATTGTGACTTGATCGAGCTTCACTTTGAAGGAGGTTGTCTTGTAATTACCCGCCTTGGCTTAGCTCTGCTTTCTCATCTTCACTTCTCCAGCATCCAAGAGCTCTCCAGCTGAGCTTGGCCTGGCTTCTTTGGAAGAAAAACACTGATGCCTTCAGAAACCCGAGTGCAATGCTGGGTTCTTCTTCTGGCAGGGTGGTAAAGTGGGAAAAAATTGGATGTAACCTGAAGAAGCTGGAAAGCAATGATGAGCCCGGGCTGGTGGGACTCATGCCAAGGAGCAGGCTCTGCAGCCAGGCTGATGCGCCTTCCTGCAGGGAAAGGAGGTGAAAATACCTTTTTCTTGTAAGGACCATCATGTTTCTTGGATTGAACAGTTGTGGCACAGAGGTCTCCAAGTGCAGCCTTCCCAGGGTGTTTCTTGATTATTTTCAGACTTATTTTTTTTTAAACCACAAGGATGGGCTGTGGACCAAGTGATCCCAGCAGTCCTTAAAGTCTCTGTTAGCGCTCTTTGTGTAAAGTGGTCATGAATATGTGGCAAAATGGGACAAAATCCAAAGGCACCTCGATGCTCCATCCGCCTGCTGGAATAGTTCACGTGGCCCTGGCTGGAGTCACGCAGTGCCAGAGATCAGGGTCTCGGGAGTGCCATGGGATGTGGGACCCTAAAATCCACCCTACCCCCTAACTTCTCAGACCATGTTGGCATTGACTCTGGGCTGGACCCATCCACCATGAGCACAGGTGAACCTCATCCGTGCAGGGAGACAGAAGCTTGTCCCGATGCTGGCAGCAGCTTGCTGACATGGAAAGCCAAAGATTTAAAAGCTAACATTTCCCACTGTTGGCATTTAACTGAAATCTTTGAGGTTGATTTGTTATCTAAATGACTGACTGTTGGACTCGAGCTGCAGCAGGTAAAGCCAGTGCTGGAGCCGGTGCAGCTCTGTGGGTTCACAGCTGCTGGTGATCTGGCCTTTAAGACTTACTAGCAACAAGAAATAGTAAAATAATTTTCCTGAGTAGCTCTGTTTCCTTCTTGGCCACATTGGTCTCCAGAATGAAGTGCTCCTGGCCTGAGAGAGAAGTGTGACATTCCTCCCCAAAACAAAATATCACGGGTCCATCGTGCACCCGCCCCAGCGCTCGGACCACAGCCTTTCTGGTCCGGTTCCCATGCCACCTCCAAAGCCTCTGCTTTAAAACCACATTCAAAAAAAAAAACCCCCAAACCACCCTATGTTAAAAAGAATGTGAGAGATGCAAAGTTCAGCCCTTAAAACTGGGAAATACTAGAATCAAGCTGCTTTTGTAAACTTATATCAACCACTTTGTGTAATATCTCACCCTGATTTCCAGCCTGCTTTCTTCTCTCTGCTGCCAGCCATGAGTAGAAGCAATGGAAGAAGAGGCCATATGGCCTTTTAATGCTGTTTTTCATGCTTGGCTGCATGGTGCCACCAGCAGCTGGGAGATGCGATGAGGGGACACTCCTGTTGGACTCTGCATCTCTGCCTTATGGCACGTGTAGCCGTGGGACTGGAGCATTATGTGCTGATGGGTCGCTGGATGGATGTGGGGAAATCCTCAGAGGTGCAGATGGTGTCTCACAGCTGTTTGTCTGCCCTTGAGGCTCTAAAGCACGTGGGAGAATTACTTGGGAGTGAAGTAGAGTGGGATGGCTGGGCTGGGTGACTCCTGGTGTGACCTCAGATACCTCCAGCAAGGGACAGGGTGCTTAGGACCTGGCCTCCCCTCGGCCTCTCATGATGGACTACCTTTGCTAATCCCTGCTCTCAGGAAGGCTCCCGAGCCCCGCTTCGCACCCGGTGCTCTGTGCTCATCCTTGGTCACCTTCAGTGTGCAGGTCCCCACATCTCACCAGCAGTGTCCCTTCTCTCTGGTGTAGCCTGATGCAAACCAGCCCGGGCGAGGGGCTTCCAGGGCAGGCTCTCTGGATGTGGTTTTGCCCAAAACAATATTCCGACAGTCCCTCTGAGGGTCGCAGGCGAGGAAAACACTGCAGGATGGTTCAGACTGGCTCCTTCCAATGCCAACTCTTACTTTTTAGGGAAAACATCTTTTTTGTTTGTTTGTTTTTGTTTTGACGTCCAGAGGTTGGGGTTTTTCTGCTTTTCTTTTGACCTGAAGTAACAGCCGTTTCCAGAGAATTCAGACTTAGGAAGTGGGGATCGAATGCCTTTCTTAATCCTTTCGGTGTTTTGTTTTGTTTTTCTTCTTTTAATACGAGGGTGTGTGAACTACAAGAAGGATCTTGTTCAGACCCTCGCTTTCTGATTTATGTCCAAGCCAACAGATCAAGGCTTGGAACTGTGATGCTGTTTTGGGGGGGGACACAAAAAAAGCAGTAGTAGCGGTGGGAAGGTTGTGGGATTGGTGCTGCTGCTCAGCAAACAGAAAGAGGAAAAGGAGAGCGATTTCTCATTCTGTTTCCTAACTCCAAACATGACCCAAAGTTTTTATAAACTTTCTGCTCAGGTTTCAGGAAACTGCAAATGAAACTGCATTCCTCTGTGTGTGTGTGTTGTTTCTTTTTTTTTTTTTCCCCCTCTTTCTTTTGGAGATGTAATAAAACATCATCACCTACATGTCTGCGGGCTTTAAAAGTATTCTCCGGAGGGCGGGCGAGGAGTGGAGGCAGATTGACTGACGGCTGGAATAAAGCCTCTTTATTATCTCTGGGATTATAATTTCACTCTATTCTGGGCGCTACAGCAACAGGAGCTTGGTTGTCTCTGCTTTTTCTTGTCGGCTTCTTGAGTGCGTTCCCCATACCGTGCCGGTGGGGTCCGTCCCCCTCCAGGGCTCCGTCTGCAGGGGAAAACTCATCAGCTGAGGAAGCTGTGCTTCTCATCACCTAGGAAAATATAGTGGTTTTTTACATAAATTGTGGCCTTGAAGGCCCCAAGTGTAACCAGTGGGAAAGAGACATGTTAAATTAGAATATAACAATAGGAGTGGGGTCGGACCAAACTGGGGGATGAAACTGGAGATGGATTGCAGCCGTGGCAGGACATGGTTGCACGGTGTGGCTCCAGGGGATGTCTGTCCTCCACCAACTCCTTTAACCCTTTAAACTGGTTTTGGTGTCTAAAGTATGCCAAACCACAACCCAATAGCTGTTCTGGAGCTGATGCACACAGGCTCGCCTGTAGAGAGTGAAGAACGGGGAAAGAGCCAGAGTGGAGGTAAAAACAAAGACGACAACACTTAAAGACAGGGTCATGCAGTGTGTCTGTGGCCATTTTCAAGCAGTTTAAGCATGGAGAATTTAGCAGGGTAAGTATTTAATAGTATTTGCATCCCGTGTCAAGATAAAGATGCAGAGCAGGGCTCAGTGCACAGCAGTGAACCAGCACAGACCGATGAAGGACAACCCCCACCTCTGGGACAGCCCCCAGGTAGCACCAGTCTGATTTTTTTTTTTTCTTCTCTTTTTAATTGTGCATTTACTACCTTAAAGAAGAAAAAGGCAGGTAAAACTAAAGGAGCAAAAATTAGGAAAAAATATCCAGTTGCAGTTTATCAATATTCTTTGGAGGCTCATGTAGGTGCCATGGGGTTCTGGCTGCTGGAGCAAGAGTGGGTCTGGGAACAGACAGGGTAAAGACCAGATTTCATCTGAATGCTGATATTGTGATTGACCCAGGCATAAAGCAGACCTTGGACCTGTTCAGATGCTCTTGTTCCTTCATGTGGTGCTCCTCTTAGAGGAGAACTGCCTCCAGGATGCCAGGGTTCTGTTGTGCAGAGGCACACATGGAGAAGGACTTGCAGCAAAGCTGAAGAAAAAGTCAAAAGTCAGTATGGGAGATTTCAGCCCAGAGTTTTGCTGACAGCGTCAAAAACTCACAAAAATTGGGTAAAAGCAGCCAACAAGGGCTGGGCTGGGATGTTACAAAGCAGCATCAGAAGCTGATGTGGTGGGGCAATGTCATGGGCCTCTCCTGCAGTTCCTAGGTAGGGGGAAGGGATGGGGGGGATGCAGGGGGAAGGGACAGGGCTGGTTTGGGGCAGTGTAGTCCCCAACCTTCTCACCAGGAAGTCGAGGAGCCCGCCTAGTTTCTTTTGGGGGGTTATTCCTGGCGTTTTCCCTGTGCTCCTGCCCGGGCTGCTGCAGGAGATGGGGTGAGAGGTGTGTGGGTTGGGTATGATCCAGCGTGGCCACCTTCCCTCAGTGCAGGCGTGCTCCTTGGCAAATCCATCTGGGCTAGTAAATGCCTGGCGTGGAGAATTCTTGGAAGGCAAATTGCTCTTAATTATTAATCTTTAGGGTCCGCTACAAGAATAATGCAGTACACGTGATACCCTACGGCATGTGTGTGTAGAGAAAACACCTTGAGATGTTGTGTATGCTCAGCGTATCGTGCCATGAACCTGCTGGGACTGGTAGTGCTGGCTATGATGGAGTGCAGACCTCAGTGGTGTGTCCTTTTGGCCTCATTGCCACCCAATTAACGCATTACTGCAGCTCCTTGCCCCTGCCACCCCCCCTCCTATAGAAAAGGGGGCCAGTGCTCTCGGAGGAGCTGAGTTCAGGAGGGACCCAGCAGAGCTCCTCCAGGCCCTGTGTAATGGAGAGCAGTCCTGAAAGGTGGCCGCCGCCCAGCACCAGAAACCCAAAATTGTTCAGCAAAGCAGTCCAGGGTGCTTGGTTAATTAGAGAAGACCCGTTACTGGCAGGCACGGGGCATATTTATTTTTAAAGTCTGTTACTGACAGTGAGAACATGCCTCTGGCGAGAGATCTGAAGCCCTTGGCTATGTAATTCAGTTGAAAAAGGGATTTACTTTTTTTCAAAACAAACCCAAACCCCCATGTCCCAGCTCCTCCCTGCCAAAGCTCGGGCGGGATCAATGAGGCAGGGAGTTGGAAGGGGCGAGGGCTGTTATTTACGCAAAGTTTCCACCTCCTTCCTTCCTTCCTACCAACTGCCCATGACCCAGACCTGCCTGGTGAGGAAAACGGCTCCTCGGCCTTGCCAATTCTGGGATAAATAGGTCATCCAAAATACGCAAAAGCCAGTTCCAAGTCTTCCAACAGTCAGAAAGATCTCACAAAGTCTTTGGATGCGTAAAGCCTGTAAGAACTGTGTTACTTCCAAAGCTGTTTTTGAAGCTCTGGGTCCTCCAGGAGCAGTCCTCCACAGTGGTCCAAGGGCAGAGATGTGGCAGATGAGAAAGCAGAACACCATTTCTAGTTTTATTTCACCTGTTTACTTGTTCAGACCTTTTCAATGGTGATGGCAGCTGTAGTCTGCATCGTTACAAAAACAGGATTTTATACTTCCCTGTGGATGGGGGCTGTAATCTTTCAATTAAATTAGAGAAGATTCCAGCCAAGGATGTTTTCATTTAAACCTCAGCTTTGCTTTTAGCCTTGTGAAGTGGAGCTGCCAAATTTTGCTGGATGATTGAGGATGATATAGGAGGGTTTCCTTGAAGAAACTTTCCAGCAGTCACTGGCAGAGATTTACCAGGTTTGCTCCATCAGGTTTTGTGGCCTGATGTCATAACAATAGATCCTGTAGCATTTAAGTATGAGCCAAATCAAAAGAAAATGATACCCAAGGTAGTGTTTCTTTGGGTTCTTTTACTGTTTCTACCACTGTCCTTGACAGACTTCTGCTCCCAGTGAATGCTAGCCTGTTTGAAAGGTTGCTTGGTTGTACGCCTCCAAGTCTCCTTGGGATGATAAACAGGATTTATTGTGGCTCAGACCCAGATGATGCCATGGTTTGAATGCTGGAAAAGACTTTAAACCTTTGGAGATGCCTCTGCACTTGCAATGTGGCAATGATCTCGGTGTCCCCCTGTGCTGCAGCAATGTTACCCGTGTTATAGGGGGTCTAACAGTGGCCTTCAGAAAGGAGGCTTTAATCTGCAGACCCCTGAAATAATAGATACTTGTGCCACGGCAGGAGCTCATAAGGTCTATACCTTGGAGAGAGAAGAGGGTATCCCTCCACTGCAAAACCAGAATCAACTCTAGAAGCACCTTTTGTTTATTTTTAAGAACATCTTCCTTTTTTACAGAGCTTTTTCTCTCCAGTGGAAACTTTCTCGTGCCCTAGTGCAAAGGCTCTCTCCTCCCTCTCTTGCAGGCTGTTTTCTAGCAGCGAGAAGCCAGGCAGGTGCCAAGGTTTTGCTCTGTTATTGCTCAGAAACCAGCGTTGCAGGGCAGAGGCCCCGGGGTAGCGAAAGGTGGGAAATAAAGGAAATGAATGTCGTTAGCGAGTGTCGAGTCAATTATCAACAACTTCCTGCCATTGTTAGTCCTCCCTCCATTCGCCATTCCCTAGGCTGGCCCCCATCCAGGCATGGTCAGCAGGTATTTCCCTCCTGCCCACAGCTTCATCCATCAGCATCCTCCACCAGGTCCATCCTGTTGCGCTCTCAGGAAGCATTAAAATTAATAGCGTGAGCTTTGGGGTGACCTGTGGGTGGTGGGAGCTTCTCTGCGCCTGCAGATCTGGGGGTTGATGTCTCAAAAGGCCCTTACCTTGGGGCTACCGCTTGAACAAGCGTCTCCACCTTTGGTGGAAAAGAAATAGAAACCAAACTGTTGCTGGAGGATCCATAATTGAGATATAATGTTTTAAAAAAAGTGATGCTGGTTAGTCAGCTTCTACATTTCCAATTTTAATATACAAAAAGAAGTCTTAAATTTGTAAAAGGACAACAGGTTGCTGAGAACACACGCATCTAAATGCTTCTCCTTTTTGTTTTCTGACCTCTCTTCTTTTTCCCAAAAGCAGTTTAGAAAGGAGCTTGTTGAGGAATAGCTTTTAAACCTCTCTTCGGTACCATTTCTACAATGAAGTCACCCGTGTAAGATAAATAGTAGCCGATCCCTTGTTAGTGAAGTACACGCTCTCCTTCACACTTGACTTGAATGGAAATGCAAAATACTCTGCCATCTGCTTCCAGCAAGCAGCTGGAGTGAAGGATGGAGCCTCAGCATCCTCCATCCCAGGCCAAAAAGCAAAGCCCTCTCCCTTGCTGGTGCTGCATCTGTGAGGACCCTAAATCTGTCCACTGCAGTCAAAGTGATGGGCAGAGGGGATAGTTCTCAGTACAAAGTGGATTTTTTTTAATTTTTTTTTTTTACAAGATTTCCCTGCACATCATAAATGCAAATTGCTGCAGAGATGAGGTTTCACACCAGAAAATGCCTGGAGAGAGTTGTTGTGCTGAACAAGTGCTGTTCAGCTTTTTTCTTGCCATAGTGTTAAAAGCTGCTGCTGGTGTGGGGGGGTGTGTGTGTGTCATGTTGCATCCATCCAAAAGGACAATTCCTTTAGGAATCATCCCTTTAAGAAAAAAATAAACCTCTCTTGAGGTACAGTACCTTGCCTGGTCCCTGGGAGGCTTTAAGCCGTTCCGCAGCTGATGTGACAGAGAAATACCCCCAAAGTCTGTATTTGGTTGTTTTAAGTTTCCAGTCCCAGAATGTAATTATGGCACGTTACATTCTGTTTATTTAAAGAAGGAAAAAATACTGTGGAAATCGGATTTTGTGCCAAGTTACGGGACGGAGTGGGGATGGGGGGTGGTGGTGGGGGGAATGCTTTATAAAGAAGCAAATATGCGTGCAGGCAGCTGGTGCACGTGAGGTCCTGGAAACAAAAGTGAGTTGGCCTCCTGCCGGCTGCGGAGCTCCACTCTCACTCGTTTTGGGGGAAAACGATGCAGACCAAGGGCATTTAACTGCACGAAGGGGCAAGAGCATCAGGCGGGCAGCCGTCGAGTCTGGGCTGCGTTACTGCGAAGGGAGAAGGCTTGCTCCTGGGTGGGGGCTGCATGGGGGGTTTTTGGGGTGACGTGGAGGTTTTGCTGCTGGTGCTATGGCAGGGTCTGCCCTCCTTCCCCAGCTCTGCCCAAGTTCTCTCTAACTCAGCCTGTTCTGCTGCTCTTTATTTCATCAGTCCTGATTTTCCTGCTTGCAAATGTGTCTTTTGCTTTTATAGTGTACATATTTTTATACTGTACATATTTTAAAATGGGGTCTTACCTGGGCTCATGGGACAGGAGCAGTGATGGTGCCCAAGCCAGGTGGGAGAAGGTGGCTGGAACAGGGCTGTGTCACTCCCCAGTTCAGGAGAGCTCCCATCCACCTCCCCCTGGGGTAACCCTGGGTGAATGGGGGCAGGTGAATTAACCAGGTGGGTTCTGGGGAAGGAACAAGCCCCAGCTGGTGGCCCTGGGCTCATCCTCTGCCCATCACCTCTTTTTGGGAGCTTTGCAGATCACCCAAGGATTGTTTTTCACCAAGTGGCTCTTGGAAAGGACCATGTGAGAACACAACTCCCACTTGGAAAGGGAAAAACTTGTTGTCCTACCTGTTTTCAGGGAAAAACATTAAAAAAGTGGCCTATGGGTGCTGGACTGACTCTGAACCCAGAGGCCAAACTGCTGTCCCCCGAAGCTACTGCCCTCTTGCCAATAGTTTGCCTTGTAGACACTGTGGGAGGGTCTGACTGCCCGTTTCCCAGTGCAACACCCGATGGCATGTGTGACCCCAGCTGGGAAAACCAGTTGGCGTTTCGGTCCTGGTTCCTCTGCAGGAGAAGGATGGAGGACCAGCAACATCACAGCCACCCAGCCGTGGTGGGGATGGCCAGACCCCGCAGGGAGGTGACAGCCCTGCTAACCGGTGCCGCTTCGGTGTGTGCCACAGGAAAGCTGTGTTTGGGATGAAAAGCTGCTGAGGAAATGGGCTTAAAGCCCTTTTTCTAACAGCTGGGAGGAGGTGTCAGGCAGAGCTGTGTACCTGAGGGGACAGTTCCTGGCTCCCTCCCTGCAGCTTTGGGCTAGAGACAGCTTGGCACGGCCGCTGGTGGGAGCGCGACTGATGCTGTAGCACAACGGGCTGCAGAATAAGAATTTTGGGCTTTTGTCAAAAATTTCAAGGTTTGGACTTTTGCTACCATTCTGCGGGGGAGAGCCTAGGGTCTCTCTCTCTTTTTCTTTATTTTTTAAAAATCTTTTAAATTTTTTATTTTTTTTAACTTGGCAAAAGCAACGAGCTCTGCCAAAGAGCTACTTGGCCCAAGGCAGAGTTTAAAGCTGTGGCTCCCACGGGCTGGGCACGGCCCAGGGTGAGCACGGTACCACTCACATGCAGGACAGGGCACTGCCCAAAAAGTCCACCCCAGGCATTGAAGAAGTTGTTCACATCAGGGTTTTAAAACCAGTGTGAGAGCTTTTTTCTGTTTTTCTTTAAAAAAAAAAAACAAAAAACCAGCAAATATTCTTTCTTGCACAGATCAAGGATGTGTGAAACCCTCAGCATCTGGAGCAAACAGCATCACAGTTTAATCTGTGCCCTGGAAAAATCCCTCTGCAGCCTCTGGCTTCAGGCCATCGCTTGTGGAAGAGTTGCCAGCAGAGCAACAGCAGCAAAAAATATATATGCTATCTGGAAAAAGACGCTTAAATCAAACAGTTATTGGGCTCAGCAGAGCTCAGTCGTCTTCTGCATGACATAGCAGGGAGGATGTTATAAAGCAACGTAATTCTGCAATATGGAGCCGGGAAGATGAGATGAGCCAAGGGCCCCGACCTTAAATTTTATGAGCGACTTATAGTTTGCAAAGAGCGGGGCTGGGAGCTGGGAGGCAGGATTTCTGCTGTTGTGCAGAGTCAGGGAAAAATGTGGAAATCTCCTGGGTTGGTGCTTGCTAATCCGTAGCGTTTTTCCCTTGCTCTGTTGCGCGAAGAGCTAAAAGAGGAGGTGTTTTTAAAACAATATTGAGCGTAAAAAGGGAGAGGCTGCGGCGTCCCCGGACACACGCAGAGCTGCTCCACGGCTGGGATAAAGTAGTCACAGGGGCTGACCCCGACCTCCTGTTTTATCTGATGTTCTCAGCATTTATAAGCGAGGAAGAGCGAGTGGTCGTCAGACCGACTGGCTCCACTCTGAGCTTCTAGCCCAGATGGGAGGCGAGACCTGCCCTCCGAGCATCCCAGCCCTGGGGTCAAGGAGATGAGTCCCTCCTCCTCTCCTTTCCCCGGAAAGACCCCCTCCAAATTGCTGGCCGGGGCGGCAGGGCAGTGTTTCTCAGCAGGCCACCGGGGCTGGGACCATCCTGGACAGGGAAGTCACCGGGGAACGTCTCGTCTTGCAGATGTCTCCAGGGTGGCTCTGAATTAGCTTCATCCTTTCAGCGATGCTATCACTAGACAGCCTTTTTCTTTTCATTGCCAGCTGGAAAAAAAAAAAGAAAAAAAAAGCTTCAGCTGTCACAGAGTGGAGCCACGGCAACGTTATTGGGTTCAGGATGGTGAATTCTCCCCACGAATGCAGATGCCTCTGACATCTCCTGTCTGGGGACACCTTATTGCTGCCTTTCAGTACTTAAAGGGGGCTTATAAGAAAGATGGGGATGGACTTTTTAGTAGGGCCTGTTGCAAAAGGACAATGGGTAATGGTTTTAAACTAAAAAAGGGTAGTTAGACTAGATATAAGAAAGAAATGTTTTACAATGAGGATGGTGAAACGTTGGCACGGGTTGCCCGGAGAGGTGGCAGATGCCCCAACCCTGGAAACATTCAAGGTCAGGTTGGACAGGGCTCTGAGCAACCTGATCTAGTTGAAGATGTCCCTGCTCAGTGCAGGGGGGTTGGACTAGGTGACCTTTAAAGGTGTCTTCCAACCCAAACTATTCTATGATTCCGCACCTCCTGCCTTGGTTTTTGGTGGCCCAGCAGCAGGGAGCTCCCGTGCCCCTGTCTGCAGCACTGAGCGTGTTTATTTAAGTTAAAATCAAGTGTTAAAATAATTCTGTGTAAGTGTTAAGCGAGGGTGATTGGAGTTTGCATGACTCTACATTCAAACTATGATTTCTTTAGGGCAGAGGAGTTATTTTCATTAACTCTTCCGTGCTTGCTCTCTCTGTCAGGAGGAAAGGTTGGATTAGCTAAATGTTGACTTACAAACTTTCAGCCCTCCTCAAGCTGTTTTAAATCAAAGCAGGGTAGGTAAATGTTTGGCTGCCTTTCCTGTGATGGCCTCGTCGTCCGTAGCCTGCGAAGTAGCACGATCCAAAGGGCAGCTGTTAAACAAAGTGAAAACAGACAACAGGCTGCACGGCTCCCCGGCATCTGCTGCCCAGGGCTCAGGGAATCCTCTCTTCTCCCCCAGCATCCGCAGGGATGGTCCTTTGTTGAGCCAGACAAAGAAGCTTGGGGTTTTGGGGAGGGCGGCGTGGGCTGGGTGTTGCTGGCAGATGGGATGCGGGGGTACCCAGAGGGATGTGGTGGCACCCAGGGTGATATGGTGGCACCCAGGTACCAGTGGTACCCAGGGGGATGTGGTTGGGATGCGGTGGTACCTAGGGTGATGTGGTGGCACCCAGGTACCAGTGGTATCCAGGGGGATGTGGTGGGGATGCTGCCCTACTGCTGCCCCGCATGCCTGTGAGCAAATCCCTGTGGGTTTTATGGGTTTCTTCTTCTCTTCTTTTCTCCCTCCTCCTCACCCAGCAAATCCTCTGCTCGAGCCACAGGTGGAGATACGGGTCCATATTTATCTGTCCAGACCATAACAAGAAAACCAGTCCAGTTAGACTGCTCTGAGCACAGCTCTTCTGATGGGATCCATTGCAGGCTGTTATGGGGAAGGGTGACAGGGTTACCTTGCTGAGTATTTATAGGGGCCATAAAGCTCAGGAATTTATCATGTCCGTGATTTAAATGAGGTGTAGAGGAATTTGGTCTCTCCTGCCATCCCTGCCCTGCCAGAGTGGGTGGCAGAGGGTGGGTCTGTGGGAGAGCACAGGGGGCATCCTCGCTCCTGCCTTTGGTGGGGATGCCTTGGGGGGGAGAGAGGGGGGGTGTGTGTGTGATAAAACTCAGTGGGGATTTCTCATTGGAGCTGCCTGTCTGTCTCCAGGTTTTCAGCCAGGGCAAGCTTGTTTCTAGGGCTTTGGCAAAGCAGCTGGCTTCTCGGGCAGGCACTCTTGCATTAATACAGATAATTTATAAAAAGCCTTCGTGTGTCACGGCATCTTAATCCTAAAGACGTTCCTTGTGTTTTCATGGGTTTTCCTCTGCTCTAGCCCCATTTTGGTGGGGCGGAGGGGATTTGCGAGAGGTGAGCCCTTTCTACTTGATCTTTGGGCTTCAAGAAGCCCTTTGTGGGAAAAAAGGGTGATGTGGGCTGTGCAGGCACAAAGTTGGGTTTTTTTGATTGAGGAAAATTTGGTATATTTTTCCAGACAGGTTGTCTGCTCAAAGGCTTCACCTGCTACACGGCCTTGTGGGGGCCTGGCAGGGCTTTTACCACTTCCAGTCACATCCTTAAGAGTTGTTTGCTCGAGCCACAAACTCGGTAAAATGGGAAACCGATTCCGCTTATCTAATTTCTGAAGCGGAGAAATCCCGTTTCCGTCTCCAGGTGATGGATTACGCAGGAGTCGCATGCGTAAAATGAGCCTTATTTTTATTTATTTTTTTTAGAGAGAGTGTGTGTGTTTGCGCGCAGTTTCTTGTCCTCTTGCAGTTCCTGTGAAGCAAATTTAATGCAGTTTTTTTTCA
The DNA here is from genome assembly GCA_025769975.1 of Gallinago jamesoni. Taxonomy (NCBI): domain Eukaryota; kingdom Metazoa; phylum Chordata; class Aves; order Charadriiformes; family Scolopacidae; genus Gallinago; species Gallinago jamesoni. Next base: position 40,000,679 of record JAOQGH010000069.1, read on the forward strand.
GTTTGGGTACAACAAAGTGGAGCTGCAGATCAGAACCACATGTTGGAAGCGCTGCAGGCACCGAGTGAAACCTGATCGGCCGAGGTTTCCCTTAAATCTGCACTTTCTCATTTGGCTCTCATATTAAAGCTGTATTTCAGAGCTGTCTAACCCTCTCGAAAGATGATGAATAACAATAAAAACATTCACTGGAGGACTGTCATCATTTCCAAAGGAAGTGTAATAAATACTTTACGACAGGACTTTTTTTTTTTTTTCTTCTTCTTCTATGTACAGCCATAAACTAGTTTTAAGTTACAACTTATTAAGCCTCTAAACAATTAGAGCTCGGCTGTGGGGAGGGCGCTGGGGCTGGGGTTTGCCTTGGTTTTGGGCTTGAGGGACCCAGAGGGAATCATTTTGCCTTCGCGTGCCTCAGTTTCCCCTCGTGCTGGTTGAGCTGTGGGTGTTTCTGGTCCCTGAGGTCCTGGGTGGATGGGTCTCCGTCCTGATGGATGGATAGTTGATGTACCAGCATCTCCCGTGCTCGTTGCTCGTGCAAACGAGAGCTGTCCTTTCCCTGTGTGTGTGTCCACTGTGTGCTTTCTGCTCCTGACTTTTGGTTAAAAAACGTGCAACTGTTTGGCAGCATCAATTAAAGAAAAAATAATGGGAACACTGCTTGTGTGACCTCCCCTAAGCTGCTGTGTCTCCAGAGCCATCCCCTTCATCCCGGCAGAAGGAGCCGGCCCCACAGCTGGTCTGTGCCTTGCTGCAAAGCCCCCTTCCCCCTCCAGTGCTTTAGCAGGGGAAAATCTAAGGGAAGCTGGCTGAAAAGAATCTGATCAGGAGAGGTTTGGATCTCCTTTTATTGTGCCTTTTGTTTTGCTTTTGGTTTTACTGAAGAGTAATAAAAATAAAGCAGGGCCTGAGGACATTGCCTTTTGCAGCATCATCCTGCCCTGGGTGCAACACCAGTCTGCTGAAAAACCTTTTCTTTTCCTTTCTTTTTTCTTTCTTTTTTTTTCTTTCTTTTTTTTTCTTTCTTTTTTTTTCTTTCTCTTTTTTTCTTTCTCTTTTTTTCTTTCTCTTTTTTTCTTTCTCTTTTTTTCTTTCTCTTTTTTTCTTTCTCTTTTTTTCTTTCTCTTTTTTT
>JAOQGH010000069.1:40006627-40016861 GCA_025769975.1 Gallinago jamesoni
TTCCTTGTTTCCTTTTTCCTTGTTTCCTTTTTCCTTGTTTCCTTTTTCCTTGTTTCCTTTTTCCTTGTTTCCTTTTTCCTTGTTTCCTTTTTTCTCTCTTCACCCTTTTCTCTCATTTCTTCTTATTTTTTCTTTTTTTTCTATTTTTTCTTTTTTTCTTTTTCTCCTCCTCCTCCTCTCCTCCTCTTCTCCCTATTGAGCAGAAAACTGTTTTTCCCATTGTGGTTTTTACAAGTTTCAAACCTATACCATTGGCAGCGCTTAGAAGTGCCATTCAGCTGCTTTTGTGTATTTAGGGGTAGCATCATCCCTGTGTCTGCATTTCTCTATAAACCCTGAATTCGGTGGAAGCTTGGGGGCTGCAATCATGAAGGGCACACACTGCTTGGAAACGAGCAGGTAATTAACTTGATAAACCAGCTTAGTACTTTTTGACACACACAAACACACACACACCGATAATTACTGCCCCCAGGTGTAACCGGTGTTTGGGGTGATCTGAGTGTGTGTGTTGCATTTTTAAACTGCCTGCAGCTCCAAGAAGTGTTTTGGGGAGCAGTCAGCCTTCAGCTGAGTGGGAGCGATGGGAGGAGCTGGGTGGGGGCAGCTCCAGCCCCCCATGAGATGGACACTTGGAGGCTGGCGAGTGCTCAGCCACGTGCTTTGAAATTAATTTTCCACGAATCCACGTGGCTTTGAAATTCACCCTCCATAAAGGTTCCTGCTGGTAAAACCTGATCCTGAGAAGGTCGCTGGGGGCTGTGAGCAGAGCCAGGGGGAATTTGCTTTAAAATCCAGACTGATAGCAAAGAAATGCTATTGCCTAGGCTCACCTGTAACCACGGTATGTAGGAAGCAGCTGTATGTCCAGGTCCCGTTCCAGGAGATCCAGGGCCTATGCAGAGCCAAAGCATTTCAGTTCTGCTCCCCTTTCATGTGATCTGGACACGCAGGAGTCTACTGAGTCCTGGGCCGAGTTCATGTGTGTGAAATCTGGAATATGTAGAATTACTAAGAAGAAAATTAACCAGGTTAACCCGTTAATTTGGTTTTTTTACACCATGAAAAAATAATTTTAGAAGGCCTGTGTAATATATGAGCTGGGGTTTATTGGCTGGCAGCTTTACAGAGGTATTTCATTACCGTAGCTGGCAAAAAAATAAAGAAGTGCCATTACTGGAAGTGAGATAGCAGGATGGGGAAAGTATTGAACCAGAGGTGTGTGGGCACCGGGCAACTTTCTGAGCCATCTATCCTCCAGCTGAACAAGGACCTTGTTCCCCCCTTCCTTGGTGCAAGCTGGTAGGTATCTGCAGCCACTACTGAAACAAGGGCTCAGGCTGCTGAAAGGATCTGGCTCTGGGATAAGACTGAATATTGATTAAAAAAAAGCATTTCTCAATGACCTGTGCCATCTAGTGGCAAAGCAGAGCTGGAGCTGGAGGAGCAGCAGGGTTTGTGCGCCGAGAGCGTGGTGATGAGATGGGGGCCCACCAGGCTGGTGGGGGCTGGCTGCTGCAGGTGATGCTGTTGGTGGGTTCCCTCTGCAAAAAAGCCCCGTGCCCGGTGTCGGATGCAGCTCTTTGGGCTTTGCACCGTGAGCAGGCACCCCATGGATCTAGTTTTCTGTCTCTGTTCATTCTCAGTGCCATGCCTTGGGTGGCTCGAAGGAAAGAGGTGGGAGTATGTGCCGAGATGTGGTGGTGGCTGCCTGCTCCATGTCTCACTTGTGACATGGTCCACAACCCTGTTTCCAACAGCAGCAAAGAGCTGCCCTGCCCTAAACGCCTGTGTCCCCATGGGACACCCCGTGCTCACTGTTGTAGCATCCTAGCACCTCTCAGGTCTGCTTTGGACAGATGCTGAGACAGAAGAGGCATCACTTGGAAAGGTTTTTAATAATCACTCTTTGTTACAACCCAGAATCTGTATAAAGCTGCCCTGCACCACCAGGAGGTGACCCCACGTTCTCCTGGTTTGTTTTTCCCAGGGGAGCTTTCCTGACCCGTCTGACCACAGGGCTGGGAGGGGGCTCCTGAGCTGCACCAACCTCCTGCAAATCCAAGTCCCACGTGGAGAGGTGCGGGCAGTGCCCTGGGCTTGACAGCAGTCTGCAGCCAAGAGTGGCAGTCTCTGGGATTCCAAAGATTCCCATTTTAACCCTTTTACCAGGATCTGATAAGACATAATTTTTTTTTTTTTTTTATATGGAGCACTTGAGCTCCTTTTTGGGTGGAGATGAACAACTAAGGTGCATGGCCATCCATGGGTTGCCCTTAAAACTGAAACGCAATTTGCACATAAACTAAAACAGGTTGGTGAGTCTGTAACCCAAAAAAGAACCTGAAACAAACCATCCCATTAAGCGGTGTATTTACACTGCTATTTCTAAACTAATGTCTCTGCTATTTACCGAGCCGAAACCACAATATTTTACCAAGTGCTCCAGAATCCAAGATGCATTTTTGCAACTCCAAGTCAGTGGAAACTTAGCAGTTTATTTTTCCCTTTGGAAAGTAACCAGTTCCTATTTTTATCCTGGTTAAAGCCCACAGCGTCACCCATCAGACTCCTGCAAGCAAACATTTCTTCCACCCTTCGCAACAAACCTGCCAGGCTTCTCCCAAAAATCAAACGGTGAGTCGTTACTCTGTGACCCCGATTCACTACCCTGGAACAGAAATGGAAAATGCCGTGGCAGGAATACAGAAATCTGTCAGTAAAGAAAACCAGGCAAACTATTAAAGTACATTTAATCTCGGGTTGCTGGGTATAAACTAATCTTTCTTAGAGGGTCTGGATGAAAGAGGCTGGATTATCCCGTGTCTGACTATTCCATTGTTTTTATACCTTCCTCCGAAGCATCCGGCGCTGGCTGCTCTGGGAGACAGGATGCTGGACCAGCTAGACAGTGGCTCGCATCCCGCACGGCAGTTTTGGGGCTCGAATAAACGGCCCCAGTCTGCAAAATGTATTGAAAAACATTTGTACGGGAACTGGTTTCTGTCCTCCCTCCTCAAAGGATTCCTTCTAGTCCATCAGCAGTTTTGCTTCAAAGACTCGCTCCTGCTTTTAACCCCTTGGCTGCCTGATGGGAACCTTCTGAGGTTTAAAAGCAAAAGCAAGGTTTGCACTTTCAAAGAACGCCGCTAAGGGTGAACTGCCCCAAAATAGGACCTGGGGTGTAATGGAACGTGAGATGGTGCCTGATGCCAGCCATCTCCTACAAGAGCTGCTGGTGGTGGCACCATGGCATGGCCAAGCTCCGTGCGAGGTGTGAGAAAATGGAGCAATGTACCTGTTTTCTGGCCAAAAAGACTTTGCTCCCTGCTGAGCATGGAAGGTGCTGAGCTCCTGGTCCTGCTGGTGTTATTGGAGAATCTGGGCTGATGTTGTTGAGTCCAGGATCACATCAAGAGGGACTTTTGTTGTTTGAAAGTTACAGTTCTTCGTTAAATCCTCCACGTACCGTTTTCTCCACTTGCTATCGTTTTCTCCTGCGCTCCGTGGGACTTGGCTGATAAGATGAGGATGAGAATCAACAACTATTACCAAGCTACTACAAGTGAGATTTCTTGTGGTTTTGGTTTTAAAGCTCAGTGTGTCGTTCAGTCCCTCTTTTCCATGGTTTATCCAGCTTTACTTACACAAACCATATTCCGTGGGGTTCCACGTTGATGAAACCCCAAGGTCCCGGGGAGATGCAGCAGCACCGTGACCCTGGCTGGGCTGTCAGCAGCACCTTTGGGTGCTCAGTTTGAAGAAATGCGTTTTCTCCCGATGCTGTGAGAACCAGCATCGCCTCCAGCATGTTTGAAAGCTCCCCCACTGCCTTTTTTTACCATTTTTAAAAAAAGGAAGAGCGAGGAACATGGTATTAAAGCTAATTAAAGTTATTGGAAAGAAAGATTTCCAGCCAGAGTCATGCTCTAATCATAGTCCCAACTGATTAAGCAGAGCTGACTGTGGAGCTCGTATCAGCAAGTGCTAATTAGTGATAACGTGAGTGGGTCAAGTTTATTATTTCTTTATCTGTCAGGAAACAGACCTGTCCTAGCTGTGGATTATTGGGCTCTCCGGTGCTGGACGTGACGGTGTGCTCACCCCAGATGCCTCTGTGGGTGATAGGGAAGCTTTCAGCACAGCCTTGCTGCTCTTAAATTCTGATTACAGGTAGTAACGATGATTGGCTTTAAAGGATAAAAGTTGGACAACACACACAAACTCCAGCAATTGCTTTCTCTGAAGTATGTAGGTAGCTTAGGAGCATCTGTCCCTTGGATTTTTGGTATCCAACCTTCCAATCTGGCATCAGCCACCACGGCTGCTCTGCTGAGGTCCATATTCACTCCTTGATGCTGCTTTACCCCAAGGGACGTGGAGGAATGGAGCGAAAGCAGCTCAGCCAGGGACAGCCCCCTCAGACGTTCATACATCCACTACGAGCCTCGCTGTCCCACAGCCCAGCCCAGCTGACCAGCAGGTGGAAAAAAAAATATTGGGGTTTTCCTTTAAGCCCTTTATCCCAGGGAAACGGGTAATTTGCGAGCACACGTGTCCGTAGAGCCTTCCCTGGTGACTGCTGAACCTATGGCTGATTTAAAACAAATTTGCCAGAGAGGCTGGGTCTGGAGGTTTGCGGGATTTCTAGACGCAGAGTGAAAGTAGAGGTTGGGGCCACCTCCAAGCCCCACAGAAGGAAATTTCACCCCACAGCAAGGAGTCCCCTGGAGCCTGGAGGGTAGACATGGGAAGCCACGCTCCATCAGTGCCACCAATCATGAAAAAAACGTGTCCCAAGTTGTCCCTAGACTTCTGTGCTGTAAATTATGAAGAATGCAGGGACCGGGAGGAGATAGCACAGTACAGTGACCGACACGCTGACTTGGAGCTGAAGGGCATTTATTGAAGGAAACAGCAATCGTGCCTCAGGTGTGCTAAACGATGGGTCCATGGGTGGGAAGGAGATGGGATGCAACTTTCAGAATTCTTTTTTTTCCTGTGTTTTCTCACCCTAATCTCCCTGTTCCCGTGCAACTGGGGATGAAGCTGGCAGGGGGCAAAGCCCCTTCCTTTGTTCAGGAAACCTTCCTGCTGCCCCTTCAAGCCACGTTTCACACTACAGCGTGGGCATCCTGCTACTCTCAGCGACCCTCAGACCTCAGCCGTGGCACATCCCCTCTGCAAATCAAAGGCCTTTGATAAAAAAAAAAAAAAAAAAAGCTTCACATAGCTGGGGTTTGGATGTTTGGCATTTGAATTTTCAGTTGTGGGCAAGCTTGGCATTGTTTCGGGGTATCTCTTGCGAAACGGAGAGCAGGTTGCCCTGGGGGAAATGCTCTGTTGGTTTGTGAGGGGTGATGGGGAGCGAGCCCTGGGTTTGTTCCCGTGGAGCTGGAGATCAGGTCACAGCAGGAGCCGTGCCAGCCGCCGGGAAATACAAGAAGCTGGTGGACTCGAAAGCCAAACCGCGTCAACAGGGAGGGGGGTGACGGTGGGGGGGGGGGGGGGAAAGCCTCAGCCAACATGCAAATTTCTCATTTTTTGCTCATTTTCTGCGTGGCAGGTGAGCTCTGAAAACCTCTGCGGCTCCCTCGGCGTGGGGCGCGTGGCTCCCCGATGGAGCAGAGTCCTCTGCGTGTGGGACCACGGGTCGGGCTGTCGGGGGTCTCGATGGGTGATGGGGGTGGCTGGGATTGCTCCCGGTTTGCAGCCAAGGGGAAAAAGGAGCAAGGAGTTTATTTCAACCTCAGAGCCTCCAGTTACGGGTTGTGAGGGGAAATATTGAGGCGGTGCAGCTGAAAGGTGTGAGCCAGGGACACGTCTGAAACACTCCTGGGCACTCTCAGAGCCAAGTCTGGGGGGGTTCAAAGCTTCACGGAGCCCCATAAGCTGAGATCTAGCCAAAGGCTTGTTTGTTTAATGGACCCTTCTAGCTCAAACAAAAAAAAAACCCATGAAACCAGTGGCCGAAGCCCACCTGCACCGGGGGGGTCTGCTGAGCCTGCAGCTGTCCTGGATGCTCCCAGGGCTTAGGGAGCCAAACACATACCTTTTTAATTACATGGAATTTAATGAAAAGCAGCACTGAGGCCACTGACTTGCCTTCAGGAGGTGCCTGGGTACCACCTGAAATGTTGATGCTGCCTCTGGTTTCTCCTTGGTAGAGCTGTGTTCTGCTGGCCTGCGTGGAGCATGGCAGGTTCTTGATGACGGGCTGCAAACCATGTGGGGGGACAGAGGGAGGCTGAGTGTGAGCAGGGGACCCAGGGGCACTGGTGTGCTCTTTGTCCTGTGGCTTTTTGGGCAAGAAAGGAGATTTCTGTAAACAGCAGCGAAGTCTTTGGTGGTCCTCAGACTTACCACCTTTGGGGAGCTCTGTGGTGTCCAGGACAGGGCACTTGGTCCTTGGGCTGAGCTCTGTGTCCACTCCTGCTCTGCACACACCTCGATGCTTGGAAAATGGGCATGTTACACATTCCTGTCTCTGGAGTTAAACTGTGCACAGCTTTGCTTCGCTCTCCTCCTACGCAGAATTTGTCTAGATGTCCACCTGACCAGTTCATGCCGAACAGCAGGGAAGTTCATGGATGAAGAGGGGATTTAGGATGAGATGAAAAGACCTTAAGTTGTGCCAGAGGAGGTTTAGGTTGGATATTAGGAAAAATTTCCTCACTGAAAGGGTTATCAAGCATTGGAACTGGATGCCCAGGGAAGCGGTTGAGTCATCAACCCTGGAGGTATTTAAGAGAAGCGTAGTTGTGGTGCTGAAGGACATGGTTTAGTGTTGGACTTGGCAGCATTAGGTTGGCAGATGGACTTGATGATCTTAAAGGTCTTTTCCAACCTAAATGGTTCTGTGATTACACAGGCAGTGCAGTTGCCTCTGGGTGATACTGCTCCAAAACCTACAGGAGGTCACAAGATGGGGCTCTCTGAGGACGCCCTTTCCACATACACCAGCGTGGGTGGATGAAAGAGCAGATTCTGCTGTTGTTCAGTATGAATTCACCCCGTCTGTTCCCTTTTGCTTACACCAGATTTAACTTGCTCTGTGCCTCCGAGTTTGCCTCTCCTTTACGCTACTGATAAACACGTGTGTCTCCACCTTCACGGTAGGAGCAGCATCAAGCACATCTCTGTCTACATAGAAGTGTTTCCTGAAGTAACCTGTAGGGCTGTTAAGCTCAGAAATGCAGAGCTGTGGGGCACTGCCTGGGGTGATGGCAGGACCACGAAGCCCTCAGTGATGAGCGTGTCCGAGGAAGAAGAGAGGTCGGGCAGGGATCGACAACACATAAGCATCATTACTGCAGCTGGCTTGGGTCCGGGGTTAGTTCTCAGGTGATGGCTCCGTCCCCAGAAACGTGTCTTTTAGTTGAATTTTTATTGTGTTTTGTGGTTTTTTTCCCCTCCATGGGTGTATTTGCGTGGAAATCGTGACTCTCCTTGGACAGTGGTGGTGGCTGGGAGGACTCGCTGACAAATCTGCTGGGGTATACCCGGGCTTTGCCGTGGTGGCTGATGGAGGAGACACTGCAGCCTCAAAACAACCCCCTTCAGTGCGAAACCCCCCCGGCCGGGGGGCACCTGGCACCCACAGGCTGAGAGGGAAACCCTACAGCAGCAGGAGATCCCACGCAAGGGGAAGTCAATGTCTCCATGGGATTCTTATCTCCACTGCCTGGGTTGCCGATAAGGTCTCTCCAGGGCATATAGAATTTGAGACTGTGGTTTCTGGAGCTCTGAATGTAACACCACTTGTGTTTTCGTTAGGTCTGGGGAACAAACGGGTTGACTGAAACCTTATCTCTTGCATTACCCTAATGGCTTTAACGATACGAAGCCGGGAGGCTGAAAGAGGCATGCGAAGGATGACCTCCCAGGGACAACTCTGCAGCTGAGATGCCCCGTGCCAGGCGTGTGTGACAACACACCACGACTGTCCGAGCGCCACATTAACCCAAAAAACAAACCACGTGCTTTGTTTGCAGATCGGACACGTTCCAAACCCGGCACAATTAATGTCAGAAGTTAATTGCCCCAAGCACAAATGACATGGAGAACTTTACCTGCTTCAATGAGCTGGTGTTGAACCGCAAGTTCCCAAGGGGCCTGGCTCTTGTCGTGCTGCAGAGATAAATATTTTGGGGGTTCCAGCTGATCCTCTCCTGGGGCTCTGCATGAAGCAGGGCTCAGGGTCATGAGTACGAGGACACGATGGCTCCGGTCACCAAATTAAGAGGGTCCTTCCTTTCCTTAACAGGTATACAGCTCATATTAACCCATCTTATGAAATAGTGAGTTACATAGTCATGACTTAAATCCACCCTGACCAGCAATTTATATTTCCTTGGACTTAAATCCACCCTGACCAGCTTGTGAGCATCTCCCACCTCCTGTATCAGTGGCTCTAAAGGTGTGGTCCTGTGGTGGTTGTGTCACCTCCCCAGAACTGAGGGTTTGCTGGAGATGATGATGATATGGCAGCTTGGGATAAATTCTGAGGGCTGGAAGTGGCCTATCAGTTCATGAAAACTGGGATTGCTACTGTAAGGTAGTTCTGAACCAGGAGGAAGTGTTTCACAGTAGGTTTGCTCACAAAGTGGATTGAGATGCAGCAATGACGTGGTCCAGTATGGTATCTGGGAGTGTTATGGACATGGTGGAAGAGCTCTGAAACAAATCCAGCCAAGGTGAGGAGCGATAAAGCATGGATGCATCAGGAAAATACACACCATGATGGCTTGGGGTTGTTCTTCTCAGTTCTGAGCAGGCCTGTTGTTTGGGTTTTTTGCAAATGGTCATGGTGTGATAAGCATTCTGGGGAAAAACAAAAAGTTTTTTAGAAATATTTCAGGACCTTACTCTTTCCATTTCAATTTTTTGTTTCCCTGTGGCTCCTTTTGGTATCTCAGGTATTTCTTCTCTGCTCAGAAGTTCTATGTAAGCGTGCACAGAGAAACGTCACTGGGGTTTAGCTAGGAAAAAGCCCTGCTAATTATTCCATTACATTTAGAAAAAAAAACAAACCGAAAAGAAAACACCCTGAGAAGTGATAAACTAATCATTAGCTTGAAAAGAAAGAGCTGCATATGTCCCACACATTTCCATACAGGTAGGAAACACTTTTTTTTCTTTTTTTTTTTTTTTTTCCCCCCAGCTGGCTGGATAAACTGTTAATAGAGTAGCCCAGCAATTTAAACATGCTCTTGGCTGCACAAACAAAGCCTATTTCTCATAGATATAAACCACACATAAGAGCAAGGGGATACCAGGGGATTACCCCGCGAGCCGGCCGTGTCGGAGGGAGGCGGCTGCAACAACAAAGAGCAAATTCACGGCCGGGGTCCTGCCCCAAATGAGGTCATTTTCTGTTGAAGTTGGGCTCATTAGTCCGGGCGGCTTGTTGATACAGCTCGAAGTGCGGGTGACAAGTGTGACTGGGTTTGCTGAATGAGGCCTGCCCACCGCGCCCAGCACGCAGAGATTCATCATTGTCTCTCTCTCTGGGAACGGGACCGTTAATTACACAAACTGCCCCGGCCAAATTTTCCAGCCGCGTGTCTCGGCGAGGTCGTTTCTGTCCCAGCACCCTCAGGTTTTGACAGCGGAGCGTTTAAACAACACGAGAGCAGTTTATTGGGGACAATAAGGGAGAGGGGCCGGGTCACGGAGCTTCATTAGGTAACTTCCTCCGCGTCGGAGGGGGTGGGTTTGGCCCCCGACCAAACCCCCCGACCGGTCCTGCACATTAGCCTCCTCCCGCCGGAGCAAACCCGGGCCGTGTTTGGCTTCATGGATGAGCTGAGCATTACCACGCCGCCTGTTCTTCCAGGGCGAAACACCCCAACCACAAGATGGCTTCTCTCCGATTTTGTTTCGTCACGCAGCCCGAGGGAAAAGCGTTGCGTCTCCGCTCGCCACCCCGGGAACATTGGAAAGTTGGCAGCTCCTCCCAACGCTGCCAGCTCCAGCCCGAGCACTTGGGGTGGCTTTTGGGTGGCCACAGACAGCGAACACTGAATTCACCCTTAGTTTTTTCGCTGTGGAGTGTGGGGTTTGAGGAGTCAGGTACTTGGGTCTTGCTTTCTGAAGTCGCTTGAGATGTTCAACCCTGTAAATCATAGAATCATAGAATAGAACCATAGAATGGTTGGAGTTGGAAGGGACCTTAAAGATCATCAAGTTCCAACCCCCCTGCCCTGGGCAGGGACACCTCCCACCACACCAG
>JAOQGH010000069.1:40027453-40038923 GCA_025769975.1 Gallinago jamesoni
CTGGGCAATCCTGCTTCAGCAGGGGAGTTGGACTAGATGATCTCTATGGTCCCTTCCAACTCTAAAAATTCAGTGAAGTCACATTCCCTCATGTTATGGGTTTTTGGCTGTATCTTAGAAGGCCATTTGGTATCATCTCTTGTTCTAAGGGCTTTCGGCGCCACAGCGAAGGTGCTTCGGGGTTGTTCCCATTTGCTGCTGTCATTCTGGGAGATGGTTCGTTTATCCTGTGGTTGGAACGGAGGACAATGCCGTATCCACACCCGGCTGAGAGCCAGGAGGAGCCTGCGCAGGTGAAGTGCCCGGATTTACTGTTGTCCCCGTGGGTCCGGTCCCCTTATCCGAACAGGCTCAGCCGTGGGTGGGTGCTCGCAGCCTCGGGGGGGGATGTGGGTTACCATGGTGAGGGGGGGATGGAGGGGAGCATCCGAGCTCCACCATCCCTGGCATCTGCCACAGGAGCCGGACCACGAATGCCGCCTGCGCGCGGTTACTCCCCGGCTTAATTTATATTAAATTCAGCCACATCATTCAAACCATCTTCTGTTTGTGCAGGTAATGATGATATAGACTCATTTATGCAAGATTATCCTTTTATCACATTTCCAGACTCATTTATGAGGCTCATGTTTTCCCCCCAAGGGCATCATCAAGTGAGTTAAGTTGTACTATTTGCCTCCCGCAGTGAACTGGCAGGAGCCTACTTCATTGACTGATGAGGGCTGCTGCCTCCGCCAAATAGGGTCTGGGTGATGGATATTTTACTTGTGAATATTATAGCTGGAAATTAGCATGTTTATTGAGGTAGAATGAGTTTGTTTACATTCTGCTACCCATGGTATTACCTTTTATGACCTGAGTTATTTAGCTGAAGATAAGCATAAGTGCTCCCCATCTGGGGGATGGGAGGGAGGAAATAGAAAAAAAAAAAAAAAAAAAATTAATGAACTACTACATATCAAATTATGCCATAAGTAAGTGACAGAGATGCCTCTCTGGGAGTTGCCCTGATCCCCTCACCTGGGCTGGACTGGCTTGAGCACAGGGGGGTGCAAGGGAAGAACTTGGCTCAGTTTTACATATTTTTGCCTATGAAGAAAGAGGTTTTCCAGGGAGGAAACCATCCTGTCTCATTTGAAGCATCCAACAGCAGCTGGATGCCCTGTAGTGTGGGTGGTGGGTGGGAAGAGCTTGGGGTCTCAGCCCACCCCACGGAGCAGCCCCTCCACTCCTGCCCTTTTCGGGGTCATTCACCTTCCCATTCTCTTTGGCCACGTGGTGAGAGCCAGGGCGATGAGGAGAAGAGGAGAAGAGCGATTGACTTTATATTCCTAGGGTGGCAGCAGCTAAAGGAACCGTCTGTGTTTGTTCAAAGGTGAAAAAAACTTCTAAATCTGAGGTTGCAAAGCCACCCGGTGGTGTTTTCAGCGTTACGGGGGCACGCTCAGCACAGTGCTGTGGGTCCACGCCGTGCCTCCAGCTTGGGGAGGGCAAATACTGTCTTTCCCTGTTTGTTTCTATTTCTCATTTTTCTCGTGGACACCATCCATCCTTTCTGGCATCGTGAGGTCTGGCCAGCACGCGGGCTCTAACTCTCGTTCCCTCCATGACATGCAGTTGCTCCTCCAGGGTGACGAGTGACAATTCATTGATCAGTGACAAACTCCCATGGGATGCTGAGGGCTGGAGGGAACCTGACCAGCGGGTTTCAGAGCAGCAATGCTTCCCCCAGTTGAGGAAAGCTTTGGCCTGTGAGATAATATGTGAGGTGACCCTGATTGTGTCAGATTTTCCTTAGAAGAGTCATTCCTTGCCTACTAAAAATGGCGATGCTACATCCATTATGTGAATTACCTGGGTACAGAGCCATCTGGTGCCACCCAGCCCAGCGGTCAGTAGGGTCTGGAAAACAACCCATTCCCAAGCCCCATAAAATGGAAGATGTCAAACGTACTGAAATCTATACATCTAAATCCTTGGGAACACAGGCACATTCTCGCCATCTGCAGAAATGTCTGTCTGGAATGGGGAGTGTGCCCGGGCACACCGGGGACTGGGCACCCTGTTCTGGGCAGGATGTGTCTGTGGAATTACAGACAAAGCCTGTCCTGTGGCCTGCAACAAGATTTAATTTCATTTTAAAAGGTGCCCGCCAAGCTCTCTTGCATTTGGTGCACATCTGCAGACAAAAAAACGTGTTTTATAGCAAGTCAAAGAAACGACGTTTTTCTCTTTCAGCAAAGTTTGGCTCTAATTTTTAAGGTCTTTAAATATGTATTATCACGTGTGAGCAAAAGAGAAGGGAATTCGTGTTGTGTGAGCTAGAGAGCAACGAGGAGGCTTCAGTGATGGGCAGGGTGGGTGCCAAAGCTCCTGCTGCACTGGTCCATGAGCTGCATTGGACAACCCAGGGGGTTGGGGAGGAAATCCTCCTGCTGCCCCCAGCGTCCCATGAGCTTTCCTTTGGTCTGCCCTGGTCTGTGAGTTGAGACTGAACTCTCACACCCACCTCCCCACTTCTGAGCCCCACTGGGCATGGAGCCCCTCGTGTGTCGGTGCCGCGGTGGCCTCGGAGGACTAGCAGCCGGCACCACCGGTGCCACCACCTCATCTACGAGAAATGGCGCCTTCGGAGAGCAGCGATAGCGTTACCCCATCGACATCTGCCTACCTCGCTTTGCTCACCATGGTAATTTGCTGCCCCGCGACTCTCCAGGGTGAAATGGAGACAAATCTGACTTCACTGTTACAATAACTAGTAATAAAAATTATGATTGCCAATATCTGGGAGGCACGCACTTGTGAATCGCAAGATGAAGCGAATTAACAGCTTGAAAAATTGCTGGCCCTGGTAGAAAGCAAAGCTGTAAATGCTGGGATTATTTCCCCTGTGACACTGCTGTCGGCAGGGGATGGTGCAAGCGGGGATGTTCTCTGGCCCCCACAAGAAATGGTTTTCCCCTTTCTCTGAGCGAAGCCCTGCATCACCAGCATCTGTGGGGCCTGGTTGGAGTGCTTAATGTGTGATAAATGGGGACATGTTATACACACGTGTCTGTGAGTGTGTAAATCTGCTTTCACGGGTCGGGTCCAGGAGCATCCCCAGGCCACACACGCGTGACATCAGCCACGGTGGTTTTGTACCCATAAAATCGTTTCTTCCCAGCCTCTTCCCCAACTGTTTGGCCAAAAACTTGATGGTTTATCCTGGGTCTGTGCCTTTTCTTTCTCTCCAGAAGAGCTCTCAGTGCTCTCGTTATCCCCGTTGACTTCCTCTCCTCATCCCGCTTTTGGCCTTAAAGATATCATGATGTAATAAATTCTGGGGGCTAATTGTGCGTTATGTAGCAAATATTCAAAGCAAACAGTTTGCCCAATGGGCTAAAGTACATTTGCATGAAGTGTTCATTGAGCAATTATGAATAACCTACAAGTTTTAAAAACAGCCTCTTTGTGGATAATTTGAATGTTTGCTGCAAAGTGCAGCATTTGCTGAATTAATGAGTCATTACAGATATTTCACTGAGCTCTGGTGGCACTGCCTGCTGCTGCATGAAGGGGCTTTTTTTCTTCCATTGCACCTGTACCGTTTCGGTGACATGCAATACTTAATTTCTGCAAATTACTCCTACTAGAGCCGTATGAAATACAACTAACTTGGGGGAAGGAGAGGGTATACTTTAATTAAATCATCTTGCAATTAGTCCTTGAGTGATGAGGTAAGGTGTTTTATCTCCGTGCGAGTGGTACCAAACCACCAAGGAGATGCACGGGGAGGGAATTCCAGAATTGGACACTGTAATGAGATGAGTTGTTCAACAGTTTGAGGTTTCTTAGAAGCAGCCAGACAGCTATTGGGGGGTTACTCTTGCTGGTTGCTTGAGACCATCCGCATTTAGTGTCAGAAGAAGTGATACAATTAAAATCCATACTTTCTGGAAGCGTATTTGGGCTCTAGGGACTACGGCAAAATACACAGATAAATGAAGACACGTCGTTGATGAGGTATTTTGTGACGAGGAGGATGCACAACAATGCACCCCTTGTCTGTGGGCACTGGATTTGGTCCTTTGAGACCTCCTTCTCAGCTGTGGGACTCTGGCTCTGCTCCCCGCAGCACTTTTGGGGAGCCCTACTTGGGGAGTGCCGAGCAAGAGATTGTTAGCTGTTGGCCCCAAAGGTGGGTGTGACGGTCCCTTCCGTGGTGACACTTGCACCCTCAGAAGTCAGAGATAGAAGCACCATCCGAAATGTCTCCAAGGTGAGATGGAAATTTCACCGTTCGTTTCCCTTCGAGTTCTTTGCTGGAGAAGGAGATGAATGGCTGAATGCTGCCAAACATATAACTCCCCAGATGGCATTTAGCAGGGTGTAAAGTTTCCTTAATGATTTATTGTCCCTAGTATTTCGGACAGGCAAAATATGTTTGCAGTCTGTCCTGCCTGACACTGGAAACCTGGGCTGGTGTATTGAGTCCTCCAAAAGAGAAGGTCTAAGAGCCTCTTGGGAAGCAAACAAACTCCTCTGTGCCTCTAGTCTAAGTGTTCATGGCAGTTTGTGCCACCCAGGACCAAGCCCCATGTGTTCCTCTCACACAGCAGAGTCATGATTTATGTTCCAGCCCAAGAGACACCTCGTACTCGAGCGCTGCACCAAGCACAGCACACGAGGGTTTAGGTCAAGCTCCAAAAAATCCATTTCATTGACTCTGGCAATTGCTCGCTCAGGATTTTCATGCAAACTGGGTCATTTCTCTGCTGTTGGGTCGTGCTCAGGACAACTTGGTTTCAAGGAGGGGAGCGGGCAGAGGTCCTGGGGAGATCCTGTCCTGAATCGAAGAGCAAGCGTTAAGCAAGGGCAGGTACAGAATAAACCTGTCCTTCAGACCAATATTGTCCAGATATTAAAAAAAAAAATCTAGTGAGAAAAACCCTAAGTGCAGTTTAGTAGCAGGATTTAGGATAAATTCATCAAAAGCAAGGAAATTCAAAGTGGCAGCAGCAATTTCTCCCTCTCCTCTCAACAGACCTGGGTATTACAAGAACCAGTGGGACGTGATCCAGGGACCTGCACAGGGGTAGTTTCATGCAAAATGTTATTTCTTTGAGGTTTAGGAGTCTGCGTAATAGTAATAACATGGGGTTCATCTCCCCTGTGAAGCTAATAAGTAGCATGTTCATGAGTACACTTATACATACAATGGAGACAACAATAACCAAAGAGCCCGGCTTAAATTTAGCTTTTTGGACTGTATTAGATTGCGTAACAACCTTAATGTTACTTAAATGTAGGTGTTTGGGGGGGGGGGGTGTGCACGCGTGAGTGTGTGTATATGTGCATTAATAGCAATTTGTGATAGATGCCTTTAGGGCCCACGCATTCAATAAGAAAAAAGGAGTTTTTATGGGAGATAACATAACTGTTTGCAATTTGGCTATTCATTGTATCTTTGGCATTTTATGTACTGCATTAGCTGAAGCAATTTCATGCATATGGATATAATGCATTAAGTAGAAGCATTTAAATATAGTGAAACTAATTTTATGATGATTAGTTGAAGGAAAACATTGCATTCGTATCATCTATATAGGAGCCAATTTGCATGAAAATGCCCAAAGTTGCTATGCCAACATTTTCTGTGTTGTCGGTCGGGGTCGTCTCTGTGTCAAGACTTTGTATTAAAAATCGGTCTCCAGTGCCCGTGTCTTTTAATTCATTGCAAGCTGTAGGCCATTTGCTCACAAAGCGCTTGCAGTAAAACAAATGAATAGCTAAAATACTCATTTGCATGATTCCCATTTGAAAACGATTCCCCTGAAATTAAGGAAGCGTGTTACTCGGTTGTGAAGATGGATGGGCAGATGAGCCATGCAATTAATATTTTTCGGCATTCTCTTTTAAAGCCCTCCTAAGACTAAAAGCAACACATGCTGCCTTCCAGACAAATTGGGTCCCGCAACAGTTCCAGGGCTGCCATGGCAGCAGCTTGTTCCCACTCTCTCCCCTTTATTGTCTCACTTACATTATGCAGTAATTAAAACTATTTACCATTCCTACTTATCTGCCATCTGCTGCCATTGAAGTTTCCTCTTCTTTATAAAGCCATCTCAGGCAGCAACAAGAAAAGTAACGGATTCAAGGACAAGTAGGGGGGGGGGGGGGGGAGGAAATTCCCCTGCTTTTTATTAATAGGTAGCAGACCAGGACGAGGGATGAGTGTTATAAACGACTGGGTACTTTTCGTGTAGCGTGTCATTTACCTCCTGGCCACCGCGATGAGAAGAGCTTTTCCTGGAGCAAACGTGGGCACGGGGTAGAGGGAAATAGAGCAGATGTATAGGGTGCTATAGGCACAGCAGTGGGATACACCTCTGCTTACACCAGAGTAAGTGGGAAGAAGGATTGTGCTGGTGGTTTCATTCACTCTTTAGCCAAATTGGAGGCGGGGGGAGTGAATGAAAGGTTTTGATTTGAACGGCAGCCGGCTTAGAAGCGCAGCTGATTTTTAACAGATCCTGGAATGGGACCTCGGTTTTGTGCTGGATGAAATCCTGTCGGAGGCACTGATTGCAGTCAGGCATGGATGTTCGGCAGAAAGAGCACTTGGTTTTTTAATACCTCAGAGAAACGGGGTTGAAAATACCCAGAGATCTCCAGGTGAACAGCGGTGCTTGCGGGTCTTTACTGCGGAAAATACGGTTAGTGGTCGTGGCCTGGAGAGTGCTTAAATCACCCCTGGTGCTGGCAGGACGGGACGCGATGACAGCCAGGTAAACGGAGCCTGCGGGAGACTCTGGAGAGCCCAGCCCCAAAGGCAGATTTAGGGAGGGCAAGACGTACCCCAGCAGGGCTGTTATACACTCAAAATGGGCCAATAAAACAGCTCCCAGTGCGCTGTCGGTAATAAAAAGTGAAGAAGCCGGCAATTACTGTCGCCCTTGCTGCATAACTCATGCTCCATATTATTTACAGTGACTCTAAAATTTAAAAAAAAATCCAGTTAGCTTAATTGCTTTTCCTCCCGCCTGGATGTCAGCGAGAGAGGGCGGCACGAGCCGGCTGCTCCGGCGGCAAAACCCTCGGCCAGTTCCCGGGGTCCGGATGGGCTAGTTGGTAGGAATCCACAGAAACGTTGAACTTTGCCGGGTAACTGCTACGAAGCAGTTTGGGAACTATATATATATTCTCCTTTATTAAAACTCTGGCAGCCCTGAGTTACTGCTGCGTAAACCCAGCCATGGCACAGAGGGCTCTGGCTGAGTTGGTTTTTTCCTTAGAAAGCTGTGGCGGTTCCATTAGTTTTCCATCGTCTGACTATAATTGATTTTCTCAGTTTTTTTTTTTTTTTTTTTTAATAGAAACACTCGGTTCTGTATTTTGGTGATTTTTCGTGAGAATCTGTGTTTTTGCCACCATCTCCTGGCCTGAGTTAAAAGTCCAGGAAAAGAAAGATGAGAAAATATTTAGTCCTGGGTTTGGGTGGGTTTTTTAAAACCCCAAGTCTTAGACATTGGTGATGTCGGTGTGAAGCATCATCCAAAAAACTTTGGCAGAAACCTATGAAATTATGCAACATGAAGAAAATTGTATGTTCCTATTACAAACAATGCTGGCGAGGAGCTGGCCGTTCGCTGGGGTGGCTTATTCGGTCTTAGAGATATTTCATTCTCCCCACATCTGGAAGGATTTTATGGTTAGGTGAGAAACAGCATCTAGTTTTTCAGCGCTTTGTGCGATTTCTCAAATACAGTGGAAAGCCTCGTGTTCAAAACGGCAGTCATTTTCCAATCCATTAAATTCCTTTGTTAACGTGCAAATACTTTTCATTCCTTCTGAAGTACAGTAGGGCAGGCATTGTTACACCAAATTATTTACAGACACACAGCTGAAACCTAAAAACACAGGGCTCTTTCTAGTCTTTTTTTTTTTTTTGGTACACCCTTCAAACACATGGAGCTTGGAGCATCTCACACGCATCCGAGTCCATCCCGGCAGGATGGGACCACCCAGCTCTCCCCGTCACGTCGTTTCTGCTTAGCGCAGGAACCTCATCCAGAGATGGTTGATATCACCAGGATGATACGAATTGGTCCTAGAGCAGCATAGTTAGCTTTTTCCTTGGTGCTGGGCTCCTCCAAGCAGCCATGGTGCAGTTGGGTTCCTAGAGGTGCCTGGCCCTTGTCGCCCCTTGAGTGAAGCATCTCCTTCAGCACCGGAAAACTATCAAATATAACCTTTTATCCAAGGCTGAAAAACTGGCTGAGTTTTCTTTACGCCATAGAGCATTCCCATCCCTTTTAGTAAATGATTTTGCATCACAACCCTGCAAAAAATTACCATACAGATCCCATTTAAAGCAAGGGGAAAAAAAAATATGTAAAAGGAAATATTTTAGGTAGGAGTTGAACAGCAAATGCTTTTTGGTCTCTGTGGGGAGTAATGATCCACAACAAGGACACAATTCTATATGCATGTAATATTATCACATGCTTCAAAAAGCTTTTAAATCACATAAATGCAGTTATGGACCATTGTACAAAATAAACATTCCACTTGTGTTTAGGCTGTTTTTAGTTCTTTGATCTAAAGTGATGCTTGCAGATTTTATTGCTTTGTAAATTAAAGCGGCTTTGATTTGATTGAACTAAATTAATAAGACTTCTGCCTTGTTGCAAGATAACGGCTACAGTATATTTTGGCTGCACTGCACATGAGAAAACTGCAGTCTGTAACAATTCCACTGAAGCTTCATGGAGGATTTCAATACCTATTTTAATTAAAACAAAAGCCTATGTAGCACTAATGTGTTCCTTAAAGAGCAAAAACTTAAAGTGTCCTTTTAAATCTATTTTAATATGTCTTAAGGACTAGAAGATAAACGGCAGGAGAACTGGGCTCTGACAAGATACTTTTTCTCTGCCTTTTGAATTTTCTTCTTGCGCGTCCGAGGTTTGTCTCCTTGGTCTCGCCTCTCACGTGGAGAAGCGAGCAGTTTTTGGGTGCCTTGTCAGGCTCTGAATGGCGGCAGTGATTTCAACCCAGCCTCAAGGACCACGGCCATGGTCCATGTCTGTGGGCAGAGCTGGTGAGGTTCTCATCCCCACCCAGCGCAGTGGCAGCCCACGACCACCCCAACAGGAATCCAGCACCAGGTTGGCTCCGACTCCACCAGCAAGGTCCTCGGTCCAAGTTGGCCAACGCTTTTCTAGCAAATACCTCATCTGTGGGTCTTTTTAGCTATGAGGTGGCTGGGTACTGCTAGAAGAAGGGGGAGTCCCGACCAAACTCACAGCAGGGTGACCATCATTTAGATGTCCTGAGGAGGCTCCGGGAGCTCACGGCAAGGCCTGTGACATGGACAGTTGTGGGACAAGGCTATTTTGACTCTGGTGATGATTTTAAGCAAGCTGTTTGCTGCCTGTGGGTCTCGTTGGGGTTTTTTTTTTCCCTTTGTGCGGGCTCAGGAAGTTTGAAACCAGCAATGTTTCTGGCTCGATTCTATTTACCAAAAGTCCTTAAACAAAAGCAGCTCTTTGAAATCCATAACAATAAAAAAAAAAAAAAAGAAAGCGAGTGCCAAAAAAATGGAGCTGCCTCATCCCCACCACAGGGGCCCCCCAGGGAGGACCAGGAAAACTGCTTCTACCAGGGAAACACATAGGCTGTGCACCTCCACCAGCACCTCTGTGGTGGTGGCCAGGATGTCCCTGTGTCCGGTGGAACCCTGGGCAGATCCATAACCAGGATAGCTTGAGCTACAGCTCTCCCCTGCACATCTCCGGGGCTCCAGAATGGAAGCAGCCGAAGGAAGTGTAGGAGGAGCAAGATCTCCCTCAAAACCTTCATGCCCACGTCCCTCTGGCCCCTGGTTTGATGCTGCCACCCAAAGCAGACCCTCGGTGCCGTGGGGGATCCAGGCAGTGCAGGACAGCCACCATTTGTCTTGGTTTCTACCCTTTGTTTTGTTTTCCTCCTTTAGAAAAGAAAAAAAACCAAAAACCTGGAGTTGAGAGATCAGCAAACACGTCAAAGGGACAACGTTTGCTCATTGTGCTCGTGGGCTTCACCCCTTTCGTCCCCGAAGCTCAGATTCACCCGATTTCCCCTCCTTCCCCACAGCGGTGGGTCTGCCCCATACAATAGTGCTGGAAGGTTTTGGGATGTTTCCTGGTGCCTTGCCAAGCACGTGGGAGGGACAGAGCTGCTGTCCCTTCTGAGTGGGGACACCCCATGCCAGGTGACCCATGGTCCCGTTGCTGTGACCTGTCTTGGCATCCCGGCACGCCATCCTTCTCCTCCATGAGCTCAGTCGAGGGATGAAAAATCCCCCCCCCCCCCCAAGGCTCATCTTCCCCAGCAGCAGCCCCTGCTTCTTACCCTTTTCATAAATAATTTTAATATAGTACAGAACGGCTCAAAACAGGAAACTCTGCTGTTTTAGTTTGGTCTGGAGTCAATTTTCCTAATCCCTGTGGTGGAGTTGCTAAGTTACCCTATCCCAGAGCCCTCGCTGCTGTTTTCATGTGGAAAAAAATAAAATAAAATAAAAAAAAAATCTGTTCTTTGCTAAAGTGCTGGAGTTTGAAAAAGCCGTGGCTCGTTACGGCGTGAAGGGTCCAGCACGCCCAGCATTTACAGCGTTGTCCTTTCGAAACGGCATTTACCGCAGCTGAAATCCAGCCAGCGAGAAGCAAAGTCTTCGCCGAGGTCAGGCGGGTCAGACATGAGATGAAATGAAAGACAAACAGTGGCCGTGGAAAGCTTTCACTGCCATCTCCTCCGGCGTAATGAGCCCTGGCTGCGCGCTTGGACAGAGGCCAAACATTCATTTACCACAAATCTTCTGTAAATGATTACATTACCTTACATTAGTTTCTGTAGTACCCCCAACTGTTCCTTCCAAAGCAAGTTAAGCAGAAGGAAAGCTGCCGCTTCCCTGTAATTATTCTCCCTCGGCCAACGGGGCACGTTCCTCCTGTCCCTCCTGCCCGGAGGTGCGGGATGGAGGGGGGACAAACCTGCCTTCCCGTGGTGGCTCGTTTGATGGTGTCACCTCGGATGAAGGAATGGTGGTACCCATCATGGATGGGGGAGGGTGAAGAGCATGGATGAGGATGGAGGTGCAGAAGCTCCTCCAAACTGCAGCTGAGGACAGGAGTGGGTGCCTGGTGTTGCTTCATACCCATGGGTGATAGTTTGCAGTTTTGCCCCAAAGGGTCTCCTGTGCTGCTGGGTGTCCGTTGGGTTGAAGTTGGACCTCAGCAAGCGTGACCTTGGCTCGTACCAAGGGATATGGTGGCATTTCTGAACACCCGCAGGCCAAGCGGGTGCTTTGAATCAGGTAACTCTCTGGCTTGAAAGCTCCTAGTCTAATGTCATCCCAAAGTCCAAGATGGGGGTGCTGATGGATGAGAAGCTGGCCATGAGCAGGCAGTGGGCACTTGCAGCCCAGAAGGCCAATCCCATCCTG
>JAOQGH010000069.1:40041215-40055487 GCA_025769975.1 Gallinago jamesoni
AAGTATTTATAGGCATTGATCAGATCCCCCCTCAGCCTTCTCTTCTCCAGACTAAAAAGACCCAAGTCCCTCAGCCTGTCCTTCTGGCCATGCTATTTCTTGCTGCTAACTTTTTGCTGCTGCTGCTACAATGCAGAGGATTTTCCCTGCACTGCTCTGGGTGGACCTGCTTTGGTGGGGACTAGATGATCTCCAGAGGTCCCTTCCAACCCCATAGCATTCTGTGATTCCCAGGAAAGGAAAAGGCATTTCCCAGTGCTTATTTTGGAGTAAATAACTCCTGACCTATGCTTGGCTTGCGTGGAGGCAACGTGCGCCCAAAAAGCATGAGGGTGCCCTTAGGGGTGGGTGCTCCTGCCCTTGCGCCGTCGCGGTGAAAACCAGCGGGATTTTTCTCTGTCGGCATCGTTTCCTTCCCCTCCTCCAGCACCGGAGCCCTCAGCTGGGGACAGGGGAAGGTCACTCCTCGCTGTGAAAGACCTTGAGCAGGGCAGAAGCTGTCCCCAAGCCCATACGAGCGATGTGGAGCCATGCATCCTCCCGACGCCATCATCACCATCGCTTCTGGGCTCCGCTGTCCCCCCTCTGGGCCGGCTGTAACCGAAAGCAATCAGATTAACAGTGGGGCAGAAGATGTGCTTCGTAGGAAATAATGCAGTTTGAAGGCATCACAAAGGGGCCCCGGGTTTGAACCGAAGCTTCTGCTACCAGGAAGTTTGCCTTTTGTTTGATCTATTTTCCACGTCCCTATTAAATAACTAATTATTTAACATCTTTTAAAGCTTTGCTATATATTACAGCAGGCAGGACACAAATGGCTGCTTTTAATAATATAAAAGCCCATTAGCTTCATTTACTGTTAATGTTAAAATAAACATGAGGCAATTTAGATATACTATTCCAATTTCACGGAAACTTTGATGTTTTTCTTCTCCACTCACATAATTAAGGGAAAAAACTACTAATGATATTAAGTTTGTACAGTGTTAATGACAGAAACAAGCTGCAGTAGAAATTGCAGCCATTAATATGGAAGAATAAAATATTTAACACAGGAGATAAATGAAAGCAATTTTAATAAAGCAAAATGAAGAAAATTAATTTTAGAAACTTTCAGCGTTCTTAAAATGCTATCGGTTTATGACACGTCTTGTGTATTTTTCTGGTTGGGGTTATTTATGGGCGATGCAGAAATCTATCTGAATGATTGTTTTTAACACCTACCTGTTTTCTCTTTCAATTGCCCCTTGTTGTCTCTGAAGGCCAAATTCTGCCCTCATTTACACCCCATAGTCTGTCAGCATCTAAAGGTGGGCTCATCCTGTGAGATGCCCTAAGATTTTTTTGGGACCCAGGAGCCCTTCAAGCATCTCCAACAGCCAAATGCCATTCCGGAATGCAGGACTGTGCCCTCCTGTCCGGATGGGGCTCCACGGTGGCTCATCCCAGGTGGCACCAGCAGCTTTTCCGCATGGACATCCTGGGTTGGAAGGGAGCCCCATGGGTGTGCAGCAGGTTTATGCCTTTTTTTGGGGGGGTGGGGGGTTGCAGTTAGGAGTTAGGTGATGCTGTGGCAGCGCTGTGTTGGTTGAAGGCTGAGCATCAGTAATGGAGAAAGCAGCTAATGGGGCTTCTGCTGCTGGTGGACCTGCTCTGAGGTCCACTGTATGGTGAAAATTTGAGTTCTCGGGGCAACCTGGAGCTTGAACAGGAATAAACGAGAGCGTGCTGAGGTGGGTTAGAGCAGAGGCTCCTGTCCCCACGGCAGCCCTGGGACTCTGCTGCGATGGAGATGAGACCGGGGAGGAGAATCACACCACTTCTCCACTAAATCTGCTGAGAGAGGCAGGGAGAGCTCATACCCAAGGAGAGGAGCTCTTGCTTCATGGCTCAGCCACCCAGTCCTCAGCATTCCGCTCGCTTTAGAGCCCCTCAGTAGCTGAAGTAAGCCCGTTCCCTAAGAAACTTCCCACATTTCCAAAGTTTGGAGGAAGGACCACTGGCTTCCGCTAAATATTTCAGCCTCTCTGGTGCCTCTTTCACACCGTCAGCTCCATCACGCTCACACGTGGCAGCAAACCACTTTCAGGAACAACGCGGTGATTTATTTTATTCTGATGCGTTTATTTACAGGAAATGATTAATTAAATGAATCCTTCTCATTGCCATTAATTGTTTTGCAGGCAACCCGAAGAGATAATCATCACATGCTGACAATCACTTGCCATCAATTATCCCCACGCCGCTGCTGTCGATGAATCACAGCCCCTACCTGGTGGGAGAGTCACTGCTGGTGCCACTGAGGCATTTCGCCCCAATAATGTACAACGGGAGAGGATATTAGATGCTATTTTCAGACAGGCTGAGAGATTGATATGCAAGCCAAAGGGAAAGGCATTAAACTATTTAACTGCCTGGAAATCCAGCATAATGAACATCCAAAAAGGTATCTTATTACTAATTCACCGTTGCTTGCCTTTATTTATTTGTTAGCATTTAAATTTTGTTGAAATTAGTTCTGGTGTTGGAAGGACTCTTGCTACCAGGGTGGGTCCTGCTCTTGCTCTGCTGAAGACCACGGCTGAAGACCCTCAAGTCTGTATTTGCTTGAGTCACTGCAACAGGGGGTGGAAAAGGAGAAGGGTGGCAGACCGTGAGACCACAGTGGGAGGAGACCAAGTGTCCTGCTTCCCCGTGCCATCATATCCCCATCAAAGGCCCCCTGAGCTGGGCAAGGGCTCATCACCACCTTCACTCCGCTTTCCCAAGTCAACGCTGAATTTGTTTTGCTGGTGCTGCTCGTTGCTACCTCCGCCATCGAGCCTGTTAGATGTTATAGAAAGAAAACCAAAGACATCCTCCTGGTGCATCACCCCGGCTGGGCAAGGGGACACTTAGGGACATGCAGTGGCCTCCTGCTCTCCCTTTCCACAGTTGGAAAGAGCGAGACAGCCAGTGAGCAAAGTTTTTGTGAGACCTGACCAACGTGCTCAGCGATGTCTGAGCTTCTTCAACGTGCCAGAAGGACATTAAATTGAATGTATTCAGTAGGAAGAATTATGGTATCTTTAGAACCTAAAGTGTATAATTAAATTATAGCATCTGAGATTGGAATTGCTTTTTCACTTGTAGGGGAAAAAAAAAATAAGACATTTTAATAACATGTCATAAGTTTTACAGTTATTGGATTTTCAAATTGTTTACAAAAGCGATATTGTTAAATTGCATAGTTGGTTTTTTTTTTTCTTAAGTCTTTTGATAAAAAGAATAAACTAACAATAATGTTCCCAGGAGGTAAAACAAAATTGCATTTCACTTTTGTTATTTGTTTAATTATCCATTCAGCCAGTCAGTATATAAAACTCATTTTCAGCAGATTCGTTCTGAAAGTCTCCGGCTCCAGCTGTAACTGCAAAGAGCATTCAACTTTTATTTAACATTAATAAACCAGGGAAAAGCTGGTGGTTAAGGTGGTACCAGCACCTTGTCTGCAATTCCAGCAGCCTTTAAAAGGGATGTGGATAGGAGGAGACATCAGGTTGGTAATTCCCGATTTTTAGGACTGGGAGGGGACTATGGATCATGGTGTCCCATTTATTTTAAATAGGGAACCACTGGGGACTCCTTCCTAAAAACCAATAGTCCCCAGTGGCCTAATACCAGCGTGGTTTTACAAACCGTAATGTCAATTAAAGCTGGGTAAATCTTGAGCAATTTGAGGGAGTTTGTGAACTCTCTGGCTGGTTTGGGCCATTGTTATTGTAAGTTTGGTCGGTAGGAGAGGGGACCTGAGCTGCAGGAGGTGGATTCTCCATCCCATAACCTAGCTGAGGTTCATGTTTGCGAGGTGCCGTGGCTCAGCGTAGAGACGGGAGCTGGTCCCAGGGCTGGTTGGGTTGGTTGTGGCTTGGTTTTGAGGAGATTCAATCAATGGGTTTAATTGGCAGATTTCTGCCTCCTTCAACATTCTGCTATTTTTTCTGCCACCATCTCTAGTTAAGTGTCTGTTGTTAGCAAAAGTGGTTTCAATAACCTTTAAAACCATGATTTTCTTGACAAGGGGAAGGTTTGCATAGCTGGGAACCTACTGCAGCTCTCAGCCACTGCCCTCCGTGGAGATGCTCCAGGATCAACACGTTCTGCGTGATGCTTCTATAGACTTTTTCTCTTTTCTTTCAGGATTTTATCCCAGAGGCTGATTGCTGCCGTGCTTGAAGCACCGATGCTCATGCCACAATGTCCTCTTCCAACCTCATACCATACCAGAGACCTGATTTTCAGGCAGCAGCAGGATCCTACCTGTTCCTGGCAGCTTTGCGGGACGCCCCGTTGAAACAAGCTTGCTCCTTTGGATTTAGGACCATGTAACCCCCTCCGAGCAGCACCTGAGCTGGGGACCATGGGGGAAACAACCAGAAACAGGTTATAAAGAGGCATAAAACTGGGGCCACCTTCTCTCACTGCCTGCAGACAGTGGGACAAAATGAGAAGAGAAAGTATTTTATCCTTCTGGATGACTAGCCTGCTCCTCCTGACCAAGCGTAACGGCTGTTAAATGTTTACCCAGCAGCGGGAGGGAGGTTATTAAAAGCAGCAAATTCCTTCGATAAGTTCTCAGGTCATAAAGATATTTGACTCCTCGTTTGCACGTTCCTCTTGGAATCAATCACAGCGGAAAAGCTTGAGGATAAAAATCGATAAAGGCAAACAAGTCTGTGGAAGGCACGGTAAGACGTATAGATACAGATGTGGAGGTGCAGGGCAATCATTTAGTGTGCTATTAGGTGGGGAGATGATAATTCAGAATTGATCAGACGCTGCCTAAGCCGATAGGATTCAGCAGCTCCAGAAGTCCCAGACTGGAAGATCTCACAAGGGGATGCTGGAATTAGCTACACGGTTCCCAACCCACTGAGCTGCAGGTATCGGCAGGTGTATTTATAGCACGGAGGAAAAGCAAAATGAGACTTGCCCTGGGTGAAACAGCTAATAAAGCAGGGCTTTGCTAATAAGTGCTCTCACTACTCCAGCAGATACTCGTTGCCCACTCCATCTTGCAGGGTATGGATTCAGAGGCTGCCACTGCATCCATGCTTGACCTGCTCCTCCTCCAAAAACCACACTATCAGCTCACAGCAAGCTCTGCCTTCCACCAACGCATCACAGGACACCGGGGGATTAATTAACACCCCCCCCAACACCCCTGTGGGCTCTGTCCAAAAGGCTCAGAGGGGGACGTGAGGTGCAAAGTAAAGCGTCTTGATCTCATTCAGAGGATGGAGACAGACCTGTTTGCTCTTGAGACCCACCGTGGGAGGAGACCAGAAATGTGCCCCGTGGGTGCTCCCTGGAGGCTGCAGGTTTTTCGCAGGGTGGTCCCACGCACGAGGCACTGCTGTTGTAGGACAGGACAGGAGGCTTCCTGCCCGAGGCCGCCCTTCAGGGCACAGATTTGATATTCCCAGTAACTATTCCTGGATGAAGCTCAGCTTGAACAAAGGAGGAAAACCTATGGACCCATTTTTTTGGAAGATATGCAATGGGATAAATCAGATACAACATTCACGTGCCCTCTGGGGGGAATTTCATGGCATGGCCAAACTGGGCTCTGATTCCCCTCCCCACCAGCATCCACTCCTCTGGTGGATGGCACCATCCCTGCAGTTCCTCGCAACAAATTATGCTGTGGGGTTAATTTTTGGAAGATCTGCCCTTAACCTGAATGGGAGGAAGGTTTTAGAAGCCAGAAGCCCATGGGAAACACACCTCTGCCGTGTGGCTCAAGCCATGACCCCACCACCAGAGCAGTGGTGCCAGCCAGCTTCCACCACTGGAAATTTTGAAAGCTGGCTCAGATAAATATGTCCAGGAGAATTTAGATGGAGCTGAGCCCTGGGCAGGTGATCAGGCAAGGTCCTCCCGTGCCTGTGCCCCTTCCTCAGCTGTAGGGTGCTGCCCAGAAGGGGACTTTGCAGGTACCCAGGTACTTTGGGCTTTTTCTCTGCCCTGCAGCCAAAAAAAAAAAAAAAAAAGGAAAGGAAAACCAAATTTCTCGGTAACAGCTGTGTTTCCTTAACAAACAAATGTTCCCTTAAAACATCCAGGATGACGAGTTGACAGTAATGAAGTAACATCTGTCCAATCAGTGCACTTTTTGGCAGCTCCGGAGCTTCCGAGTGAACGTTCCCTAATGTTCACCAGACACTCGCAGCACCTGCTCTTCACCCCCAGCCTCGTACCGCTGCCTCCAAATGCAGAACAGATGTGAGGGCTGAGATAAAAAGCTTCCCCAAACAATCTATCAGTTTAATGGCGTTGATCAAACAGACCAATCTCCAAAACGTCACTTGTTTTGCTCCTGGCACCTCCTGCCTTGCTGGGGCACAAACCCTGCCATTAACCCTTGCGGGGATGCTGGGGGGGAGCACTGGGGCTCTCGGGACCTGGCAGGGCACTTGAGTGGTGTCTGTTCTGGACTGTCACTAGCGCCGGGACTTCCGCGCTTGGGGACAGATAAGAGATGCTTCAAGGGTCTGCTGGGAATAATAGTGGGACAGAAAGGCCATCTGTGTAATCAGCTCCAGGGGACTCTGGGCCTGCCTGTGGCTGAGAAGATGCCAAGCAAGGCCACGCCAAGAGAGGTCTTCTCCGTGGAGGCAGCAGAACGATGGCTTTGCGCGTGATGCTGGGGAGACTCGGAGTATCTGGAGCCCTTCTGGCTCCTCGTGGCCGAGACAAATGAAGCCAGCATGGAAGGGCAGCTTGGACACTTGAGCAGCCATGAACTTCATCTCCTGAGAGGTACCTTGTCCTGTCCAGCCCGGTGCAGGTAAGGGGTGCAAGACTGTGCTCTGCAGATCTGGAGGGAGGGAAAGAGCGAGTCAGGGTGTGAGAGTGGTGCTGTGTCTCTGTCTGCGTCCTCCCTGGCTGCCTGGCACTGCACGAGGGGCTCTACGGGCCGAGCAAAGCTCCTGCCTGCTCCAGCCAACTCTGCAACGAGGGTCTTTTACGCCCAAATTCAATCAAGGTGCACACACCAAGAGCATACCAGCCATGAAGCCCCAGCCCGGGAGGTTATCCTCCCCGCAGCCAGCCGTGCAGGGCATCGGCACCCACCCCCAAGAAGGGGGTATTTCATAGAATCATAGAATCATTTGGGTTGGAAAGGGATCTTAAAGATCATTGAGTTCCAACCCCCCTGCCCTGGGCAGGGACACCTCCCACTAGACCACATTACTCCAAGCCCCATCCAGCCTGGCCTTGAACCCCTCCAGGGATGGGGCAGCCATGACCTCCCAGGACAACCCGTTCCAGTGCCTCACCACCCTCACCATAAAGAATTTCTTCCTAATATCTAATCTAAATCTCCCCTCTTCCAATTTCAAACCATTGCCCCTTGTCCTGTCCCTACACTTCCTCATAAACAGTCCCTCCCCAGCTCTCCTGTAGCCCTTTCAGATATTGATGGGCTGCTCTAAGGTCTCCCTGGAGCCTTCTCTCTCCAGGCTGAACAACCCCAGCTCTCTCAGCCTGTCTTCATAGGAGAGGTGCTCCATCCCTCTGATCATCTTAGTTCAGTAGTTCGGTTTCCCGCTGTCTGGTCCCCTTTTTCAGCCCACGAGGCAGCGTGGGCCGGTCTCCACGAAGGCAGCCAGCCTGCCCGGGCAAGTGGCACTTCAGGACTGTTTATTTTCTAATTAGCTGGGTCCCAGCCTTCAGCTCAGGGATCAGCAGGTCCTGGTCCTGAAAGGTTCTGCCATTGCTGGTTTGTTGCTAGTCATTTTTCAATGGCCTCTTTCGTCCCCTCTGCTTGGCGTGCTAAACGTCCCCTAAGCTCTGGGCTGTCCTCCTCTCTAATGGGGCATGTTTATAGGGCTGCAGAGTGACACAAAGGGCAGCGAGTCTCCTTACTTCTTCCTCTGGTCTTGTCTGGAGAGGAAAGAGCAAACCTCTGTGCTGCTTCTGAACAGGGGAACAGGGTGTGAAAGCCCCTCGAGCCTGCTGCTGAGAGGGCTCCAGGGACTCCCAATGGGACACCCCGTCCCTGGGATGGAGCAGCTCCCACGTGCCCAAACACCAAGACATGACATGGCACCACCAACCTGGAGCATCAGGGAGGGAGGACTGAGCAGGACATGGCCAGGGCCGGTATGGAAACGTGTCCCACGCCGATTGCAGCGCAGGTCAAGTGAAGGGAAGCCTTATTAGTCATAAAAGATGCGATACGGAAACACTTAAGGCGTCCACTCAGATAGAAAGAGCCAATTTAGAAATCTATTAGGTGCAAAATGCACAGCATATGTGGTGCAATAAGGGAGAGCGGTGCAATCACCAAAGCATATGGACACCTTCCCATGTCTGGACATATCTATTAGCTTGGCTGGTCGGTTCCTGCGAGCGCTGTCGCTCAGGATTATTAATGTGCTGCCTGAGCCCTTGCAGGGAAGGGCCACTGGCCTCTTCTCTTGGGCAACAGCCACAGCTTGTGTCTGTAACCAGCATCCAGAGGGGTGGCGGGGCTCAGGGAGCTCTCGGGTGTTTTCCCCACCACCTGCCCAGAGGGTGACCCAGCCACAAGTACGTACCGAAGGGTCTCTGCTTGCCCAGGGAGCCCCGGGCAGCTGCAGGTGGGGGAAGGCTGAGCTTGCTCTGCACGGTTTTCCAGAGATTTGTCCCCAAAGCAGTAACAGCAGCTGGTGACAGTAGGTCGTGGTACCCACCAGCCACTCGCACTGTGTTGTTAGGGCCTCTTTTATCTGCTGGGCTGTGAGAAGTAGGGGTTGGCACAGATACTCGCTCTGTTTGGCCATTTGGTGGATCCTTTCCTGTGGTCCCGGGGCCAGGAGGCAACAGGACGGTGTTGATTTTTGGGAGGACCAGTGCTCCAAAGGCTTTCAATACCATGATCTCTTGCTTGTGGTGGGACTCGGCAGCGCAGCAGAACACAAAAGCATCCAAGACCATGAAAACAGCAGAGCCCACGGCCACAAGCACTTCAATCCACGACACCATTTTGTAGAGTTAACGGCCTCGGATGCCCAGAAGGGCACTAATCTGGAAAGAAACTGCCACTGCCCACTGCAGCAGAGGCTGGGGAGGGCTGTGAGCAAGCCTTCACCCTCAGTGGGGCAAGAGCCCCACACCTTTGTCCTGCCCCAGGGCTCTCAGCCCACAGAATCACAGAATCTTTATGATTGGAAGGGACCTCTGAGATCATAGAGTGCAACCAACAATCTCAGGCACCAGACCATGCCCTGAAGTGCCACATCTACTACGTTTCTTAAATCCCTCCAGGGATGGTGACTCCACCACCTCCCTGGGAAGGCTCTTCCAATGCCTGACCACCCTCTCAGCAAAGTCATTCTCCCCAATATCTCATCTAAACCTCCCCTGCCCCAACTCCAGACCATTCCCTCTGCTCTTGTTGTTATTCCCTTGGGAGAAGAGGCCAACCCCCACCTCTCTACACCCTCCTTTCAGGGAGCTGTAGAGGGCAAGGAGGTCTTCCCTCAGCCTCCTCTTCTCCAAACTAAACATGCCCGGTCCCCTCAGCCTCTCCTCGTGTGACTTGTTCTCCAGAGCCCTCCCCAGCTTGGTGGCTCTCCTCTGGACATGCTCCAGCCCCTCCTTGTGTGGCTTGTTCTCCAGAGCCCTCCCCAGCTTGGTGGCTCTCCTCTGGACACGCTCCAGCCCCTCAATGTCCTAAGGCCCCTCTGCTTTCAGGGGAGGTGGGGCTGGGGGTGCAAACTCAGCTGCAGGTCCCCCACTGCCCACCCCTCCCCACCAAGGTGGGTCTGCACGGGGGCTGGTGACCATCTGCGGGTGCTGGAGAAGCCCCCAGTTTGACCCACAGATGAGAGGGGCGGGAGCCCCCGTTAAAGTGGGGAGCGGGAGATGCTGCTTTTCATCCTAAGGGAGCTCATTGCAGGGGGAAAAGAGCAAACCACGAGGTGTCAAAGCCTGCACAGACTGGCCGGAGACCATCATCGTGGTGTCGGGGCTGTGCCCGAGGAGGGGGGTTGTCTGTGCACCGAGCGCCGTGCGGTGCCCGCGACCGGCCGCAAGAGAGAGCCCCAACACCGGCAACGGCACCGGGGCGGCCACCGGCACCCGGCGGGGCTGCTCGCGTTTTGGGGGCTCTCCGAGGAGGGTTGGTTTTTTTTGGGGGGTGGGGGGGGGCTGTTACCAGAAGGTGATGCGGGGATACGGGAGCGATGCGGCGACTTGGAAGCGTTTGGGTGCGGGTTTGAAGTTGGCGGAGGGTCTGGTTTTCCTGGGGCGGAGGCTGGTTTCGGAGCAGAAGTTGTCCCCTTAACGTTGGCTCCTCTCTAACCATCATCTTCCTGCTCCTGGTTCCTTGTAACGCAGCCGGTTGCCTAAACCCGGGCCATTTGGGAAAGCGAAATCTATGAATTAGTGAGAATTAACGAATGCAACCGTCCTTTAAAAGTCATTGGAGCTGCAGTGATTTATTCCGGCTAAAGGTCTGGCTCAGAGCACGTACTCTGGTGTCTTTCGAGCTGGAAGGAAATTTAATATCAAAGTAAAATATCCTGCCAAAACTTCCTGAGCTTTTTGGGATAGAGATTGCCCTCACGGACTCTGGAGGAGACGGCAGGGTGCCATGCCCCCCCCCCATGCCTGTGAGGATTTAGATGTATTCACGAGCCCCGAGGCTGAATTTGTTGTCCCGTTAACACAAAGCGAAGATGAATTAGGGAAGGTGGAAGGTGGAAGGTCTGTCTGCAGGCTCGCCCCCAGTCAAGCAGAGGGGTCTCTGCTCACATTGCGTGAAGCGCAGCAAAGCAAAGCCCCCAGCCTCGGGCTTTACAGCCGTTGAGTTTCTGTATATTGATTTCACACTTTCACTCGTTTGCCTCAGCTTTCTGTGGTGCTTTCATGCGGACAAATTTAAGGCCCAGCAGAGAAGGGAGCATCCTTAGCTGGAAAAATCAACTGTGGCAAATTCGCGATAAAAGTCAATCTTCCGTGCACCTTTGTTTGACTGTGTGCTGGAAGAGATTAGGTGTTTATTTTATCCGGCTGGAATTTCTCCCTGGGCAGGCTGAGCTTTTCCTTGGGATGGATGAAATGGGAGGGAGGTTGCTGGGCTCTGCAGCCTCCCAAGAGCACGAGAAAACACAGACCCTTATAAGAGGATGCTGGGGACGTGTATTTATTTTTAGGTAAATTCCAAGTGGCTGTAATTTCCGACTGACTTTAGCAAAACCCAATTAGCCGCATCGGCACGTTTAGCTGAAGTGGGTGATACGGGTCCAATGTTGTGGCAATGAGGGGGATCACCTCCCCTCTGGTTTCTGGTGCTGTTTCCAGAGCTCTGGCCCCTGTCTTTTCTGTGTCCCTGGGGTTCTCCAAGGCCAACGCCGCTTTACAGCGAGTTTACTCTTTCTCCCTGCCTTATGCTGCAACCTTGAACCAAGTCATTGCTCTTAACGCAGGACAGAATAAAGTCAAATAAATACAGCTGGGTATTAAGGGAGAAGAAAGAGGAGGAAGAGGTGACTAAGGGGAGGAAGGAGGTCAGTTTATCTGGAGTAAGGAATGACCAGGCTGGCCCCGCTGTGAGCCCCTTCGGGGATGAGG
The DNA here is from genome assembly GCA_025769975.1 of Gallinago jamesoni. Lineage (NCBI taxonomy): Eukaryota > Metazoa > Chordata > Aves > Charadriiformes > Scolopacidae > Gallinago > Gallinago jamesoni. The sequence goes on from JAOQGH010000069.1 coordinate 40,052,820, forward strand.
CGGAGCAACCTCCTCATTCACAAGCACCAGCTTTTTGGGGACAGCTATAGGAAAAGTGTGACCAAACCTCCTTCCCCAGACGTTACGTGGGCATTAGATGTATCCTGCAAAAAGATGCCGGAGTAACGGGGGAGAAAGTCTGCGGTTTCACCTCCCCCTTCCCCTAATCTTCTCATCCCCAGAAATGGCTAATTTTATTCGGCAGAGCTGCGGGAACTGGGTGCCCTGGTTGGGGTGATTGACACACAGAGGGACAGGAGGCATTCCCTGGTAAAGGAGTTTTTCCCTCAATCTGCTTCGTTGCTGCGTGAGTCCCAGGGAACCTTGGCTCCCTGTTATTAATATGCCATCGGGCCATATGTTCTCAGCCTCAGCCCATATGTATTTTTGAGAAGAACCACCTGTGGGTAATTCCACCTCCTCAGAGTAGTGAGCAAAATCTCCTTCAGTGTGTGTGTTGGGGGGGGAGCTTCAGGGTTTTTTTTAATTCTGGAGGAATGTCACCGCCGTTGGGGCTGAGGGGTTGCCCCGGGTCCCCGTGCCACCAGCCGTGCCACCTCAGCCACCTCGCTTCTGCAGGAAACCAGCCCCGAACAAGAGGCCGTTGTTGGCTTTCAGGCCTGTTGCTGGGTCTGCTCACCTCAGGTTATTTTAACAGCTGGGATGAGCGGTTCAGTTAGGAGCTGGCATTTCAGCCGGCACGGAGGCGCTGCCGGTGAGTCACCTCCGTGGCCGAGGACAAAACACAGACCTGCCCTGGGACGCCAAGGATGAAAAGGTGACCTGCTCAGGGTTGCTGGCAGGGCTCGGTTGCCCCAAACAGAGGTTTGTGTGCCTGGCCCTGGCCACAGGCTCCCTTTTATTTTCCCTCTGCTTTATTTTTAAAGCAGCTTGGACGGACCTTTCCAGAGCTCTGAGAGCATCTCACCTGCTGCAGCCCCGGGGATGCGCTGCCAAAGGATGTCCCAAAGACTTTCCCGTTCTTCTGAGGGCATGGGGTTAAATCTCAGCCCCTCCAAACTGGTGGGGATGGCTGGGGCTGGGAGGCAGGGGGAAGGCAGAGCCGTTCAGGGGGCGGGCTGCCACCCGGAAAGAAACTTCACCTTTTTTGATTTCAGGGAGGCTGACGCATTTAGCAGCAGCAGCCATGGGCCAGTGAAAGTCTGGAAGTAGCTATTGTTTGCAGCTGCGGGAGAAAATGTTTGCTAAACACGTTATGAATCAGTGTTTTAATGGATTGAAACCACATGCTTGTGTGGCTGGGGTGTATATTTTTTTTCACGGTAAAATGATAATGAAAAACTTTTGGGCAAGCCAGTTCCAGTAAACCAAATAGCCCGCGTCTGTGCGGTGCTGGGAAGGCATGAGAAAGGGGCAGATTTACTGCTCCAAAAGAGTTTTATAAAAATATATATAAATAATGTAAAAACTGCTGTATAGGAAGGGGGGAATAGCAAAGAAGAGTTGTTCCCCATCCCCGTCGTGCCCTGCTCGTGCTCACCCAGCACACACGGGGCAGCCCCCGACTTCTGGCCCCAAGGAAGGGCTTCGGAGCACAGCACCCACCCCCCCACGCACACCCTCCGCAAGCGGGGTCCCACCTGAAGATTTAGACCTTGCCCAGACTGGAAGGAACGAGGAAGATGAGGGGTCCCTCGCTGGAACTGCCCAGGTATTTTTCCATCCCGGTGCGCCTGGGGGAGGGGTGGGGGGGTTAAAACCGCCTGAACTTTACACCCCCGACTTTTACCAGTGCTGCAAAGTTGGGCTTTAGGAAAAAAAAGGCCAACATGTTTTTGGGCAAGTCATTAGATTTCCATGCTCCACTGCAGCCGCCCAATGGAGCTGTTCGGAGACATTCACTGCAAAGCCCAGTGTTTTGGGAACAGGGGGGGTTCAGATCTGCTCCTCTCCCCCCAGATCCCAGCACACAGTCTCGGCGTAAGGGCAAAGATCCCCCTCGATGTACGGATGGCAGCGAGTTCCTAGGCTCCCACTAAATGCCATTTTGGGTAGGACTAAGGCCTATCACTGTCATCCAGGGCACTGAGTCAGCAGAGCCCTTCGGCATACGCTTAATGCCAAGCCCATTCAAGATTTAATTAAGCACATTTACTCATTTTAGTGCCTAGATGTGGCTCAGATACCAGATACGTTTGCTGTATGTGCTTATTCCCTCTCCGGACTGCTTTCCTTTCTGTATCATTTGGGCAGCAAGTGTTTGCTCATCCCCATTCTGCCTCCCCCGTGAAGTTTCACTCTTGCTTTTTAAGTTGTAAAATCTGCAAATGGAGTATGCGTGTGCAGTGTGTTTTCTTTGAAAGAAAGAGAGAAAGGAAAAAAGAGACAGAGAAGGAAGGAAGGAAGGAAGGAAGGGAAGAAAGAGGGAGAAGGAAAGAAGGAAATAAGGAAAGAAAGAAAAAGAAAGAAGGAAGGAAAGGAAGGAAGAAAGAGAGAGAGAAAGAGAGAAAGAAAGAAAGAGAAAAATAAATAAATAGAGAGAGAAAGAGAGAAAGAAAGGGAGAAAGAGAGAAAGAAAGAGAAAAATAAATAAATAGAGAGAAAGAAAGAGAGAAAGAGAGAAAGAAAGGGAGAAAGAGAGAAAGAGAGAAAGAAAGAAAGAAAGAAAGAAAGAAAGAAAGAAAGAAAGAAAGAAAGAAAGAAAGAA
>JAOQGH010000069.1:40055587-40082793 GCA_025769975.1 Gallinago jamesoni
AGAGAGAAAGAGAGAAAGAAAGAAAGAAAGAAAGAAAGAAAGAAAGAAAGAAAGAAAGAAAGAAAGAAAGAAAGAAAAGCCCAGTGCAACTCAGAAAACAGAAGGGGGAAAATAATTTGTGTGAAGATGTGTTTCAGGCTCACACACCATGTGTTGGGGTCTGGAGGGGAACAGGTTTATCCGCTCCTTTGCCTTTCTTCTATCTCCCTGCGTTGCAGGGGCGTGTGTTCGCAGGGGAACTCGCTGTGCTGGCTTGTGGCACTTTTTCCCACTCCTGGTATTATATTTCTGGTCTCAAACGAAGCTTTAAACTCACCGAGGTCTTGTCCTCACTGCAGTGGCTCCCAGTGTGTAGTGCCACCAAACTGCCCCGTGGTGGGAAGGGTTTGTACCGGTGAAGGAGGTGTTCCCTTTCACAAGAACACCATAAGGCATGGCAGGAGAAGTCTCTCCTGGCCTGGTGGCAAGAGTAGGTGTGGGGCTTTGGCTGGTCCAGAGATGTGGGTGGATGTCCATGTGGATGAAAACCCACATGCCCAAGCAGAGGAGCTGCTCAAGGGAAAGTTTCCAGAGCAGACCTGGCCTTTGTTTATGAATCATCCACTTAATGTAACACAGAAGGATTAACCCACTACAGATTTTTTTTAGGGGTGTTTTAGAGCAATGACTCAATTTGATCTTTCTGGAAACTATTGTTTAAGCTTGTTAAATTCCATAGGATTTCTCACGGGATTGAGGATGAGCGAGAAGTAGAGAGACAGCTGATGACCAACTCTGACGGTTCCAGCTGCTGTTTTCTGTTCAAGGACTCTCTTTAGTGGGGACAACCTTAAATGTCACGCCTCAAACGAGAAACAGAGATATTTCAAGGTCCCCTTTCCTGGTGATCTCATGTCCTCACCAGGGAAACCTTAATTATAAATCAAATTAACACCAGCAAGGATGTATCACTCCCGTCCCTGCAGCCCCTCCTTGCAGCAGGATCTCTGGTCCCAGCTCATCCTCCCGATCTGCTCCCTCCTCCGACGCTGTTTACAGCAGCCTCCCGGCACTGGCGGTCGGAGCAAAGGGAGGAGCGGGGTTTTGGCTTTAGGGATTAGGACCAAAAATAAAACCCTCTGCTGAAAGCCACGCAGCGCTGGGAATCTTGAGAGACGCTCCCGCCCAAACACACAGCCAGGCTTCCTCGGGTGGAAAATTAGAGATGGGTATTGGAGCAGGCGTGGGAGGCGGGTCGCTTATATAGAATTTGCAGAAACTGGTGCTGCCTTGACACAGACATCTCCCGGGCTCAAATAACCAGTGACTTGCACTGGTGTAAACAACAGCAGAGCCTGGTGGACTGCCCAAGGTGAGCTAGTTCAAATGGGAGCCCTGAAGTCACTGGGGATACCCGTGGGGGTGAGGAAGCTGGGGCAGTGCTGCTCAGGTTAAGATTCTCACCAGCATTTGATTTTTAAACTAAGTTAACTCAGATGTCTTCAAAGCAAAGGGTTTGATTCTGCTCTTTCTTGAACTAGCCTGAGGGAGAAAAAAGGGTCCACTGAAGTCAATGATTAGCTGGTGCAGATCATGTCTCCTTGGTGGTCCTACTTGGTGGACTCAGAATCATAGAATGGTTAGAGCTGGAAGGGACCTTAAAGATCATTGAGTTCCAACCCCCCTGCCCTGGGCAGGGACACCTCCCACCAGCCCAGGTTGCTCCAAGCCCCGTCCAACTTGGCCTTGAACCCCTCCAGGGATGGGGCAGCCACGACTTCCCTGGGCAACCTGTTCCTTCCTTTCCAAGACAAGCCCCGAGCCACAGCCCCCACCTCAGCAAAGGGCCAGTTGTGGGAAAAGACTTAAAATGCCAGATCACTGTCAAGCACAGGTGTCAGTGACCAACCTGAGTGGTGACAACTTCGTCCTGGTGCCATCACAACAAAGCATCTGACATGACAGCCCTTCAGCGGTGTCACTTCTTACCTCCAGAGCACACGTGTTTAGCAGGTCTGGTCTAGGTTGGAGGAGGTTCAGCTGACAATAACTGGGGTTTGGTAAAAACAAGAAAGGAATCACTTCAGGGAAGTTATCTGTTTATTCCCTCTCACAGCCTGACTTAAAACATCCTGTCTGAATATTTTTGCATAAAATTAATTTCATTCCATGCTGTTCAGTATATCCAATTATTTTTTAATCCTAGTGCACTGACCTATTCCTATACAAAACGCAGGTGGAGTTTTAAAGGACTGAGTAGGAGATCAAATGGGACCTCCACCCCGTTACACACCCAGGAGGAGGATGGGTGCACCATGTGCTGAACAGCTACTGCATCCCCAGCTGCTGATCCAGGGCCACCACCACTGTTGTTGGCTGATCTGCTTTTTAATATTATGAGGTCTTTCCTAGAGAGAATCTTCTGGCAACTGCAAAGCCCCGTTCTCCCTGCTGAGCCAAACATCTCCCGTAGCCTCAGGTAGGCACATCCTGTGCGGATCCCAACGAGGGCCAACTTCTTTTCTTCAAAGATTGTTTCTGCATTATTGTTATTGATACGTACCGCTTTGGCTTCTTTCTTGGCTTCTTCTTTCTTTGTCACCTGTGCTTGAAAAGGTCTGGTGCTCCAAAACCACTTTGTGTCACTACCTTAATAGGTAACACCAGGCTCTGGTGTGTCCCCAAGACTTTGCCCCTCCATCTGCCTCTTCCGATGCGCCAAAAAATACCTGCGGCTTTCGAAAGCCCATAGAGCCAATCTCCAAATTCGTATTTGCCGAAAAAACGTTAATGTTTGCGTGTGGTGTCAGAACAAGATAAGTGTCTGTGCAATTAAGAAACAGCTGTTGCTGGCAGCCTGCCCCGACCAGTCTCAACAAGGAGCAAGACAGGTAGCCTGCCTTCACCATCCTCTGCAATCCCTGTCAAACCACCCCAGCATATTCGCACCACCAAAATAAAATACGCATTTTTTTTATTAGCCTGTAGGAATGGCACGTTGGTTTGGGTCCAAAACACGAGATTAAGTTGTTCTAAGACATAATGTGCTGTGGAGGGGACAGCATGCTTCCACAAACAACACCTGGCAGGAGGAATTAAAAGCAACGCTGAAATCGCGCCAATTTGAAGATTTTCTGGAGTTGATAGCGATGCGAAACGAGGACAGGTGTGGCCGTAGTTTCAAAATTGCCCAGGGCCAGTGTTTCAGGAGCTTGGCAGCAACTGGCAGGGCCAGATTTTCTAAGGAGGTCAGCATCCAAGATGTGGAGCTTGCTTGAAAACCTGTCCCATAATATCTCAGCAGAGAAATACACGCCTTGAGGGTGTCACGAGTATTTCCCCACGGCACCAAGCACGAGGAGACCTAAGACCCTTCTCCAGACCCCTGGACACTGCCTGGCAGCGTTTGCTACCGCTCCATTCAGAGGTGAACGAGGAAGCAGTTGGTTTATCTGGCAGCTTGTGGCTTGAAAGAGAAACTACTGTTGTTTCTCAAATAAAATCTGTGCAATTCCCTTCCTTTTGCCTTCTCTCCTTACCTCTTGATTTCTTTTTTTCTGTAGTTGACTGGAATTTCCAAAGCGTTGTGTTTTGCGATTGCGATTCATTAATTGTATTATAGCGAGAGCGTTCCCAGCGTGATGCTGGGAGCTGTACAGACAACTCCATCTCTCCTGCTTTCCCTACCCAGGGCTTGGGCAAGGTGGAAGCAATCCAGCTTCTCTGAGCCAGCGGGGGATGCTCACCCCACCTTGCCGGAGCCGATGCTCCATGGGAAGAGGTGCCTCCAAACCAACTCCATCTCCGGCCTCGGGAGAGGTGGGAGTTGGATCTCAGCTCTTTGGCTGAACCAAACCTAGACAGGGACACCCATAAATTCTGGGAAAGTCTGGTTCTGAACTCTGTGGCTTGAACTCCTCTTTAATTACAGCACACTGGTAAAGCTGGTTGGGAAATGTTATATATATATATTCTCTGCAAAAATGGTTGCTAAGTTAAAAATTTTTCACAGATTTCATTCCTCAATCATTGTATCTTTTTACAGAGGCCTCACATTTATTTAGTTGTCCATTTTTTCACTTTGCTTCCATTTTTTCCAATAGAGGAGCAGATTAAGTGACAGAAAATCAAAACCCTCATGTGCAGTCCGAAACCTGGGAAAACTCCAACCAAATCAAAGCGGTTTCTTTGCCAAGAGCCATTTTTGTCAATGAAGTGCTCTGTGAAAAACCAAATTGAAACCAGCCTTGGTCACAAAGCTGAACTGGCTGCCACCGCGTCCACAGAGTGCTGTGGGAAGAAGTTACCCCAGCACTTGTCCACCCGCTGCTCCCTAAACCTACGCCCAGGGCTGTTGTCCTCTGGCGAGAAACCCTGTCCCACAGGATTTCTGGATGGAAAACCTCCTGCCCAGCTTGTGCCCCAGGGTGGCACCTCCACTTCTTCCCTGTCTTCAGGGCTGGAAAAAGCCACAGCCACTGCCAAAGGTAGTGCCTCTGCACAGCAGTGCCGTGCTCGGGAGGACACGCCGAGATATTCCTGGGAAATGAAGGGTGTGGAAAGAGAATTTCTGCACCACGTCAGTGGAAAAGAAAAAAAAAAAGAAAAAAAAAAGAAAAGAAAAAGAATATGAAGGCCAAGTGTCTTAAGCAATGGTGCTTCCTGCAGAGCCAAACAACAGTCAGGACAACCACCTTTGGGAATTGATGATGTAGAAGCGCTCTTCTACCGGAGCAGGAAGCGAGGAAGCGGGAGGAAGCAAGTCAGCAAGAAAGGCCAACGCTTCTGAGCAGCTTGACCCACATCCCATTGAAGTCTGCATTTTATTATTAGAATCATTATTATTTGTATTGTGGTAGCATCAAGTGGCCCCAACTGGAAGAGAGCCTCATTGTACCAGGCACTAAACAAACACAGAATGAGAGACACTCCCTTCCCCATGGGATTTGCCGGCAGAGAAGACACACAGAGGGCTGCAGAGGACAGGAAATTATCATTTACTGGCATTCGTTGGAAGTATAACGGCACTTCTGTGCTAATGAGACCGTCTCCCACTACCCTCATTCCCAGCCTGATCCAAAACCTGGTAGAGTCAGTGGAAATGTGGACTTGAGCACAGCACAAACCAACACATTCATTATGCTCCCTTCCTGCCCGTCTGTCCACCCAGCTCCTAAATATGCAAGGTTTCCAGCCACCACGGGCTGAATAAAGATGCAGCCTCAAGTCAGAGGAGAGATGGGGAGATACGCTCACGCTCCTCCCGGCGCTGGCAAATCCAATTTTTGGTTTATCAGCCTTGATTAAGTCCTTTTAAAGAGTGACCCAGGAGGGAAAAGCTAACTATGCAGCTGTGCAGAGGCCACGCACGAGGATCACAAGTCTGTCTGGTTCCCCCTGGCCGTCAGCTTTATAAGCTTGAGATTGCTACAGCAGCCTCAAAAGGGAAACTTGAGATCGATCCAAGGTTGACTGACAGGTCTCCCTGCATCAAGGTCACTTGTTTTAAAAATTATTTATTTCCACAGTCAACTTTTTATATCTAAGCGTGTACAACTCCAGGAAAAGTGGGGCAGGAAAGCGTATTCTCCAGAGACACGAATCCCAAAAGACAGCCCTTGTGCTGCCAGATACGTGACAAATAATAGTTCCAATTTATGCCATTTTTCATCCTTCTGCTTATTCACCTGACTAGTACCAGAAGTCCAAGTCTGGCAGGTGATGAGCACTTGGAAATCCATTCGGAATGATGGGAGCTGCTGGGGATGGTGCTCTAAGGGAAGGCATCACTCTGTGCTTCAAAGGCAAAGTCCACAGCCTTATGGTGGGTCGGCTCATGGACTGACACAGAAGACTATATATTCCCAATGATCTTGCTGAGCCTGACAAAAAATCTCTGCATGGCCCAGCTGTAAAAAAAAAAAGCCAGTGCTCCAACACTGCTCCCTCTGCAACGCGGGGCAGTTTTGCCTTTTGCCATGGGCACGATCAAGGCTGTTGCTGATGGAGGTGGAGCAGAGCTACCTACTCAAATCTCAAGCAGAAAAGATCAAATGTGCTGCTGGTGAACTCCAGCCTGTGTCACTGCAGTGCCAATGGAGAAGCTGTGGGTCTTTTCTCTCATTCGTGTGTCTCGCACGCGTCTGGTGAGCAGCGTTGTGTTACTTGGCTCTGGCTGGCATGGTAGAGCCAGGGCTCCAGCCTTAGCCTGTGGCCAAAGGCCATCCTAGGGCTATGCTGAGTGAGGATGCACATTCCCACTGTCCATGGAGGGCTGCTATTCCATCTTCTGCTTGTGAACCCTGGGCCAGCCACAGCCAACCCACCATGGCACAGAAGGACAACCCCAGCACAACTGGGCAAAGCCTGAGCCACAGCCATGGGGTGTGTGATGGAAGAGATCAGCGAATGGTATTTTACAGATCCCTGTGAGAGCTGCAGCATCTGGCAGATGCTCACCTGAGACTTATGGGCATGATCTAGCAAGAGCTGAGACCAAGTGGCTCTCCACAGCCTTCCCCAAAGTGCCATGGGGGTCTACCTGCTGGTGTCCCAGGAAAGGTGACATGAGTGTGAACAAACATAGCAGCTTCTGCCCAGGTTTGTGGCAGCTCTGAGAACAGGAAACTCTCTAGACAACTGTTTGGAGAGGTGTAGGCAGGGAACTATTTGTGGGCAGAGACCGAAAAGCAAGAAATCTTTTCCAGCTCAAAGTGACCCCCAACCCTTTGCGTTGCGCACAAGGTATCTACCTTCTCTCTGACCTGAACAATGCTTCTTTTGCACAGGAAGACTTATTTTGGTACTCAAGTGTCAAAATCAAGTACTCAAATGGTGACGAAGGCAAGTATTCAAAAGGCAGGAATTGCCACTAAGGAAGAAGGGTGCTCACTGAGTCTATTTGAATGTATACGTGTTACAGTGTAATTTTCTGCTATATGACTTTGCATAATTTTCCTCGTCAGGCTCTTTCCATGTACAAACTTGCTTGGAGAACCATTATTCAACCCCTTGTTCTTCCTCGTTGCGCAATGTGTGGCCCCATGCCTTATTTACTGCATGCTCTTCAGATCCTGCTATGAAGACAGAATTATTCATTTCCTTATGAGCTCTCTTAGGGCACTGATGACAAGCATCAGAGAAATTTATTTTTCACCATTCCCCTGTGAGATGTGGGGGTGGTGGTATTATGGTTGGTTTATAGATGACATTTGAGGCAGAGAGAAATCAAATTCAAAAGTATTCACCAATTCTGGTTTTGGAGACGATGCGTCTGCGATCATTCTCCCATGCAGTCCTGCAGCTTCCTGAAGCCCATCTGTCCTCGGATCCAGTTGGGAGTCAGGAACTCAGCGAATGAAGAATGTATATTTAGTGACCATCTGGGAATATTTTATTCAAGTGACTTGCTTAATTCTGCTCAACAGTTCTGTGGCAGATGCAAGGATTTTACAGATGTTCTTCCAGGTCAGTTTTCAGCTGCATTAACTGGTTTTCTTTCTAATTTGCTCCCTAATTCACTACCTGCTTCCCACCTTCTGCACCAAATGGAGGAGGGGTCCATCAGGCTACAGCCTCCATCACCTTGCAGTTCTAATTCACTCCTTAGTAGTCCCTTGCCTACATGCTGATAGAAACTGTGGGGAAAATAAGGACAGGCTTATAGAATGTGTAATAAATGGGTTTGTGGGGGCCACAGTGGGATGACACAGACAGATCATCAGGTCTGTTTCTTCTCTGGTTCCTTCCACAACTCCTACTCATTTCCAGTCCTAGACTTTCTCCCCACTCCCCTTCTGCACGTATCTCCTGTTCCGTCCTCCAATACAGAGTTCAAACTTCTGCCCTATCTCCTGCACTGCCATCCATTTCCAGTTTCGTTGTCCAAAATGTGTTCTGCAAGACTGCCACTGCTTCCAGCTCCTCTCCATGTGTAGTACACATGGCCATCGGACCCACACTGCCTGCAGCACCCATGGGTGGAGACAAAGCCAGCTCTGCTCAGCTTCCCTGGGTTCTGGGGTGATGCCAGGTTGCCAGACCAGGCCATCCACAGAGGACAAGTGAGCATCCAGCAGATCCCTTCCAAGCTGCAGTTCTTCAAAGGCTTTTAACTTAGGCAAACTTGAGCGATTTTTCTTCCAAAAATCCATTTTTTTTCCAAAAATTTCTTTCCTTGCCAGATTTCAGGTTTTTCTTCTGAAGAGTAACAATGTTTCTCAGAGGAAAAGTCCACAGAGTTGTTCTAAAGGAGGCAAAATAACCAATTTTACTCTGTCCTCATTTCAGAAATGGCTGAATGGTTTTCCGCTTGATTTAATTGAAATCAAAAGAACAAATAAAACATCAAAGAAAAGCAGACCACGGCAGGCCTTTGACGGGAAAGGTTTCAACCGAAGTGGGGCAAGTTTGGCAAAGATTTCAGCAAGCCATCGAGGCAGAGCATCCACCGTAGCAGCCGTGCTTTACTCAAGAAGACTGCAGTGACCTCATGCTGTTTTGCAACTAAAGAAAGTGAGACGAGACAGCGATATCAAAGGTATTAAATCATTCCAGATTGCAGAGGTGGAAATCTCTGGTTCAAAGGGTTCGCATGCTCTTGTGCTGCCGTGGAGAGATGGCTGCAGATAGGGCTGAGCACTGCATCCATCAGCAGGGACACCATCAGGCCTGGAACTCCCTCCCATACCGTGGCTGTGCTGAGATTACGGAATCACAGGATCTTCATGGTTGGAAGGGACCTTTGAGATCATCAAGTCCAACCATACACACACACACACCAAACCAAAACAAAAAACAACCCAACAATCTCAGGCACCAGAGCATGCCCTGAAGTGCCACATCTACATGTTTCTTAAATCCTTCCAGGGATGGTGACTCCACCACCTCCCTGGAAAGTCACCCTCTCAGGAAAGTCATTCTTCCCAATATCTCATCTAAACCTCCCCTGCCCCAACTCCAGACCATTCCCTCTGCTCTTGTCGTTATTCCCTTGGGAGAAGAGGCCAACCCCCACCTCTCTACACCCTCCTTTCAGGGAGCTGTAGAGGGCAAGGAGGTCTTCCCTCAGCCTCCTCTTCTCCAAACTAAACATGCCCAGTTCCCTCAGCCTCTCCTCATGTGACTTGTTTTCCAGAGCCCTCCCCAGCTTGGTGGCTCTCCTCTGGACACGGTCCAGCACCTCAATTTCTAGCGAGGGCCCCAGAACTGAAGCCACCCCTCCAGGTGAGGCCTCACCAGCACCCAGTCCAGAGGCACAATTCCCAGAGACAAAGCTTCACCAAGTCTTTGTAGCTCTTTTCTTTCATTTCTTATGGATTTCTGGGTGTGGAAGTAGCTTATAACTAAAACTGAATGGCTCCCATCTATCTTTAAAAAGTAAACAGACTTTAAAGGGGAAATAAAGCTTTTCTTTTGCAAAAGCAGGGGCTGACTTGAGTTGGGGACCCATGGCATGTGATCACAGAAGCGAGGGATTAGTAAAGAGAACAAATTCTGTCTTGAAAAATGCAGTGGAAGCCAAGGAAGAGGGTCCATTTTATCCAAAGGTTTAACCTGGTGGTCAGAGCTGTGGCGAGGGGAGAATTCTCTCTGGCTGATCCAGGAGCCCCTTTACGAAACCCATCTCAGATGTCAGGAGGGGAGGTGAGCTCCTTAAAACTCTCACAGTGACCCGCTTACTGTTTGCCAGGCTGCTGGCATCACGCTGTGCCTGGGGTGAACCCACAAAAACCAGAGATCAGTTGGGAGATCACATAAATTCAGATGTGCTAAGCAGGCAAATGGTCTCTAGCTTCAGGATTTATCAGCATGGGCCTAAATTCATTACCAAGGCCTAAAGCAATGGCTCTCTTTCTAGAGGCAGACCCTGCAGGTTCTAATAAAAGATATGGAATAAACCCTTCAAGGCTATTTTGTGCTCTCCTCTGGATGGTAATACACCCTGCTTAATTCAGCTTTGCTTTGGGCATGACTCTTCCCCCGTGCCCATCTTGGGGATAGGCAGCATCAGTGCCCACCCATTCTTTTTAATTGCTCTGCGGTTAAGGAAAATTTCACAACGGGATATATATTGCTCATAAACTTTTCCTCTAAAAAGTTTTCTGTTTAGAGAACAGAGTAACAGCCATCCCTTAATATAATATATTTAAACATCATGATAAAAATCCTCTCTGGAGAATCTGACAACACACTATTCCACCAACATTATAATGGATGGTTTTCTTCTTTTAAATGCCTCGCCATTAAAGTTTAACGAGCAATACTTACTTTCATTCTAAACTTATTTTTCTCCTTGACAGATTGGATACTTAGTTTGGATTTGTTAACATAGCTAGTCATAAAAATGTCTGTTTCAAAGAAACTGATAGATACTGTCTTTAGGAAATTGGGCTTTGATGCCTTATTTGATTTCCATGGCAAAATAAGTTCATATTTTCTTATTTGGAAGAAATGAACATAAAGTGCTTTCCAGAGCAAGCTAATAAGCTCATGCCCCTTTTTATTTGCCTGGAGTTTAAGTTTATATCAAGCATAACAGATTGTGTAGCTCAGAAATGTCCTAACTCAAGGCTGTGATTTTTCACGACAGGGGGTTCCATTTGTGGAATTTCTGATCTAGCTTTAGATGTTTGCAGGACTTTGCACCTTCTAATCCTTTACTAAAAAAGCACACGCTTTTACAAGGAGTAACCAGAAATGAAATTGCAACTAAGGCTCACATCTTTATGTAGAGGTTATTTATGGCATCACACATCTTAACCAAGTGTCTGGTGAATGTCTTCTGTAGTGTTTCCAGTTCTAATGGTTTTACTTTGAATCTTACAGTAGTAATATTTCTCTTAGCCTTTCGATTTCCTTGTGAAAATTATTTCTACCCTTAAATTTGGAAAAAAAAAGAGTGAAGTTGTGAATTCTCATGCTTTGAGACAAGTATACTTTTTTTTTTGAACCGTAAATGAAAAGAAGCTGAAAGGAAGGAGGGATGAGCCTGACTCATGATTTTTCTTACATTCAATTTGTCCTTCCTCTGATAGACTTTTTTAGAAATAGTCTCTGTGATCTTGCCAAGCTTTGTGCTTCGAGAACAAACATTTGAGGGAAATCTCCTTGACCCCCTCAGTGCTGGGGTGCCTAATGGGTTAGTACGTTGTTCAGAGTTACGGTAGAGAAACAAAGAGAGCAATTCAAAGACTTTCTAGAAATATTCACGGGGAGAAAAAATGCTGAGCAAGGACATTCAGAATTTCTTTAACATTATTTCCTTACAGCAGCTGCCGCCGTTACCCTCCTCTCCAAAGCTGAGCTACAGCACCTTATGATGAGCCTTTTCCTAGGGCAACAGGCAACCACTTGATATTTGAAGACACCGAGATCCACTGGAAAAGAAAAAAAAGCAGACCACAAATAGACGGCAGAAACCCATAGAACATCGCAGCAAACATTTCCTAATTTACTGCAATGCCAGAGAATGATTCACCCCAGTGTTCCTGTTGCATAATCTTCCCCACAGCTCAGGAGAGTGAAACTAGAAAACCAAAGGTCTCGCTGGGCTTTCAGTGACATTTATGTTTAGACTGAACTTTCAGTTAGGAAAGTGTGAGTTCTTCTCTGCTGACAAAGGAGGGGAAACTGATATAGTAAGGTGTTGTTTCAGAAGTGATAAACTACTGAGTGTACCAGATTGTCATCTCCCTTGGCTCGGCGTAAACCCCGAGCCAGACCACAGACTTCATTTGCCTTTCCTGACTTTCACACGGGGGGCTCGTGGCAATGACATTCTGGCCCATTCAGCCTGGTGCCAGGGAGATGGCAGCTGGACCCTGTGAGCTGTAAAACCCCTCCAGACACACTCTGCCAGGGTCCCCCAAGGCTTGCTTATGGGGGTGGAAGGTACCGTGGGGGCTTCCCCTCCCCAGACCTCGCAGCAGCCTCAGAAAGGCTGGAAATTCCAGGCACGTGTTTGCTCTGCCGGAGCATCGTGCCCACGGTAGGTCCAACAGTTTCCAAAAGCTTGTTGCATGCCTGCAGGATCTCCCAGGCTTTCAGGGAGCCCCGGGCTGTGAGCACAGCTGCCAAACTGCCTGGGTAGTCACAGGGAAATTCCACCCAGGCAGCCACTTGCTGGAAAGAAGAGAGTAAGAAAGCAGCAGGCAGCAAGGATCACTCCTTCAGAGCCTCTGGGAGGCATCACGTATATACAACTATGTGGTTTAGGGTCCAAATCCACTATTTTATTGCTTAAAATCAAGTGAAGTGAATCAGTGAGTGCTGCACACCTTCAGAGGAACATCAGGATGAAGACTCTATGTTCTCCTTAGGTTAGTGATGGGGTGCCAGGCATTTTTCTGTGCTGATTTGGTGAACGCTGTCTCAGAAGAGCCAGTGTGAGCAGCACACGAGTCCTCCACGCCTCAGCAGCTCTCTGCTCTCCGTTACACCAGAGCGAACCAGGTTAGTTCCTCCTTCAGGGCAGCATTTCTACAGGCAATGTAATTTCTTCCCCTTGCTGTTGACAGCAGAAAAATTTCCTTTATTCACAGAAAAAAAAAAACAAACCAAAAAAGAAAAAAGCTAAGTGTTCCGAGGGCGGCTTTGTTTTTCTCAGCATCTCTGTTTCTGCGGGATTTCCAGTGTTGCTGTATTTCACATCCCCTCCTTCCAACTGACATGCAGCAAGGTCTAAACGAGCTGCCACTTGCCAATCTGTGGGACAGTTAAGACATTTGCTGAGCACTTGTGTCAAACAAATGCCCTTTTCGGTAGAGATGGGTGCTCTTGAGCACAGCCTTGGCTCCGCAGGCTCCCTGGCTGATGAGGCAGAGGTGTCTCTTTTTCTGTAGCAGGGAAATTCTTCTGATGGCTCTCTGCCCCATCCTCTACCTTCTCCACAGGTCTGGATGCACCATCTGCATCTGAGGCTGGATCTAAAGCATCCACAGACCCGGCCTCGAGGAGGAAAGTGGGTGATCCCCAGGTGATCATCACCAGCCACTGTCAGAAGCTGTGGGGAATCCTGAAACTAGAGAGGCTTTAGGGTTTGAAAACAAAAGGACGGACTGAGGGCAACCTCAGTCAAACGGAGAACGCTGTAAGCCTTGTGTTAAGGTTAGTGAAAGGAAGGCTCCTTGCATTTTGCTGGTGGAGACCACAAACCCAACAGGCAGCTGCCTGTGGGTGAGAAAGGGCTGCCTGACTCACCGCCTGTGAACGCTTCGTGCCACCATGGGATGAGAGCCGGCGGCTGAAGCAGAGCTTCATCCCTATGGGCTCGGGTGAAGCTGAAGTAGGAGCATATGCCAAAAAGGGAACAAAAACTCATCGACTCAACCACAGCTGTGGCTAGAGAAGGGAAGATGGGGTTTCACAGCCTCTCTCCTCTCGCATCAGGGCTGCATACCGTAAGAAAGGAGGGGTAACCCACATCGCTCCCACCCAGGCATCGCCTCTCCGCGCCTGGGAGCTAGAGCCCTGCAGCCCGATTCCCTCGGCAGCGACGGAGCCAAAGGGTCCTGTCGTTTGGATGAGGATGGGGATGAAGAGCCCTGCCAGCAGGCAAAGACATCAAGGTGTAGGTGCCTCCCTAAAACATCGAATGGAGAGTCACCCGTGAGCAGAAGAAGAACAAGCTGGGTGCACTGGTGGAAATACAGGTCTTAGTTGATAGCCCAAACAGAGATAACAAGCTAGTTCTTTGTTGGTAAAGATGGTGATAAGAGAGCACACAGGGCTTACAGGTCACTCTGAGGTCCTCAGCTGCATGATACGTCAAAAGGGAAGACACAAATGCATACGTGCGTGTTTAGAAGCTGCCAGAATTCATACCATAAGCCATTCGTATGTCACGCTCGGGGCACTGAAGATTTCATCCAACGAGTGCAGCGCTCCCCTGCACTGGTGAGCAGGACAGTGTCACAGGTCACTCAGAGGCATGAAGTTGTTTTGAAATGATTGCAATATCTACCCAAAAGGAAACTTTACAAATCATAGATATGCTGCATTAAAATACCCGTGGAATTTTCAATACTTGGGAGGAGGGAAATGTCTTTAGAATTGCTGAAGGACTGATAATTTTTGATGCCCACTCTCAGCTTGAAGCAAGGACTTAGGGCCACGTTATTAAATGGTGTCTATAAGGTTTCTAACGGAAAGGCTGGCACCACCTCAACTGCAGTAACCCTGGCAGGGGCTGCTGTGACTCCGATACAACATCAGCCCTGGCTGAAGAAATGGGAAACAGTCGCTTGTTTGTTCCTCATTCTGAAGCAGGGAGGGCATATGTGCCTCCCGTGGAGAAGCCCTTCCTCCTCTTGTATCCTCTAATGTCTAATCTTTAATATCCTGTTTTAACTGGGAGTTAAGATTTTAGCTTCGTAGTGCTGCCTGTGTACTAGGAGTATGGAACTGAAGCCCAGCATTGACTGCACATTAAGTTCAAAGTCCTGCAAAACAGATAAGTGTTTAAGTATCCACTCAGAGCCGTCCTAAATGGGGAAGAAAATCTGAAGACATTTTGGTGTTTTGATGAACAAAGGCAGATTTAAACGTAAACCTAATTTACTTGCAAAATTTGTGCCCAAGGCATGCTGCAGAAGCGTTAAGAGATGTTCCCTCTTACAGAAGATCTTTCAGAGAATTCTCTTTCCAGAGTCTAATGTTATTATTCTATCTTAATACATTACAGGCTAGACTTTGCCACTTCCACTAATGCAAAACCATCCCTTCACGTTGAGCTGAAAATAGCTAAAAGTAAAAAAAATCTAATTTAACTCTAAAAATGAAAAGAATGTTTGGAAGTATATGTTACCAGAGAGTGTAGGCTCTGCAGCGCTTGTTTTCTGTTTCATCTGTGTTAAATGCCATAGCATTCAGGCCTTTGACATGCATTGTTCACTGGAAATGAAATTGTACACTGTCATAACAGTCTATTAACAGCACTGAATTTCTGCAAAACTTTACCTCTTTTCTAGAAGATAACATCTCCCTTTCCTTGCTAGGATAAAATAGCTTCCTTTCTTGCAGGGGTACATATAATGGTGCTATTTCTTGACAGGGATGTCAAGTTCCCTTGACTATTAAGGAGAAGGGAAATGTCTTTGTTACACATTTCTGTTCTCCTTTTATCCTCTCCAGAGAGGCCCCCAGCTTAATCTAAACAAAATAAAGCCAGGGTATCATTTAAAAACAAAACCATTTTGAAAACTCTTTGATCTCCCTGACTTCCTGTTAAATATACAATCGACTGTTTCTTCACATCCTCGACCACTACAGATCTGATTTTCTCTACAGTTTATATTGTCCTTGGCACTACACAAAATTAATAGAGCATTGGCTATAAAATCTCTCAAAGACAAAGAATTCCAGCCCCTCCTCAGCTTCACCTTTGCCTTTCCGTGTCCTCTTCTTTTCACCCCTGCCACCCACCTTTCTGTTTATGAACGAGGACCCTGGGGTTGGTCCAGCTCTTTTGTTGAACTCTTGTTTTCCAACTCTCCTGTCAGTCCATTTTCCCTTCTCCCCAGCCCAACGAAGATCCTTTATACGTGTTAGCCCTGGAAAAACTCAGCATCTCTTTTCCTCTGTGTCTACACACTGTTCTATTATTTATTTTTTCCCCCTGAGAAGCTTCTCCTGCCCTACTCTGCTGCTATCACATCACTCTGTTGGCTTTGTTCATCTCCTCCACCATGGTGACTTTCTCCTCTGCTCCTGCCCAAGGCCTGCACCATCCTCTGGGTGGAGAAGAGCATCATCTACCCCTCCCCATGCCTTACCACGGGTCCTGTGTGGTCAGGTGGCCCTGACTCCCCTTGTCCTTCCCTTTCTTCTCCCCTCTGATTCTCCACTCAGCTGCATCCTCATTCTGCCCTTCTCTCTTTTCAGAATTTAAACTTTCCCTGTTTATTCATAATGCAATTTCTTCTCTCTCAAATGGCTTTATGCTTTCATCCTCACTCCACTGTAACTTCAACAATTGCCTTTTTTCTTTTCTTTTTTTTTTTTTTTACTTTTTTGGGGTTTTTTTAGGGGGTGAGAATGGGTGGACAGGAATGAGAAAGTTCACTGTCAACTTTCTACTCCTTAAGCTTATCTCTTAACTGTCCAGCGTTCAACCGTTCTGGTGTGCTAATGACTCAGGCAACATATATGAATTATTTAGGCTGCGAAGGGAGTTACATCTGATATAGATGAATAGGTGGTAAAGTATTTAGGTCTCACTGTATTTGTGCAAAGAACTGCACATAATCTATTCAGCTACACAAGTAGCAACAGGAAGTCTTAATCCTCCGTACTGGCAAACTGTTGACTTGGTCCCTTCCAGATTTAATTACAGTGAAGAAAAACAAAACCTTGTAGCTTGAAGGACTAACCGCTCTGTTAAGTGTAACTTTTTTAAGCCAGAGAAATGCTCGCACACAATGGAAAGACACATGATGTTGCCCCACGAACAAATCAGATAAATTGTTCCTCTAGCTTTAGTGACAGCAGAGACAAAAGGCTCTGTCTCCCACGTGGCCGTAGCCACGTCTGGGTGGCTGCCTTCAAACTTCTCCCCCCTACTCGAGGCCTCTCTGTGTTCAAATAGCAGGAGAAAGGACATTTGTTCGACAAACCTCAGGTTTTGCACCAAAATCGGCCAAGGCTGCCCGCGATGGATGCGAGTTCGGACATGGCAGTGCCGAAGTGGGAATTGAGTCACTCAGGTCACCAAGTACCAACTCGGCACAGAGCAAAGGCCAAATTCTCAGCTTAACTAAATCCACCCAAATCCTGCCTTGCACCATGTTCCAGCCTTGTGTTCATCCTGCCTTGCAGAGCTCTCGTAGCCACAGAGGCAATGGTCCTTTTTAGGATTCCCCTCCCATAGAAGCACAAACTGATGATGAATAAAATGCATTGATATTGGAACTTCTTCTCCCCTGCTCACAGCATGTTGTATCCCCCTTCCTCTTGCTCCCCGGGCCTCACTTTAATGGCCAGTGGGAACTAGTGACAACTGGGTAGTGTAGAAAACGCCCTCCACAGGATGCTGGGCTCCGGACCCAAGAGATCCTCAGTTTACAACTCGATAATGTTTGAGGAAAACTCTCAACTCTCAGAATCATTAGAAGAAATCAAAAATGCGCCTCCATCTCCACCTCAGCAAGCTTGGTTAAGTTTTTAAAGAAACAGCCAGAAAACACAAGTAAAACCAAAACCAGAAGTTGGAGTTGAAAAAAGACCATCTTTGTATCCTTTCGTTGCAAATTTAGCTTCTGGCCTGGCTTCCTTTCTTTTAGGAATAGTGCAACTCTCTGGAAATGGTCAGTTCTGGGACCCTTTGTACCTTTGGTTTGTCATTAGTGCATCTGGTCAGAAAGAGTGATGGTACAGGAGGCCAGTTAACCATTCCTCATTCACTGACTCAGCTTCATTAACGGGGAGGTCAGCCAGAAGGTCAACCCCTATAGACCAGAGCAGAGATATGGGCCCATTTCTTTATCTAGCAGCACATTCAATATCCTGTAATCATATGGCGCAGCACAACTTCTGCCTAAAGTGATTGTTACCAATATTTTCTGTACCTTTTGTTATACAAATATTCTTACTTCCAGTAACTACATAACTAAAGGCCAAGTGTTCTAGGCTTAGGCCATAACAACTTTATGCAGTGTTACAAGTCATACTGAAATGTATATATTTTTTTTTTAAATGTGAATGTATATGAGAAAGCAAGGAATCAATGGACATTTAATAACTGAGTTATAGCATTTTGTCTTTTTAACCCAGGGATCTTTACAGACCCTGATTTCTTGCCTGTAATAGGTTTCAGATCAGGCCCCCCCAAAATAAAGAAGCTGGTTCTCTTTTACCCAGCCCCTTCGTTGCACTGTAGGCGTAAATTACACTTTACTTTGTCTAAGTGGGGAGCTGCAAACAACTCTGGTGCCTTTGGGGTAGGCGGGGAAAAGAAGTATGGCTGATTCTAAATAAAAGTTACTTGTCAGATCAACCTTGATAGCAGAGATAATGAGGGCGATCACATGGGAATACGGATTCGGAATTTAGTTTAATCATCGTTCCGTATCAGCTGCACCGATCCAGTTCTGCGTGACTAAGCCAAACGAATGTTAGGTAACTGAAATCATCTCTAGCCTCCTTCCTTTTCACTCCCCCCTCCAGTACCCGCAGCATTCATTTCACTGACTTTAAAATAGGTATAAAGGACATCCATAAGTGCTGATAAGGAAACAGAGGACAGACTTTTCATGAAGAGGTGTCTAAAGTCAAGCTATGAAAGAGATTTCAAAAGGCAAAAAATCATGGTAAGGTCATAAAAATCACATGTGCCTTTGAACATCTCTATCAAGGCTGTACCCAGGTGCCTAAATCAGCTTCCATTAACTTCACAGGAAGTCTCTGAGTGCTGAAGCACATGATTTTCAATTCTACTCCCAATTCCATGGGGGGGAAGGACCATCAGTATTGAAAAAATTGCTCTTTGATACATTATAAAAAGCCTTATAACCGGTGATGTTGCATTATCATAAAAGACAAAATCCTGAAACCTCATATCAAACCCAAAAAGCAGCCTTGTGTAGGCAGCCTTGAGCTTTGGTTTGAAATCTTGATACCGATCCAAATTTTGCTGCTTAGCTCATCCTAAAAGAAAGAATAAATCCCAATGTGTTATAATAAATCAGCATTTGAGGTTTCCTTAATTTGTTTGGTATCTCAGGTAAATTTATAATTAATTGCATTTTCTCCCTAGCTCTGGTTTCTTTTGCACTGTTCCTACCTCTCACAAATTTACTGCAAACCTCACACAGGTGATGTTTCTTAAAGCCCTTAGCTCCCAGAAACATATAATTGCATCAGAACCTCAGCCTCTGTTTCATCTTATTTCATCTCATCTCTCATGTGGGCCAAGACAAGGTAGGAAACATAAACCCTTTGAGATGCAAAAAGGGCAGAAAAAAAGAAAACAGCATTATTATTTTAATTTAATTGCTACAATTTAAAGTCCATTTGATGATATGCTGAGATCTTGACTCAGGAGTTTTGAATGCTGGAGTTGGTAATTGTGCCTTTAGCCTCCATATCAAGTATTACTCTGTGTGCTTAAACTAAATGTGATTTGAGTTTAGTTTAAATTTAGGGCAGTCTGCCCAGATTGCTTTTCCCTCTCCTGCCAGACTTGGCAATGCTTTAGCAGGGCCTTGAGAGCGCTTCAGCTTTGCTAGCAAAGAGCCCTCACACAAAGCACTTTATTTCCCTCCCAGAACAAATAAACAAGGAGTAAACATCCCTCCTCTCTCACACACACACGGAGCGGGAGCGTTTCTTTGCAGTTCTCTTCCCCTTTTGTGCCTATAGCCCAAGTGGGACTTGAGGTTTATGAAAATTTTATGAAAAAGCAAGGCTGCATTTTTGCAAGAGTAAGCACCCAGATGACTAAAGAAAAAAAAAAAGTAAACACAAGGTTTTTGTATCTGTACATGCACGGCTCGTGGAGTCTCTCCAGCTCAGCTGTGTTTGAGAATTCCCATATTATTGTGACCATGCTCTCTTTAAAATGTAGTGAAAACCCCAGCACAAAAGAAGAGCAGGCAGATTGTAGTGGTTTGATTTTCCTATTTACCCTTTTCTTTTTTTTTCTTTTTTTTTTTTTCCATCCTGAAGAATGCGCTTTCTTGGGTTCACATTAAACTGTCAGGAGGCAAAAATCAACACTTGGGATTTTCTATGTGGAGCTTGAAAAGTTGCTCCACAAAGCATGGTCCTACAGAACTTCTCCCATAAATCTTCAAGTTGTTTTTTCTTATCTAAGCAAGCTATGTATAAATATTAACATCTTATTCATGGGCAAATAATTCCACACCACTCCTTGCTGCTGCCTTAAAGAGGAGTCTTGATTCAAATGAGATGACATTCTCTTTGTGGGGCCACAACTGGTTTTCAGGTTAAAAGAATTAAAACAAAAAAAAGAGGCCGATGGCACTTCCTAATTCAGAAAACCTCAAACCTTGGGTTTCTGCTACCCAAGGCTGTAGGACCATAGTGGGATTTCCCCCTGCATAATGGGTGAATTCTGTTGTTAAAATGTTCCTTGAGAATCTCCCTTATGCACAGCACAGAAAAGTGTGTTCCTCCAGAGGCGTATTCTTCCCGTAGAGGGTTTGACATGCCAGCAGTTGTGGACAAGAGGCCATTGCAAGTGGAACATGTGAAAACAGGGACCTATTCATAAAAAGAATATATTTATATTTACTCGTTAGAGGCCTTTGCTCAGGATCTTTTTTTAAAGTTCAGCTGGATATAAAATGCCCACTTCAAAAGCCAAAATGAAGACTTTAACAGATGTGCCCTGGCAAAGAAAAGGGTGTAGACACAGCGAGGAATTCAGAAGGGATAGACAGTCGTATACGGACATAGGAAAAGAATCTCAAATAAAATGTTTGTGGCCGGGAGCTGGAGTTTTTGTGTTACCTGTAACGAGGCTCTGTGTTTGAGGCTTTGGGCCCTGGCCTATTCCTTTCTTTTTTCTGGCGGCAGCTTTTTTCTGGTGCTTTTTGTACCACGAGAGACAATTTTACATGGATCCCAGTCACTCTAGCAACCAGAGGAGGGAAACCTCTTATAAGGAGAAACTTCCCTAGAACTGAAAATTTGGATCTTACTTGAGCCACATGGCATACTTCAAAAAATACAAAATTTCAGGTTGCACGTCTTGGAAGGGGCAAGTGTGTGTGTGTGTGTGTGTGTGTGTGTGTGTGTGTGTGTGTAATCACACCCAAGAACAGCCTGACAGCAGCTACTTGTATGCAAAGTCTGGGCAGTGCTGAGCATTTGCAGGTGCTGTCTCCTCGCAGAGCCGGGTGTTGAAAATCCTCCCCTCCGCGCCATCAGGATATCTGCATGGCCTGGTGGATGCCAGCAGTAGCCACAGTCTTATCTCCAGGTTAATTGAAAGCATATTAATTTCAGGCTGTTAACACACCCGTAAAGATTAGATGAGGTCTTATCCAAGAGATTGTGGTTCAGCTGAGGGCTCAGCCTTGGGAAGCTTTTGTATCCCTGCAGGGACCTCTCCTGTCCTCGGAGAGCTAGGCAGGGGAAGATGCAGTGGTCGCTTTACTGTCTCTCATGCAGCCAAAAAACCCAACAAACCAAAGAACTATCTTCCATACCACTGACTGCCATCTCCTGTCACTAACTGGACACATGTAAACCGTGTTAAGAGTTATCATATGAAGTACATTAAGATTTCAAAGCCAAACCTTCAATGACCAGGGGGAAAAACAGGATTACGGTTGTTATTTTCAAAACTCTGCTAGATGTGTGTTTTGAAGGAGGTCCATAAGGACCCCAGCCACCAGGAGGTCCCGCTTTACTGGAGCAGAGCTCTCGGCAGCTTCCCGTGCAGCTGCGTGTGCCCCACTGCAGAGCTGACCCCAGGGGAGCTGCCAGACCCCCCAGGAGAGAGGTGCACACAACAAAACATGCACCGGTTGGGCTGAAGTTGTCCCTCATCGCCTGGGAGTGGCAACAGAGAGGGGAAAACTCCATTTTCCCAGGAAAGCACCCACCTGCCCTAACCACAACCTTTGCCTTCCTGTATGGTCACCGAGTACCGTCCGGTCGGTAAAATAAGTAGCGAGGAAATATTACAAGCAATATATTTTCATTGTACAATTTCAGTTCATCTTTAGCTCCATTCTGTGTCCCACGTGGGACATGGTGGGTCTAGCAAAGGCCACTTGTAAACCTGTAAGATAGAAACAGAGGTCTTGGAGTGCTGGAATGGCCTATAGGCAGCTCTCTTGGGAGATCAACTCCACTTCAAGAGTGCCTACACCAGTAATTGCCAAAAATTGGGAGAGTATTTTAGAAGGAGGAAGGATCACTCTGGACATGCTGCTGCCTTGTATATTTTCCTTAGGCAAGAGGTTCTGCCAGGGTCAGAGAGGATTCTGGCTGAACTAGATGTTTGGTCAGAGGTGGTTGTATGACTTTTACACTACTGAGCTTCTTGGAACATCCAGGTGAATTGGGTTGGGTGTAATAAGTATTAGGAATTTTCAACAAAGCAACTTTTTATTGTACATGTATACATTTTCTCATATGTAGAGAAGCATAATTGCTGTACCCTGAAAGGATTTGTCTGAGCTGTGCATTTCATAACGTTGAAGCTACCTCTGAAGACATTAACTTAGAATGACCTTGCTTTTTTCATGACTCACCCCAAACGTTATTTTGCTGTAGGTTTGTTCTGAATGATTAAGATAGGTTTGTTTGCATATAGATACTGTTCTACATATATATATTACCTTAACCAAGGAAAGCTCCCACACTTTCCCTTGTTTATGCGCATTGTATGTGACATAGATTCAAAGTTAAATGTCACAGCCCTTATTTACAAGTTAACATATGAATATAACCCAATTTGAAACTCTCTCCTCATTTTCCCTGCTGCCTGTCTCACCCTTCGGTGTGGCTGCCACTTAAGTAATGTGGAGCAAATGGAGTTGAGAAGGTCACAGCCCTCTCAGCTGCTCTAGTAAATCCCTGTCTGCTGTGAACTTCACAGGTTCTCCACCTGCTTCTCAGCTGCCTTGTGTCAGTGCCATTGTAAAACTCCCTTCCAGGACAGGTAATGCCCACAGAGGACATTATACTTAATATTTCAGGCATAAATTGTTTGAGTTGGAAGGGACCTTAAATCTCATCCAGTGGGACACCTCCCACCAGACCAGGTTGCCCAAAGCCCCATTCAACCTGGCCTTGAACCCCTTCAGGGATGGGGCAGCCACAGCTTCTCTGGGCAACCTGGGCCAGGCTCTCACCACCCTCACAGCAAAGAATTTCTTCCTAATTTTTAATCTCAGTCTCCCCTCTTTCAGTTTAAAACCATTATCCCTTGTCCTGTCGCGATAGTCCCTCAAAAAGACACCCCCCATCTCTCCTATGGGCCCCCTTTAAGGACTGGAAAGGGCTATAAGGTCTCCCTGGAGCCTTCTCTCCTCCAGGCTGAACAACCCCAGCTCTCTCAGCCTGTCAAGTGAGTGAGAGAGGGATGGGGGCAATACATTAGAAGCTGGTTCTCAACCACTCCCTGATTTTCAAACTAGCCACAATTGCATGTTAAGACAGCCTGGGAGCTGTTTGAGCAGGCACCAGGCTCCCCTAAGAACCGTCTGTCGGCTGAGCCGTAGCCAGAGAACAGCATGCACTGGCCACGCTTCCTCCAGCCGGCCTGTTCCAGCACGCCCCTGCACCAGCAGCTGATGGGACCGGCTTCCAGTCTGCCCAGAAATCCCTCGTTCCCTTCTCACTGTGTCGAGGACATGAAGAGAACACAGAGCGAAGCTATTCTTCAGTCTCAGAAGTCGTTAATAATATTTCTAATAAGGGCACGTATGCGTGCGTGTGAGCTTCAGAGGACACCTTCTTGTTTCTCATGCTAATTTTACATTGCTCCTGAATCACAGCCCAATTTTTCTCTTTGTGAACGTAAAGTTTAAATTCTGGTCCTATTCACTGATTGAACCTCTTAATGAAGAAAGTATGTCAAAAATATTATTTAATAAGGTGCTAGTGTATCCGTAAAAGGTTAAGAAATGCAAGATAACCATATGGGGCTTTTTTTTCAAGTATAGGAACCAAGTATATGATTTTGTCACATTATTGCAGACTCTATTTATCTGTATTTTTCAGTAAGAGCAAGCAGCAGTAATGCAAGTCTCTGTACCCATACTATGCAACAAAGATACGAAGATAATGATTTTTTTAAGAGCAAAGAAAAAATTATTTCACAAATAAATGTATAAACTTATCCAGCCCAGAGGTGGCTTCCGAGATGTCAGATACTTTGCAAACCAGCAAACAGATCCAGACCGTGCAAAATTGGGACGGTCCTGTCTTTTCCTGCCTGTTAATTTTTCCACTCTGGAGTGTCCAAAACTCTCCGAAATAAAGGATTACTGTCTAGAGGTTCAGAAAGTAATATTTTTGTAGCACAGTTCATTCTTACAGGTAACCCTGGCAGGCCCACGAGCTGTTCTATAAAATGTAATGTTCCTAATCTTAAAAATTAATTCTACATCCCAGAACCAAATGTTTATTTGTTTATAGTAGCATCCACAGGGTTCAGATGAGTGATTTAGCTGCCTGTGCCTCATTTACGATCCTGTAAGCAAGTGGGACCCAGTTTGGTTTAGTGTTTAGCAAATTCTATTCACCCTTTTGCTACTAAATCACTGTACAAGTGTGAGCAAACCACTCAGCTCTTCTCTCCTTCCCCTTATTCAAATTTACCCAGTTGATCTCTTGCGATATGACTGTAAGGGGATTGAAGATTAGCCCATGAATATGTACAGAAAATTCTGGAAGCCCTGCTGAAGCATGAATTCTGAGGGTAGAGATAAGATTTGAGTATTATTGCAAATTTTCTGGATTAAAGAAGTACAGAACCGTCCCCACGATTTTCTAGCCAGCACAGCTAGAAAGAAACAGATATGGTCCCCAGCAGAAATCTGCACTGACACGGCCCTGATGCTGTATTGACTTGCCAGGTCTCAGCCAGGTCCTGCAGGCTCAGTCTTCTTCTGGGCTTCTTACAGTCGCAAAATGCGCTTGGCCAAGAACTAGGAAAACCAAAAAAGATTTCTTTTAACTTCACCACATTTAAAAGTGTAATAAGTAGTTATTTCTCCGTTAAGAACGTACTTAACTTCACCACCTGTGTTTCACTTGGTTCACATTTTCACGTTATTCTCTAAAGTTGTGGGGGAAAAAAATTTAAAATGAAAGTTCAAATCCTTAACTAATCGCCAGCTCTCGGGAACTGGGCCTTTTCAGAAAAACACAAATGTGCAGCAAATCAATGGAACTAGCAACAGTCTGTCATTTAGGCATCCCGCTTTTAGTGTAATTAGTGTCAAGGATTTTTTGTGTCGTTTTAGAGGTAGTGAGGGACTATTTCCTCCAACTGGTGTTGGGATCATCTACAGGGGTTCCACATCTCTGTGCTTCAGGCATCTCAACCGAGGCAGCCAAAAACTGGGTCAGGGCGACATTCCAAAATTTTAGTGGTGAGCCTCCAAAATTCAAGACACTCAGGGAATGCGTGTTGGGGAACAAAATCAGAATGCTGGGGGAAAAAAAAAAAAAAGAGAGAGAGAGAAGGGAGTATTTAATTTCTACCCAATATTGATGTTTCAAAATTTGGTACTGTCAATTTGGAATAAAACACACTGTTTGTTTTAAAGCCTTGTGAAAGCCAAGCCACTTGCCTCTGAGCCTCAGACGCTGTCTGAACCCAGAGGTTCCTAACTTGCCCCAAGGCGATCCAAAGGGCTGGCTGCTCCGAATCCGCAGGCACGGGAAGTTTTTGGATGGCGGCTTTCGAAGAGTCTCCCCACCGTATTGCACTGGAACCTGGAATAGGAAAATGTGGGTTGGCAAGAACCTGCATGTCTGGGAGCTACCGAGAAGTGCCGGAGGCTTCCCGAATCTGGGCTCACCATCATCCCTTCCGACAGGATGGAGAGAACTGGGAGGCATCTTTCAGCTCGAAACCTCAGAATTTGGGAGCGGGGTCCCCTGAAACTTTTACCCCTGTGTGCCTGGGCAGCTGTTGTGAGGAGCCGGGAAGCAGCTGGAGATCAGAAACATGAACTAGCCACGGCGGAGGCACCTGGTGACTCTGCAGGTGGCCCCCAGCTTCTTGCTGGTTGCCAGGTTGCCATGCGTGCTGCTCGGCACCATTTCAGGGCGGTTTATCAGAGAACTGGAGCCCTGGGGAGATGCAGTTTGTATTGACATGTTTTTTAGGGCTTGGACTCCCTTTCAGCACGGAGGGTGGGGGATGCTACAGGCTGGGGAGTGTGACAGCCCAGTCTGTCCCGCAATGGAAAGTGAGGAATTGGAAATTTACCTGGATGCCACCCTGAGTCAGCCCAAACCAAAGTATCTCTACAAAACACCTAAGAACTGAACAAACTGTCATCCTCTGACAAAAATATTCCATCTGAGAATTTCTGACCAGGTCTGCTAGTAAACACCTCCAGGCTGTCATTTGTGCCTGATAGAGGGTAAGAATTATTCAGGTACCTGATGCTCAGGGTGGAAAGATGAGGGAATGGAATAGTAAATTTGAGGGGTTGAAAAAAATAACCTGCTGATTGTCTGAACGTGGCTGACCAAGTCGTGCCCAGCTATCTCTGTGTAGAAACACACCTTTCCACAGAGGAAAGAGCCACGGTGGCGGGGGCCGCATCCATCCCACCCTGCCCGAGGACACTCTGTCCCTTCCCTCCATCGAGGGGGCACTTTGTCGCTTGTGTTTATCCTTCCTGCTTTCCCCCAGCCATGGCTCCTTAGCTCGCTTCTGGCCTTTCAGGGCCGCGCTGACCCTCCCTGTGAGCCTACGGCCCCAGGGAGCACGAACCCCCATCGCCGGCCTCCCTGAGAGGAGCCGCCGCCCCGGCGGGTCTCCCGGCTGTGGGGCAGCCGAAGGGCCGCCGCTCGGGCCGGCAGAGCCCCTGGGGGGTCTCCCGGGGCGGGCTGAGGACGCTCCTTCCCGCCGCGGCGGCCCTGAGGGGAGCTTCCCGCCCTGCGCTCTGAGGGGGCTGGCGGCGGGAAGGCCGCGGGCGCCTGGCGCCGCTGAGGGGGAGCCACGCCGGAGCGGGGCTGAGGGAGGGAGAGCCCCGTCCCGCCCGGGGAGCGGGGACCTCTGCCGAGAGCGCGGGGGCTGGCAGCGGCGGGGAGGAGCAGGAGGAGGAGGAGGAGGAGGAGGAGGAGGAGAAGGGGGGGGGGGGGGAAGCGGAGTTCCCGGCGGGCCGGCCGCCTCCCCGCCCTCCCTCGGCGGCGTGAGTGAGCGTGTTTGGGAGGGAAGGAGGGGGTGGAAGCCGGGCCGGGGCGGCCAGCAGGCAATTTGCATGAGAGACAGACTGGGAATGAGCTGGAGTGGGCGCCTCTCCGCGCACACAGAGCGGGGCAGGAGGGGGAGGAGGGAGCTGTCGCCGCCGCCGGGGAGAGCCGGCGAACTCCGGGCAAAGTTTGGTGCCGCGGGCCCGAGGCGCTGAGGCAGCGGCGGGGCGGGCGAACGGAGCGGCGCGGAGCCGAGCCGAGCCGGGCCAGGCCAGGCCGCCACCGCCGCCCCGGGGCCGGGCTTTGTGCTGCCCGCGGCGCGGCGGGGCCTGCGCGGAGACGAGCTGAGCGGAGCGGAGGGGGGCGGCGGGGCG
>JAOQGH010000069.1:40082893-40121948 GCA_025769975.1 Gallinago jamesoni
GCGGCGGGGCGCTGCCGGCCGAGCCAGCATGTCCTCCATCCTGCCTTTCACTCCTCCCATCGTCAAGCGGCTCCTGGGCTGGAAGAAAGGGGAGCAGAACGGGCAGGAGGAGAAATGGTGCGAGAAGGCGGTGAAGAGCCTGGTGAAGAAGCTGAAGAAGACGGGGCAGCTGGACGAGCTGGAGAAGGCGATCACCACGCAGAACATCAACACCAAGTGCATCACTATCCCCAGGTAAGGGGAGGGGGGGGAGGCACACAAACCGAGGGGCATCCCCGGCGGTCCCGGGTCTCCCCCCGGGGGGGACGCGGGGACTCGGAGGCCCTTGGGCAGCCGCTTTCTCCCGAGGGACTCGGCGGGCTCTGGGCACAGCCTGGGAAAGGGCTTCTTTTGCTTTCCAGCCCCGCTGCACTTCGGTGCGGCATTAGTCCTCTCCTGCGTGCCCTATCCTGGCTCCATATATAGTTTAAATTAAAAAAATATATATATCTATATAATAATAAGTAACTGCCTACAGAAGTGGATTACTGTCTAGTAACAAGAGATGAAAAAAAGTAAGAGGGGAGCGTAAGGGAGAAAATATGTCTCCAGCCGAGATTACCAAAAAAAAAAAAAAAAAAGAAAAAGTTGGAAGCACTCTGGATTACAGTTATTGTGGATACTCTCGTTGTCAAAAGTTTCGGCGTGTTCCCCGGTACTGTTACATTAAGATTTTCTTTTGATTAGTGTATCAGGAAAACGATTTTGTTTGGGTTGCTTGGTTTCTTCCATGTTAGCTGGACGGGTACTACTCCGAAGAGGTGGTTTAGAGCCCAGCACATGTGTTCAAATTACTTTTTAAATCAGGAATGCAAATGGAATAGCTGAAGGGGGATTGTTTGGGGCTCAAAAAACCATGTGAGGGTGAATATAACTGATTTTTTTTTCTTTTTTTTTGAATTAAGTAAGGTTTTATTTTTAGCCTCAATTCCAAGATCAATCCATAAGAGCATTATAAATCATAAGGGACATATATAAAAGTATCCCATTGAAGAAAAATTTTCCAAGTAACTTTCAAATAGCTGGCCACAAGTGGTTTTATTGCTGAAGATTTGTTGATCTCTGTGAGTTCAACCAGATGACTGCTGATTCTGTTACTGATTGTTGTTCGAGGGTACTTTTTTTTTTTAAACAAAGGCCAAAGTTCATCCCAAATATTTGAATGCTGCATAATTGTATGCTTCTGTGTGAGAAGATATCTGTGTGTGTGTATTCATGCTTCTCTCGCGTGCAAACAAATGTATGCTTTCTTGGTTGTCAGAATGATTTAATATGCAGTAGCTAATACAAAGCAGCATCTGTTGCATGAAGAAGTGAAGCAAGTAGCTTAGAAATGTGGATATTTGGAACTCCTAAAATTTTCTTCCAACAACTGTAGTGGTTTTTTTTTAAAGGAAAAATAAAGTCTCCTTATCTTTTTGGTGCTGAATGACTGTGGCTAAGATTTGGCCAGGAATGCAAATAGATCTTTCAGCCTTTGTTAGAGTTACTCTGGCTTCCCCTACTTGGACCGGAGATCAAAACAAGTAGAGCTACCACCTGGTACAAATGCCTTAAAACCTATATTTTTAAATTCTTGGTAAGCAGTGTGCTTTCCACATAGATAATACGCTATATAAACCACTTCCCTGATACGCTTACCGTTTGAAAAGAAGAAAATGACTTGAGCAGACCTGGTGATGTGACCTGGGTTTTGTGTCTAGCTGATGCTGACTGGTTAGGGAGCACAGCATGAAGCCTCTTGGCGGTACTTCTAGTAGTAACAAGGTGGTTTAGATAAGGGAGGAAGGTTTTGATATTGAGTTGATGAAGAAGGAAAGAGATAGGTGGAGTAGGATGCTTTAATTTAGAAAAATAATTTTAAAGCTTGAAAACAGGTCATAAATATTACCATGTCCAGAGATTCTCCTGGCTGTTCCTACTGTGCAGAAGTGAATGTCTGTTTTTCCTAGACCTTGCTCTAATAAAGGAAATCTCTACAAAATTTAAACATTTCACATTCACTTATGACACAAAGCTTTGATCCTGCAGATCTTAAACCTTGGTATGGGTGAAGTGTGTCCTCAAATGAGGACAGAAGTCTCAGCATATTTTGATGGTAGCTCCTTATGCCTTGGCGCTAGGTTTTAAACACAACACTTCGTATGTGCTTTTATTATTGTTTAGTATGCGTATTACAGAGACCCAAATAAGTGTGGTTAGGTGGGTCTGTGCTGGACCCCCTGCAGCAGCACATGTATGTATATGTCAGAGGTGGGGGAACGGTGTGGAAATGTGAAACAACTTGTCCAGAAGTCAGTGGCAGAGCTGAAACTATAACCAGGCCTTCTGACTTTCAAGAGTTGTGTTTGAACTTCTGGACTGTGCTGTTTGTCCTAATGTATCTGTGAATCTGATTATCATGTCATTTGAAATTAGTGTTTGCAAGGCAATTTTAGTATGGTTTTAGTTTGTTGGGTTTGGGGTTTTTTTGTTGTTTTTTGTTGTTTTTTTAAATAATCCTACATATGTTGTTTTACTACTTAGTCAGATAAGTATGTTGGGGGAAAAAGGGGGAAAAACCATCATTAGGGATTAGATCATGTTGTGCATTGTCTGTAATGCATCAGTAGACTGAATTACAGTGGAGCTATGCCAGTGATGACTCTGGCCCAGCAGGAGTAGGGTAAGTCCAAAATTAGCTGTTGTATCCATGAGACGAAGCAAGTTTCAGATGTAAAAGTGCTTGAGCTTTGCAGAAACGTTGCTCATGGGAATAAGGGCTACACAGCAAATTCCTGTAGTGATCAGGTGGGGTTGTTTTAAGAAAGAACAAGAAAAAAAAATGTTTTTATTGTAGGGCTAAGGAATTAGAGTACAAAATTTATTCCTGCTGTCATTTTCATCTCCTTGGGGCTGGAAATTTACGTACTACTTTCTATCTCCTGACAGATTAAACAATGAATAGTTTATTTGCTTGTGTATTTGTTCAGCATGTGTTACTTTTCCCAGTGCTCCATTTGTAAGATGATGTGACAGACACCTCAGGCCCCAGGTTTTCTGTTGGAAGGACCTGTGGCAGACAGCAAAAGGCTTGGGGAGACCTTCAAGGGTATCAGTGTAACACTCTGCTGGCAGGATTTTTCCTTTTTTTTTTTTTTTTTTTTTCTTTTCTCCTGCAAGTAATTTCCACCTGAAAAACCTGCCAGTCTCTACCATCCGATTGTTTCTTGTGCCACAGTTACTGGTGTGGCTGGTTTAGAGGACCTTTCTCCCTCCCTCGTTTGGTCACTGCTGCCAAAGCCCGTCATTCTCCAGAAAGAGCTGCCCCTAAACCTCTCTGCACTAAGATGCTGGGCTTTGGTGTCAGGAGCTGACCTGGTGAATCGGAGCCAGCTGGGTTTGCATGGCAGTAAGGTGTTTTTTCCTACTGTATTGGGTGGTAAAGTTAAAAACACACTTTCTTTTGCCTGTTAAAATGCATCCTTTGTAGCAGTTGTGTTGATATTGAAAGCCCAGCTTTCAGGATGGGCATTTTTATCACTTTTCTGACAAGCTTGAGGGTGATGTGCCGTTAGCACGTACCTCAGCACAGCCAGGTGTTTGAGTTTGTGGCCTCTCTAATTTGCTCTGTGAACAAGCTTAGCTCTACTCCAGTTAAGTATCAGATTTTTTGAATTTTTGATGGAATCTGGTGGCAGCAAAGTCTACAGCTGACATTACTCCATTACCTGCAGAACCTGGTGGGCTTCTTTGCTCTTCTCCCAGGGCAAATGATGGTTTCTGCTCTTCTCCCAGGTTTGTGATGCTGTTCCTGATCTGAAGAGAGGGCTGTACTGTGCACCTGACAAACTGTCAGCATTTTTCCCTAGAAATAAAGTGCATTAGGCTTAAGTGTGATGAGCTTTTAACTCATAACCTATACAGGGATCTGATCTGCAGAAGCTGGGAACGTGTGATGAATGCTTAGTAATTTCTAAACAGTTTGCAGTTTATATAGTTGTGCTGATATGGGGTGAGATTGTAAATGCTTTGTTTCAAGAGCTTTAGTGGTGCTATACCTATTAAGACATAAACCTCATGACATTTTGTAATATATTTTCATATACATATTTTTCTTTTGAACCTATTACTAGTATTTCTTTTTTTTTATCACCAGTAATTTTAGAGGAGCCAGGATTCTTGTATGTGAGGAACACCTTCATTTAATTGGTGAGTTTTTTTAATTTAGAAAATAGTTTTGAAGAGAGGTGGGTAGTACTTCTTGTGGAACTGATCTGATAAGGATAGAATGTACCGACTGAAATGGAAACAGGGCACATTTGCTTTTTACAAGCAGCTGAACAAGGTGTTCCTTAAATGATTTGCCTTTTGGTGGGGAAAAACAGGGATAATCTAAGGGATTTTAGGAATATCTTGGGTGTGAGCACGCCTTCTGTTGTGTTGGTAGTTGACCACACAATATTTACAAGAATTGACCGTGTTCTTAGGATTGCACTGATACCAGGAAAACATGAAAACTATAAACATAGTAAGTGGCAGAGGTTCTCTGCAAGACCGTGAAGCATGTTCTTCGTTTGAAACTGATGCCTGTCTGGCTTCAGTAATAAGCAAAGGGCCAGTAACGGTTTTGTGTGTCCACATGCATATTTGTGTATATATATATATTTTTATTTTTTTTTTAATGCCAGTTTTGGAGGTGATTACAGTGCAGTCCCTGGGTGCAAACACGGTCTCACTGCCGTTAGAATTGTGGAGCTGTGTGCACTAACCTGTGTCCTGGCCTGGCTTTATGGGCAGGTTTTTTCAGCCCTGCCACAACCATGGCAGTACCTGCCTGACCGAGTTTAGCTGGGGCAGCGATAGCTGCAGAGTTAAAAATCTGTTTTTTTAAAAAAATTCCCCTTTAAAAATCTCTTCATAACTACCTTTAGTGGAATTAATGAGACTTTGCAGATCAGATCTAAAGGTGAAAATGGGTAAGTAAGTGTACTTAGGCCTTTAGTTTGTCGCACTTTCCCTGCGGTCCCACTTGTCAATCAGTACCTTTCTCAGCTTCCTCCTTGTTGCTCCCCAAAGGTGAAACCCCCTCTCTGGGCACAGAGGTTTCTGCTCCCCATGGTACCCTGACTTCTTCTCCCCACCCTTGCATCAGACTCACTGCCTCTTATATTAGCCTGGAAAACAGCACCCGTGGTTGACTTCTAGTCCACACTATGCCATTTTTGAAAACAAAATGCTACTGGTAAGCTAAAGCAATAATGTTGATGCAATCGGTTGGGGAGCGACTCCACGTTCGGTTATATCAGCAGAGATGAAGGAACTGGGAAAAGAAGGGAGGGCAGAGGAGAAAGAGTTGTCCAGCATCACAGCCCCATCCCTCAAAGTAACGGATGCTGGAAGACCATGTCAGACCCAGTCCTTGGTAAGATGTCATCTCAAATTTGTATTTTCTCTTTCAGCAGCCAATACAATGCAAAACCTTTTCTTTTTTTTTTTCCCCTGAGATGTGCAGGCCATCTAATATTCTGCATTAAAACCAGTGGTAAAACTCCTCTTGACTTGAAAGACAACAGAGCAATATTTATATAGAACATTGGTGGGCTAAGGAGAAAAAAAATGTATTTTGCCATTTGTTGAGATGTTTTCAAATATTCCTCTCTGTGCCTTTTTTCAGTCTCAAAAGAGACTGAGAAAATCTCCTTTCTCAAGAGACTAAAATATTTAAAATAGCTTCTAAAGAACTCATAAGATTCTCATTATATCGTGTATTAAGTGTTGAATCTTTGTGAAATAAAATGTTTAAAATGGTTGCTTAACTTTTATAGTATTAGGAAAAGACCCTGAACATTGCAGTCATTTAAATATAATGAGAAATAAATGCAAAAAATTGATGAAATCAAGAAATACACTGTATGGGATTATCACATCAGGGATCCAATTAAAATGAGTTCTTCTAATAAATATTGGTTTAATAATGTAAACTTGTGATCGCTATATTATTGCAACAAAAATAAAATTAACAAGATTTAATGGACTGAGCAGCTATTAATTTTCACTTGTTAATTTATTAGGAGCTCCTAATGTTGTTAGATGCACAATAATGCCATTATCCTGCATGAACTACTTTATTAAATAAATAGGGCCAAACGGTGCTTGAATTAAATTGAAATCAGATTTTATTCCCAAATTATCTTTTTCTGGGTTTTATTTTTTTATTATTATTCTTTTTTTTTTTTCCTTTCTAGCTTTCCTGTATTGAGTGCAATTAAATTTTCAGGGACGGGGATGAAGCACTCTCTTCCAGTAAGGCTTATGAATAGTCCTAATTAACTTTTATCCTTGTCTGCCTTGATGTGCCGTGTAAAACGCTTTTTCCAGTCCAAAGCTGATTGTGTTGATTGGCAGCGAAGAGAGCAGGCGGGAGCGAGGGGAATAAAGGCAGGGCAGAGGTTCTTGTCCAGACACTCCAGTTCTAGCGGGCTGACTCCACCGAGCTTAGCAAATGTTTGCTAATTACATTTTGGTACGTGCAACTTGAGTCCAAACATAAAGACGAGGAAGTTGTTAATAATCGGGTCTTGTCACCTGGTAGGCACAACTTTCTGTGTCAGTTGTTGCAGTTAATACTGCTTTTAAAGATGTTTTGAAGCCTTTTAGACCTGATCCTCGTTTTCTCACACATCTCTTCACCATCACTGTCAGAATGGTGGGACTTGCCCTTAGGCAAGCAGGAAGGTCTGATTGGCTACTGTGGCTGTGTAGAAACAGAATGAAAAGCCAGAGCTCGCTCTTTCTGTATTAAAGGCTTGATCCTTCAGGAGCGTAGGTCACAAATGGGAAGAATAAACTACTTGTGTGTAGGAATAGGAGCCCTATGAAAAAAAAAAAAAAGGGAAGAAGAAAAAAATATTAAAAAAAGGGTAACCCTTATCTTCCGAACAGCCCAGGCAGGTAAGAAATAATAATGCCCTACTTTTTAGAGGATCACCCAGGAATTGTGTGAGCTCCAGAACAGGAAATCTTCGTTGTTGACTAAGCAGCCCGTTAAACCTAAGCCGCTGTAGCTGCGCTCTTCTGGGTGGCCAAATTTTGCAAATTCGCTCGTTTAGCGACAAGGTAGGTCTCTCAGTCCTACATGGCCATGTGTGGTGCAGACAGGCTTCAGGCTATTCAAAATGAGCAGGTCAGGAAATCTGTGGGATTGATGCGGAAGACACGATGAAATTATAAATCTTATCGGTGAGCTTCATGAAAGAACGCGCTTAAAAATCCAGTAAAACCTACCTGTTAAAAATGTAACCTGTGTAAGTCTAGGAAAGGTGAATAGGTGATCTTGATAACTTTTATTTATGGGTAGAAATAGCTTTTCTTTTTTGATCTCTGAAGGAACACGCATCAGTTTACAAAAGGTGAGGTCTGTGAATCCTGGAGAGAGGACTCCGGGGCACAAGGTGTCAGGGGGATCCTCCTGGGGCCCTTGCTTCCTCCAGGCTTTGGGGTCCTCAGGAAGGAGCATCTCAGGGGTGAGATATTAAGTGGAGCATCCTTAGCTCACGTCATAATTAAATAGCTATGTATGTTTTTTCATTGAACTTTTGCTTACAAATTGTGTCATAGGAAAGGTCGGAGATGATCTTTGAATTGGTGATGTGCATTAACCATAACGAAATCTTCTTAAAAAAGGAAGTCAAAACAGAAATTTCTTCCTTTGTGGTGAAATTGCAGCCAGCAATGATTGAATGATGGATGCTGATACTGACTCTCCCTTTTCACAATAAAAGGGGAAAAACTCTCCTTCCTGTTCTAGTTGCTTGAACTTGAAAAGAGAAATTCACTTATTCTTCACAGATGGTGAACGGTTAAAGTTCACAAAAATATTGGGCTTAGCAGAAGACATCTGTGGAACATGAGAATGCCTCTTTGCTGTTGCTTTTTCTACTTAACAGCTAGAGAACATTTTTTTTCCCCAAAATTTCCTTTCCCTCCATAACTGGATTTTAAGTGTTGCTGTGTGGGAAGACCCACCTACAAGCACCTTTAATTTCTTTATTCTCGGAAAGACCAGATGTGGGTTTTTTTCATGGAGATACAAAGTTTGTGGTTTCCATACATGTGGAACTGTACAGAAAGGCCCTTTTCTTATTATTATTTGTTGAACAAATTGTTGTTCCCCTTGAGTTAGGTGCATAGCCAATTTGTAGCACACGTGTAAAAGTATCTGAAAACATTATATCAGTGTTTACAAAGCACTCTTTGCCTTAAAGAAAGGCTAATAATAAGCAGCTGGAGTCTGAGTCTTTTCCCACTCGTTTTGCATTTGTATAATTGCATGGATTTCAGTAAATCTACTTCTGATTTATGTGCAAGTGAAAGGAGAATCTGGCCCGTGCATGAAAGCAGTCAACTGAAAGCAGAGGATAGAGGTATTTGGAGGTTGAATATTACCCGGTTTTCTTTTAAATTCAAGGCTTTTGGGGCCCCTGTAGGTTCTTCTTTGCCTGCCCAGCAGACCCTGTGAGACCCGAGGGCTCTGGTCCCACCAAGACTGGACTTGTCAGCCCTGGGCTGGAAATCTGGCAGGAAGCCAGGCAGGATTTAGCTAGAAGTTTGTTGAAAATGATACTTCTTTGCAAAGCGTTTCATTTTTGGAGGACTTCTCACTCCTGTTTCGTTGAGGGTTTTCTGATGGGTGCAAGTGTGGCTTGGCAGCAATCCCTCCACGTTTTTTAGCTGAGATACCACCACCAGCAGCTCCTCATCCTGTGCCTGTGCAGAAGGCAGCATTTGGCTGTTCTAACTGTGGTTTTGTTTGGGGTTTTTTATTTCTTTTTTAACCATTTTCAACCAGCTTGCATACCAGTGGTTGAAGCCTTGAGCCCCCTTTCCCATCTCCCCTGCTACCCAGCTACCCAAATTCAGGAAGGAGTAGGGTTTCCTCTTGCGTGGCCCGGATAAAGCCCACCCACAATGACAAGCTTTGATTTTAGAAGAGAACAAGGTCTGCTTGTAACATCTGTCCTTTTTTTCTTCCCCCATGGTCAGCAGCCTGTTGGAGGAAGGGCCTAGAATAGTTATTGATGTTGGCCTGAACTCTGGACATCCCAGATTAATTACCTTGTAAGAGTTTCACAGGCTTGGAATGGTGGAATTGCCTCTTATTTGCTTAATCTTTCTCCATATCTTCTTCTTGGACCTGAATTTACGTGACTTACTGAACATAAGCTTCACCATAAGTCGAAACTATCTTTTAGACCTGTTTAATGTGACTGCTTTCTTTTCAAAATTTTGTGGCTTTTTCTTTTTATTATTATTATTTTTTTACAGCTGGAGTTTTTGCAGAAGATGACTCTTGGAATGGTGGAAAGGGAAGACCAGCTGATTTGAACCCATTGCATTAGAAAGAAGCTTTACAAAATAACCAAATGTAAATTTTTTTTTTTTTTAAGAAAGTAGATAATCACTGATTATCAAAGCTAATACTACTTTATAGCTGATTTCTGTCACCAGTACAAGTCTGCTTGAAGTCTGCAGGCTGTTTTGAGCTTTGAC
This sequence comes from Gallinago jamesoni, assembly GCA_025769975.1. Taxonomy (NCBI): domain Eukaryota; kingdom Metazoa; phylum Chordata; class Aves; order Charadriiformes; family Scolopacidae; genus Gallinago; species Gallinago jamesoni. The sequence goes on from JAOQGH010000069.1 coordinate 40,092,464, forward strand.
TCTGAATTAGATGCCATAAATAACTTGCGTGTAGGTAGACAGCTGATCATTGAAGCTTTTTTCCCCCAATCTGGTTTTGCTTGTTTGGTAGAACTATAGGCTGAAAGTTCATGTGTAGAGTTGCGATTGCAGATTTGTTTTTTCCCTAGTCACAAACGAATTAAGACAGGTTTTCAGTCATGGATCGCTGCATCGTGAATGTACGCTGTGGTTAGGGAAGACTGAAAACATGGGGTTTTGTTCCATACCGCTACGTAACATCGAGCAAAACATTTAACCTGCGTGTACCTTACTCTGAACTGCCTAAAAAATCCAGTACTTGGCTCACAAGGGTGTCAGAGAATTTAATAACCATTGTGAAAAATCTCTTAAAATCTCAAGAGGTAGACTCTGTTGCCAAACCTGGCGACTTTAAAAACCTTTCCATTGCTGTTCGGCACCTCATTTGGACTAAGAAAGCGGTTTTAATATTTGTTGGAAGTTTTCTTTGAAAATATGTATGTGCTACATCAGTGAGAATATTAGAATTCTGTAGCTGTTTAGTGGTAAACCTTAATTGGGTTTGCATAATATTTATCTGTTCATCTCTGTGCGAGTGCCTCCTGTGCCCGTGGAGTATTTGGCCTGGTTGCGTCATGCCCTGGTGGTTGGCTGCGGAGCTGGAGTTTGAAGGCTGTTAGCACAAGTCCAGGGGAAAAATATACATGTAGCCTCATGTTTTCATTTAAGTGATATTATATAACCGTATGTAAATGTAATGTCATCCAAACACAAAATGTTAAATGAAATAAAGGTGTCTGTCGAGTGATTATGCTGTTGCTAGTGGACTTTTACAACCGTGACCCACAGCAACACGAGTTGGGAAAACAAAACATTTCTTTACCTGTAGGTGCATCTTTTACGGAAGGTTTTGGCAGCCGCTGAGGGTGCTGGGCAGTCACGTCTCTTTGCTTTAAAAAACTCCTTTGCATCTGAAGACTTCTGGTGAATTGTTCCCAAAGAGATGACTGAAAACTAATAGCTGGCCATCTGGCTGGAAACAACATTATTAATTAAGCTTTCTCTTTTAAATCATTTACAAGTTAGAGATAAATGCTCTTTTGAAAGGCATTGAAGCAAGTTGAATTTGAATTCGTGCTCCGGGGAACAGGGTATTTAATGTATCTCCTCGCTGAAAGTAAGGATTGAGAAGTAATGGTTGAGCTCATGGTCACTTAGATTTCCTAAGAGCAAAACAACCTCTGAATTAGTTTGTTTGTGTTTTAAATGGTTACTTTCTCTGAAGGACAACAAATAAGCTCCAGTGCTGTCAGCTACTCCCATTTAAAAAGAATAATAATGAAAAAATCTTTACTATACAATGTTCATACAGTCCTTCTAAAGGACTTCTTTTCACTGTGACCATTCCATAACCTGTTGAAGTGCCCACATGCTGTTGAAGGGGGAGCGTTTATGATCTCTCATTTTATACCATGGATCTTAAAGTCCTTTAGAGCAGAAGGATTTTTACCCCCTTTTGCTGCTCCCTGCTGATGCTTGGTTGATTTATACAAGGTTCCTGGGGGCAGAGGGAAAGCAGCATTTAGGGTGCAGACATCCTGAGGCTCATGCTGTGTTCCATATACAAGACAGAAGTGACATTACTCTTGAGAGCGCATCTTCCCATGCTCTGGATAGAAAACAGGAGTCATTTTGGAAGCTGCTCTTTTTGCATTATACAAATAATTCATAACTTATTCATAATGTGGCATTGCTAATTTTCAATTAAATACAGGAAGAAGTCTCTAGCATTTTAGAATCATGGAATAGATGGGACCTTCAAAGATCATCTAGTCCAGCTCCCTGCCATGGTCAGGGACATCTTTCACTACATCAGGTTACTTAAAGATCCGTCCAGCCTGACTTTGAATGCTTCCAATGATGGGGTGTTCACAACTTCTCTGGGCAACCTACACACAAAGAAAGTATGAAAGTGCTGAGGATACACCTCCTCGGATGCTTGAGAGATGGTATTTCATTATGCATGCAGCCTTCAAATGGGTACAGCTCCCTATTGTCTTGATTTTTGAGTACCTTAAGTGCAGCTAGTAATTCTTATTGATATGTTTGAGGGCCAGAAGACAAGCTTTCATTAAAATCTATCTGTAAGTATTATGGTTCCAGATGATTGCACTTGGAGAACTTGAGTCTTAGGATATCAGAAGAACGGTATAGCCATTCATATACATGGAACGGTGTATAGTCATGAAGGGAGAACCCTTAAATAGTGTTCTGGGTTAAAATCATAGTTTCATGTAATGATCCCCTTGGTTTCCTCCCTTTAGATTTCCATTTTTTGCTAGTGGTCTCTGTATTGTGGAATATTGTTGTGCAAGACACACAAGAACCCATATAAGCAAGTGAAGGCCTTGGAAATTATGGCTTAAAATTGAGTTTTGTAAGTCACTGCTTTGCGTGCCAGGCTCTACTGGCTTGAAAGCCCTGTTGAGATAGCTGCTTCTAAACAGGAATAAAAATAGACATTTGAGTGTTCTGATTTTAGAAGAAAAAAAGAAGCATTTATTGGATTATGATTGGCTGATGACTTTGAAGCTGGAGACAGTTTTATGTTACAGAGCTTCTCACTCTGCTTATTCTCTCAGTTCCTGTTCTCCTCCCCTCTTTTATTTTTTTTTTAATTTTTTTTTCTCTTTTCTTGCTTTCTATTCTTAGGATGGCATTTTACTGTTTCTGCTGTACTGCCAGGCCAGCTATTTCAGAAGAAAAATAAAGAAGAAAGGTGGAAGGTAGAGACAGTGAACACTAATAGTTTGTTATGAATTTGGCTTTTGAGTGCTTACCTTGAAAGTTTACATGTTTCCAGTTGAAGGCATTGATGATATGCATTTTGTCAGTTTTTGTGTGCTTTGGTAAAAGAGAGGAAAACTAGGAAGTTTAGGACTGGAGAGGGGCCATTGAAAGTTTTAGGAAAGTTCTTTGTGCATTTTATGTTTTTTAACACGTGTATATATATTATTTTCCAAATATGTGTATATAAATAAATAAAAACTTGTGTCCAGTAGAATTAGTTTCAAATAGAAACTGGTGTTTTAATTAACAATTCTATGGAGGGGGAAAAAAAGAAAAAACCAACAGTGGTGTAACTTCACTTTGGTCTTTGTTTGTTTGTTTGTTTAGAGGCTGAGATGGGGTTTTTTCTTTAAATATTATTTTTCTTCCTTGTGCTGTGTCTGAGAACCTTAAACAGCAGGGAAAGATGGTTACTTGGAGAACAAGGGAATGGACAAAAATGTTCTTTGTTAGGAAAGCAAAAGGCATTACTTAGTGTGACAATGTGTAAAACAGTCCAGGCATAGGTATTCTTGGTTTTGAAGTCTGAGTGGGATTTGATTTCTGTTATTAGTTCAGTAAATCACATATTTTTTCATCTGTGTGACTTCAGGGCTGTCATTTTTGCATATGCAACGTAGCTTTGAATTTACATCGCTGTGAGAGAATAACTGAGGAAGCGTAAAAGACTTTGTTGCACTTTTGCTTTAGAATCACATCTTGGTTTTCCAAATTATATTGTATTTCATCCTTGATTTTGATTTGCAGTCACTGTGCTACTTGGATCTACGAAGAATATTTTTCTAGGTTCATTTAAGGGTTGAGTGTTGTCAAAAACTGGCTGAAAGTTGATGCAGTGTAACTGTATGTAATGTATTGCTATAAATTAAATCACTAAAGAATTATTTTTAGAAGACAAGGATTATTTCAAAACACAGGCCATAACTTTTCTAGCAGTGATTCAATAACTTATTCCTGTCGGTTAAAAATTTCACCTCACGTTGAGTTGGGTCTAATGCTGGCTTGTGGGATTTTTTTGGTAATTATTGTGGGTTGCTTTGTACAGCAAGTGAGGTTGTTATTCAAAGGTACTTAGCCTGTTTAGAATAAACATCTTTTTAGAATGAACAAGCTCTTGGTTCACAAAAACTGATAGGCACAGTTTGTTTTGTGCTGTCGTGGGGACCGAGGTCTGCGGCTTAATCTGAAATGGGCAATCCTTTGGGAATGCAGGGTAGAGGCTTGCTCATAGCATAACCTTTCTCCAGTTTTATTTTCTGGTGTTATCTCCTGGCACAAAAGACTGGAGGAGAAGTAAGCAAGTGAAGTGTTTAAAATTTGCATCTGTTTGTGTCTACAATAGTTTTCAGGGTTTGAGCAAGAGGGGATTAAAGAAACTCTGTCCCTGTGTGTTCTGCAGCACAACATGGATGAAATGGCTCGTGCAGTCTTTTCTTTTGCGAAATAGTATCAGGTATAGGTAGAATTTTAGATTAGATATCAGAAAGAAATTCTTTGCTTGAGGATGGTGAGACCCTGGCCCAGGCTGCCCAGAGAAGCTGTGGCTGCCCCATCCCTGGAGGGGTTCAAGGGCAGGTTGGAGGGCGCTTGGAGCAACCTGGTGTGGTGGGAGGTGTCCCTGCCCAGGGCAGGGGGGTTGGAACTCAATGACCTTTAAGGTCACTTCCAACTCTAACCATTCTATGGTTCTGTGAAATTTTAAATAAGTTTTCCCCGGGCTGAAGAAGTTGAAAGCCACTACACATGGATGTGGTTGGCTGACAGAGGCACCCGAGCCAGCTTGTCAGAGCAAGCGGGATTGTGTTGGTGGAAGTTGTGATAGCAATAGCCCCTGCTTTTATTTGTTAGTAATTTTTCATCTTGTACTTTAGCCCCAAATATTTTCTTAATATGCCAAAAATGGCCAAGTGGATTTGGACAGAGCAGGGATCTCGGGCTGAGCTTCTGGGAGTTGGACTCGGTGACCATTGTGGTTCCCTTCGAATTTGGGATACTTTATTGATCCTCTTTGTCTGTGTCTCATTAACATTGTTTGGAAGCCAAGTTCATTTTAACAGAAATGAGAACTCTGAATTATCTCATTTCCATGCACTTTTATGCTGTCATATCTCTATGTATTATGATAATGATACATCAGTAACATAATTTTATTTATGGTTTCCACTTCTACAAGTAGAGTTCTTGTTACCTACAAACCACTGCAGGAATATTACTCACTGGGCAAACCACTTGACTTTGAAGAATATGACTATGATGAAGTGTTATGTTTTCTCACCTCCTACGCCTGTGACTGGTAGTTTCTTGTCACTGTTGCTACCGGGGACTGTTCAATACAAGTTTGTGGCTTTACTAGCAAATAGGTGTGTCAGGATTCCTTGATGAACAGGCATCTAACCACATCCAGAGCTATTACGGTTGGCCATTTGGTAACTGTCCTTACAAGGTGCCTCTGAAGTGACTAGGCAGAAGATGCAGACTCTCTCAAGCCTTTTGATGTCCCCTTCAAAGAAAAGACTAAATGATGGCTCATTGTGTCAGGTAAGTAACCTGTTAGTGGTCATGTCCTCCGATGAAGATCTTGAGCTCTTAAGAGGTCCTTAGTCTAGGACTTTTCAGGAGGGTTTAAACCCTTTTGCGTGGAGCAAGGTGTTACAGCGAAGCCAAATGTGGGTATAAAACTGGGCGTTGCTGGACTCTGCAGGGATTTGGCGTTCTTCACGTGGAACGTGAGTAGCCGTGTGACCCTTGTGCGACACGTAAATGAGCAGCTTTTGAAATACTCCTCCGTCTTCTTAACCAAGTCTGGCACTCTGCAGTTTGAGCATTCGTTAGTAGACAGATAAGCTAATTGTACAAGAGGCAACATTACCTGGCAATTGCCTAGTCTTCCCATGTGCAGTAATCTGCTCCCCAGATAGATTGGAAAATGCAGATGTGAAGTGTTATAACTTTATGGGACTCTTTTCTTCATTGAAAATGAGCTGGACACGTGCATTTTGTCAGAGACAGGAATATTTGAGAACACAGATGCATAACGGTCAGTGACAGGAATTGTGTCTGGAGTGTACTGAATGAAAATAAGCTTCTTAAAATCTTTTTACTTTAAGTCTCATCAAAAGAATCTTGTCTAATTTAAACACGTTGTTACCATCAGGTGCTGGTGTTCATATGCATCTCTAGTTGGTATAGAGTTACTTTTCCTCTTCTTTTTGCCTTAGTTGAAGCCTTTCACGAGATTATTTCAGCTAAAACCTCTCATTCTCTGGCATTTGGTCACTTCGCTAGCAATGCTTAAAGTGATAGATCAGCACTTAATAAAAGCAGGATTATCTCTAAGCTGAAAATAAGTAGAAAGAGCCTCCTGTGGAAATTACAGGGTTTGCTTGTCATTACTGATTCATTTTGTAATACTTGTAGTAACTTTCAGTGCAATATTCACAAGGTGAGGGTCTGCAGAGGACTTTGCCACTAACTGTTTTTTACTACCTGCAAGCTATTCAGACTTTGACTGTTCAGTCTGTTGCAATGATCTCTCCCCAGCCATGCAAATACCGCAAGCTGTTCGACTGGTTCATTTATTCTCTTGGAAAGGCTGGGGGGGAGGCAAGGGAGAGAAGACAGGGACCAGCCTTGCCTTGCACCCTGGAGGGATGCTGTGCAAAACCAGGCGAAGGTTTCTGGGATGGGAGCTGGGGAGTTTTCTATTCTTTTGTTTATTATACTTTGCTTTCTGTCCTCTCTGAGCAAATAATGAATAACAGTAATAGTATGCTGCGAGACATGAAATCTGGAAGCATTTATTACAATGTGTGTGAACCATAGTCATCACCAGAACTTGTTTTCTCACAGACTGGTCTAGTAACCGCCCGGGGGGAAGAAGTTCCCAGTTATCTTTGTAATAAGGGCTCTGGTATTTCTGCTTCCCAGGTTCCCTGTGCATAGCAATTACTGGCCCTTCTGCAATCAACACCTGCCTCTAATTTCCATTAATAACAAAGACCTCAGTCCGCTCTATAAAACCCTTTGCTGTTTGTGTATAGAGCACTTTGCTTTTACAGTCGCGAGCTAGGAAACACCACAAAAGCAGATAAAAGCTAAGTAAAGCCGTTGCTGCAGCAGGCCTAAAACAAACATAAAAATTTGAGGTTTTTCCTTCCTTCCCTTCGTGGTTTATTTTTGTCTTTATTTTTGACATGCGGGAGGGCTGTGAGTGGGGAAGGTTTATCTCTAAGCATGAGCACTGAAAGTTGGGGTTTGTGCATATTGGTTGTTGGGCTTTTTTTTTTTTTTGGCTTTTTTTTTCCTTTAAGAACTGCTTTCTTTAAATGAAGATTTCCACGATCCTGGTCCCGCACTGAACTTCCCATGGCCAGCCCTGTGTCTGCGTAGAGCTGTAGGAAGCCCTTTTGCCCTGTGAACACTTCGGATGAGTAATAACGGTCCCACCAAGTTCACACGCGCTTGAAGTCAGACGTGTTCCGAAGAGTCTTGCCAGCCTGAGTCTCACACAAGTCGGTGGAACTAATCCCACGTCTAAGTCTAACCATACGGTTCCCGTCCTAAAATCTGCAGCTGCTCATGCCTGGCTGTGGTATTGCCCGAGGTGTTGTCAGCTGCATGTGTTTCTGCTGGTTTGCCTGCAGTAGTACCTCTTTAATTTTATTTTTTTACTCTTTGTAGCAGGTCTGTTTAACAGTGGGGTTGCCGCCACTTTGGACTCGAAAAGCGTCTTGGACAAGATTGCTTGTAAAGTGATTTATTTCTTTTTTAGCTTGCAGTGATTGCAGTCTGCTTACTAAATATATATTTGATATTATTTGGGTTTTTAAAGAAAATGGAACATCAGATAATGAGTTTAGGTCCTTGCTTCTAGAAATCACATCTCTGCTGGCAGGCGAATGTAAACCAGAAGGAAGCGTTCAGGGACTGAGTAAGGATGCAGCTTCGTGTTGCACCTCAGATTTAGTCTAATAGTAGTTTGCCATTAAAAGGCATATTCCCATTTCAGTCTGTCTGAGTCTGCTGCCAGCTTGTGCAGAGTTTTACTATTGTTCTTAGTGTGTCTTTTTATCTTTATGGCAACAAGATCCTCCACCCCCCAGATATCTTATAAACGGTGCACTTTTAAATCAGGCTTGCGGGTAGTGCTTTGACCTCTGTATTGAAATTAGTAACCTGTACAATGTGTTTTCTAGAAATGCATCCTGTCTTCATGTAAAGATACCAAGACAGAGATTCCACTACGTTCTCCATATTTTTTTTTCAACTGCTAGTAACCTCACATTAAAAAACCTAAAACAAGTACCATATTTCAGCTGCAATTTGCCTTGTGTCAGCTTACAGCATTGCTTCATTATACCTCTCTTGGCCAAACTGAAGAGATCCTCAGTATTCACTTTTTCCCCTCCAATAAACATACTTTTACACTGCTGTGATTTCAGCCATCATTCACTCATTGTCTCAATAAAAACAGTGGATTGAAATTCTTCTATCTTTCATTTTTATACATTTTCTTTAGCTCTAAACTGGTTTTGTGGGTATATTTTTACCAAGCTATACTGAGCCAATTTCTTTACAAAAGTCTAAACATACTATGTCTAGAAAACTGTGTTACATCAACCAAATTTATTCTCTAACAGGGAAACTAGTTTTGAAAAGACCTTAAAGCCATATTGCCCAGAGTTGCGTCGGTCTTTAATTCTGCTGTAATCTTCTGATTATTTTCACTGCAGATAAAATTCTTCCTCTCCCTGCCTGTAGAAGTCCCTCACCCCTCAGCTGATGTTAAATTTTATCTCATATTGGATTTTTTTTTTTTAATGTTTTGGTTTGTGTGCCCTTGTAGCTTGTGCAGTTCTTCAGTGGAAGAGCAGTTGTCCCCAGAAGTGCAGCTTTTGTGTCTGCTGGCTTCAAGAGGGTAAGGGTGCTTAAGTAGCACACCGTATTGCTGATTTAGCCTGAATTAATGTCTGTGGTTTGCCCCAGGATTTGAGAGGGATGGGAGAGAGCGTGTTTGAAGCGGGCGTCCCCATGGCCTGACACTTCTGACTCTGTGGAAACAGAACTTCAGAAATTCCTCAGTGGGAGGTGAGGCAACTTGCCATGGACCTGACATCTGACTCAAGAGCCTTGATTTTTTCCACCTGGAGAAGTCCAGGGATTATTTTTAATACTTCTGATTCTGCTTAGAATTAGTTTTGAATAGTATGGACTATTGTAGGAAGGTGGGCAAATTGCCCGGGAAGGTATCTAAAAAGGTTTCCTTAAAAAAAAATCACCTGTGTTGGAATAGAACAAGCTCGCACGTGCTGTGCGTATGACCGTCAGGGAAGCAAGTCAGAGTTTGGATTTCAGTGTGATTTCCATAATTTTATGAATAATAGTCATTTAAGATCTCCTATATTCTTTTCAATTTATCTTTGTTTTTGTTTAAGATGCTAGTAAGATTTTACTGTTTCAGGAGAGGTGTGGCAAAGGCATATAGTAACAATGCTTCAAATATTTATCTTATGGGTAAACTCAGGACAAAACAGTGTCTTGTTTTTTCAAGCTGGGCTTAGCATTTCTGCCCTGAGGAGAAGAATATGATTACACAGCATATAAGGCTTGCTTGGACAAGTTGTAATGAATGTTAAATAACTGTTTGGTAGCAGCGCGCGTGCTTTTAACTTAATAAATATACATTGTGGTAATGTTAGAGAAGACCTCAAGATTATAATTATTTGAAATATGCTTTACAAGTGCTTAGCAAAGCAAACTTGCTTGTAGTCTCAGTCAGGAGCACACGCTCTAAGGAGATGCGAGGAATTTTCATTCACCCCATGTGGTTTAAACCAAGCAGAAGACATCTGCCTCGGTTTTGGCAGTTGGCTACTTCACAAGGGCTGTATAGTGCTCCTTGCACTGAAAGATGTATTTAAACACTTGCCCGAACTGGGACTTGTGATGGCCAAGGAATCTTCAGGTAACTTAGGAATCCAAAGCTGCTGAAGACCAGTCTAGCATTGACTGTCATCAGAATGGTGCTGAGCTGAGACTGGTGCTCTGAGCCTCCCATGCCCGAAAAACTGCAATTCCAAGGAACAATCAGGAAGATGCATTTGGACTTATAGATTGATAGGTTGATGGTAATCTTGTAAAGCTTAGAGACCTGGTGGGATGCTGGGGAGCTGATTGGTGTGTAATGAGTAATTTAGCATTCACCTGAAGGGTTCTGAGGTCCCAAAGAAGCTTCCTGTGCCTGTTATTTGTTTAGTTTTTATAGAAAGCTTTAGTTTTTAAAAACTAAAGGGTCCCTCTCCAGTGTTACTGGTTTGGTTAGAGAAAAAGGACTCTTACCACTGAGCTGTGTGAGGAAGGATGATTGCCATTTTGTGGAATTTTTTTTTCTTTGCTTAATTCTTGGTTTTACTCCAGTGCAGAATGAACTTTGACATTTCTGGGGAATCAAAGTTGATAGGATTATAAATTGTGGTAAAAATTGTCAAAGGGTGATTAATTCTAGAAGCTCTTTTTATTATTTTTTTTTAAATTGTGTGGATAATCTCCAACATGGAGCTCTGTTATTAATTGTTGTGATGCAAACTCCATCTGCAAAGCTTAAGGCTGTTGGATTTCTTGGATTTCTCAGACAGATACAGGTGTGCATCTGTAGTATTACACACAGAAAGGAAGTTTGCAGTTTTGGCAAGGTGTTGGACCCGTTGCGTTGGGCTGCCCTGATGTTCTCACAGCACGTGAACCGACTCTAGAGAACGTGTGGGAGCTGAGATGCCTCTCCAAAGCACCAGGCGTGCCGCACACCTTTGCAGTTTGGTTGTGCATGTGCAATGAACCTCTTTGAACTGGCTGGACCTGCCTCAACCTGCAGCTTTGACCAGGCTGGAAGGCATGAAGAAATGGTAGAAAATCTTCAAGCTCTGCCTGGACACCTTTTTTTTTTTTTTCTTCTGGATGATGTGCCTGTGGAAACCTGGAGAAAAGCTGTTTAAAATGGCCATGTAATTGATTTCCATTTCATTTCTTTAGCTAGAGTCAGTACTTGGACAAGAGTTACACCCTGGGAACCAAGCATTGAAATGCAGGCTGAGAAGAAAGGAGGTGGGTTGCATACCTTTTGGCTTGTTTCTGCTCAAAATAGCGCATGTAAATGGAAATTGGTGCCCAACTTGGGCTAAGTGGTCCCTGTTTGTTTTTTTTTTTAGTGGAGGGTAATGTTAAGGCTGGTTCCTAGGTAAACCCGTAGCATGATGTGCATTTAGTCACCTTTCGTTTCTCGGGGGAAATTGGAGGGTTGTCTTGTTTCTGTTCAGGATCCCTCACTCAGAAATGATGGCACAATCCAGGGGATGTCGTACATGGAGAAGGAGGAAGATCTCGAGTGCTTTCTGAAGCTCAGAATTTCCTGGGTGCGGGCCTGCTGTAGCTTGTGGTAGCTCCAGTGCTTTGTGGGACCGTTCTCCTTACGATTAATTCTCTGTACAGCACATGAGCCCGTTTCCTGTCGGCAGCCCGTTCCCCGCAGGGAAACGCTGTGGTTTAAAAGCCGCCTGCCATCACATTCCAGGGCAATACTCAGCCAGCTCCCAGCTGCCCTCTTTCCCAGACGCTCTTCAGATCTAAGCAGGGGACAGGATGCAAACTGGATGAATTGCCTTTGTGGCAGCACCGGGGCGTTTCCAGCCACCATCTTTCCTAGAGAAAGTTTGCCCCGCGCTGCGTGAAAGGGAAGGAGGGTGGTGAGGATGGGGCCAGTTGGCTCTTGGTGGAGTAGCTCTGGGGTGGGCAGCACAATGTGTGCGTTTAAATTCCTCCGCCAGAAAGCATCCAGACTCATCGTGGGCTGCAGCAAAATGTATGGGATACTCAGATGTCAGGTTTTGGGGGTTTTTTGAAAGCAGGATCAGCTTGCAAAACAGTAGATGTTGATGCCAGATGTATTTGGATGTGGTTTGCTTTGTTCTTCAACAATAGGCGGTTATGAAGAAAGAGGAATATTACTTGTGCCCATATGTCCCATTGTTTCCAGCATGGGTATAATCCTGGCTGCAGAGTTCAGCATTATCATGCTGATTCTGTTTATAGCCACTCGTACAGTTTGAACATTTGTCATCCAGTTTATTGAATCTTTGATCTCTTCCCTTCTTTTCTGATCAAATCTAGTATTTGCATCCTGTGCCATAGCAGCTGCGTGGTTTTGTGAAGCAGTTCTGAAGGAGTAAATTCCAGGTGCTTCAACTGTTAGGTAGAAGCATTTAGTTAATTCTGCATATTTCTGTCACAGGACTTCACTGCTGCATTTCACCAGCAGTGGTTTTAAAGGGAATTAATATGCAGATTAAAAAAAAATAAATATGTTTCTAATGGCAGACCAATTATATTTTAAATGCCCTGTTAAAAAAGAATCAAGAAATCCCTGAGTGACACTTGCTTCTAAAGTAAGCTAGACATATTTTTCTTCCATGAGACTAGATAAAATTTAGTTTGAAAGTGATATGAAGCATTCAGGAGATCATGCAGATGAGGATCATTATTTAGCTTTTTTTATTTGGAACTCTCAGGTCTTAACTTACTGAAGACATCAATGAGTATCTTTCATTTCTTTCTGAAATGCAGGGCTGGTCACTGAATTTAAATAAATAGATACTGTAACACAATTTCCTGGCTGTGTGAACAAAACTTGAAAAAACTGAGAGTGTTGAAACCATAATTGGATTAAATGTCTTCCTTTGCCCGTCGGGAATATGGATAAAATTTCTGTCTTTCAATAGTTTTGTTTTGACCATGGTAGTTCAAGATCCTGGGCTGATAGATTGTGTTACAATGGGCTGAAAAGCAGATGGCAACCATGGAAGTGTAAATTAGCTGGCAGCTGACGTTACTTGGAGAGTTATTGATTGTGTTGATAGCATTCTATGAGGGTAAGTGCTAGATACTCAGTCAATCAATAATGGGAGAATAGAACTTACTTGGAATCATTTCATTAAGTTAACCCATCAAGAGTTCTTACTTTTATCCAGTTACACAATGAAACATTTTTTCTGATTTATTTTTTTTTCCCCAAAAAAATAACTCGTTGCTTTGAAACCTGGACTCTAATTCTTGATGGACAAAAATTCTTAGGCATTACAGTAGCAAAGATTGTTATTTTTAAATATTTTGTTCTGATTTCCCGGTCTGTTCACGTTCAGGCACACGAAGGTGAGAGGTGGCAAGGAGGGTGGGCCAGACGTTCCCATCAGAAGAGCCTGGGGGAATCTTTGCTTCTCTCGAGCAATTTCCCGCTGCCTTGGGAGTGGTGGTGACAGGTTTTGCAGAAAGGAGCATCCGGTTTCCTTGGCCAACAGAGTTCTGAATGTGATTCAAGGTTTTTCAGGAAAACAATGGATTTAGCAATACAGGATTATCATATTGGCACACCAGCTCGGGTACCTGGCTTGGATCATAGCTGGTGTGTGATGCATCATAGGAGTTTCCAGTCCTTCCCGTAAAGATCTTGGCAAAACCAGCAGCAAAAGAAAATAAAGTCTTGGTGCTTTGATACAGCACACGGCGTAGGATGATTGAGTACTTTCTACAGCAATAAAAATTACTCATTTGTTCCTCAGTTATATTCATGGCAATCCCATTTTTAAATCTGTCTTTAGTATTTGATTCGTTGGCTGCTTTTTTTTTGGTTTCTCAAAGAATGATAAAAGTCCAGTCAAGGTAAGTCATAACATGAGCGAAGTGAGTAGAGCAGCAAACCCAAAGCATTGGACTCCTTCCCTTTCCTAATAAATAAATAAACTTGTAGTCTGTGGTACCAGTGTTTGGAGGGTGATGCTTTACTCCATGACTGTTCCATTGTGTGGAAATGTTACATTAACAATGGACAGATGGAAGACACAGGACTTAATTTTGGGACAGGTATCTGGCTTCCTGGCAGATGAATTACTGGGAATCTGGGAATTACTGTTGTGTGGTGCAGAACTTCTCTACCAGGTGCTCCCTCATCAACCCTGAGGAATGTGAAGGGTAAGATTGTGCAGAATATCTACACTTACAGGACTTTTGTTACCCTCCCTATCTCATGTCACAGGTTCAGTGATGGTTTGACTGGTTTGCAGCCGAATGGAGCAAATCAAAGTTGAGAACTGACTCTGAGCTTCACGTTAGGTAAAGAAGTGATTTTAAACACAAGCAAATTATATGCATATTGTTGAGAATGTATCCGTGGCCTGATTTCATTGTTTGGAAATATTTCTGGTTTTACTCCGAGGGTACTGGTTCTAGGGGGCCCCCTTTGCTTTCTGTGGTTCCACCATCCAAAATTGCTTCTGCAGCTGCCGGAGGCTGTGAGCCTTCCCCGCTCTCCAGCCAGAGCCGCAATTCCTTTCCCAGGATATTTCTCCAGTTTTAGCCTGGAGCAGCTGTGTGTGCTGCCCCCATTCCCTAGAGCCGTGTTACATCCAGCAGAGCCAGGAGGCCTCGCTGGGGTGGATGATGGGGCAAAACAGTGAGAAATGGGGTCAGTACTGGAAGAAAACGGTCTCAATCCCTCCGGAGCAAGGAGGGGGACCGAAGCCACAGCACAGGGAGGTCTCTCCTGCTGTGGCAGCACAAAGCCAGCCTCTCTGGGGTTTGCATACTTTAGAGAACAAAGTACTTTTTTCTCCTGAGTGAAGAAAAGAGTTCTGGGTAGGTCTTTTTGCTCTGGTTTCACGTTTGGCTTTCCTGCCTGAATCGGTGAGGATGGGTGGAGGATGCCATCATCTTGGGCATCATTTTCAAACAGAATCACCCAGGAGCTGCATCTCAGCCATCATCTTACTTTAAGTGATACTGAGACACAGCTGAGGGATTTGTTCTTTTATACTCTTATTTCTTTTCTTTTTTAAATCTGACACTTTGATTTTTTTTTTTTTTTTTTAGTTAGAAAAGGAAGTCGGGGGGGTATCTTGTATTTAAGTTACACATAGAAAAGATTTAAACTAAATGCGTGAGGTGTGACACATGCTGCCGTTCCACGCGTTGCTTCTTGCAATAGAAGGAAGGTCTCTCTTAAGGCTTTGAGGAGCAGTAAGAAAAGCCCAGCCTGGACTCAAAGAGCCTCCTGTTATTCAGCGCTCAGGAATGCGGAGACATGCTCCAGCCGGGGTGTGGGCGGCTGTTTGGTTTGCGGTTCTTGCTAGGGGGTGGGTGATTTTTTTTAAAAGCACTTGCTGAATTCGCATTTGGTTGAATAATGGCTACTTTATATACAAATGATAAATGTTAGTCAGAGCAGAGCAAAAGAAGTTTCTTGTGTTGGTCATGGATTTGGCATATCAAAAAAGGGTTAGGGAAAAAAAAAAAAGAGAGAACAACCCTGGGGTTTCACTGCTCCAGAAATTGCAGTTAAACAGAGCTGCGTTTATGTTATGTGACATCTTTAAGCCTTTGGCGCTCTCAGTGCCAGATATCTAATTTGGACATATTTATTGTAACTGGCATATCTTTTAGAAGCCTGCCATCGCAGAAGAACTGTCATCAAACTGTCCTTGTGAACTCATTTCTGTTTTAAGTGGCTTTTCAGGGCTTCAGAATTAAATGAATCATTTCTGCTTTCCTATGGCGAGTAGGGGCTGCTACAGAAAAGCTTATAGGATCTTAACTGGTTTATGTGGTGGTTTGGGTTTGGTTTGGGTTTTCTTTTTTTTTTTCTTTCCATTCTAGAATCAAAATTAGATGCCCGAAGCTGTATTTTTAGATTTTTAAAAGTGCCTCTGACTGAGCAACTTGATACTTATTTCTTTTTTTCCCCCCAAGTGCTGGAGGCTCACCAGCCCCTCTCCGAGTCGTGCTTTGCTGACCTGATTTTTCAGGTTACTTGAGAGGAGCGAGGAGGGAGTTCTACATGAGAAAAAAACAAGGTTAGGCATAAAACTCGTTTGAGAATGGAATTTTCTTTTTCCGGATGACTTTGGTTTTTCAATGCTTTACTCGCTTGTTGCTTATTTGCTGCTTATTTTGAAAATGCAGAGCTCAGTGCTCCACGTTTGGCCGAGGTCGATGGCGGTGCATGGGGTCGCTGCGATACTTCCCGAAACATGGCCTTCTGCATCCTCTGTTTTTGCACTCCTCTGTATTGGTCCTGTCCTCAGGCAGGCATCTGGATTTTCCAGCTGTAAGTGTCTGTCTTAAGGTGTCGTATCCCCAAAAAGAGACACCTCATGGCAGATCCCAGGGTGTAGAATCCAATAAGAGACCTTGCCCTTCGGAAGAAAGTAGGCTCAAAACCAAACTACATCGTTATAGCAGCTCCCGAAAGGCGATGAAGTGGTTTAGGTGGGTACAGATGCTGTTGATTTAAAGCAAAATACTTGCTTTAAACACTTTGCTAGTGTGTTTTGTCACTGCTCTGCTCCTGGGGTGAACGTCGAGACTGGTTTAAAACTCTTCTTCGCTTTGCTTATTTTAAATTACCCAGTGTTAAGCACTGGGCCTCCGGACCCAAAAGGAACTAAATCCAAACACTCTTGATGAAGCTGGACGCTGGCTTCTTGCTCTGCTAAACTGTCAAAGCCCTTCCTGGGAAAAGGGGATTATAGAAATCCTGATTTTGCTGAAGGAAAAAGGATTTCTCCCGTTGGCTTCTGGGCAGTGAAGGCCTTGTGCAGCGACTCAAGAGGCAAGGCAGAGGCAAGTTTTTAATTAATGGAGGGGGGAGGAATCCGCAAATATTTCCGTGCTTTCTGCAAGATGAAAAGGGGACTGCGTATCACTTTTAATGTCAATAATGTTAATAATGCAAAGCCACAAAAAGGAAATTAAACTTTAAAAACCATGTTGAAATAACACTGAGGATTTCACTATAGCCCACGGAGGCAAGAAAGTTCAAAGGGAAGACTGAACTTTAGCTGACCCTGATGTGCCTAGGAATTGCAACACAGTTTCTCTGTAATATTATCCAATTTTTAGAGTCTTTACCAGGGCAGGAAGAGGAAGGTCAGTGGCACCCTATTTAAACTTGAAGTTGTTCCCGGTGTAGTTCATACAACACTGAAAAGAAAGACTTTAAAATTGCAGCTTAATACATCCACGCTATCAAATGATTATAAATGTGTGTCTATTTGTATGATACTATCAGAAAAGTAGAAATTTCCTTAAATGTACTAGTTTTCTGTTTTTTTTCCCAGAGAAAGTAAATGAGCAAAATGTCTTCCCCTTGAGATTAATGCTCTGTTGTTCCTCTAAAGAGTTTGCCCTTGAAGACTTTTAAGTTGTAAATCACTTCACTTGATAGATGCTTCTTATTAAAAACCATTAAACTTTTCTGCTGTATCTCCCTGGCTCTCTTTTTTTTGCTGTTTGGTTTTAGTTTTTTTCCTGTTGTGCTAACAGCTATCTTGGTTTTGATATGCATTTCTGGGCGGGGACCTTTCTTAGTGATTTTTTTGTTAGTTTGGGGTTTTGTTACAGATGTTGGTATTTCTGTGGCCCCGCATTTGAAATACTGTCAAGAAACGTAACATTTAACAAGCTGGGGAAATTCTTGAGTTAAATAGTGCTGCCTTTCTCGCAGGTGTCACAACTGTTTCACTTTTGGCTTGAAGAGGAGCTTTTAATCAGAGGTTTGAGTGTTTGCTTGTGCCTTGGCAACCTCCAGGAGAGATGTGTGCCAGCTGCCTTCTTCACAACCTACTGCTATAAACTGTTAATACAAAGGAGAGATTAACTTTATGCTGTAACTTCGGTTTTTATACCAGTCTAATGAGATGAGGCTGTTCTGAGCTAACGAGAAGAGCTTGTTGTCCGTTCTTTGCTGTGTTCACTCTTGAGCTCTGGGCCGAGGTGGTGCGTCCCCACTGGAGCCCATTCTCTGTGCCCGCAGCTCGACACTGAGGGGCTTGATGTCTTCCTTCTTCTGCCCACACCACCAAAACTCTCATGTCACCTTCCCTACTCTAATGGTTCCACTCTGTCTACCTCCACAGCTCTCTGCAGTTCTCTGTCACCATTTCTCCTGGATGCTCATCTCCATCATTTTTAGTCTTGACTAGTTTTGTTCTTCACCAGTGAGCATACATCCCATCTGCCTTTCCTACCACAATGTGCCAGATGCTCAGGATGACATTCCCCCTCGCCTGTGACAAGGGCAAGTCTACATGGTTCCATTTCCCTCTACCTCTACACTTTGAGGGGACCGACCGTGTGTTGGACCCCCAGACAGAAGAACCAACACGTGTAGATGTTTCACTGTGATGTGGTGGCACGGCTTGTGCTGTGATCTGCAGATTGTTACACATCTCCTTTAAGCTGTTGGTAAGATGCCTTCAGCTTTTGATATCACTTCCAATGGGTATTTTGGTTTTCACAAGAATTGATGGGGGGTTTCTCGGTAACGCTCTTAAAAGTTACTGTATTACAGCCAAATGCTTTTTAGAGAAAGCAAAGCAAATTGTGCTTACAGCCCCGTGTGCTTGGCTGGCTGAAGAAACCCAAACCCCAGAGCAGCCCGTAAGATGTAGAGATGTTTGAGGCCTGGGTTGGAGTTTGTAAATGAGTAATATGGTGCGCAAAAGTAATGTCAAGCTGCTCTTATGGCCCTGTGATGTTGTGGCTGAGTAGTTAAGAGCAACCAAATGTGAGAGGAGGGAAGTCCCCAGAAGATCCCCTGCTCTGGCTGGGGAAGCCGCGGTGAGGAAAAGCCGGGTGGAACCTCCCCATCTGCCAGTGGGCTCCCTGCCCTGCCTGCGTTCGAGGACTGAGCTCTGCAGCAAGAACCTGGTCCCCCCGTGGTTCCATCGTGTGTATGGCCTTTGGGTGAGTGACTCTGCTCAAGGGTGGTGAGTAGAAGTTTTTCCCTAGTTTGTCTCCTGTAATCTTGGCCGTGCAGATCTACGGACTCATCAGTTTCTCTTCATCAGAGAATGGTTTGGGTTAGAAAGGACCTCAAAGACCATCCAGTTCCACCCCCCTGCCCTGGGCAGGAACACCTCCCGCCAGACCAGGTTGCTCAAAGCCCCATCCAGCCTGGCCTTGAACCCCTCTAGGGATGCCATTTGGAGCGGTTTGTCAAACTCTTGTGGTTTCACTCTGTGTGTACTTCACACGTGTACTTTATTGATTCCTTAGAGGGTGACTTTTGCTGTTTGTCAGCGTGAGGGGGAGGGTTTTTTGGTGAAGTGTGAAGTCTGCAATGTGGGTACTTGAATTTGGGTTTGTATTTGCTTTTTTGGAGAAGCTCCAGTGAAGCTCTTCTCTCCTGAGTAATGCCAGAGGCCTCCTGCACAGACTCAGCAAATGGAATTCCCACAAGAAACACTCCAAAAAAAATTTTTTAATATAACAGCCAATTAATAAGAGACTGCCGTTGTGTCTATTCACTCCATACTCATTCAAAATGTATTTGATTATTCCAAACTACACAGTGTAGATGAGACAAAGTCTTTATAATTTGCAGTGCGGGTGGGGAATGTCAGTATGTCATTTTTAGGGTGACCTGAGAGAGACCCAGAGAGGCTGATCGGTAAAGTTCAATCCACAGAATTCACTGCTGAGGGAGGCAACGTGGGAATGATGTGTAAGCCCTGGACTGTGAGATTTTTTTTTTTTATTTTATTTTTTCCAAGTTATACTAAGCAAATACATACTCAGCCATGACTGGCCTGATCCAAAACCCTTGTGCATTTCGCAACCACTTCCTGAGTTTTGGATTAAGTTCTAAATCTCTGAAGAGGAACAAGGGAGTTGCTTGTTGGGATTACGTGCATCTGCCTTTCCCGGGCTCTGCCTGGCACAGCAGGGGTGGCTGTTCTGTGAAGATGAAGGCAGCAACAAGGGTATGCACCATAGCAAGCACCATCACTACCCCCCTCTATGCACCCACACCGATATAAATTTTTAGGCAGGAGGACTCTAAGAGGCAGGGAAACTATTAGAAATATATTAAAATACATAAAGCATTAGCATACATAAAGTGAATTTTACTCTTTACTCTTTTACTCTTGTAAATTATTAGAAAGAATTTCCTGTCTTGCCACTGTGAGATGCAAGATAAAGTTTATTATTTCTTGTTGCAATTGCTTTTTGCAAAGAGTGTTTGCACACGTAGGCGATAGGGAAATGGCATTAAACATTAGGGCTTGGTGGATTTGCACTCCTGTTCTCATCGTAACCTCAGCTCAGTTAGTCTGCCTTGGCCTCAGCTTCCTCTGGAATGGAGAAAATAATTCTTTTGGGTACTGAGAGAGGTACGCAAAAGTGTATCAGGCACTGTGATGCTAGGGTAATGGGCACCATATAATTGCATAGTTACATAGAAAATGCAGTTTTCTTTTTCAGGTATCATAAATGCTTTGTTGTGTAATCATGTAAGAAGGGAAAACTTAATGCTCTTGAAAATATCGCATAGAGTTTCAGTATCATGAGTAATGTACCTGGGGATACAGTATGGTGCAAAGGCTGAATTGCAGCATCCTTTTATTAGTGAGTAAAAATAATTTGTGCAGTCCTCAGGTTTTGCCTCAGTGCTGCAAGGGAAGGCAGATGCCGAAGTATCAGTCAAGCACCAAAGTGTGACCGTTTGTAACCTGTGCCTGCTGCGTGACCACAGCCAGGAAGCGGAACAGAGTTGCCACCAACACTGCCGTGCCTGAAATGCAGCCAGTGTAACCCTCTAATGCCCTTTCTGGGGACTTCTCAGCTCTGCTGGGCAGTAGCCACAGTCGTCTTCTCTGCTGGCCCTTTCTCATAGCTGTGCTTTTATTTGGGTAAGGGAAGACGTGGTTGTGGGAAGACCTAACTTCTTACTCACCGCTAATTCTGCTTGAGCTGGATTTCTGTGACGAGGTAAGGCACTCTTAAAAGTTGCCTCATATATTCCCTCCTCTCCTTTCCTGCCTTTTCTTGGGGAATATCAAAATAGATCCCTGCCTCAGTGAGGCACAGGAAGGGATGGACTGCTTTGTTCATAGAAAAAGCTGGCATAAAACCTAAACTGCTTCCTAATGTCGACAGGTTAGGATTGTTCTGGTGCAAAATCTCTCCTGATGCCATACAAAGTCATAATGGGCCAGTATGTGCCAGGAGGGATACTAGCAGTCAGAAAAGTGTTGCATGAGGACAACGAAGCAGGATTTTCAACTTGAGCTTCTTATATTACTTAGATTTAAAAAAAAAAACAAAAACCGAAAGCCAATTTACAGGAGAAATGGGATCAAAACTTGACTTGCCAAGAGTCATGGGCAGGTTAGTAGGAAGAAAAGAGCAGTGAGTAAACATGTTCATTGGGTAAAGTGTTTTTAAGGCAAATAAGTACAGCTAATGGGTTATATTTTGGAATCGTGATTATTTTTTAAATTTTATTGGTGAAACATTTGGTCTCTTGATGACTTCACTCAGTTAATTTTGGTCAATTACGGTCTCAAGGGAGGGTGCCCTCACAGTACAGAGGATCTTGTATCAGTGTGTGTCCTGATTTGCCACTACTTTTTCTGAGAATTTCAACAGAGCCTTGTGCGAGCGAGACATTCTGCTGATGTACCTCCTGCTAGTGAGGAGCTGGCATTTCAGGTGGCTTTTAGTCTTGCACGTATGGGTAGGACCACGTTGTGACATCAAAAGCTGATGGAAGATGGTAACGTTGAAAAAGAAGCTGATACTTAACGTCCTGTGTTAACTCTTGCTTCTGGGCAATGGAGCGATCCAACCAGCCTTAAGAATTTAACTGAGGTTGGAAATCCTGCATTTCACCAAAAAAAAACCCCTAAGTTTTACTGAGGAGTATTGTGCCTTACTAATATTCTTCAAGGGAGCTAAACAGTCTGCCAGTAGAATTTTATATCCATTATAAATGTTAAATAATTTTAAATGGTAGAAGAAGATGTCTCTTACTGATACAGCTGACCAACAGTAGGGCTTTTGGTGGAAAAAAATATGATAAGAATCACAGTTTCATTTCCATTGCTGTCCCAATGGAGGGTTCAGGCCTGGTTTGGTGAAAACAGAAGATAAAGGAGCTGAGAGTTTTCATCCAAGAGTCAGAGCTGTGCGAAACCAGGCCGTAGCAAAACCAGGGCTGTGCAATGATGAGATGTTCTACCACCTGCAGGGCTGAGATGTGTTTGTGTGCATGCCTTGTCAGCAGAAATACCTTGCTTGGGGGGAGAAGAAAGTCACAAAGTTCTGTATGGGATTACTGCCAATTTGGAATACTGTCTTATGCTCACTTGCCTACCAGCCTGTGACATGAAGCCCTTATGTTGGTCAGAACCATAGTTAGACCATGGTTAAGAGTGAAGGGACTTGATTGCATAAACAGAAACAAAACATGAGTAACAACTGGTGGTAGAAAGAACAAGGAGAATAAAAAACATCTTCCTAAATTGTTTTAACCAGTAACACCCCACATGAAGGAGGGCTTGTTCTTCGGGAATGCAGTCCCACAAGGAGTGGTGAATACATGCAGCTCATGAGTTTGACGAGGTCAAAGCAACATTTTTTAGCAAGGCTTATTCTTTTTTTGTTATTTGGCTTGGTTTGGGTTTTTTTTTGTTTGTTGTTTTGGCAATGCGAGCTACTTTTACTTTGTGATCTGTGGGGGGACCTTTGGGAATCTTTATGAGGAAGTGTGCATTTTCCATCGATGAAGAACATAGATGTGGATATTTTTGGTATTGTGCCACCTATAAGTACCAGTTAATGGCAATATTGACCTTCATTTATCACCCTTCATACTCAAACATTAAGATTTCTCTGTCTGGTGATCTATCCTGAAATGCCATCAAAAAGCATTTCATAATGTGAATGCAACAAGCAAAGCCCGGCAACGGTTCACTTAAATAAGAAGTGTGCTGTATTTCTGCCTAGCATGTGGAAGATCTTGCCATGAAAGAATGTTAGGCATTACCTGGAAAAATAAAGACAAGTATTTAAGAGAACCTACAGCCAGAAAATAGGGAAAAATAGGGAGTTCTACGACAGCAGAGTGGAGCGGGACCCAGTTGCCTCCTGCATTTGCAGACCAGTCCTTTTACACGTAGTCAGTGCCGAGGTGGCTTTCCCTGTGCCGAACACGTGGCTGCCACTGGTAGCTCTACCTTCTCCGGTTAGTCTTTCTCAAGTTAACAGTGCTATTTGTGCATACAGGATTATAAAGTCAGAATTTAGCCTGTGAGGTTTAATTCTGCTTTTCTTTAAGTGAGTCATGACCCTGCTGTTGCATAGTTCATTTCACGCTTAGTGACAGAATCGGTAATCTATTTAGAAGCCTAAAGAGTAAAGAAGGAAGAGTTTCTCTATGGCATACCCATAAGTGCTTTTGGATTGGTGGTGCTGTTGTTCGTACCGACGTAGATGTGCCTCAGCAGACCAGCTTTTCATTAAGGGGGCCGTGTTCAGGAGGGTCGTGGGGCAAGTTGAGAGCCTATTTGCTGCAGAAACAAAGAATATGAAGTATTAAGGTGTCTCCTGAAGTGGCACAGCCAGGTGGAGGCTAATTTCCCATTAGGCACTTTGGTGGCTGTGCTGGGAAGGCTCTGTTTTCTGCAGCCTCAGGTTTCTGAAGCCCACGTCCACTGCCTTATTAAGGCACCACCGTGAAGCTGACAGTCAATGCTTGGAATACAGCCCTATAAAGTAGGTGCTAGTCGTTTATTACTGGCTTTAAAAGTACCTCACTAAACGTGGTGTAGACTTTTTGGCTTTAAGGATTAATTATTCCGAAAAATTTGAGGTTCAAGCCATAAATAACACAAGTGAGGAGGGTGCCAAGCAGCGGTTGGAAGGTAAAATTAATGTCACGATGCTGGCAGCAACGTAGCTGAGCCCTCCTCCCCGTCACGCAGCTCCCTCCCAGGCAGCTTCTTCTCAAGGTACCTCTGATTTGATCATCTCTAGAACTTCAGTCTTCGCTAGGACCCGCTTCCCCAGCGCTGATGGATGGGTTCATTCCTCCTCCCTCCTTTTGTGCCAGCACAAGTGCTTTGTCGCCGCCTTTGGAAAGAGCCCATTGTGCCTCTCGCCTTCCTGTCTCTGCCCCTTTGTGCTTTTTTTCCGTTTCTAGATTTCATATTCGAGGGCTCATTTGGTTTATTTCAGGGAACTGCGTACTCCCTTGGGATTTAGTTTCTTTTTCTGGGGACAAATTGTGACGTGCTGCCGTTTTCTCTCAAGCTGCTGCTGAGTCCTTTCTCCTGGTTGCCCACACGATTCCCCCGCATAGATTCATCTCACCTTTTGCCGCTGTGTATCGAGGAGGAGAAGCATATTGGAGGTGGGAATCTCTTGCTGGACAACCAAGTAATTTGGGTTTTAACTTCGCCACTGCCGTATCATGTCCCTCTTGGCCTAATTAACCTACTAAGAGGCAAAAATTGCTGTTACCAGCTTCTTGAGAAATCTCTCCTTCCTAAGTGGAGACTTCCAGGTCTGATTAGAGCCTGGTACCTTTTGTGCTCTTGATAGAAGCCCAAACACTGATTCAATGGGTTGTTTCTTTCAGTATAGCAGTGAACACAGCTATTTGTTTTATGAAGCCTGATTATTGCTATGTTCTGGAAGGTGGATTCTGGACAACCACGCGGCTAAAATAAACACACTGCCGAAGGAAATCAGCTTGTGGTTAATTAGCAGCACAGAGAATGAATATGTATCAGTGTTCAGTTGTTTGAATTGGAAGTTCTTTATATGACTTTATAGGCTTGGATGCACTAGCGTTTTTTTCTTTTTTTTAATTCTAAAGAGCCACCGAAAATGTGTTTTTAAAAGCTTCTTTGAAGGCAGCTTTCTGTATTAAGCTGATTGAACTGCGGGCCGGTGATGTCATTTCCCTCAAACTTGCTGCAAAAGTCTCCTATAAAAGCATAATGTTAGGAAAACCACAGCAAAATGAGAGCAGCAAAGGCATGTGCCCAGGGAATAATGCTATCAAAGGCGGAGTAACAGCACCGCTCTTGCACCAACCGACTGGAAAGGGCCCAGGCAGCGTTTCGGTAAGGAGAACTTTGAAAAATCTCCCTTCCTTCTTGAAGCCCATTTTATGCAACGCTGACACTTTTCAGGAAGGGCGTCTTGAGGATTCCTGTGATCCTGACAAGAAGAAAACAGCCTTTTTAAAACAAAATGTTCCAGCGAGAGCAAGTTGGCAGCACCATTGTGTGCTTTCTTCGAAATGTCTACAGATTTAAAATAAGGAAGCCACTTAACGATTTGCCTTGTCCGTGAGCTCTTCAGTGTATTTTCTTTCGTGGCTTCCCTGGCTGTGTTTTTCAGGTGCATGTTCTCCTCAGATAGGACTTGGACAATCCTGGGAGGTAAAGGCCATCACTTCAGATGCATTAAGGCCTGCCAGGAATGCCGTGCGTAAGCAGTGGTGCGTATGGAAAATCCTGGCATTTTTACTGTGATAAGAACCTTATGTAAAAAATAATTCAGACTCCGTGTGTTGGGGGGGAAAGTAATCAAATTTAAAAAATATATACTGCTAAACTTGCCCACGCATCTTGTAAACATTCTGTGTAAAATGTAAGTCAAAGTGGTTTAATGTTGTGACAAATACCACGTAGAACAAAATAATCTTAGAGAAGAAATGTAACGAATCCTTCGATGTAGCAGTCTCCGCTCCTCTGATCCCTCCCCAAAATACCAGGCAGACCATTTTTAGAATGATCCGATAGAAATAACCTCGTGTGTTTCCCGCAGGCTGCTGCACTGAATTTTGGGCAGAGCACGCTTTGGGATTTCACCAGTGAAGCTCAAGTACGAATCCAGATGGGTTTGGGAAGCTCAGACCAGGATTACTTAATTAGGTGTGCAATCAAATTAAGTCTGTTGAAGCATGAGAAGTGGTGGCCTGATGGGGGTTTGTTGAGCACCCAGCATCTCCCACAGAGCACAAGGAGCCTCATTTTCTCTTACCATAGACCTTTGGTAATGATTTTCCTTTCCTTTACCGAGCACGGTAGACTGGAGTGATGTTAACCCTGTATCACTGCGAGTAACAGAACCGGTCCTTCGCATAGGCTGCTGTGAATTCATCATTTATTTTTAGGGGAAAGGCTTTTGAGGTTACCTTTTCCATTCGGTGAAGTTTGGCTTTAAATTTTTTCAACTGTTCCAAGAAAGAAAATGAAATGTTGACTTTAAGCACCTCAGTCAAATACTCTAAAGCTGTGAAAGTTCGTATTTCATAGGGGAAAATTCTGGTTTTAATGCAGTAGTTTGCATTTATAGGAAAGATAAACCTGGTCTGAAGTAACATTTCTTTAAGCCTTTTTTGGTAGAATTCGATCAGCGGTTTAAGCAACTGTAACTGATTCCAGGAACACTTCAAAGCAGGCACTTTTCATTGGCCATTTGCAAAATCACCTTCTGAGACTGAGGCTCTGGAAATGCATTTATTCACGGAATATGTCTTGCATTAGTCCTCTGTTGGCCAACAAAATTATCTAAGGCATGTCTGAGGCAGCTACTAAAAAGAAACTTAAAAGGCATTACTGTTCTAGTGAAGATGATGCAATACACTAGTGCTATTATCAGTCTCAAAGTAAAATTAAATACATTCAAATGAACTCGTTCCGAAGGGATTTGATTAATATAGAGCTTTAAAGAAAAGTCACTTTGACTAGAGGCCCACCCTTCTTAATTTATTGTGCGTGAAAGCTTGGGTAGAAGGCGAGTGAGTGGCTTTACCCGTCCCTGTGGCTTATCCCAGGTTTGCATGCGATGAAGAGGAAATGACACATGATATTCCGTGTTGGTTTTCCTCTTCTCGCAGACAAGGCCTGCAGTTGTCGAAATCTTTACAGCAGGAAGCAAAATGCTAAATATGTTGGCTTTTATTCAGGTAGGAGTTTAGAACAGAGGAGGGGTGATAAACACGGATAGTTGTTGCCTTGGGGTACATTAGACAGTGTTGCCTGCTGGGCTTGAAATAATAGGTGCTCGCAGAAATAAAATATGGAAGGCCTTTATTTTTATTTTTTTTTGAACAATTATCTAAGATAACAGCAGTGCTTTAGGATTTCAAAGTGTCTTTCATACTAACTTAGCGAAACATTTAAGGGCTTCCTCAACCATCTCCTTTCTGCAGAGCCCTCTTAAGTATACGGTGAGATTTAAGCGGTTAAATTAATGGAGCCGATGCACAAAGTCTAGCGAATGCTTAAACATAGTGTCACCAGGGCATTTCTGGAGTGCCAGCTTTGGGTAATGAGGAATTGGTCTCTGGGGACCACACTTGGGGCTTTCTAAACACATCAGCAGGTGAGAAGGGCCGAGGCGCAGACGGGAAGCAGGTGGCAGGTTTGCTCTGCTCCCGTTCCTGACAAATGGCACTCTTGTCTTCCAAATTCCTGCCTTCACAGCCCTCTGGAGAACGTGTCATGGCTGTAGGAAAACAATTAAGAAGCCATTACCAGGGAATGCTTTTTTTTTTGCCAATCCGGCACCTGACAGCAGCCACCGGATGCACCTTGGCTTATTAGTCAGGAATGTGTCAGCCACAGCCTTGGTCCTGCAAGGATTCCCCTGCTGTGGGGATGCACCCTGGCCCTTCTCCAGTCTTGGGTTATTTTATTATTTTATTTTTTTTTTAAACATCTGAAGGATTTGGCTTAAGAAAATCCAGTGCCACCTTCTTTCTTTTTTTTTTTTTTTGGACAGTTTCCACATTATTGCTGTTTGTTGAGAAACAAAATGCCTTCAAACCGTACAGTTCTCCATGCCTAAAACTCTGTTTATTTGCAGTGCTGCTGAGCCTCAGGTGCTGGTCCTGCCCCCGCGGCCGCATCCAGCGCTCCCGCTCCTCCCACCAGAGGTTTTGTATAAGCAAATGTTGTGCTGTGTGGTATGCAGACGTGTACCACTCAGCCCTCAGCGGCTTCTGGGGGCAAATAATTTCTGACTTCAGCATTTTTGTCTTCTCTGCAGGGACGTTACGGAGTCTTAGTGCCTCTTGGAGCCGGCCGCTCTGCTTTTTTATTGCACTACTCAGTAGTAGCTGGCTGAGCAGCCAGAGCTTTTCTAGCAGTGAAATTCTTCTGTGTGGGAGTGTGTGGCCCCTGTAGAAGTTTCAAAACCGGAGACAACTTTATCTTCCTTAAAAATAGGAGTAATAATAAAAAACAGATTTTTAAAATCCCTCAGAGAGTCATGATAATTTATCTAGGGCGATCTGCGGAGGAAAGCAAAAAGGGTTGGTGCTCTGTGCTTTACCGCTAAACATATTCCCCACAGCCTCCTCTTCCTGATGTCACTCTGTGATTTTCAGAAAAATGCACATTTTTGGTTCTGTGCCTGTCTCTTCCCCTCTTTTCTTCCCCTGCGTGTAAAAAGAAACAGCGCTTCCCAGATTTGTCCACTTGGACTTTAGCACACACGTTTTGAAAGTAAAATCTGATTAATTGCCGGAAGAAGAATATGGTGATGATGGTTTTAGATTCTTTTCTCTGTGAAGCCACTTCATACTTCTGGTATATAATAACTGCTCCTGTGATAACTGCTCTGTCCTGCCTGGCCGTTTCATTTACCTGTTGCATCCTGCTGTAAATGGAAATCACGTTCTCTTTGGGTCAGGGACTTTCTCTTTTATGCTGCTTGTGTATTAGCCTTGATATTTGATTGGGGTTTAGGAGGGATTAGTGAGTACTACCATAAAGCAATTAGCATCCTCAAAAGTCAGTGATCTAGAGGTCTGGAATGGAATTTACTGAATTCATTCCATGTGCAAATGAGCACACAACATTCAGCTGGAGGGCTCTGCTCATTCGCTTCCTGGAAGGTAACTAACCTTGCAGGTTTTGGGAACCTGTTTTTGTTTGTCTTTCTGAATACCCTTTTTACGCCTTAGAACTTTACTTTACATAGGTCTGGGCACATTGGAGGTTCTGGGAAAAGATTAGACTGTCTGAATGATCGTGTGTATTGTTACACCCAAGGATTGTTTATGGGTTTTCTTTTGTTTGTTTGTTTGTTTTAGGGACTGTTATGCGTAACTGCAGTGAATGCTTTTTAAAGTTTGACTTCCATTCTTGTGGTATTGAAACTCTGGAGTGTTTCCAGTGTCCTTATGTACTTCTACAAGAGGGACCTATCACGTGTATTTTTTAGAGAAGCATTGAAGCCAATAGGGATGATTTTGATAAGAATAAAAGATCTAAAAGGCATCTGAAGGTTTTGAGAATTTGGGTCTAATTCACCCAAATCTAGCTAAACTCCATCTACTAGAACAAGAAAAGAATTTTACTTTCCTCAGGTGGAGAACTGTGCCCCTGATGCTTCACTTTTTTTCAATCGTCTGGAATGGCTTTTGCCATTCCCTCATTTATGTTAAATAAAATATTTTCCCCTTCAAGCCCAAATTTTGCAAATGGGAAGAAGGAATGCAGAGTATAATGTCTTCTGACTACCCCGGGGCGCTTCTGGTTTTCCTTTGATTTCTCTGTAGAGGAAGGAGATGGCAACGGCCCTGGCCCTTCGCTTCCAGGGAAGAAGACGTAAAAACCACTGCCAACTGCAGGGAACCACGCTGTGATGAGTCAG
Organism: Gallinago jamesoni; assembly: GCA_025769975.1. Classification (NCBI taxonomy): domain Eukaryota; kingdom Metazoa; phylum Chordata; class Aves; order Charadriiformes; family Scolopacidae; genus Gallinago; species Gallinago jamesoni. Next base: position 40,121,819 of record JAOQGH010000069.1, read on the forward strand.
CCCATCTCATTTGGGCCCCTCACGACAGGAAGGACACTGAGGGGCTGGAAAGTGTCCAGAGAAGGACAACAGAGCTGGTGAGGGGTCTGGAGCACAAGTCTTGTGAGGAGAGACTGAGGGAGCTGGGGGT
>JAOQGH010000069.1:40122048-40144241 GCA_025769975.1 Gallinago jamesoni
GGGGGGGTCGGTCTCTTCTCCCAAGGAACAGGCCATGGGACAAGAGGAAACAGCCTCAAGTTGCACCAGGGGAGGTTTAAGATGGATATTAGGAAAAATTTTTACACTGAAAGGGTTGTGAAGCCTTGGAAGAGGCTGCCCAAGGGCACTGGTGGAGTCCCCATCCCTGGAGGGATTTCAAAGCTGGGCAGACGTGGTGCTGAGGGACATGGGTCAGTGGAGGCTTTTGGCAGTGCTGGGTTGATGGTTGGACTCGATGATCTGAAAGGTCCCTTCCAACCGAAACAATTCTATGATTCTATCTATCCAAGGCAGCCCAGCCGAGCTCCCACCAGGTTTTGTGTTCTTCTAATTCAGAGCAAGATTCCTGGGACGAGGAGCACAGCGGCTGTGGGATGAAGGCTCTGGTTTATTACAAACTACTGTCCTACTTTTTGTATGGGTGGCCTGATTTGTACAATGGTGCCAATTCACATTGTGGTGTTTACAGAGTAAAGACAGGATGTGCGCCGGCCTGTCTCAGTGCATTATCTGCTCCTGTTATATTTTTAGGCTCTTGCTTCCATGACAAAATATTCAGTGACAGTATTATTTGCCTACAAGCCTTTGAAGGTCTGGTTTTGCCTGGTGTAAGAGGTCCCATCGTTTGGGATTCAGCCAGCGTTTTAGCGGCAAACGCCGGGTTTTACATCTCATCTCCATAACGTTTCCCCAAACGAACCTCGTGGTGCTTGCAATAGAGCCACGGGGTCCCCCGCCTGAAGAAGGCTGAGGTTGTGGCAGGCTGACTGCCGATCGGTGCTTCACGCCAAGCAGATTGTGGCGAGTGTTGTGAAAGCAACAGGATGCGTGTGCGGTGCTGTTAATTATAATAAACATAACAGCCCGTGGAGGAGCTGCTCTCGGGGGCCGCTCCTCGCCCTTGGCTCACAAGTAAACCCCGTGTTCATGGCAGGGGGAAGGACCTACCCTGGGATCCTCGGCTCATTCAGCAAAGCGGGAGCAGAGATTGTCGTTGCAAGAATTGGAGCTGAAATAGGAGAAAGTAGCGTTTGGAAGAGGAGGAGGAGGAGAGATACTTCTGGTGTGAAGAGCTGGGCCAGAACTGTGGAACTTTCCACCAGCAGGGAGAGAGCTAATTCCCCAAGGTCAGCATATTCAAAGCCTGAATGCAAAACTCATCTTTTCCTTGAGTAGTTTTATTTTTTTACAAGCTCACAGTGGATAAAAATAAAATCTTAAGAACTTAGCTAGTTAAGCTTTTTCTTGCCAGCTGAGAAGAAAGAAAGACAGAAAGAACAATAAATGCTTTGTTTCTCTTTTGCAATATCTGGTCAGTGGTCAGATGCAACAGAGGTAAAGAGGTCACATAAACACAGATAATTTGGAGCTGGATGTGCTGCGTTACTGGTCTGAGTGGGAGACTGAGATTTTGGTGGGGACGTAACCAGGAATGAAGCCGTGTGGGCACGATGACTTAGATGACTGAAGAAGACAAACCCTCTCTGTCGGGCTCATCTATAAATCACTTACCATTTGTTCCTTATTAATAATTTAGCTGCCAAGAATGTGCTTACTGCTTTAGAAGGGGGGAAAAATACAGCCTGTCCCTGTGCTGATAGTTGGCAGTCTGAAAGATGCAAGACAGTACTCATGGGAATATCCAGAGAAAACTGTAACCATGAACTATATTAATTACTTTAATATTTTTGCACCACCTCCTCCCTGTAAACCTCTTTTCTGCTTGCATCCTGTTGATGCTGTATGGTCTTCTCGGTTTAACTGGCCTTTCTAAAAGAATGAGGAGGTGAAGCATCATCCTTCTGTCTCATCAGGGCTGGAAGGTTTTTCTGTACTCTCAGGGAGAGGGGCGAAGGGAGAAGTAAAAGAGAAGCTGAGGAGAAGGGAGCGTGTGGTGGGATGTCCAGACTGGGCAAGGAATTTGGGAGGAGGAAGGAAGCTGGAGTTGGGATGAGCTCTCAGATGCGAGATATAAAGAGGGCTGGAGTGCCTTGAGGACAAGGCTCTGGGCTGTTTGAATTTAATACCTCGCAGAAGATACCGGACAGATTAAGAGAGGGGTGTGATTGATGGGTCAGAATGATAATTTTAGCAGCTGTGTTTTTTGATGGGTTGGAGGAACAAGATGTGCCAGAGAGGAGGAGGAGATTAGCTGGGATGACATAAGGACAGGCAAGTTGGTTTTGGTTGCTAAATGTAAAAAGAAGGGGTAGATCTTCATTTGCTGTAGGGGTGCAAATGGGAGGCGGGGAGTGTCCCCCCAACCAAAGGGCAGGAACCCTGTGGCACAGCCCGCCCTTCTCCCCTCCTTGCCATACTTCTGAGTGCCAGTTTGGGAACAGTTTTGGTCCGTGGCACGTTGGATGCTGCAGTGTCCTTTCCCTGGAAGCAGCTTGGAGTGATTTCAGAAAGTTTATCTGGGCGATTTTCTGCAGATTGAGGGGTTTGGGAATGGGGTAAGGAAAATGGAGAGGAGTTGGACGTGGAGTTTAATATCTCACTGGGAGAGGGAGATGGATCCTGTTACGTACAAAGCAGACAGTCGGTGCAGACTCTTAGTAAATAGACTTAGTGCTGTGAGGAGGAGGTACGATTGGTCATTGCCTGTGTGTATTTTAGAGCAATCAACTTTTGTTTCATGGAGTTGTTTTTTGAGGATGGAGTGGGTGTGTGGACCAAAGGCTTAGTCACGAGGGGAGGGGAAAGAAAACTGTCTTGACTTGTGAAATCAAATATTTGTAACTTATCCCATTGTTTCCCTATCTTTGTGTAGTTTGTGCCCATATTTACGTGCTGTAGGCGTGAGCGGTGCTGTTAGATGTGTGTGTAGACTAGATCAGTTCCTTTTGGGTAGCGTTCAGGTATTCAGAGAGGATCCCCTGCTTTTTTTTGCACCCTTGCTGGCGTGCTGGTTCTCACTCTCACTCATGCCTTGGGCAGCCCAGTGAGTATTTAGGGAAGGTGTAGGTAGTGAGACATCTCCCAATCAACAAAACCTGAAGGGTGCTTAAAAATGTGCAGATGATTCACTGGAAGGCCCTCTGTTCTCTGAGTCACTGCTGACCCAGGGACCCAGCAAGCGCATTATGCCGCTAAAGAGGAGACATAAAAAGAAGGCCATAATCTACTGTTACCTCCATATGCCTCATCGTGGTGTTTTAGAGCAGCTGGGTGGTGTTCCTGGATCTCCTGTCTGCATTTCATCTCCAGTAGTTATTATGGTTTGCTTCTAAAGTTTCCCTCAGGCTTTGATTTGGAGCGAGTGGTGGTGGTGGTGGTCTTCGTGTTGACCATGAAAGTGCTGCAGTGTTGCTGAGAGCTGCTGAGCAACCTTCTAGTGTTATTCTCATCTTGGGTGTACCACAAAGATGGACAGATCTACTTGTAGCGTTTTGAAAACGCTTTAGGATTTGAAGAACTGTTTGTTTTTTTTTCTTCTGTAGATTCCCCATTCACGTCACAGCAGAGGGATGCCGGTCTTCTGCTGCAGGCCAGGAGGGAGCTCTCCTGTGGTTTTAAAGAGCTTCCAGTCTTTATCTAGTGTTATTGCTCAGGCCAGTACTCGTGGAGGTTGCCAGATGAGAAGCCTGGGAAGGAGAGGCCCGTGTGGTTACAGGATGGAAGGAAAGAAGGGAGAGTTGTGCTCCCAAACAGCCTTCCTTGCCCCTTCTGTGTGTGCCAAACCCACACGCACCGGTCCGGCCAGACTCCGGTGTGGCTGGCGTTGAAGGCACTGGCCAAGAGGGGCCAAAAAGAAAACGAGGAAGAAAAACATCCCTTGTTTCTGGAATTCTGCTCACCATTTTCCGTAATTAGGCTGATAATGGCCAGCAGTGTCACTGTCACCCTGGCCCGGCAGCCAAAGACACCAGGTTCTGGTTCCCCCTGCATCACCCTGCCCTGCCGACGCTCGACAGAGGACGACGTGAGGTTGGCGTGAAAATCAAAAGCAACTTTAAAATGTGCTCTGGCTTTTTCAAGTACAAACTAATATTTACCTGCGAGTCTGCTTTCCCTCCTTGTTCCCCTCCACTTGGCGAGCTCTAGCGCTGCTGCTTGTTTAATCATTTATCCAGTGAGGTTCCCGGGACGTGAATATTAAACATTCTTTTTAGTTTGGAGAGAGGGAAGGGGGAGATGACAACAGGAAAGCTCCTTTAAGTATCTCTCTGTTATTTAAATGCGAGGTTTTGATGCAGTTGATATTTTCAGCTGTTCATTATGGACACCTCATGGAAAACTTTTGAAAAACATCTCATTTGGGAAGAGTTCTGTCTCCTGCGGTGGCTGAAGGGTGACTTGTTTTTGTGTTGTTGTGTTTTGGTTTGTTTTTTTTTTCCTGGACTGTTCTTTCATCATTTCTTGCTTCAGGTTTTTATTCCTCCTGACATTTACATGAAAAGAAAGTATTTGTTTATGTTGATTTCGGCCACTTGCTTTTTCCTGCTCCTTTTTGTGTCATACCAGCTGGATTTCCATGCAAGCAATAGTAATAATAAAACCTTTACAGGAAAGGTACTGCGCACGCACAGGCTTGAGATCCTGTTTGGATGATAAGAATGACTTAGCGTGATACTGATACGTGCTTTATAGAGCTGTTTGTTATTCGTGCTGCTGTGCTGCTCTCCCACACATCCTGCATTAGTCAGAGTTAAGCATTGAAATTATACATCCTTGCTCCCAGTCATCTCACCGGTGCCGAGCTGGTGCCGTTTAGGGCAGGGGAGGATGAAGGATAGAGGGAAAACATCAGCATTTGTCTTAGTGCTTCGTTCCCTCAAAAAGATAGTGAGTGCTGCAGATCGTGATGGGGGGGGGAACGGTGCATCCTGATAGAGGGAGCAACAGTATTTTGGTGAGCGAGGGAGTTCCTTGTGCCTTGCAGCATGGGGAAAATACTCCTCCCCTCCCCATTTTCTCAAAGTTTTTCAGTGTGTTTTTTATTTAACATAATCTGTAATGTAGGAAAGCAGAATTGGGCTTCCATGAATCAGATAATTATCTTGGCCAGAGGGGATGGTGGAGGGAGTGACTTTCTCTTGCTACATGGCACGGCTGCTGTGCTATTAGGCTGTGAGTGGTAGCCTGAAAAAAACCCCTTTCAACCGATCTGTAGATTTACTAGAAGAAAGGAAGCTTTCAGGTAGGCCTTGTACACAGCTTCCTTTTTTGCTGTTAAGAGTTTTTGGTGAAAGAAAAAAAACAAACCAATTTCAGCTGAAGCATTTTCCACCTCTCTGGTATAAATAACCCTCTTCTCTTATTGTATAGAAGCAGTCCTCCAAAATAAAACTAACAAACCCAAAGCCTGTAACACCACCTCCTCTCTTCCCTCGCCCTCCTCAGATGTGTCGTAAAACCTGATTATGAGACAGAGAAGTTTACAAAGTTGTTCCTCCAAATACACAGGATCTCTTGCGGAGTCTCGAGTCTCTGATTTCACTCGTAATTACAGACATAAGCGACTGTAAAATATTAACTTCTCTGGGCTTTTAATGAGGCATTTCATCTTAAATCTGCAGCGTTCCCCTAAGACATCACACTCTTTTAGGTTTACTTTTTAAGCTGGATTTCTCCTGCGTTGCTGGTGACTCATATAATTAAGGAAGTCGGAGTTGTAAAATTAACACAAGCTTCTTCCACTAGCCTTTTCACCTCTCTCACAGGGCACACACCTTCTGTTAACTCCTTGTGGAAACTTCGAGGCTTGTTTTGGTAGCGGAGGTTGTTCTTTGTCATCGGGACCGAGGAGGAAAAAAGTCTGTGAGAATCTGCTCTGTGATGAAATCCTCAGCCTGCACATGGGAAATGATTCACGCAGAACTGATTCATTAACAGCTCGCAGGATGCCAGAGCCGGGGTCGGAGGCTGGGAAAACTCCATTGGAAAAGAGAGGTGGTTCACTGTTGGGGAGAAATGGGAGAGATTGAAGGTGAAGGCACCCAGATTAAAGTTTTTGTAAGCAAGATGCATTTTGCTTCAAGCTGATCAGCCTTAATGAAGAACAGGTCCTCGTCACGGAGCCGTCTCTGCTGTGGAATGGTTCCCGAAGGACATCCCTGCTGAGGGGCTGGGGTCAGGTCGGATGAGGGACCAGGTCCCCTTGTGCTGCTAATTAGTACTGCTTGTGGAAATAATTATGTATTTCAGTTGCTGTTAAACCAGCTTGAAAAGCAATATAGTGCAGAGCCTGTGGAATTAATGGAAGACTTAAAGGGCGTGTGTAACTCGGGGAAAGTATCGATCTGTGTCTTAAGTACCTGAGTTACTTTTGGAAATAGGAGATGGGCACGCTGGAAAATGTCACCCTGGATCTTGTTAGCCATGTGGGGGAGGTACAAACACAGATGTCAAATCTTGAAATAGCTGCTTTTCAAATTACAGGAAAAGCAGCAACGTTTTCACTATATAATAAAGAAAATAACAGCAATGAACCTTGAGTAGCCTCAAACTATTCCAAACAAGATAATTGGAGGCTGTAGCACAGTGTATTTTCAGTTATATCTGCTATAAAGTAAACATGTTCTTTGCCCAGGACCACCAAAAATGTTTCCATAAGAAATGTTGGCATTGTCCCAGCTTGATAGAATGCACAAACATTTGTCTGAGAAGTCAGTTCCAACTCCTGGTATTTATATGGAGTTTCTGTTGAAGGCACTGGCAATTAGATATATTGGGAAGGGGAGCCCAAGGTCTTAAAACTGTCATTTTTCAGCACACTGTGATAATTGCTTTTGTTTTGTTAGCAGATGTATATATATTTGAGGCAACAGTTGTTGGTGTAAGACTTCTAGCTAAATATCGTGCGGTACATTAGTTTCTTTTCTCTTTCAGCCATTAAGATGTATTTTTTTGGTTCTTTTGCTCCTCGTGTTTTGTTTGGGCTATATCAACAGCTGATGCTAATTGTCAGTGAAACTATGGAGATTTAGTCCTTACAGTATCAAGAAGATGCATGTTGAAGCTAGATATTAAATGAAAATCAGTGTAAGTACCGTGGAAGTTAACACAGTAACAGAGTTTTACAGCAGCTTTTTTTTTTCTTTTTTGATTGCTAGCAGGACCAAGTGCTCCAGTTTTTTAGTTTTTCTTGAAATACTTTTTTTTTTTTAATGCCCTCTGTGTTATGGAAGATTATCTGAACCTCTTCAGCACTTCCATCCATCCATTTTTCTCCTTATGAAACTCCTCTGAGCACACAAACACCCAGCCCCATCAGAATGCCTGGAATCTTCTCGGAGACGGGAAGTTGCTGGTTCAGTTGGATGAAAGTGTGTTGGGCTTTGGATTTCGGGATTGAAGTTAAACACTGGATTCTGGGAAGAAGTGATGAGCTCAGATGAGAAATGACTTTTCAAAAAGGCACGTTCCTCTTGAGAGGCTGAGCTTCGTTCTGTCTCCTCCACCCCCAGTCCCCTTAAGGCTCAAGCACAAATAAAGTTAGATGAGTGACACAGATTTGGGCAAATAAGCTTTGCTGAAATAAATAAAAATAACTGCTTAGAAAAAAACTGGCTTTAAAATCTGGAGGAGTTATAAAAAGCCTACCAAAAAATCATGTTTGTTTCACAAAAGGTAACTGGGAAAGGGCTTGAATATGGTACCTTCAGAAACACTGCTGGCCTCACGTTCAGCTCGCATCCTGTATTCTCTGCTGATTTTTATTCATGGTGAATTCATAGTAGTGAATTACTGCATTCTTAGCAAAATAAAGCTCAGCTTCTTGCAATTATAACCAGGATAGTTAGGGTGGATTTTCTTGGCCTTGCTTCGCTGACAGCTGTGGGCTTCCCCAGGGCAGAGGGTAACCCTCGAAGATGTTTTAACTGCACGGTTTCTGCTGCACTTGTTAGAAACGGTTTGTTTCCAGGTTTGTGCCTTAGAGCTGGTCTCATGATTAAGCCTTGGCGAAGCATTAGGATATATATTCTACCCTTTCTGGGGTAGGAGGGTGAAGGACATGCATGGTTGGGCCTCTGAAACACCTATCTTCTGTGCTGTGGGCTCAGAAAAAGGAGGAGGTGGAAGAGATGTAGGGGCATATAATTACCAAATGGCTAAAAATAAAGGAAAGGGAGCTGGGTTTGAAAGCCAGTGGCCAATATCCTGTAGCTGTGGCATGAGCAGAAGTGGGGTAAATACCAGAGATTACTAAAATGAACAGAGGAAAAAAAATAGTTAGATGGTGATACTACATGACAAACCAAGGTCTATCTGTAGCTTTAAAGAAATGTAATTTAAAGTAAGCTGTTATTTGCATGCCAGCAGGGAGTAGATGTGGACACAGCTTGGAGAAGGGAGCTGTGGAGCACAGGACAAGCAGGAGGCGGCTTTAGAGAAGCAACAATGGACAGTTAGTTTATGGTAAACCAATAAAACGTCCTTATGTCTGAATCTGAAATTAGACTCCGAAAAATATGGTCTCAAGGCACCTGCTAAAGAGCTTAGCATTACTGGAATCTTAATAAATGACTCATGCTGTCATAATCTGATCCTGACATCAACTCTTCGTGCCGTATTTCTTCAGCTCTGGCGTGGGGGAAGGGGAAGTCTGTCCCTAGTAAAGACTGAGCGATGTAAATAGGCAGTAAGAAACCCACACAAGATATGTTGGTAATTTCTGTATTGTCAGCCATTTTTCAAACCCAGAATCAACGAGACTTGAGTAGAAGAATTATGCAGCATGAGAAGAAACTGGAATTGCTCTTTACCTTTAAAATCTTTACCTGATGCTGCACGCCATAGCTTGTAGCACTCTCTGTTCCAGACTCTGTGGCCAGCGGATGCGTGGACTGGGCCACCCACTGGCTGTGATCCTGGTCTTTCCTGTAAGTACACACGGTCTGCCCAGCAGCGGTGACAACCTCTGCACGGGTTCCCATGCTTTGCCCACTGCTTCCTCCTCCTGCCTTTGCTGTGGGGCTTCCGCTCCCGTTAGCGACTCCTCGTGAAGGTCAGAACCACCTGAAGTCATCTACAGATGTTGAGGAGATGGGTTTTCCTTCTAAATCCAAAGCAGGATTTAGTGGGAAGAATAAAGAGTCCAAATAAAAAGAGTTACCAGCACAAAAGCTGTGATTTTTGTTAGCATTGAGGGGGTGAGGAACTCCTTATTCCTGGTGTTGGCTCTGACACAAACTTTTCTTTTACTTTGCGAGAATCATTTAACTTCATTGCTTTAGGGGTAGTAAAAACTTAGCTTTTCCGTAGAGATGTGTTGCAAATTAGATGTCTGTTAATTCTTTTAGTCTTCTAGAAATTTTAAGTGCTAAGTAGAAGTATTAATTATTAGTTTCCTCTATGGCAGTATGATAATGTGCATTGCAAACCTCAGGTCGACGCAGTTACTTCTATTTCTAGAACTTGAATGACAGTACTGTTCAAACTGCACCAGAAATTGGAAAATTTAGTGATGCTGAGCAAATCAAGGGGAAAGAAACGGCAGGGGATCAGCTTTTGAATTGCAGATGTGCTGCATAGGTTTTTGTTTTGTTTTGTTTTTTAATTCAGTGTTGTTCATTTGGCCACTATTCAGGGAAAGTTGAGATTTTATCCAAGTTTTCAGTGAAGCCCTGTGGATAGTGCAGTGCTCTGCATGCAAAAGCCAGATTCTGCTACAAAAATAAATGCTTACTTTCCCGGTGCAGACCAGATGCAGGGCCAGTAAGGAACTGCTTAACGTGGTTTGTGCCTAAGAGAAAAATCACAGCCTGTGGCTGTAGTTCTTGGTGCATTTTGGAGCGTCCTGGTAACTGTATGGTTTTAAAAACCAGCTTCTGCTCATGGTTTTTAATAAGACCTCCTTGGAAATGCATAACTTAAACTTTTTCTTCCTGATTGTGGTTTTTTTTTTTTTTTTTTCTCTTTTCCCTTACCCCTTTTCGCACATGTTAGTGTTACTGGATACTTGAGCTTTCAGGCTTTTTGCTCTCTTGGAAGATTAATGACAGGGATCTAAAACTGATAGGCTTTGCAAACAGGAGTGTTTGTGTCTGAATGGTAATGGGGGGGGGAATGGATCCCAGAATCAATCTGAAGATTTCAGACTTTGCCAAGCTTGGCAAAAATACCTGTAATATGTTACTGCTTGTATCACTTTGCCTAATTTGCAGTATTACAGTCCACTGGTTTCAACTTCACTTTTAAAGGAGGAGAATGGGTGCAAGAAAGAGCTTTATTATCCATCTAGAGGAAGGATATCTGCAAAATGCTCATAGACGAAAATAAGAAATAACAAGTACATGTTTTGAAGTGTGAGGTTAAAACAAAAACAAAACAAAACCAAAAAAACCCAACAATAACAAAACCCCCAAAAACCCACACACCACCAGCACCAACAAAAACAACAAAAACCCCAACCCCAGAACATCAACAAAAAAACCCCAACCCCAATCAGGCCTGGAAATCAAATTCCTGTTGTGCAATGTAACGCTCTCCTGTTTACTCCTCGCTCTATTTCAGACAGTTAGAGAGGATTGTTTAAAAAAGAAAAAAGAAAGTTTCAGTGTTTCTGTCTTTCTTCTTTCTTCCCTTCTCTGTTTTTGCTATTAAGAGTCCCTGTTGCCTGTTTTTCTTTGAGCTGCTGTATTCTGGATAGTTTGGAGTTTCCTTGTAATGACATACAGGGGTGGATCAGTCCTGAAGGTGTTGAGCCCGAGGGGTTTTTTGTTCCTTTCCATATGGACACTGCAAGGTTGTCCTCATGCTGCCTTACGCTGTTGTGCAAGCAATTAAATTACCTGACTGCATTCCTGGAGTCTCGGTCTGTCTTTCCTCATTCAGTATTATTTTATCTCTGGTTATAACTACTGTAGGTGCAGGGTGACCTCTCCACTGGATACCTTTTGACCATGTTTGAGTGTACCATGTTGTAACCCTCAAGCCTTTGGTTAACTTCATCCTTCTGCGTTTGGAGCACCTCTTCTATGAAGACAGGTTGAAAGAGTTGCGGTGGTTCAGCCTGGAGAAGAGAAGGCTCCAGGAAGATCTTATGGCAGCCCTCCAGTACCTAAAGGGGCTCCAGGAAAGCTGGGGGAGGGACTGTTTGCTAGTGCATGTGGTCATAGGATATGGGGCAATGGTTTTAAACTAGAACAGGGTAGGTTTAGATTAGACATTAGGAAGAAGTTCTTTACAGTGAAGGTGGTGAGACACTGGAACAGGTTGCCCAGAGAGGTGGTGGAGGCGCCATCCCTGGAGACATTCAAGGTCAGGCTTTGATGAGTCTCTGAGCAACCTGATCTAAAGATGTCCCAACTTATTGCAGGGGGGTTGGATGAGATGACCTTTAAAGGTCCCTTCCAACCCAACACATTCTGTGATTCTATGATCTTTTACCAAGCACTGAGTCTTCTGAGCTGTAGCCCACAAGCAGGATATGGGTGCACGGTTATTATCTTTATCACTAACGCCCACCACACAGGCTGGGGCAAACACACTGTGGGGCATTAGCCTGCTCTCTTCCCCAGCACAGCAGGTCTGCTGGCCACCTAGTCCTCGGTCTGGTGGGGAAGTACAGATGTCTTCTCAACAGGCTGGCCCTTGACATCGCTGAGCCGCTCTCTTCCTCCTCTCTGCTGCTGCTTTTGTCTGGTTGCATCAAGACTTTGTTTTCCTGAATCACTGTTGAATTAATTTCTTTGTTATAAACCACTGTAAGGTGGTATCAGCTCAGCAATCTCGCCATGTTCTGGCTTTGGTTTTTATCTTGCAGGCTCTCAGAGCCTACATGCTCTCACACTCAGTGGTAACTACAGCTCATCGTATTTCCCTTAGTAAAAAAGGCTTGTGGATCACAGTATCTTCTCATTCTTGTCCTGCAAATCCAGGATGTGTGCTTGTTATGAGAGATGCACCAGTGAGATGCACCATCACCTGCTCAGTCTGAACATGGGCACTGTGAAAGGAAGGGCTCTTTACAGCCTTTGCTGTTTAATCCCACCATGCAGTATAGAGACACTTTGAAGACCTAGTGTCCCACCAGGACAAGTGGTGCCGCCTTTGGAGAGAACCACCCAGTATTGATGTTTTGGCCAAAGAAGCTTTGGTATTTTGAGAAGAAATCCTGTTAGGGGGGCATGGAATGATAAATCTATCAACTCAGTTGTACAGGGGGATCTGCTCAACGCAGGCTGGTTAAAAGGAAGGTAAGAGGGAGGAACAATTCAGTAGCCCAATAGAAATGGGTACTCAAGCCAGTTCTCGTGCTTGATCAAGCATTTCCATCTACGAATGGTGATTCAGTTAGCTAATTAAGATGTTGCAATTGACTGTGGTAATTGGAGCTCTGTATCCACACAAAAAGCTGCCTTTCATAGAGCCCAGTGTTTGCTCATCTAATCTTGTGTCCCATCTCAGCCATGCCAGTTTTTAGTGGAATTGGAGAAAATATTCCTTGAGGGTTGAGGCAGGACAGCAGAAAGAAATAAAGCTGCCCTGTTACTTCCCCACGTCCTTCCCAAGAACACGCAATGATGTTGTTTTGTCCCAAGTCCCGTAACAGAGAGCCCGAGGAGAGATTTCACAATCATAAAAATGTAATTAGCCCCCAGAGCTTTGGGGAAATGTAATTTCTTTTACCTTATCATCTTATTGGTGGGAGAGGAGGAGGTCATTATATTTCAAAATGAAACATATGGCTCTGTCATTTTTAAAGTCTTTTTTAGATAAGATTGGAGAGAAGTCCATCTCTTCTACTTTATAGATACCATTCATGCTATGAGCAGTGGTAGACACCAAGCACAACATGTTTTCTGCATTCAGAGAGTGTGTCAGGCATCTAGGTATACTGGGCTCAGCTTTTGTAAAGACTTCAGAGGCTTTTCCAAGAACCCTGGGGTGATGGGAAGATCTCAGAGGTCCCTTCCAACCACAGAAATTCTGTGAAGAAAGTTCATAGCTTTTTCCAAGAACCCCAGGGTGATGGGAAGAAGAGCACCGTGCCCTCTGGCTGACTGGGAAGTTTGCTGTAGATACAAAGAGTTTCTTCTGTCCTGGGAAATGGAGGGAGAGAACCATCCCAAAGTCATACACGCTTTGAGTTAGTGCCCCACTCTCAGCTGCCAGCCTCAGCCCAAGTGTCTGCTGGTGGGATGTCCATCGGTAATGTGCTGCGGGTGGTGACTGGGAAGAGTAAGAACACTTGCCGCAGTCATGTCTCCTGTGAGATGCTTGGAATCATCTCTCTGAGGCTTCTTTTTTCTCCTTTATCCTCTCTTGCTTCAACCTAGTCTCTTTTTGTTAAATTTAGTGAATATTTTCATGCTTCTGATATATATTTTTAAAAATTTCCCGCACTGACAAGTTTAGGGCTCGCATAAATCAACTCTTGACCCCGTTGAAATCAATACCGAGATTCCCACCTTTCACAGAAGATCAGTTTTTAGACACTGGTGCCCTCCTGGTGGGTCTGGGCAGACTGATTCCTGCTTTCCGGCCCTCGGAAGGACCTTGGTGTAGGAACCCCTTTGGAGAATGTGCCAGACGCTCAGCTGGTTGGTCACCCTGTCCCAGAGCAGTCTGGAGAGTGAAGTCTAAAGAGAATGTGCAACCCATAAATAACAGGCACGATAGGAAGAAATACATAGTATAAATACCTACTATAAATACTACTATAAATAATAACCGTGGGCGTTGTGAACTTTTCAGGGCTGTAATAAACTCTCAGGTTTTAGATGTTTGGTGACCTGGACCAGCAAGTCCCTCGGTGGTGGCAGAAACTCCTTATATATTTTATACATAATGGTTGTGTGATGTGTTTCCCTGCTCCCCTAAATCAAGGGCTTGTCAGAAATAGCTGGAATTGGTTGTGTTTTGCCTTCCCGGTTATTGTTGGGGTGTTTACGAGAGGTGGGCGTCTTACCAAGCTCTGCCAGAGAAACTTTTGGGAAAACTCTCTTAAAGGGCAGCCAAGCCCAACGCAACCCCTGTTTGAATAATTGTTTGTGTGGTTTGGTTTGGTTTTTCTAGATTGGCTGCCAAGGAAAATAATTCTGAGTAAAATTTCAATTTTCTTTTTTTTTTTTTCTTTTTTTTTTTCTTTGACAAATTAAAAAAATAGAAATATTTCATTTCACCAAAGTCCTGAAGTGTTTCGTTTGGGTCATTAAGAAAAGCAAGGGAAATGAAGGGTTAGGCTTCAAAGAAGGTGCCCGGGGGCAGTTCCCATTTAGTGGCTGACGGAGGAGACCCCGCTCCAGCTCCTTCCTCAGCCGGAGACACGATTTGAACTCGTTTGTCTTGCTTCCCAGGAGGGTTTGCTAGGAACAGGCTATTCTGGGGTGAGGGTAGGATTTGGTGAAAAATGAGTTGGAGGAGAACATGGGCTAGATGTAAAAACAAAAGTAAGCAATGCTTGAAAAAACCCTATTTTTGCTTTCAAGCTGCAATTTTGGAAAATAAAACTGGAAGCCTTGCTTTTTTTGTAATGCTTGTGAAGACTTTTTAAAGAAAAGGTATCTGTAGTAATTTTAGGGTGATTTTGTTGCAGTGGAAATTCATATCTCTCTGTATTTTAAAAGTCCAGTTTTTATTAGCATATGGTTTAAGATGTAGCAGCATAAATTGTTGAGAGCTCTGCAAACAGCCTGTTCGTTAGGATACAGATAAATGCCACTAAATTGATGTATTCTTACTTGCTGTAGCTCTTGTCTCTGCCTCCAGATTAACCTTTTCTTCAGAAAATTAATAAATCCAGAGTAGTGCTGGTATGTAAAGATTTGACAGTTTTTGGGGAGAACCGAAGACCAGGTCCCGAATGCCTTTGAGCCTCCTGTTGATGTCTGCAGCCTTCACGTTGGGTTCCCCCACGTGGCCTTTGATGGGACGTGGTCCCGTATTACGCATGTATTAATCCCTGTCTAAATTGATTTATCTTTACCTTCTGCATCTTTGTCTTCTGCCCGCAGATCGTTAGATGGCCGGCTCCAAGTGTCTCACCGGAAGGGTCTTCCCCATGTGATCTACTGCCGGCTGTGGCGGTGGCCGGACCTCCATAGCCACCATGAGCTGCGTGCCATGGAGATGTGCGAGTACGCCTTCAACATGAAGAAGGATGAAGTCTGTGTGAATCCTTACCATTACCAAAGAGTGGAAACCCCAGGTAGGGCCGGCCCCGGCTGCGGGTACCTCAGCTGCTCGGTGGGGAAGGGGAGGGATTTATAAGTGCATTTCAAAATTGAATAAAGCAGCAGGCATAGAGTTTTAAAGGCAAAGTGTATCTATTATTGATGGTAATCTCTTACTGTACGCCGTGGAATAATTTATGAACCTGCACTCAAGGGGGAAATACCATTTTAAATGGATAAAATCCGAGTCAAGCAGGTTGCGTTGTTGCCAGGTTCCTCATGTGGCGTCGTGTGCATGTAAACAACTCGCACACGTCGTAGATATGAGCATGAGCTATGGCAGTGTTCTGTGCATCCCTAAGTGTTGGTATTAAATTAAGGATAAACTTAGTGTTAAGTCGAAGTGGGATCTAAGAATAGCTCCCAACAAAAGTGAACTTCCTG
Organism: Gallinago jamesoni; assembly: GCA_025769975.1. NCBI lineage: Eukaryota > Metazoa > Chordata > Aves > Charadriiformes > Scolopacidae > Gallinago > Gallinago jamesoni. The sequence goes on from JAOQGH010000069.1 coordinate 40,137,579, forward strand.
TTCTGAAGACTCTGAAAGAGACTTTCATCTGGAGCTGCAGATAGTTCTGCTGCGTGTCAGTACAAATCTGCAGAACCAGTCTGGGTGTTTATGCTAATCTTGCCTCACCGTTTCATTTTATGTGAAATTTATTCCTTTTGAATTACATGGTATAGCTTCTCTTACGTTGTTTTTCAAGACAACCTGTTTCTTTGCCTTGGAAGGGGCAGCCAGACTAGGTGTGTTCAGATAAGCACGTATCCCGTCCCCAGCTGAGATATGTTAAGAACAGCATCTTTAACTGCTGCTGCTGCTGCTTCAGAAGCACTAAGTATCAAATTGTGTCCCTTAATTAGCGACTTTGGTGTTGCGTGTATTGAAGGGTGTTACTCCAAACTGGTTTCTCTTCATTTTCTAGGCTTTCAGTCGTTTTTTATTTCAAAGCTGTTAACGTGGCTGTTCTGTTTCCTTTCCATTTGTGCAGTGTTACCTCCAGTGCTGGTGCCTCGGCACACGGAGATCCCGGCTGAGTTCCCACCATTAGATGATTACAGTCATTCTATTCCAGAGAACACTAACTTCCCAGCAGGTATCGAGCCACAGAGCAACTACATTCCAGGTACCGTATATCTTCCCTGCAGCACGCGGAGGGAAAAGGGTCATATTCCACAGTGAATCGCATCTGCGTGTTCCAAACTGCACGACTGGAAAGTCTTTCTTTCCAGCATTACGATGAAGTTAAGGAGTGGGAACCTGTACAAAAAATAGGTGAAAGCTGTAAATGTAGACACACGACGGTGCTGTTTATAGTTTTGTTTTCTTTTCTTTAAACTCACCCCTTCCCTTCAGTCATACAGACTCGGTTTATTGTGGAATCTAAAGCTGAATGTTCCATTAACAAGTTTGGATTTGAATGTAATTCAGCCATTTTAGAGTAAAACCCTCTACGTTTCTGATGGAATTGAGCTTTTCTATTTATGTATCTCTTTTACAAGCAATTTACACCTTATTTGCATGGACGATCTATGCAGCTGCACACCAGGAAAGGAAAAATATGTGGACAGAAAACCGTCCGCATGGCTTAAACTTTTATGGGTCTGAAAATCCGGATTTTTTTTGTTTCCCCCTCCTCTGTTACTCACAAATACGTTATGCCTATCAGCCTGGTTGTGCCACCTCCTTCTCTCAGCAGCCTGAGGAAGAAAAGCAATAAAAAAGAAATTTAGCTCCTTGTGAATAACAAAGTAAATGGTTTTGGTGTCTAAAATCCAGACTTTGCATCCAGTTGCAATGATGATATGATCATTTTATGCTTCTAGAGACACCTCCTCCGGGCTATTTGAGTGAGGATGGAGAAACTAGTGACCACCAGATGAACCCCAGCATGGATGCAGGTAAGTCATTTTTTGCCATTTGCTGCAGCTTTCTAGATCATCTCAGAGACTCTTTTTAAATTTCTTTGGGGCATTGTAGATCAGATGGTGGTTTGAGGTATTTTATCCCTGTAGGAGTGCAAATGTAGCCTGGCATCTCATGTAAAGCACAGGGCTGTGTGATTTAGAGCTGCTGATGAAAGGTACATGTTCCTGTTCTCCCCAACATCCGTTCTAAGCAGGAGCCTGAAACAGTGGAGACACATCTAAGGATGGTAGTTTGTATTTGCATCCACACATCTGTATGATGTGAAAATATTGCATTTTTCTGCAGGGGCATTTTTCTGATCGTTTTGTTATTTTTGACATACTGAAATGTCCACTGTAGCTAGATCCAAAGCGATCACTTGGAGATTTGTTCTTAAATGGGTTTAGTGGCTATATCCCAAAGAAAGTTGAAAGTCAGGGTTCTCTCTCATTGCCAAGAAAACAAGTAATCAGGTTTAGAATCAACAGCCTTAGTGTTTGTGCTGACCTCTATCAACACTTTGAAATTAAACACGCAGATCTCATCTTTCCGGCAGTAACTTGGCAGACTTTTTGGGGAGTTTAAGGCATCTTGTTGATTTGAGTGGTGTCACTGCTTGTGAGTAAGAACCTCGGCATCAGATTCCCAATTCATAAAACTTATGCTTGAAAAGCAAAATCATGTCCTTGGTTAGCAGAGCTGAGGCTTCACAAGAAGGATATGCAAATGCACGACGCTTAAATGAAGATAAATGTGCAGAACCTAATTGATGGAAATGCTGCAGGCAAATAGCTTGGTTTCTGTGTGTGTCTTCAGCCGTAAAGCTTACGTGGGATTCTGAAAGAGGGATGACTGGTTTGCAGTCTTTCATGGGGGTTATACAGATGGAGGAGGGCGGTGTGGGTTGGTTTGTCTACATCAAACATAAGCCCATTGACACCAACGGTTTTAGTGCATACAATTATTGGTGATGTGGTAGATGTGTGGAATGCATGTATGGCTTTGTGGAAAGTGGACTGGAATAGGATTCGCCTGGAAAATGCTATAAATACCCAATTTACATTCAAATGCTATATCCCTCCCTTCAGATCTCATGGACTTCCCTCTTTATAGAAAAAAAATCCCAAACTTTTAAAGAAAGAAGCCAAACTCAGTTTGAGAGGAAAAGTAAAAACCACCCATCTGCATCTGTGTGGCATCTAGAGACTCTGGAAATTGCCCTGGACATCCAAGTGTAGATATTTTAAATATACATGCAAAATTTGTGGACCAAATCGAAATGATTTGGGATAAAATGCTGTCCATTGTTTGGTCAGATCTGTTTAGCTCAATCCAACGCTCCATTGTCCTAAGACCAGTAAGATTTCATGACCTGTTTTTAACTGTTGTGAGTGTTTTGTGCCTAGCAATGTCAAATCAAGCTCTTAAATGCCCAGCTAATTGAGTTTGTCTGGGGCTGTCGTGATGGTACCTGGAGTTTCGCTAACTGCGAGTGAAAGTAAATCAGTTTTGAAAATTAATGGGTTCAGCTGACGTGAATGCATTATGAAGATGCTTAGCAAGTTAATACCGTAAGTAATAGCGTTTGGAAGCTCACGTAAAGAGTAATCAACATCAGAGAAGTTGCTGGTGTCACAAAACAAGAATTGTGTGAGAAGTGGGTTATTCCCTCCGACAAGCCTGGGCAGCACTGCAGGTTTTCTGTGAATGTTTCTCCTTGAGGAGATGCCCCACTAATCATTTTGTCTTGATTTTCAGGTTCTCCCAACTTATCGCCGAACCCTATGTCTCCAGCACACAATAATCTGGGTAAGCATGTGATCTTGAGAACTCTGTGTAATTACGATGAGAATAGTGACATTTTAATGATGATATTATTTCATGAGGTTGTGGGCTTTTGATGAGGTTGTGATCACTGTTGATGTTCCTTTCCGCTAATCCTCTTTACTCACAGTAACTCCATATGAAATAAAGAAATCTGAGCTTAGATCAGAGAGTTAAAGAAAAAAATGAGAAACATTGGCTGACAAATATTAGAAAAAATGAGTGAAGGACTGCAGCAAAAATACACTTTTTTGATTACATGAGTTTGCAAGGAATATGTCTCTCTTGCTGGTGGTTTTGTGTTCTTACATTTTTAAAGAAAACAGCTTGAGGTTAAATTTTGTCTCCTGGAAAGTTAACTTTGTAAGTTTTTAGTGCTTACTTTATTAATTTGGTGTTATGTTTGTTAGAGGGCAAATGCTTTAATCCACATACTATGGATGAGGAGCTGAGGTTCAGAGCAACAGCTTTGTCAGCTCAGGTGATCATCCATGTGATTTGAAGGGCAGCAGATCTGTGACATCCTCACATAAACCCAGCTCAGGAGCAAATCCATGTCCCCAGCAGAGCAAGCGGCAGTTACACACTGCAGATCATAGAATCATGGAATGGTTTGGGTTGGAAGGGAGCTTAAAGATCATCCAGTTCCAACCCCCCTGCCCTGGGCAGGGACATCTCCCACCAGACCAGGTTGCTCAAAGCCCTGTCCAACCTGCCCTTGAACCCCTCCAGGGATGGGGCAGCCACAGCTTCTCTGGGCAACCTGGGCCAGGCTCTCACCACTCTCACAGCAAAGAAGTTCTTCCCCACATCTCAGCTCCATCTCCCCTCTTTCAGTGTCAAACCCTTCTCCGTTGTCCTATGGTTCCCCTCCCTGATCCAGAGTCCCTCCCCATCTTTTCTGGAGCCCCTTTAGGGACTGGAAGGGGCTCTGAGGTCTTCGTGGAGCCTTCTCTTCTCCAGGCTGAACCCACCCCAACTCTCTCAGCCTGTCCTTCCAGCAGAGGGGCTCCAGCCCTCCCAGCATCTCCATAGCCCAGACAGGCCACAGCTCTCACTGATACACCCCATAACCTGTAGACAGTAAATGGGAGGAACGCTGAAGAACAAAGAATCGCAGTTGGACCTTTACCTTTGTGATACTATTAGAGGTTTTGTGGCTATCTCTGAGCCTCTGTTATCTTCTCAAATGGGTCTACCTTTTCTTTTCAAACCTCCAGACATAAAAGGTGTGATCTTCATCAGTTTGAGCTCTTTCCCTGTTGGAAATTGCTCTCGATGGTCTGTCATAAAAGGCTCTCACAGCTCGGGCTGGCTGCGGGATCAGTTCTCTAAGTGTTCATTAAGCCAGCAGACAGAGGCCACTCGAGATTACTCTTGAATAACCATAGCCATAAAGTTTACATATGCTTTTAATCCTGGCACGGGGTACTTTTGACGCTGCTCCAAAATTTGTCAGTCATTGGCTGACTTGTGGATGTCTTGGGGCTGTTGAAGGGGGGATTTCTTGTCTTTTCTGGATTTTTTCTTTTTTTTTTTTTTTTTTTTTTTTTTAAAGCATGGAAGATATTGCCACAGTGTAACTAACTTTTTATTTGCTTTAACTGTTAAAGCTTAAGAAGAGAATACATGGCTGAGTTACTTTTATTTCCCTCTTTCTTTCTTTTTTCGTTTGAATGCGTTATGCCCCAGTGTGCTGCCTAGGAGTTGATGAGAATTTCTAGCGTTGGGTTTTTTTTTTTTCCAACCTAAAAATAAAAAGCCAATTACGTGTAACAAAACCAACCTGGCAAGTTGACTGTGGCATCTGCCTTACATAAGGAAGAAAGGAGTTTCTAGGAAAGAGGCCCCAGCACGTATCCTTTCTAAGGAGGACACTGGTTATTCACGGGTGCTGTGGAGCTGATGGGCCTGTCAGATGCCTAATGTGCTGTCTGGTGACAAAAAAACTAAGCAAGAGCAGGTGAAGCTGGTTAACCACAAGGAATCTCTTTGTAGTCTGAGGAGCAGACATCAGAAAAGCATTAAAAGATACCTTTAAGTTTTGCAAACCAAATATGTATCGCTCTCAGGCAAGAGCTTCCACAAGTGAAGAGCTTCTTGGCTCTTAGAAAGGTTATTGTAAATTTTTGCATGTTGAGGGAGCTGCAAAATAATATGTGATATAGCATGTGGCTGAGCAACTCTTAAAACTGGCAAATGACAAAATTGTCATTATCTGTCTCTCCTCTGTGCCTTGTAGATGGCGTATCTAAAGTAAGGAGCTGCTTGCAGGAGGGTAGGTGAAAACATGAGCAGTCTCTGAGATCTTCAGCCTGGTGGTCTCCAAGCCCAGGCTGGACGGGGCTTTGAGCAAACTGGTCTGGTGGGAGGTGTCCCTGCCCAGGGCAGGGGGTGGAACAAGATGATCTTTAAGGTCCATTCCAATTTAAAAAACCACAACAGCGTGCAATGAGGCAAACTATCAGCCAGCGCTCGGCAGCAGAATGGGGTGGGGATTTGGAGTTTTACCATCAGGAAAATAACGTCCCAGTATTAGTGTCCCTTTATTTGACCAGAACTACCTGAAACTTTCAAGACAGTTTACTTTGTGTAAGCTGGACTTTGGACTTAAATCCCATGGCCGTATTCCAGAGAATTAGAAAGGCAATAAACTACTGTGAGGCAAACCAAGTAGGGCAATAGAGACAAGGTTTGTTTGAGGTGCAATGTATGTATTTCAGCACGAAGCTGCAAGACTGTCATATATAGGATTAAAGGAATTTAAGGAGTTTCATCTTCCCATTCACAGGCACGAAAGCGTTGCAAGGTAACAACATAGTGGGATTTATTTTTCCCCTCCCTCGGTAGTCAAACACAGGCTTTGTCTGGAAATTACAGACACCCCACGGTCTCTCCTCTATGCCTGAAACAGCGAAACTGGAGAAAATAGAGAAAACAGCCAAAATGAGAAGAGAGAGTTGCCAGCGTTACGTGGAGGTGGGGAATGGAGTCGGGGAGTTGAGGCTGGCCAGGGGCCAGGCCTGCGGTCGCAGGCGCGTTGTTGTTTGGGAGCGGAGGCAGCCCCTTGGTGACAGGAAACCCATTGTCCGAGTTTGCTCCGCAAAAGGCTTGACGCAAAAGCTGCGAGTGAAAGAAATCCCCTTCCCTACGGTCACATCCATCAGTTCCAGAGGCCTCTGTTACTCTCCGGGCTGAAAAACTCTTCCCAAAGCAGGGAAAAGACAGCCCTTCTCGGAGTCCGGCGGGGAAGGGTGTGTGCGAACGTACTTCACTGAATGTCACTGACTTTTTAGAGTTGGAAGGGACCATAGAGATCATCTCGTCCAACTCCCCTGCTGAAGCAGGATTCCCAGAGCATGTTACTCGGGAGCATCCAGGCGGGGCTTGAAAATCTCCAGAGAAGGGGACTCCACACCCTCCCTGGGCAGCCTCTGCCAGGGCTCTGCCACCCTCACC
>JAOQGH010000069.1:40152426-40202426 GCA_025769975.1 Gallinago jamesoni
GCTCTGGTGGGAGGTGTCCCTGCCCAGGGCAGGGGGGTTGGAACTCAATGATCTTTAAGGTCCCTTCCAACCCAAACGATGCTATGATTCTATTCCCAAGCAAATGTCCCTGAGTAGCAAAGGGAGTGAAATCAGTGTTGGATAGTGCAAGTTGGGGAGATGAAACTCGTTGGAAAACTAATGTCGTTTTATGAGAGAGGGGGCTTGCAAGGATTTAAGCCCAATGTGATTCTGAAATATTGACTTGACTGCCGTTACCCTTCAAATCTGTGGCTTTAGTGGGAGATGTGGGCGCAGTCCCTGCCTCGGGAGCGGCACCGAGGCCGTCGGCCGCTGCTCCCCTCGCACAGCGGACGGGGGAGACGCCGCAGCATCACCCTGCGCGGTGCTCTCCCGCTTTCTTCATTTCTCCAGATGTTTGGAGTCCATTTTGTTTTGAAATTGTCCTTCCCCGCCCGGGCCAGAGCGTTTCAGCCCTGGCTCGCAGCCACGGCTCGTAATGAAATCCAGATGAGCCCGACTTACGGAAAGTCGACGATCTCGTTAGAGCGTTGTAGGCAGTGAAACCCTACGCTCCCGCTGGCCACGCCAGGCTCCTCTCCTGCTCCTTCATTTCCTTGCTGCAAAATACTACGTCTGATGGCCTTTGTCAGAGCAGGGTTGGTTATCTGTCGAACCCATTCGCGAACGAAAACCCTTCTGCGGGAGCTGCCTGCAGAGCACTGCCCCAGTGAGTCCCGCTTCAGCAGCTTCTCCTTTTTGAGCAGTCTCATCGGAGGGGTGTTCAGTGCTCTGGTGCCAGGGATGCGGTGGAGGGAAGGCGGGGGGAGAAGCTGCGTGAGCAGGCCCGTGATGCAAAGGTTCTCCTCCTGATGGAGCGGGCTGAAGTCATGGAGAGCTTCGAGGGCTTGTCTTCCTGGAAAGGCTGGAGCCAAGGTGTTGGAGGTGGAGGTGGGGAGGCAGAATGGAGTTGGCCATGATAGATTTGGAGAGGGCACAAGCGTGGCAGCCCCACGGGCAGTGGGTTTCTGTACAGCGTCATCGGGACCATTGTTGGGCTGCTCAGTGTCCAACAGCTCCCAAGGCACCCTTTAATGGGAAACGCTCGTCCTTAAGTCCCTGTATGGGACAAAACCTGCCCATACACCCGCTGCTGGGGCATCACTGGAGATGGGTGGGAATGGGCAGGGACCTGCTGTCGTGCTCAGTTCAAAGGATGAGAGATACATCAGCAGGATGGGTTACAGCCCTCGGCCAAAGCCTCACGGAGCCGTACCCCGGAGCCTCTGCCCTGTCCTGAAGAGACACGGTGGCTGTGGGACCTCCATGGAGCAGAGGGTCCCCTCTTCAGCAGCGCTTTCTCCCCAGGCCCCGCGGGCTTTGGCTTCTCCCTCCCACAAACAGATTCCAAGGGCAGCTTCTGCAGGAAACGAGAGTGTAAAACAAGGCCGTTTCCAGGCTATTTCTCTCTCTTTGTAATCCTCCTCCTCCGCAGCAGCTGTCCCTGCCTCTCTGCCCACAGTGAGACTTGGGCCATCCCTGGGCCTGGGGCTCCCATCTCTTCCATCTGGAGACCCTCCACGGGGTCTGGGTGTAGGGAGAAGGCAGGCAGGAGTGGGAGAAGATGCTTTGTGGCAGGGGAGGGTAAAAGCACGGTGGGTGCTGACTCAGCAAGGCGTCCTCCTCTGCTCCCTGGCCACAGCCACCAGCTTTGAGGGGGTTTTAAAACGGGCGATTTCTGTTTTTCTGATGGGTTTTTCCAACTTTTTATGCTCTGCAGCATTTCTGCTTCTTTTGTGGGGGGTGATGGAGCGCCCCGGCCCTAGCGTGGGCAGGGTTCAAACATCCCAAGCCGGGCAGAAAGGATGCTCAGGGGCATCTCTGGCCCCAGAAGGGAGAGGGCTTCGCGGGGCAGGGTGTCTGGGTGAACAGGTGGACCTCTCCATCCCTTCCACGTTCTGCCAAAACCTAAAGATATGGTAAAAAGCATCACTCTCTACAACTCCTTGAAAGGACATTGTAGAGGGGTTGGTGCTGGTCTCTTCTCCCAAGCAATTAGTGATAGAACAAGAGGGAATGACTTCGAGCTCCAACAGGGTAGGGTTAGACTGAACGTTGGGAAAGAGTTTTTCCCAGCAAGAGTGGTCAGAGACTGGAACAGGCTGCCCAGGGAGGGGGTTGAGTCACCATCCCTGGACGTGTTTAAGAGTCATTTAGATGTGGTGTTGGGGGATATGGTGTAGGGGAGAACTTTGTAGAGTAGGGTAGATGGTTGGACTTGATGATCCCAAGGGTCTTTTCCAACCGAAATGATTCTATGATAGAGAAATTTAACACAGTTGGTAAAGCGTTTCCGTTGCTGTCTCATTAGGAGAGGCAAGGTCTGCGAAGTAAAACTGAGGAATTCTGCTGGGATAAACACTTTCCTTTCTCTTCGGGGAATCAGACGCTGCCTGTTTTCAGGAATCTTGAGTAGTAAATAGGTTCTGCAGCGAGTTGCTCCATTGGGATGGTGAGAAATGTGAAGAGAAAAGACAGGGGTTTCTAACAGAAGTTGGCAGCATCAGCCAAAAGCGTGTTATAGAGGAGAGAGAGGTTCCTCGGGCCCCACGTGCACGACTGTTGTCTAAGCAGGAAGGAATGCTGCAGGAGCTGTAAAACTTTTTCACGTTTGTAAAGTTTTGTAAGTCACATTTATGTTCTCTTTTTTTTTTTTTTTTTTTCCCTTTTTCCTTCTCTTTCCCCCAACCCCTTCTCTCTCGCAGGCGGCAGACTGTGACCAGTACTCCCTGCTGGATTGAGCTGCATCTTAATGGTCCTTTGCAGTGGCTGGACAAGGTCCTGACACAGATGGGCTCCCCCAGTATTCGCTGTTCCAGCGTCTCCTAAGGAAACCTCTCCTAGGGGGGCGAGGGCAGGGGGGGGGAAACAAAGACTCTGGAAAATTGGCTTAACCCTTAGCAAAACGCACAGTGCAGAATAAACCGATTCCCAGTTATTGGAGTGATGAGAAGAAAAAAAAAATTGCTAAAAAGAAAAAGAAGTGGGTTTTCTTCGTTTTGTTTTGGTTTTTTCAACTAAATACCCATTTAAGCCACTTCCACTGAAACTGTCAGCACTTTGGTTACGATGCTGTGGGCTGTTGCAGTTAGACTCTGAAGTTCATCATGATAAAAATCCTGGACTGTGTTTCAGCGGAGAGAAGCCAGTGCTCTGCCCCCCGCCGTGTCCCCCCCTGCTGGCTCCGTGCCCCTCGGAGCACCAGGAACCACCCACGGCTCGGAGGAACCTTTCCCTTTGCCTCACACAACTCCAGGCTCACATCGTGGAGCATCTCGGAGAAGCCAGATGCCGTGGGATGGCTCTTCCTCATGCAATTCCTCTCTCCACCCACCCGGATCCACACCCGGGTTCGCAGCAGAAGGGGGAAAAGGCAGCGTTTAAAGCACACGCAAGAACTAATTCCCCCAGTAACGTTCCCAAAAGGAATGAATTTCCCACGCCGGACTGTGAAGGAGGAGGCAGAGTCTTGCTTCGTGCCTGAGGGATGCGGCTGATGGTCCCCATGCCGTCAGACCGGATCGACGCGGAGCAAAAAGCCCAACTTGAGGCTCTTTTTGATGTTGCTGCGGCGACTCTCACCCCGAGCTTCTCACAGGGAGACACTCGCCACCTGGGAAACTCCTGCCGGACACGTTAAGCCTTCGTTACTGCTCGGGCTGTTCACATCAACCACAGAAAGTTTGTATTCTCTTCTCTCAGCACGTTGAGTGGTATCTGCCACTCCTGGAGTCGGGGGGGCTTAGTGTGTCTGGCTCTGCGCTGGGGACAGAAGAGCTGCCATTCTCACAATATTTAATAGGTTGTCCCCTCCCCTGCTGTCACACCCGGCTGCGCATCAACCGGGACCTCTCAGACACAAACCCCCTCTGTTTCAAACGTATTTCAGCTGATTGAAGCTCTCTGAGATGTGGTTTTTGCCTGGAGAAATTGGGAGAGTGTGTATTTACTTGTATTATAAAGCGTTCATTTTAAATAGACATGATCCAGACTGTTTAATATTATTTTTTTTCCCTGCAGCCACTGTCACAGCAAACAACTGCCACAACTGGAAAAAAACCCAACAACAACAAAACTTTAGCACTTGTTTTTATGGTTCAAATTTGCCAAATAAGTCTCATAACTTTGTCAGTGCTACCGAATTATCTGTTTCTTTATCTGTGCTTTGAGTATCATACGCGTTTGTGCCAAAATATTAGGAAGGGGAGGGGAGAAAATGGTAATCAGTTTCCTATGGAAATCTTTTTTTCTTTTTCTTTTTTTTTTTTTTGTTTTAATATACGAAAACCACCCCGGCTCGATCTGGCTCTGGGAAGGACAGACTCGGATGGACTTTGGTTTGTGTTAAGGCTTTAGTCCTGCAAATTTTTGTGCTCCAACATATGAATGCAGCCACCCCCCGTGAGTCCAGTGGAAGTTTCCCAGTGTGTCCAGCTGAGGTTTGGAGCTGCAGAGAGCCCCGAGTCCCATCACGGGGCTGGGATGTTGTTGGGAATTGCCACGTACCCACCTGTCTGTAGGAAGAGGCTTTTCCCACCTGCTTGTCCCTCTGAGGCCACTCCATTTCTCACCCCCCATCTCTTGGTTCACCAAAACCTCTTGGTTTGCCAAAACCCAGCGCTTTTGGAGCCGAGGCAGCAGCAGGGCAGGGCACAGGGTACCCCTTGGTGGGTGGACACAGAGGGTCGTTGCTGGTGTCTGTTTTACCAGGTGAATGCAGAAGATGCTTTTAGAGGAGAGTTTTTCTTCCAGAAACAAGAAATGAGAGTTTGTCTATGAAATTTAAATTCTGAAGGAGACTTTCAGTGGTGGATGTGTTCCCGAGTGATGCCTGCACTTTGGAATATCCTCTTGCAGAAATTTTGCCTGGAGCTTTCACAGCGCGTCGTATCTTGTATCGTAGCACAGGAAGGTGTCTACAATTTCTGTATTTTAGTTTATTTTTTACAGCATACCTGATTTTTAGTTAGATCTGGTTGCATGGACTCGTGCAGTAAGGGCATCTGTATTTAAAAAAAAAAAAAAAATCAGGTCTGTCCGTAACTGCGGATTGATTTGGCCTTTACTTTCAGACACAGGTTTCTTAACAGAGTTTGCAAACAAAAATTTATCCTTTTGTGCAATTATTTGACTTGCTGTTTTAGTGACGGCAGGGGAGGAAACTTGCTGTATAAAATGGCCCCAGGATTCCTCCCTGACTGTCTTTAAATCATATTTGCTTATTTTAGTCAACAAAGTGTTTTCATTGTCCACGTCGTCGTGGAGGGAGTTGGACTCTGTGGTGCCTTGTGCCTTAGCAGAAAAAAATGACATTTTAAATTCCTGTTCCATGGGATGGTGTGTGCAGGGCCCCAGGCTGACCCAGGGGCTCCAAGAGAGAATAAACCCTGAATTTTGGAATCACCTCCTCAGCCAAACTAGGAATTGGAGCTGGATTTCTGCTAGGAATCGGATATATACCACCTTCTTGATAAAGGATAATGAATTGCTAACCCTGGTTAACGGATGCATAAAAACTTTGGTTAATCTCCCCTTGTTGTCCCTTGAAGTGGGACTTGGAGTGGAAAATGGAAGCCGCTCCGGCAGCAGTGAGATAAACCGGAGCAGGTTATCTCCGCTCCAGGGTTTGTTTCCTCTCCTCCCCTTTGTTCCCCTTCGTGCTGATTCAGAAAAGCTTTTATGGTTTCTGGAGTCGCCTTTATAAAGTCAGTGGGAGAGTCCTGCGCCGGGGGATAAAGGGAAGGGTGAAGGTTGGGGACGGAGCGTGATCCGAGGGATGTCGGGGCTGAGCTGATGGGGATCCTACAGCTGGAACCCAGTCCCCGCCCCCCCCACATCAGAAACGTGCACACTAACGAGAGGGAGGAGGCAATATTTGGCCGAGGGGTGTTGCAGGCAGCAGCGCCCCAGGGGTGCACGTGGCTTCTTCCTCTTCTTACATTATTTTTTTTCCTAAAACTTTATTAAAGTATCTTTGATATGTAGCACAGATGTATGCGATCAGCCATGCCCGAGCTTGGAGGACATTCCGGACTGGACCATCTCCTCGTTTCCTGGTAGTCTTGGCTAGTTTTCCCAGGGTTTCAGACATTTTTGTTACTAGTAGAGAGTCACTAGCAGGAACTTTGACTCTTTTTAATGGGTGTAGCCGCACACAAGGGCCTGGCTGCTGGCAGATGATACCGATGGCCTTGTGCTTTTAAATGACTGTGGTGATTTGTTTCGTGGGTTGTTTTTTTTGTTGTTTTTTTTTGTTATTAATGTATTGAACTGAATTGCAGTTTGTATTTTGTGTTAAGCTTGTCTTAGAAGTAATCCAGTGCTGTCCCTTTGATGTAATCGCCAGGAAGCGGCATGTGTGTGTACAAAGATGGAGAAATCTAATCGCAACGAGTTCCCCCAAAGCTCTGGCCACCCCTGTATGCCATCGAAAGGTTGGGGGGTAGCCCTTGAGAAAGAATTAAACAAATTAGTTTCCTCTCCCCTTAAAGATCAGCATAGTTTGAACCATGCAGAGGGACTCCTGTGTGGGGTGAAGGTTGTTCTGGATTCCACCCCAAGCAGTAAGACGTTGGTGCCTCGTGCCACCTTCTAACTGGAACAAGCAGGAGGAGCGAGAAGAACACAGCTCGGTGAAGGGCTTCGGCCACATCACAAACCACCTGTGAGCTCTCCAGGTTCTCCAAGGTACTGGATAGGTAGGAGGAATGGAATTTCACAACTAAGCTGGTAAGCTAGAACGAGAGATAATTAGTCACTCTCCAGTAGCCGGTTGAGCAGTGTGGGTAAGAAAGTCAGTATATGGTTTTTTTATTATGTACATGCTTTTGTATTTATGTTGTCTTTCTTGAATATTCAGATGAATCAAGTATTTAATTTTTAACAGAAAGGGCAATTAAGGATTCAGAGTATTAAGTCTGCCAGAAATGAGGCAGTTACTGATGTGAGAACGAGAGACTCGCCTCGGAACTGAGCAGCAAACCCTGGCAAATAAATCGGAACAAGGACTTCTCCAGCAGGAGCCTTTGCCCGAGGGGCTGTTCTGTCCTTCAGCAACGAGTCGGGGTCCTGGATGGGGCCTTCTTCAGGTCCCTTTGGATTTATGAGGCTTTAAAAAGACAACATTACTCCCGAAATGTTTTGGTTCATCTTACGTGCGCTCCAGTCGGTGGCTACTGGAGGAGCCTCCACCAGTCTCTGCTGCTGAGCTGCATCTGGCTCACTCTCCCGAGGGAGGCAGAGGGTTTCTCTGCTCTGGACTGAACTATTCCCCTTTGATAGATAATTATGAGCATGTTTGCATTAGTGTTTAGATCTCCTTAACCTGAGATTGTACGTTAATGACCGGTGACGTCACCTACCCGCTTTAGCTTCTTAAGCATTATCCACCTGTTTTGTTACTAAAGGCCTGTCCTATGTACGCCCTCTTATTTCATATGTGAAACTGTAAGTTCTATTTTTGACATTTTAATAAACTTTGATTTGAAAAACTGAGGCTCCTGAGAAAATAAGGATATTGTAAAAATGTCTGTGAGGACACAGACTGGAGATGGGAAAGCACGGCAGCATCCTTAGGGATGTATAACAAAGGTTGTTCCCCATAATTCAGCCGAGGTCTCAGTTACAGGTAAGATTTTAATTCTTTTTACAGTTTGGGCAGTTTTGTTCAAGAATTTAAAACCAGATAGAAAAAATAAATAAATTAAAAAAACCTAATTGCAACCAGTTACTTTTAACTACCAGGCTTGAGAGGCGCGTCCAAGTGGAGCGCTGTGGCTCAAAGGATTTACTGTGGAACTGCTGGAAAAGGCAGACGCAGCTGAACGTTCTGTCTTTTCCCTCTGGATGAACCTGTAGCTGGAGGCTCACCCTCGGGCTGTTCATTGGGGAACTCCAGTAGCAGAAGAGCAGGAGCTGCTGTGGAGCATTTCCTGCTTTGTCCTCAGCATCTTGTCGCCCAGCAGACCCCAAAATACCTCTAGAGTCTCTGTGTTGAGGAATTGGAAGTCGTGGGTTTGGCCTCTCAGTTGGTCGCTCCTGCAGAGCTGTGGACGGCAGGTGGGGTGGGCACAAACATGGTCTCCAGGTTTGGAGACCTGGTGACAAGGTGTTAATGGCCTTGGAAGGACACGTGTTCGGGTCAAGGTCGGCAGAATTCATCCCATTGATGTGTTACCTTCCTGAAAAACACAACTTCTCTCAAATCTGGTTTAAAAGCACCCTCTTTTCATCAAATCAGAGAAATGAGGGTAGGAAGAGGCTACTGGGGGTTGTCTACCCCAACCTCGTGCTTGATCCAAGACAGTTGCCAACACTGGATCGGGCCAGCTAGGCTTTCATCCAAATAAATCTTGAACCTTGAAAGAAGAGATATTCTACCCCGCTCCTCCCCAAATAAACTGTTCCAGGGCTGCGTTATGTTCCTAGTGGAAAACTTCTCCCATCTTAATCTCCCGGGCTGTATTTTTGGCTGTTGCCCTTTGTTAGAAGGGGTTTATCGAGTCCCTTTCTTTGCAGCGGTGGCGCTGCCCCTCCCGGCCATCGCATCAGCCAGGAATCAAAGGGGAGCCCCAGCTGGACCAGTGGTGGCTGCGGGGTGGTGAGGGGGGGTCCTTCGCACCCACCCTGCTCACCTGTGGAGATGTGTCCCCACTGCTGTCCTCAGGGGGACCGTGCCCAGAGGTGACTGTGGAATGTCCAGTGAAGTGGCCATTTCAATAAAAAGCAGGTAGTCGGGGCAGGTGGCACTAACCTGGGGGGGGAACACACAGAGGCTGGTGTTCTGGTGGCCTCAGAGAGGGCATTCTCCAACCAGGACTGTTCCCCGAGCCAAGGCACACGATGATCTCACTCTCTGAACTCCTAACGCTCCTCCTAGGGTTTCACTGAGACGCAGATTGATTTTTTTTTTATTTTATTTTTTTTGTTGTTTTTTTCCTGACGGAGGATTTACGAGAATACTTTTTCCACTCGGTTTTCCAACAATGTGGTAATAAACCAGGGTCTCATCCAGGTTCTGTAGCGGGGTTGCCAGAACCCCAGTGGGATGTAGTAAATCAGCTCGGAGCTGTGGGTTCCGCTGGTTCTCACTTGACTCTATCATGGATTTCAGGTCTTCTCGTCTACACTGAGACGCTGAAGCAAAATACAGGTTTGATAATAAATCTCAAAGCCATTAATTGTGAGTGCTCAGGGCAAAGTTTCCACGAGTCCGAAAGACTTATCAGAGCGGTCTGGTTTTGTCCAAGGTGCACCTTACCGTTATTGTATGCAAATAATGCTTTCTCCTTTTAGTAATTAACTGAACGCAGCGTTTATGTAGCCTTTAGTCAGAGTTGGAATTTCACTAGTTTGCTTGGAGGTTGTCAGGTTAATTTTACACTCGGTTTCTTACATTGATAATGACCCAAGAACTGGTTTAATCACAAAAGAAAGAAACACGAACTGACCTGGCTGCAGAGAACGAGAGGAAAGACGGGCCCCGGGAGCCGACTGACGGAGCCTTCAAAGTCTAACTCACTGCCCTGAGATTTCCTGTGGGTCCTGCCTTTCCTCGTGCCGTGGTGATCACTGAATTGCCATTTCTTCACTTCTTTTCAGTTTAAAGGTTTCCCGCAGCCTGTGGAGCGTTTGCTGTGACCCTTTTTAGCTGCTCTTTGCTGACACAGATACAATCACTTTCCTTTGCGTTTCCTTGTAAATACCGCAGCCAGAAACTGCTGTTTCCCGTTTTCACTGAAGCATCGTCACGTTTGCCTCCAGAATTGCTTCTTTTTAAGTTCACAGTCTGTCTAGATGTTCTCGTCACCATCTCTTCTGAGGAAAAGCCGCTCCCTCCGCCCTCAGTGCATTAACTTCCCAGCAAGAGCCGTTCCAGAGCGGTTCCAGTTCAGCACTGGAGTCCCAGTGCCAGGGGAAAGCGAACAGCTTCCAAACCCTGACCGGGATTTAAAACCAAGATGGGAATTCTTTTGTTGTTGCTAAACAATGCTGTGGCTTTCACAAGAGGAACCGAGCAAAAGAAAGAACAGCTTTCAGGTTTGCTTTTCCACTAATGCCCCTTTTATTCGTTTCTGTAACATCTGTTTTGTAAAGAAATTCTGGAGCCAAAACCAAAGCATCTCCAGAAAAAAAACACAAACAAAACCATAAAACAAAAACCAAGCCACCAGCAAAGTAAACTTTGATTTATAAAATACAATACAACATTCCCGAAAGATCATTAGAACTATTGCCTCGTATTTCCTAGCCACGGTTCCTACCTTGATGAACTGAGCTTTTATAAAGCAGAGACGACACCTACGAACAAGACACACATTTAGGACAAAAACACGTTTGAAGAGTTCTGTGTTTGTCGGGAGTGAGGAGAAACGAGTGTTCCTCAACCAGTAATTCTGATTCCTGGGATAAGGCATCATTTATGGAAGTTTAGCTGCTGCCACCTTGTTAAAAAGGCAGCAAAGAGCTTGAGTTTCATTTGTATAACTTCATTAAATTTAAATAAACTGTCATAAGTGTCTCTCACAAAGAATTGGGTTTGCAATGTATTCAAGGGCATTCTTTTCTTCACTGCGTTCAATTAATTTACTCTGCACTTTTGCCATTTATCGCTGTTGCACAACAAATATTTAGAAGGGGAGGGGGGGGAAGAAATCTTCAGCTCCCGAGAAGCAAACACGGAAAACTGTTCCCTACTTGGAAGGAAGCACCTTCAGTTCCTGATTCCAGCCCTCTGTGCTGAGGGACAAGGAGGAGGGAATGGGAGGAGATGGCAAAGTCACGGCCGCTGGTTTGTATCTCAGTTGGGAAGAGGTGGCCCTGATAGGTGTGTTTTCTTGAAAATATCCCTGTAAAAGGAACATTTCTCCTTAAAAAAAAGCTATTTTACTCTGGTGGAGCTTCTGCTCAGTCTTTGTATGAGAAGCGCTTTCAAACTACTAACAAAGCTTCAGTTCTGCTTCTTAAGAGTTGAAAACGCTGCAATTTTCACCCAGGAAATGATTTACAGCGTTCCAAGCAGCTCTTATTTTAGCTTGGTTTAATCTTAAAACAAAAAGCAGTGATTCTCAAGAACTGCTGTGGAGGTGCTTTCAAAATTTACAGCCGTCCAGTAATTTATGGAAAACCACTGTCTCAAGACTCACGAAATTTATTGACGCGAAACCCCAGACATTGGTAAAGCTAATTTCAAAATTTCTACATAGGGTTGCTCAACGCGGCGTATTTTCAGATTGATAAGGGAATGCTCTTGGGGAAAATATCTGCCACCTCAGGGGAGGGCAGATGGGCACCAGAGGCCTGATCCTCCAGCAGGGCATCTACTCACCACCTCGTTCTCTTGATCCTCTGCCTGGATCTGACAGCTGATTGTAGCAAAAAAAGAGATATTTACCTTTTCTCCTCTCCCTCCCTTCCTAGCCTGTGCTTTCCTCCTCGTTTTCCTACAGCCATGCGTGCTTACACTCTCCAGTGAGTCTTCCACCGTGTGCCTGTGCAGGAGATGACAACACACTAAATCTAAGGCCAAAGGAATTTTCTCTAACCCTTGATACCTTGAAGCAGCAATTTGAGGCTTGCACTGTACATAAATCTGTAATAACTGCTCCAAGTGACAGCGTGGGGTTTTTGAAATCATGGCTTTGGGGTATTTAGGACAGGATTCACCAGCAGAAGGGGCTGTGCATTCTGCTAGGCCTTGGAGGCCATTGCCAAAAGTCTGGGCAAGGAATTTCCCCCCCCCCGAACTGCAGCAAAAACCTCTCTGGCCTTTAATCCCAAATTTAGTTTCTAATGGAAACGCAGGGAGCAGGGCAGAAGACCCGACTTTCCAGGGAAGGACCACATCCTTGCGGGTGCAAAGAGGATTCAAAGCCCGTGGGCCATTTGTCATGGCTTTGGCAGGATGGACCTCGCAGCCCTGGCAGGGCATCCCACCAGCCGGTGCAATCCAGCAAACTCTTCATGGCTCAGAGAAATCTGCTTTGGTTTAACAACTCGTACAGTCGCCTATAAAGCTACATTAAAAACATCCAACAGGCCTACATCCGAAACGTTGAGTTTAGAATGAAGCCATCACTCAACAACCACCAGAAAAGATAACTGGTTGTAAATTTGTGTATTTATTTAAACTCAAAAGCGGGAACAATTAAAAATGTTAATTTGAAAAAAATGTAAACGAAATTGTTACTTCCTCTAACTGCATGCATCGCCTTCCAAAACTTCTCAGAGAGAGAAGAAATGAAGGCTCGAGACAAAAACCACTGTAACCACCAGGTGTTGTGGAATGTGTTACTACAACGATGCAGGGAATCCCTTCACCAAAGGTGGCAACTGAAGCTAAATGGGGCTTTTTGCAATAAACACTCATTGCAGGAAAAGATCACGCTTTTAGCGTCGCTCCGGCGCTTACAGCTACGAAAGATCTTAGTTTTCTTCATCCGAGGAGAGACCTTCAATTTCATCTCTGTCTCCGCCGATTGCCATCCAGAAGGCTTTGGCCACCTGACAACGGTGGGAAAAAAAGAGAGGAAAGGGAGAAAAATTCCCCTGAAATGACTGAAAATTTTACATTTACCATCCACAAAACAGGAACTGAGCAGCTGAATCTATCAACCATGTTTCTAGGTACAACGGCAATCCTCTCTGGAGTTAAGATATTTCAACGCAGCGGCAATAATTTAGGGCTCATGGGAGGCATAAGTGATACAAAAGAGCTAATTAAGGCATGATTCATTTTTCTTTGAGATCAAGGCTCTTCTGTTGACTTAAGTGGAATCTGGCTCACACCCTCCCTGTCTGCAGGGCCTTAACTTCACAAATTTTGAAAGGGGAAAGCTTTTTCTAGTGTTTTGAAATTCCAGGTTTGTTATTCAGTACCTGGGAGATGGCAGACAGTCTTTCCTAGGACCAGGTGGTTTGTTCTTACTGCTTTTAACATAGGAACTCTACAGGAGAGGTAACTCAGGTACTCATGGCTCAGGAAAATCCCATTTTTAATAATTTCAATGGCAATTTCAAAACCTCACCTTTTCTGCGTGCAGTTTTCTTTGCTCATGAGGCAACGTTGCAGCTTTATCTGTGGAAAAGAACACGACTTGGGTCAATAAAGAAGTTCTTGTGACAGTTTTGTTTATAGAAAACTGTAGCGTAAGTCACGGTGGACAAAATCAGCATGACAGCAGCCAGCTGAGCAACATCTAACTTTTTCAAGAGCACTCTTGAGATGAAGGGCAAATTAATGAAAAGATCAGCTACTTATAAACAACCCCAGACAGGAGAGCAGGAATTTGTACAATCTTCCCAATTCACACACTGGCTTTCGTGCCTTGGAGAGATTAGAAGGGGTGACAGAGCTCGGTACCACTCTCCGGGTACGTTACCTTTCATTTCTTTCAGCTTTGAGAAAAGCCTTTCGAAGTTCTCCAGGTCCCCATCCCTGGTGGTGAGGCTGGCTAACTCCTGGATGTCCACATCTAATGTGGGATCTGAAACAAACACGTACAGGTTGGCTTAAAGTAAATTACTCTGTTGTGTCAGCAGGTGCGAAAGCCTTTCTGATTAAAAATAGTATTTTAACACCTGCAAATCCCATTTGCAGATTCCACCCTCCATAGGAAGGAAAGAAACATTTAATTTACTGATTGTTCCTACATAAAACTCATGGCATCGTTACAGCAGTAATGAATTTTGATACATTACATTGCAAGAGCGGGTTTGGGCTCATCCAATATTTAAAGTTTCTTGCTTATTATAAAATGATCTGTCTAGGAACAGCCACAGAGTAAATGAAGAGTCATGAGACTCTGCTACCCTACCTCTACATCCTACTTGTAAGAAAGTCCCATCTCCTGGAATGGAGCAATTATTTAAGGACCTGTAGCTTAGAACACCTGAACCTCTCAGGACTGAGCCAAGCAGAGTGTGCTTCATTCACCTCCTGCTGGGTAAACTGTAGTGAGTTTTCTCTGCAACCATAATGCTTCAAACTTTATTCTTATAAAGATGTTTCTAGATAAACACACAATATGTGCATTGGGAAATGTCCCAGCCCACTCCAACACGTCCACTGCACCGGGCAAGAGCTCACCTACGACGTTGTCAATCCGCAGGCTGTTTGTGCCGGCCCCCTCCTCTCTGCTGCCTGAACGGGATTCTTCTCCGTCCGGTGATGGATGGGACTGTCAGGAAACAAACAGGTATTAAGAGTATCCAATAACGCACCTAAAAAGCACCAGCAGCAAATCAGGTGCTTCCTGGTTTGGCTTCAAAAACTTAATCTTTACCTTCAGCTGTTATTTATGCAAAACCCCGTACCACGTGGATAACGAAAAGTCACTTTTACAATTCTCCACACGGGTATTACATGGACGTTTTCTGCGATAGGTTTGTTGTTTTTAAATAACACTAGTTTTTGCTTTGCACAAAACATTGCTATTGGATATTACTGAAAAACAACATCCTGAATGGAGCTTTTAATAATCTTTCCCTGGCTCCATTGGGTTGTCTGGGGTATAACATTGACACAGCGCGGAAATCAGTGCGATCAACACCCAACACCGAGCGCACAATCGGATGTTTCCAAGCAAAACCAGGAGTTCTGAGGCAACATCTTGGCAAACAGCAAGCTCACAGCCACGAGGAGACAGCTCCCAGGAACAACTGCCTCGGGAGGACTCGTACGAAAAACTCGGATAGTTTTTCAGGCTTTGGAAATATTTCCTTTAAAATAGATTCCAACAGGCTGTGAAGCACCCTCGAGAAAGGAGGGGAAACAGAGAAAGCCACCACCACCAGCCCAAGTGTCACAACAGGAAAGAACAACGTGAGAAACAGTTTGAGCAAAGAACAAAAAATAGGAATTACTGTTTACTTCTGTATCTTGGTTCTCTTCTGTCCCGACGCTACAGTTCGCACCCGCTAACGTACTGAGCAGGCCAAAGCTCTGGGTCCTGTCTGAAAACAAAACGGCTCTTAGTTTGACAGAAGATGCAATATAATCTCAAATAGTTGTAACTGATCAGATGGGACAGAGAATATTTCAGGGAAGACACACAGCACCCTGTAAAAATGCATCAGTGCTCCTCAAAATGTATTTTAGGCAGAAATTTTTCATAATCTCTAAGGGTTTTTTAAAATATATTAATAACTTTTACTGCTAAATATTACCAGCAGGGAATGGCTGTGTAAGCCACAAGAGATGTGAGCTCTTTTTTTCTTGTTATCTGAAGTCAGTGCTTGGTTAGGATTTGCTCTGGCAAATGCCTTCTGACTCCAAACCAGGCAGTTTTCAAAATACATGAGCAGCATTTGCTGTTGCTGACACTCAGCGGAGCAGGTTTCACCAGCCATGGGAAGCTGCACCAAGTTTGTGGTTAGATACAGGAAATGCAGCAAGTGCCTCCACTTCAACATGTATTGTCTAAATAGGTTGAGTCATGGCAAAGGCAAATTTTTAAACACCGAGTTCAGGGTTCACAGAAGGACCCAGCCAGCAAATCCCATGTTTCTTCCCACTGCAAGGTGCTTTGGGCTTTCCACAGCCACCAACCTATGGTGTGGTTCAATGGTATTTTAAAAATCCAACCTAAAAAAAAAGTGAATTCAAACCTAAAACTAAACAATCGCCTCAGATAACAGATGCAGTACAGTATTTGTAAATTAAGCTAACTGTATTTTTTAAACTTTATTTTTAAAATAAAAATATCTGCATAATAGGTGGTATTACAAGGTGGTTTGTTTTCTAAGCCATGTTTTCAGCTGGCCTTGCATTCAGTAGTAAATATTTGCAGTTACAAAAGGGACTCGGGAGACTTTTCTGAAAGTCTTAATATTTTAGTCAAGTAAAAAAGAAATAACGTTAAGTTTTGTACTACAAATAGCCAGGAAACAATGACCTATGCCAGAAGAAAGATTAATATTATTTTTTTTTAAAAAATCTGTTTTAAATTATCACACTAATGACTAAGCTCTAGACTCAAATGTTGAGCTGATGTAATTTTTATGCACTGTCCAAATTTCC
Organism: Gallinago jamesoni; assembly: GCA_025769975.1. Taxonomy (NCBI): domain Eukaryota; kingdom Metazoa; phylum Chordata; class Aves; order Charadriiformes; family Scolopacidae; genus Gallinago; species Gallinago jamesoni. The sequence goes on from JAOQGH010000069.1 coordinate 40,168,505, forward strand.
TTGCCATTTATACAAAATTTCATTCTGAAGAGTTGAACGTGTAGCTAAACCCATCGGCTATCTAGAAAACATGTAAACACGTCTCCATTAGGAATTACTAAGATCTCATTTCCTGTTTAATAATCATCACTGTGTACTCGGGCTAATGTGTGTCCTGCCCCAGCCCTCATCTGTCCCCCCCCAGTCCCCAGCAGGTATTTGTTTCAACTTTTTATACAGTTCAACACAGAGTTATATTTGTTCAAGGTTTTATACAGTTTTACTGCTTTAACAAAGAATTTGTTTGGGAAGAAGTGAATCAGTTTAGCCGAGTGAATTGCGTTAAAAATGTTCAGTTGTGAGACCTGTGAACGCCCGCAAAGCCCAACAGCTGAATTAATGGGCAATTGAGGGATAAAAGATTGGGAATTACAACCCCAACCCAAGCAGCTTCCCCGAGTTTAACTGAGCTGAGCAAAGAGCTGTCTTTTGGGAAACTGTAAAGATGGACATTTAGCCAATTTCTGAGTCATCTGAAGCTGGATTGGACATGGCAGTCCAGAACGTGCTGGAGAGAGAACATTCCCACGTTGGCAGAAGGGTGGACGGAGTGACCTAATCCTGTACCTCTCTCCCATCTACCGTTAGAGTTCATCCTGTACAGAGAAATGACAGTGGCTCCATCCCCACCACGGCCACATACACATAACCTCAGCCAGCATAGTTTAAAATGTTGTCCCAGTTAGAGAGAAACTGGGATCCACAGCGGGGACCTCTGAAAAAGCAGCTATGTGTTTCTGGCGGCGTTGTTAGGGAGGCGGCAGACGTAACACTTGGTTGCAGGCACACCCTTCAAAAAGCCTTCCTATAAACCCTTTTTATTGGACGTAAAAGTTATTTCAACTTCTGGGTGCAATTCAGGAAGTGGGTGATGCCTTACACAATGTTCCTACAGCGTCAAAGCCAAAAATGATCTCACTCTACTTATTGTAACAGTTGGTGGCTCCACGATGGTGGAGTCCGTGTAGTGTCACAGGTAGCACGCAGCAATGGCTGTGGAGCTCTCGGACGTCGGGCTCTGAGCGTGGCTTCAACATTCGTATCTGCTCGTTTCATAGCAAAAGGTTTTCCACTGTCTTTATCTACTACTCCTCCATCGTCTGGCTAGCTAACATGTGGTGATCCTGACTTCCACAAAAAATTGAAATTATAAAGTAAAAATTAATTACTTAAGTAACTAAGTTTAGACAGTCTCCCTAAATTAGGTTAATTCTTTGCAAAGAGAGCTAGGCTAATTAGGAGACCCACCCTAAGTAACCAGCTTCAGCTGGGATCACTAAAGCCTGTATTTAAGCAGGAAAGGAGATAAGTAGCCTCTTTTAGAAAGCAGTAAGTCATGTCTTTTCTTGCTCCCTTGGTCAGCTACTGCTGCTCTTGAAGGGACAGATAAGTAGATGTTTTAGGTGATAAACTACTTGTGCTCTTCTGCACAAGGGGAAAGGAAACACCTGATTCTCAGACTGAAGTGAGCTCTGAGGCCTGGAGAACCAAAAACTTTGTACCAACTACAACAGGGAATCGCCTCTGGAGACTCTCAGGTAAGACTGCTTGGTTTTCTTTTTGTAGAGACAATCCTGCTTCATTTACTCCACAAAGCCTGTGGTATTACTTTGTGTGAAAAGGTTTCTGTTGTTTTGAATACCTGTTTTTATGAGTTGGTGTGAGAAGGCATGTATTTAATGGTTAGAGGAAAAAAATTAAAAGAATTTTCTTAATAGACATGTGACACAACTACTTTACAACTTAGGGAGAACTGTGTTTGGGCTTAAGGTAAAACACCTTAAAATAACATGGGTTTAATGTTTGTACTTGAAAAAAGTCCTTTCTGCTCTGTAGGTAAAATTAAATTCTCATATAAACAGGTGAAGTAAGGCAATGCTGTAACACTGGCTTTTCAGATGGCCACACTTAACAGTGCTCTAAGCATTTAGTACTACACTCTATGGAAAAATCTTTGACTGAAATAGGACTGTGTTGCTTCTAAAGGGCCAACAGGTGTAGGTAAAAAATTCTAAATTGAGTAGAAAAGCTAAAGTTTGATTTACCTGGTGGCCAGTTTCCAAGATTGGGGGAAACTGAAAACAAAAGATACATTCCAGGTTGTAAAAAGTTTTATTTTAAGTAAAATGAGTTCAACAATCTCCCTTTGAAGTCACAGTCAGGCTGCAACAGCTTCCAAATATAGCTCACTTCCTGAGGGGTTTGTAGTAACGTGCATCAATGCTGTGTGGTTTTTGTACTGTGGAGACCGAAAACCTGGATTTTCAGGCAGTCTGACCTTTACAGAATATGCTAATGATGCACAGGAATTTCCCCCAAGAACTGAACAGTGACTAAGTTCTGTTCTTCTGTAATGTGGCATCTGTCAAACGCAGGAAGTATGCTGTTAAGAAAACTGTTTTAGCACTAGTGAGATAAATTCACACCATCTCGAATGGCTACTGACTTCTCTAGAATGATTACCTTAAGTTAGAACCCCGTTCTGATGTGGTATGAGAAATACTCAGAAGATGTTAGAAAAAAATATTCAAAAAAAGCTGATGGGTTAAGCAGTTCTCATTCTAGTTCTGTGGAGTCCCTGTAACCATCTTCCAGTTACAGGAATTAGCTGAAGCCTCTAGGCACTTGAAATCGTTACACAGTTAAAAAAGTAGGAAGGAAGAAGCTGTAAGAATGGAAAATCATGCATCAGGGAGCAGACAGACATGGGAAGGCTGCTGGCTGGTGGGATGAGGGTTTGTGAAATAAGAAATGTAAGGCCAAACGCTCTACAAGAGATTAATCTTCCTACATTTCCTGCAAGGGCTTGTGTTTTTAGGAAGGCAATTACAGGTTTTCAAGTCAATGGGAGTATCTCCTCCTGCAGTAACACTGGGCTAGCAACATTTCCTGTTCTAACGAGTCTAATCCTAAAGTGTTTTTTTCCAAAATTCCAACTCTAGCTGATAATCAACTATCTGCACAAAATTATTGCCTGGTTTTTGCACTGTTTTCAAAAAATTCTGTTGGTTCTGTGTAGTCAGGTGGGGTTTCTGTAGGGGAGACAGTCCTTCTTTTCGTGCACTCAGGTGTGTCCTTCAACAGACATTTGAAATAACTTCTTTGTTAAGTCTCATCTCTGCATTTGCTGTTCTCATCCCTATTTCAAACATTCTTTTCAAAAAAACTGTAACAAATGCGGAGTTTAACACTTACTGCTTCTACACTAAACCATTTATCATTTTTTTGACCAAGCTGATAACAACTAACTATTTGCTGCTAGAGTTTGATGGAACAAGCTTTCATTTTTCACTGAAATTTGAAGAATTAGCGGAATACTTAAAATCAGGTTATTGGTAGAGAGCAAGTCCAAGTACAGAGGGAACAGACGCTGAAATGGGAATCTCACCCATTGCCTCTAAATTTCTCTATGCATTGGGGTACAATGAAAGCAATACCTGAAACTACTATTCCATGTAAAAGGTCTACTAAGGCCTCAAGGCCTGCGTTCTCCAGAGCTCATATCAAAGAGGAACCCGTGTTACATACCGCTTTTCATGACTACATTGGACCACACGTTGGCATTCAGGGCCTGCACAATTCGTTTCACTCCAGTGGACTCGGGAAAATCATCTAAACCAAAAGACAAAGACATTGCACTCCTAAGAATCAGCCCCAAATCACTACTTACCTGAAAGTGAGGAGGTGTGTGTCTGAATGCCTGTTTTATCTTATAGCAATAGATAAAAATGACTTTTTTTTGTTAGGAAACACAGATTTCTTGCCTTTGCTTCATGAGAGGCCAAAAAAATCTCAATTAATGCCTCACTTCTCTGTCTATGCTTCCAGGTATTATGCACTGTGAGCTCTCAGCCTTTCATAGAGATCTGAATTCTGAGTGGGGTTTTGTTAAATATTTAGCATGAGGCATATGCTGGTGAATAACATACAAGTAAATTTAATAGGAATAAACAATTTTTAAGCTGCTCTTAAAAGCAGCATCCTTTACTCCAAGATCTTTTAGAATGCTGCATGGCATAAAAATAGATACTAGAATTGCTTTTCCTTCCTTTAGATAGTAAAGAACTTCAGACAGCCATTTTAAAAGGTGTGATGCTTGTTAAAAATGAAAATGATCATTGTAAAGCTATCTCCACAACATCTAACTGCAAATGTTCCAGTAATCCTGTGAATTACAGCATCTTGAAAGCCTAGGCAAAGCGTTATTTGGAATTCAACTTATTTACTGAATAGATCTGACACCACTTCATGCAAAGTCAGTTTTCCTCACTTCCTCAGTTTAGTCAGTTTCCCATGTTTATGCAGGTCTCACAAAGTAATAGGAGCAAAAATAAAAAACCACCACTTTTGGATACAAAAATGTGATTGCTTAAAAACCAGACATGTTTAGGAAGACTCGGACAGGCACAGTTAAATGAAACTGCCTTTAAAAATGAAATTCAAGCTGTCTGTGACTCTTTAGATCAAATATTTTGCCCTCTATAACACTGCTGTTTGGTTTTGTATCACAGTTATTATCAAGAGTCTCAGCTTAGAGTTCCTGTCCTTGCTACACAAACAACTGACTGACAGCACAGCAAGAGTTCCAGTTCACTTGTGATAAACTGCCAGAAATGTCACCCTTTTTAAACAGACATTGGCCCAGTATGTTTACTGTGTCCGTTTTATCTTTTGTAATTCATACAGCATGTTCATGGAGTAAATATATTACTTACTGGAATATGTTTCTTCCTGTGCATGAGTCACAGTGAATTAACTACCATATTAAAAAACCAGGAAAGAACATGTATCTTAATACTCCAAAGATTAATGTACTATGTTGTTATTCCCATTGTTTATATTATTTAAATAGTAAATAGCTTGTTCTTTACACCAATTATTCAATAGAAAAAAACCCCTTGATTTAATGTTACTAGTATTTCCTTTTAAAGCACTTCATAAGACAACTTTAGTCTAAAGGGTACCAACTTCCAATTGTTCTGGCTTCTGTAAATCAGAAATAGATGTACCCCTCCCTCTCTGACTAACAAAGTGACAAAAAGAAAAGCATCTTAAAGACGTGGTGGGAGGAAGAAGAGGGTTCTTAGCTGCTCAAGATACAATTTTAATCTAGGCCTTTAAAAGGGGGGAGGAACTTGAGTTCTAGCTCAGAAGACCTTTAGACTAAATTATTTTTGGTGACAACTATGTACTTGGTGAACCTGAAACAGAGCAAATGTTAGTGACTAATTCCACTCCAGCCTGGAAACAGAGTTGGTTATCTCACTTTGGCTCTATACAGGTAAGATCTAAACTCTTTTTTTTGCATCACTGAAACAAGGAGATAAGGCTGATGATGATAAGGCTGTCCGGAAGTGCACACTCACTTTTCATGAGTGGAACATCACACCTCACGCTTCTGACTTCGCTCGATGGGTTTTTTTCAAGCTATAAACATGTGGTCAGCCAGTGATTTTGAAACTGGTTTATTTCCTGTGTACCACTGCATACTATGCTAGAATGTTTTCAACAATCTCCCCTTTTCAGCCTATCTTGTTACCTTTAAAATACAATAGTTTTTAAAGTCTCTTTTTAAAAGACAAAGAATTTTCTTCTCCTTGTGCATCTCTCTGTTCTTGTTTGTTAGATTTATTTCCAAAGAGGAATGTAAAGGCCTCTATTCTATCAGTGCAGTCCTGGATTACTGCCAGAAAAAGGAGCAGATATTATTTTTATGTAGGTGCTACATAAACAGCAGCTGTATTTGGGAGGAGACCAATGGAATTTCTTGGAGGAAATAACTGCCGCCTCCTCCTGACCTTTTATAGCTGAGGCTCAGCCTCACTAACTGGGAGCATTCCAGGCAGTAATAATGTAGCACATAAATGAAGTTAGGGCCCTTGCAATTGTTTGGAAGATATTTTGGTGTGTTCTTTCTTTCTAAAAATTAAAACGGAAGTAGGAGTCCTACCATCTTCATCAGGCAGTTCCTCAGGGCTAAGTTCTACCAGTTCAAAGCCGTGCTTGATGCACCATTCTTGAGCTTTCTGTCTGTTGACACCTACAGATGGGAAACAAAAGTGCATCCTAAACATACATGTTTGAGACTGATATAGCAGTTGAATATTTACCTACATTTTATTCCCTCAAAGTTGTTTGCTTATTCTGGATTGTATTTTGGAGGGGGGAGTATATAGCAGCTGGCATGGGTCATCCATTCACTTTGAATTTGATTCCAAAAACTCCAGTTAAACAAATTCTTCCTTTTGAATTGTTTTGGTTTTATTTGCTGTTGGTTTTGTTGTGGATTTTTTTTTTCAAATACCATAAAATCAAATGGTTTTGCAGCGGGTACTCAAAGGGAAAACCCAACTGAAGTGCCACAGTGAATGAAGACTTCTATTAACTGCAGGTTTGAATCTGAATTAAGTTACAGGGATGTACCTACACCTCAGAGCTTGCTGTTGTACTGCAGGTATTAATCTAGAACCAAAGCAAACAGGGGTATTTAGTGTCCACATGATCAAAAAAGATGAATATATTTTCCACTATAGTTAAGCAACAAAGTCATCCTCATTCTTCACCGGAGAGGATCATTTATTAATAAGAATACTTTTTAGTTACTTGGCAGTGCATGCTGGCACACTAAGCATGAGGCACACGGACCCCATTTTAAGCAAGTTTGTAAAATTCCGAGTCGGTTTTAACCACAACTAGCTTAAAATCTCAAGCTCAGTCTCACACAGATATTTTGAGAAACAATTGTGTTGATTTAAGTAGAAAAAAAAAACTATTACGCAAGGTTAATAACTCTAGGTCAGTTTGGAATTTCTTTGGGTTTCATACCGTTTTCAGACACTCTGTTACAAACCAGGATCATGACTTCTGGTAACCACTCTTCTGTCAGGGGGAGCCATTCAGAGACACTATCAAGTCCAGATTCCTAAATGGAGAAAAAACCAAAAGTTCTTTGGAATAAATCTCAAATATTTTTGTTTTTAAATCATTAGATTTATTATTAGGATTTATTAAAATAAAATGAAGTAAGGAAATACGCTAGGCTATGTATCAAGTATGTTTTAGACACTTGTGTTCTAGTCAGAAGGAAGTTGTGTATAAATCAGCTTCTCCGATTCCTGGCTTACCTTAGAGATGAGTTAATCCTATTGTCTTCAACCTCCCTTTCATGTTTAATATTAATTATGCAATCCTAGTGTAGATTAGGAAAGATTTATACTTAAGGCTAATCATGAGCTTATTTTAAGCATATTTTGGGTTTGAAGTGCAGCTATTCCATCTTCCACAATCAAGCAGATGTTATGGGGACTGGTGAACTACTCTTATTGCTCTAGTTTACTCTGAGTTATATATTATAGTTTATTCTATATCTTTGCTGAAAGTGTGGTATGTGTGCCCTTTCCCATCTGTGGTGAAAAACAGCTCCTTATTTGGAATTTTTTTTTACCTCAGAATCTTTCTGGCTTTTGCTAAAGCACTGTTTTCACGGCTGCCAGGTTAGCAGAAACAATTTTAGGTAAAATGGTAGCACTGAATCTCACATTTAGCTGTCATTCTTGGCTGTCCTAAAGCAGCCTTCCCAAACTAGTACTAGCCAGGAGTGAAGTTGGAGGTGGCGGACTGGAAGAGGATTTGCCTAACTTAGTGGCATATTTGCATCCTGAAAGCCTCTCTTCCAACTGGAGTACGATAGTGCAAGGGAAAGAAACTGCTTCCATTGATAGTAGGCATAATTTAACATTGACCTACTGAATATTAATAGAACAGCCCAAAAGGAATGGATGGCACAAGATGAAAAGAAAGTAATTTGTGGTTATCACTGTGACAAGGAAACTATGTCATACACATAAAGCAATACAATGAAGCAGAAGAGTCTTACTATTGTGCTGTCGAAGTACACCACAAATGCTTGCACAGATTCAGCAATATCTCCAGTAACAAGAAATTTGTTTGGTACTACACAGAGGTGAATATCCGCAGAATAATATTTATTATCTATCGTCCAGGGGTAGAAATTCACTCTTCCACTTGTAGTCGCACCCACAGTAAGGTCATCTCTTCCTGTGATACCTGGATAAAAGAAAATTAATGAAACTGATGATAAAACCAGCATCAAGAAAATAATTTGTCTAGAGAAGCTTGGCACAATGCTGATACAGAGCCATCTTTACTTACTATAACAAAACTGAATATATTTAAGATCTTTAAAAACTCAACTTTATTACTCTGTCCTGGAGTTTATTATTAAGCTTTCAAAAGAGCTTATTTTCCAAGAGTTTAGTTTCGAAAAAGCTTAGTTTCTAGCTTTCAAAATAAAGAACAGCAGCTCCTCGGGAAGCAAGCCTTTTCTTCCTGGAAATGGCTTTTAGAGTGTTAGTCTCCAACTCACTACCTGCAAATAGGCTGTATGGAGAGAATACCTAGGCTTTATTACAGCAGAAACAAACTTTGTGGCTTCATTCAGATGTGAAGAATGGTTTGACTGCAACTGAAACCTGAAGGTAACTAATGAAAAAATGAACCAAGTGACTACAATTCAGTTGTAAATCTCATTAAATTCCATGTAGGAGTTCGACAATTAAAATCCAAGGCAGTGATTTGATAATATAATGTTAAACACTGTCCCTTCATGTGCTGGTAACAACCTTCCCAGCGCATGCTCTCATAGCGTGACAGCCACCTGGTGGAGCTGAATTATAGTTAGAAGCTGAGCATCCAATTTATACTTTGCTGGAAAGGGACACTTTATCTTGGACACTTTATAACACAGGTCAATTATATATTAAATTGATTGAGACATCTAGCATTTATTTGAGCATAAGAAGAGTTAATAAAAAGGAAGAAATAAAGTATATGGGTTTAAAAAGGTCTAAAGGGTAATATTTTAAAGGTATTGAGACAAATGCCTAGAGTTGCTGGAACATCCCCAAATAGTTGGAACTTGAATTTGAAACTCTGTGTATCTTATCAATGAAAAAGCAGGAAAAACTCATTGCCAGGATTGCCATAGAAATGTCCAATGTTTTCTGCAACTAACTACAAAGTCTGAGAAATCTAACTAGTGAGTGAGCATGGAGCACAAGGCGGCACAGAGGAAAGCTCTAAACCAGAAGGCTTCTTTGCAGCAGGGAGGAGGAAGAGGACACAGGGAATCTGAGACAGAAATTCAACCTCGGAAAGAGAAACCTGTGGGGAAATTTCCTGTCTGGGTTTTTGAAGGAGAAAACCCCTTCATATAATACTGCAGTCACTTTGCAGCTGGTATTTCTCTCCTGTTGGCATTAGCTGGTGTTAGGCTTGACTAACACAAAACACCTATGCACCCATCTCCTAGGGAAACACCAAAATAAACTGTCAGTTTTAAACCCAAGCTTTTTAAGTTAGGCTACACAAATACATCAAGTCTGCTCTTCAAAGAAACAAACCCCAAGTAATTAGTAAAAGAGATCCATCAAGTAATAGCAAGTCATTTCACAAAATCTTCAGCTTTCTCGTACATATTGTATTATAATAAAGGTATTTTAGCAGACAAAGTTATTTTTTTTTCTTCTCTAAAAAAGGAGCTTTAAGAATGACTAGATGTTGTGTTATAGGTGGTATAATTTAATTTGCTATCTCTGGTAAACAGGCTTCTAATAAGTGCAAATTGCTGCCAGACTAGGAGCTTACTTTAAAAGGGTATTAGGGCCAATGGGGGAAGTGTTCACTCTGTTTACATAGAACGTGACAAAATTATAGTAACCTGGAGAAGGAACCAAGTTAGGCAGACAATGGTCACTGTGTGTGTCCAAAACACAAGGAAACCTTTTCTTTCTGGAATTATCTGTTGCCTGGCTTTTCAAATGCAGGCATAATCTTAATATTCTGCCCTAGAAACCAGATGTTTTGAATGTTACATAACATACGGTATCATTATCCCTTTGCTAGTGTTTTGACAGTTAAAAATAAGTAACTAAAATCAGTTCTAAGCTTATGGAATTGCAAGTCAACACCATAATAAGCTAAGAATAAAGGAGCCCGTTGAAATTATTGAAACACAAAAAAATCAGCAGTAACACTCAAATCCAGTTCAGAAATCCCTCAGTGAACACCTGAGCAAGAATACAGAAGGAAAGAATTCCTTACAAAGATTTTCAAAAGCTGATGTGAAAGAACTTTCACATTTGCTTTGTGATTATTTTTTTTTTCCCCTTACAAAAGAGTTCATGGACAAATTTAGACCTCAAAGTACTGCTAGAAGAATGAAGACATATCCCATTTCCTATTGCATGCTACTGTTCCTGTATTTTAAGAGGTTTTCTTTCATCCCATTGTGCTGCTGATTACCCAGCATTCACCCAAAGAGATTTTGCCGGTCCCCTGTGAAATTTCTCTCCCAGTAAAAATGGATGTTGCACACTAAACTCAAAGGAACTTTCTTAAAGGCTTCAGGCTTGCCGTGGTTCAGCACACGTAGGGTTGTCACAAATTACTGCAGGATTGCTCATGGCAGGAAACTAAATGCAGTTTGGGTGTCTTGTGAACAGTTCCACAAAACACTTGGACCAATTAGTTTTTGGCTTTTGGAGTAAACAAGCAGAGACTACAAAAGAAATATACACTGCAGCTCAAACTGAGTTGTCAAGGATATATTCCATGATGGAACAGGTTTTCAGGATTACATTTGCTACCTCTGGTTTTCAGAAATTTCTTTGTGACAGCCTGTATTTTAATGAAAAAAGTAAATTCAGCCAGAGTAGTTTCATATCTAATTTAGAGAATATTCATCGGAATAAATCCCATTACGTCTTGTTGGAATAAATGTCTAGAAAATGAATATGGCAAAAGGAGGTGCCTTGTCAACCTATCTCTAGTGAGTTACTAATTTTTAATTATAAACTCCCCAGCCATTGAAAGTGTCGGTGGTTTGCCATCCAACGAGCCTGGAAAACCAACTGACTCACTCTTTGACCGCAACAGCAGGAAGGCTACTGGGTTGACTTAATTAGCTGGCCTTTTCATGGAGCAGAAGTGGCTTGTTTGGATGACAGGAATGCAAACAGATTCCAAATGCATCACCCTTAAAGAGTCCCAAAAACATGCATGGAAAAGTTCATGCCACAAAAGAACATCGCTTAGTGTCATTCAAAAACATGACTTGGAGTTCAAGGTCCTCTAAGAAATACTGCAACTACTAATGCTGGACACGTATTTTACTGAAATAACTTTTACAATCTTACCAATAACTGCTGAATACTAATGAAGACGCACTCTAAGTGTGTCCCATGTTTCTGTATAAAAGCACTTGGCAGCACTAGAAGCTTCTTCATCTACAGTGTATTATTTGAGGTTAGGGACTAAACAGACCATTTCCGAACCAGTGTGTTGTTTGGTTTTTTTCCCTGAAGGGACTAAGGTATTGATCACTCTTCCCAGTGTTTGTCAGACAGAATACATGTAATAGGAACAGAATTCAGTTTTCTACAATGACCTAAATGATCCCAAGTCCTCTTAGTTGCTAGGTACACCAAATAGTTCTCACATTCTGGGCCTTGAGAGCCACCTGGTGGAATACACCATAAAAAATACTCCTGCAAATTACACAAGGAGTAAAGAGAAATATGCTGTGGGGGAGGGAGTGATAAACACCAAAAAAAAAAAAAGGGAAAAAAAACCTCATGTCAGACAGTATTTTATCTGTTGGCCAGCATTTTTAAAAATAAAACAATATTATTTGCTATTTTGATTTGTGATTAATGTATCTAAGAAGAGCAGATCCTATTCTGTGCATTTTAAATAGCTTTGTTTTGCCAGAGTACCTAACGAAAGAAAGCATTCAGGGCATTCCCCGGAAACTTGAAAGAATAAAAATATATCTAGCAAAATGTACCACAATATTATTTTCATCCTTGAACCATTTCCTATTTAACAGGATGAAAACACTGGAAAAACCTTGTAATTACGCCTGGGAAGTTCTGGGAAACAGCAGGAGAAATTAGTTCTCATAGACTTAACATTGAACATTCTTAAGCAGCTTCCTTCTACTTACGCAAGTTTGCCTAAAAAGAGCATGTACCAGGGAAATCCAGCAACACGGGGCAAAAGCAGTGATAACACTGGTAAGGGCTTTGTTTCCTGTTTCTATTATAGACTCAAAACCCAAGGATCCTACCAACCAATACAATATGTATGGTTAAATGTTATTAAATACTGTATCTCAAACACTGTACTGCCTCGGAAGTGTTAATATAATGGTGCTGTTCTCAGCATTGAGCTAAACCATCATCAAATAATGCCTTTAATCTGGTGTGACACTTTCATGTAAAAAAAACAAGTTTTGAGACTTGTACCAGCTTTTTCCTTCAATGCACCAAAACCTTTCAGCCCAGCCACAGCTGCCTTGTCCTTATCAAGAAGTCCTTGAATGTTTTACAGTGTTTGTTTTGCTTATGTTTCTGGGTCTGTCATTTCAGTTGTTGCACAAAGCAGGAACTTAAAATTCTCATGTTATTTATTGTAGTAAATTATCTCAATTCTCAATAATGTCTTTTGAGAAGCAACCCAAAGAGAGAACACAAAGACTATCTGTAAGACTCCAATTTTGGTACCAGAAAATAGTGAAAGCCTAGACAATTCAATGTGAGTACTATTTAAAAAAAATAATAAATTAAGCTAAGTTTTATGACTTTTTCAGATTAAATAGCATTTCTGTGAAGCTTTTTGCTCACCTCCCTTTTTTACTTGTTCAATTTCACTATGAAAAATAATCAAAGGAAACCCACCAGAACCTTGAATAATTTCTTCCAATTTGCTTACCTTCCTCAAAAATAAGCAACAATTAATAATAATATTCTTGGATACGCAATCCTTAAATAATTCAATATCAACCCAGCTGCTTGGACAGAGTAGCCTCTGATTATAGACCTTGTACTGTTATTCTTGTTTCAAAACATGGTTTAAGGAGATGGAGGGAGCCAGTCCCTGGGGGCAGCCCTGTGCTTTACAGGGTCTGAACTAAGATCTTACGCAGAAAGTTAAAAAAAAAAAAAAAAAGACAGAAGGGGTGTTTGATAAGTTATACATCTTAGTATGCACAAACTGTTTGTGCATGCTTTTTAGTTCCCTAAAAAGCCAGGCTGTACTACCAAGTTGTAATGGCAAAACCACCAAGATCTAAACAGCTTCTTCCTGGAATCCCCCTGATTTTAGAATTACTAAAAATTCCACTGAAGTTTTCTGTACTATCGGGTCTTACTTTCATGTTCCCTTTTTCAAGCCATAAAAGGGGAACTACGTTCCAAAAAAACCACTTCCTACAGAATGAATCCTATGTATTTGAGATGGACCAAGCGTAATCTACAATTCTGATAACTGCAGAAAGGAAGAATTTTTTTGTTTTCCCTTTTTTGTGCTTCTACATTAGCACAACAAATAGTCTAATGCATGAAAGTGAGCCCGAGTAAAGCAAAAGTCCACACCCACCAGGAATTTTACAAATGCTACCATCCGTAGGGGCCCAGCTAGTCTGTTCACTTCAAAAACAGAAAGATCAAGCCAGAGGGACAGTATTTGGTCTGCTTTTCTTTTCCTCTTGCCTGTTCTCCTGAGCCACCCTGGTTGCTTTGGTGTCCCCTTCTTGTTCTAGGAGCCATCTGGACCACCACCACGTCCCAATGAAACAAGGTCATTTTTTCAGTCTACGTGTGAACGATCAGAATGGCCAGCAGCAACCTAATGTTCCCCTCAACCTGTTCTTTGTTTCTTATTGAAAAATGTATTATTTTTATTCCGTCTCAAGGCAATTCTCAAATTATTTCGTCCAGGTATAACTTACAACGGTTTATTTGCACTTAAGACAGGGCAAGTGACCAGCGGGTAACAGAGCACTTCGGGATGTGGGGCTTCCTTTTTTTCCTGTGGGCTGTGGTGATGCTGTCGCCTGCTCCTCAGGGTCGGAGGGGACGAAACACACAATGAGCGGCTCTACGCTGTCTGTTAAATACCTTATTTCCTTAAAGCAATTAAGGAGGCCCCGACGCCCTCCTCAAGAGCAGATGGTTAAACACCCCAGGCCCGGAGGCAGGCAGGGATCCAGGGGGCCGCCCTTACAGGGCTCGGCTGCTCAGGGGACGGTGCGTGAGGGGAGGACCAGCCGCGCCTCGGGGCTCCCCTGAGAGCGCGGCCTGGGGGTGCGGAGCTGCCAGGCCGAGGCCTTGCAGCTGCAGGTAGGCCGGGGCCCCGCGGCTGAGCCCGTCCGGGCCCCGCAGCGCGCCGCGGCGACGACGACTCACGTTTGACGAGCTCCTCGGCCGGGAAGCCGGCGGCGCAGCTGGTCACCAGCGCGAAGGGCCCTGCCGCCGCCATGGCGCCCGCCGCCGCGCCCCTTCCGGCCCCGCCGCTACCACCCGTTTGCGGGGGGGGGGGGGGGGGAAGAGGAGACAGGCGAGTGGACGAACCCTTCTAGGGAGGAGGGAGCTGGAGAGCGGGCTCGGCCCGCGTTTGACGTGCGCTCCCCCCCCGCGGCGAGGCGGATGGTGCGGTCCGGGCCGCGCGTCCCGTTGCTAGGGGTGAGGGCGGCAGCTGCCATGGCCGGTGCGCTGGAGCCGGGGCGGGAGGCGGGAGCCGACCTGGTGCAGGTGGGTCCGGGCAGCTCCCGAGCCGGTCCCGTCCCGCCCTGGCAGCCGACCCCCTGCGGGACCCCTCCTGCCCCGGGGAGGCCGCCTCACAGCTCGGCTGAGGCGCGGGCGGCGCGGCCTGCTGCTGCTGAGGGGACGGGCGGGCTCAGCCCCTGCGTGAGGAGGCGGCTGCGGCGTCGCCGGTGAAATGTCGAGAACGGCTTGGGCCTCCTAAATGTTACGATTCTTATCATAGTGCGGCCTTGAACTTTTTTGGTTAGCACGGGGTAAATATGTATTTTTGATCCAGGCTGACACAATCTCCTCACAGGTGGCCTCTACCTTTCAGTCCGTCCTTAACACTTTTGAGATTCCTGCAGAGTTAAGCCCTTTGTGCCAAGAGAGATGTTTGAAATGTGTAAGGAAAGATCATTCCTTGGCAAAGGACCTCAGTCCTGAAGTTTATTGCCATTGCTTTGTGAGGTTTGTTTTAAAATGGACTTTTTCCTCAGGTTTTCTATAATCTTTGAAGGATTTTGAAGGATTTGTATTATTTATAAAAGTACAGAAATATAGGGTGTTGCATATATTTCTTTGCTGTATTTAGAAAACATTTAATTTGGATTAAACCCTGCTACATAATGCCATGGGGTTTGGGTATGGATGTGATTTTTGTCATAACTTGCTTTCCAGGTTAAAGAAGATCTTCACAAGCTTAAAGTCAAAGTGAAAAATATCAACTTGAAAGGAAATGTAGAAACTGTGGACATTTGTGACCTGGATACAGCAACTAAAAGAACTGAACTTGGGCTGAGAGTAAGTAAAATGGTGTAGATCCAGAAGATGATTCAGGTTTTGAGTCAGTAATTCACTTAGAGCCAAAATCTTTGACAGAGCCACAAAGCCGATCAACTTTTCAGTCAAGTGAAGATCTGGATTGCTAAATTAACTGAGTTAAATAAATTTAGTATCCCTCATACCTTTGTAATAGTCTAAAAAATATTTTTTTCCTTCTAACAGATACATGCTGAAAATTATTTAAATGCTGTAAACAGACAAGAGTTAACTATTTCTTCTACTAATAATAAAGAAGTGCATTCAAAAGAGCCACCTAAGTGGTAAGTGGAACAGCTGTTTTATTGCAGAGACAATGCAGGTAGCAAGAGAGAAAAACTGGGGTATCAGAATCTTGTAAAGCAAATAGGAATATTGGCCCAAAAAGAGGTTATTTTGGTCATTTGCTATTTTGATCTTATTTTAAGTTAAAAAAATTTACAAAATTAAATGCAGTTCTGTAGCTACAGCAACCTTCTGCTAGGTCTTGTATTTGGTGGGGTTTTTTCGCTAAATACAAGTTTAAAGAAATCTATTGCTTTCCAGATTCAACAAGATGGAAGCGGTATTGGTTTAATAAGTAAAATCAAAGTAATTTTTTTAAACCTCACTGTTTGTTTCTTTCTAAATCAGGGCCCTCCCTTTTGGTGCTTCTCAGAAACCACTTATTTTACCACGAGTACCTGTTGAGCCAGTGACTGTCCAGGCATACAGCAAATCAGCACTACGTATTTCTCAAAGTTCACAGGTCTGAAATAACATACTCCTTATTGTGCCAGAGACCACATTAAATGAGCAGGCTGCTGACTTTTAGGTTACCAGTTGATCCCATAATGTTCTGACTCCACATAGGTTCAGTTTTTGGTAATATACCATCTATGACTGAAAGTGTTTAAAAAATTCTCAATAGAATGAGCAGTTTGAGGCGGTAGGAGAGGAAGGACTTCAGTGTCATCATGGGTGCATCCAAAAGCCTTCTGTTATTTATTCCCTCCCCCCAAATATATTGTTAAAGAGTTCTGAAACCAGGTGGTTGTTCAGTTTGTAAGGTCCAAGTCCCACAAATACTGTATGCATAACTGTGACTCTGCAAGTAATGTGTCTAAAATAAATGGAACTGTATATTGGACTAGAATGAGCACAGATATACATGTTTATGTTGTTTGAGACTAATAGTGGTTCTTTTTTTTGGTTTGGTTGGGGTTTTTTTGCATAAAAGGTATGGCAAATTTGGGGAAAGACTTCTGTTCATGTATAGGGTAGTTGCCTCTGACAAACACAGGTTTTCTCTTTGAAATCTGATTTTTTTTCTCTTTTTATAAATGAAATCCTTGTGAAAACATTTAAAGTCGCCTTAAAATGTTTGTATCTGGGGTATTTTTGCTGTTTTATTCTAAGCTATGAATTTTGACTGGTGATTTCAATGCAGTTTCCTCAAATATATTTTAAAAACAAATGAAGGTAATTAGCTGAATTGAAAAATACCCATTTTTACAATTTTGGGTTATTACTATTATTATTAATTTAAACTCAAGGGAGTTTTGGGTGAGAGAGAACCTGAAGAAGAGGCTCTCTGTAGTTCCAAGACTATTACCATAAGCTAGGGATTGAGGCTACTTGAAACAGTATAACCAGAATGAGCAGCCTGACACTCACCTTGCTAATTATCTTTGTAAAATAAATATATATATATCCTAATATAATGTAGAATTAAAATATTGCTTACTCTTGAAATGACAGATAAGGTGCAATGAGATCTCTGATTTTTTTTTTTTCCTGGACAATATTCCAGTACTTTCCTATATGAATATGCTTATGTTGTGAGGAAAAAAAAATTATCAGAGTTCAGCTACTCTGAAAGCTCTGTATTATCTATGGCCTTTCAACTCTTCATGTGCACCGATGAGCTTAATTTACAGTAGAGCAAGTGCCCTGTCCTGCCTTGACTTTGTCTTTCTATTTCTGATATCTATGGCATCTGCTTGGAAATGTATATCCAGTGACACACAAGCTACCCCTAATTTCCCAGTATAAAGAAAATGGCAAACAGTGCTGTTTTGCCAGCTGTTGTACATGCCCAGCATGCCGACATAAAAAGCTTTTATTATTAAATAGTTGTGAAATCCAGCTGGGAAATTGTCACCTACGATTCCTTACTTCCTGTCTTTTCCTTGTAGCTATAAACAGTTTTGGTTTTTTTAGGCATACTTTGGAGTTTTTCAAAATTCCTTTCCGCTCCATAAGGGAAATATTAGTGAACTGAATAGTTTTCTGTTCAGAGACAGTATTGGCTTCAAGAAATCGATGTTTCAACTCGTAGTGCTTCTGAGAGAAATTAATAATTCACGCAGCAATATTTTTGTGCTTTGCAGTCCATAGTACGCCGTGCGAGGGTAGAAATGCAGCTTAAGTTGTGTTTGTAGTAGTTAGGATGAAACAAGGTTGGAGTCAAATAAGCACAGATGCTATTTTCACATAAGTATTGCTAGAATACTTGTCATATGGGAAATAACTTGCCCACAGGTGTCAGAATAGGCTTAAAATTATTGTTTACTCACACAGGCAGTATTTCTCAGTCATAGCAGCAGCCGGATAAGACCCTGCAAATCTAGCTCATAGGGGGAATTGTGAAGCGCTGTCCCTCTTTCCCCCCACCACAGTATGTGCTGTAATTGGATTTCTTCTAATAAAGCTTGAGAACCATAAAGAGGCGTCTTCCTCATGCAGTAATTGTAAAGCCTCTAAATAGCAATGGCTGAAAAGACATTGTTATCCATAACTGGTAGGTGCATAAGTTCAATTATTTTTTATTTTTGTTTAAAAAATGCCTAACTTAAAACTGCTGAAGTGATGCTTATGCAGCTTTGTTTGGGGATTTTTTTGTTGTTTGTTTTTTTTCTAAAAGTTGATACTTCCTCTAATATCCTGAATACACAGTAGAAGCTAATATTCTCTCATTGATAGAGTTAAAGGTGTAAATGAAAGATGTTTCTCAGGACCTCTAGAATATGCAAATAATATAAATAGCTAGACATGGGAAGAGATTTAGTTACTGATAGTACAGATTGTTTCACAGATTAATTAATATATTTATAGAGGAGTTGGACTCTCTTAGAAACTATGCACCACACGCATCTGCAAAACATTTGCATAGTGAATCAGATTGCTTGGCTTTACTGCATGATAAAAATGCTCTCCACTCAGAAATGGCTTTTGTATCAAGGTAGAACAAGATTTGAACCACTTAACTGTACTGAACACTTCAAGCTGTTCCATGTACTCCAGTATACTCCATGTTTATAATTGAGCACAATAATTCTCATTCTCGATGAGCATTATATTGGTAATAATACGATATATGCCCTGCTATTCTCATCTTTTTCTTGTTCTACATTAAGATGGTTCAAAATAGCTTAAATTTTAGACTTTGGATAATACAGATAGGTAGATAATGTAGATGGAAGAGAACCATGATGCCATCTGTATCAGCTCCTACAAATGTAGAATTGCCACTGGCCATACGTTTAAGCTGAGAAAGTGACTTTTTTTTCAGGTTTGGGTTTTGTTTGTTAGTTGTTTTTCTTAGCATTTTGATTGTTGTTATGCTGAGTGGAATCTGCCACTCTAGCATTGATCATTTCACTATCAGTCTGAGTGGGGAGTCTGCACTGTGAATCATCTATTTTAATTGAGAAAGTACTCAATTTTCCCCCAATTCTTGTTTAATAGCACAAGCAGTTTCCTTTCTGTACAGTGGTGTTATAGTAATAAAATAAATACCACAAAATCACTGATGAGGTGAAAATTGAACTTTCTGTCTCTGTGCAGCCATGTGGGTAAAAGAGTAATTGGCTTGGATAATAACTTTTGTTCTTACAAACCCAAACCTAAATGAGCATCTCGTTGATACATCTGCTTGTAATTACTATCAAAAGAAGAGAATATATTGTGCAGATAAATAAATTAAGCCATTTTCAGTGCTTTCTCAAAGTAATACAATTGTTTAATAGTTCAAATATACCTCTAATGATTCTTAGACTTTTTATGGCGTATTTAGTATGTCGAAAACTAGAATTCTTATAAATTTTTACGTTTACACAATAGAAGCATCAGCAGAGAGTTCTAGTTGTATAAACATGTTTGGTTGGATCTTCCCATGTAAAGGAACTTTTTGTATTCTTGCCTCCATGAAATGGGAATTAACCTCCTACACTGCCAGGGCCCCAGCTTCTTTCGCTTACCTTAGTTCTTTTGGATTCTCTGGTGATACATTAATTTCTGCCATTTGAGGATTCTTCCTCATTTGGAGTTGGTTGGAATATAAACCCTGTTTGATGTAGCATCTAGTTAACAATGTTATTGCAATAAAAGCATTGGGAGATACTACTACACGTGATACAGATCCAGGTGTAAGCTAAAGCACATGCATTAAGATGAACCAAAATGTTTTCAGCTTAAGAAACTTCTCCTCTAGAAAAAGTATATGGGGTCACTGGCTTTTATAGATACTTTAGGTATTTTTTATAACAAGATGAAACTTTAAAAGTCTTTTTCTGTCCATTGGGATTTAAATAATAATAATTTTTATTAGCGAAATAGTTGAATCCGATCCATGCAGGTAACACAGCATATTAAGAAACAACTGTGTTTTCATTTTTATTACTCCCAGGATTTTTTTATTTCCTCATTTACTTAAAAACAAGTGCTCTATCTGCATTAAGTCAATGGGCCATAATTGATCCAAAGAAGCTGTTCTGGTCCATCAGGTCAGTGATTCCTGAATTTAAGTCTCTGGCAAATATGGCCAAGGTAGATTGGACTCACTGTCTTCTGGGGGAATAAAGTACATATAACACCCTCCCAATAGACAGGAGGTGTATGAAACATTTGTTGTAACACAGGTAAATGGTATTCACAAATTACCCATGTTAATCAAGTGAGTCAAACCTGATTTTCCTTTCTACTCAGCGTTTAAGTCAAAGATGCACAACTTGGGAAATTTCAGAGTTTGTAATTAAATTGATTGAACAAATTTTGGCAAAAGCATATAGGTGGGTAGTAGTTGTGTGCCTTGCTAAGTTGTCTGTGTGGATAGTAAAATAACGTGATTTTTTTATTATCATTTTGCAAATTTATGAATGCTAGCCAGTTCCTGCTTATAAATATTTATGTCCCAATACAGTTATTTTAAGAATATGCATATTATATATTTTAGCATCAGCTGGAAATGGATATGAAAATTATGCTTGAACCAGAGAACATCAATAATAAAGCTGGTTTAAAAACACAGAACTCTGAGACCAAGCTGCCACTTATAACTAAGAAAAAATCTGATCCTGTAAGTATCTCATTATCTTATGGGCATTACTTTTCACTATTGAAGTTAACTCATAGCAGATATAAATTGAAAAAAAAAAAAAAAGGAATGTGTGAAAATACCTCAATAAGTGTGACACTGAAAGAGAATCAGAATTCTAGAGTGACTATGTGAATTTACGTGGTGTTTGCATCTTACTTTTCTGACGTGGTTTGGGAGGGAATGTTGGGTTCTATTTTTTAGCTCCGTGCTGGGAGCGCTTACTTTGGAATGTGAGGGACAAATTCAGATCCCTCTTTTCCGTGTCTTCTAGATCCCAAGTGCCCTCACTGTCAAGCTACAAAGCTGTGCTGAAGCACAGATTTTCTTTTATTTCTAGTTGAGCTGTTTTCTTTAGTACAAAACAATTATCAACCAAAGCTGAGCCTGAGCACTTCCATAACACTCTCTTCAAAGTCCCCAGATTTGTATCATCAAATCACCTCTCTCTGTTTTTCTTTCTGGTCTGAGAATGTCCAAGTTGTGTACAATTTAGTTTTGATTCTTCCAAATTTGTGTTCTGCAACCGCTGTTCCTCTTAAACAAACCAACGCGAAGATGACGCTTTCTGCAAAGTATGCTTTTAAAAAAATTGAAGAGGCCTGGGCATCCCTCCAAAGATCAGTTATGTTCACAAATTTAGCACAGCATGGTGGTCCACATGAAAGAATATGCCCAATGGTCTCACAGAAGGATGCTTTTCTACAATTTAATTTATGTAATAGAAGCATTATGCAGCAAGCGTAGTGCTGTAAAAGACAGTCTAGGGTATCTGGTTTTAAACAACATAAACAGAATCTGTGAATGGCACAGTTGTAAGCTGCCACTTATAAAAAATGATTTTTGAAAGCTGTTGCCCAGACTAAGAGGTGATTTGTCTAACCCTGTGATGTAGAGTTAATTAGAAAAAAGCATCATGGCTAATAGCTTTTTAGAACCACTCTAAAACACTCACAGAGAGGAATATTATGCTACTGCAGAGAGCCATGTGTTTTACCACTCTCACTGAAACCTACTGATCAGAGAAAACTTCCTAACGTTGACTTAAATTACAAACATTTAGTGTAAATTAATCAATTCTCTGATACGTATTTACAGTTGCTACGGAACTGTTTATGACAGGGAGACGGGCTGAAAAAACAAATAGGTATATCCTATCTCTAATTTATTCTAGAAGTTTTTGAATCCCATGACACAATCTGTATTTTCAAATGTTCTGTCTTCACTGGGGGTAAAATTTTGCAATTAGATTTGCAAAATCCACTAATGAGATTGTGAATGAAGGCATTTTTGTTAAATGTTATCTATACTAGGCTTAGAGAAATTATAGTTATAGAGCACCAATAGTAACTAAAATAAACGGATGGGTAGTTGCAGGTCTAAAATTATATGGTCTTTAGTTTTGAAAAAAATATAAAAGTAGCTACAAGAATTAAGGTAGGTGCTACCTATCCTGGTTTTACTAATCAGCCATTAGAGGGCAATGTTTGTACGCACACATGCGGGCACACACACACACGCACATCAACATGTACATGCCCTACATATGTACATAGGTTCAAAGATTATCTCTCAAAAAAAAAATCAGTGGCAGAAGGACTCTCATTGAAGTAAATTAAAAACTAATTGCTTGGTTATCTGCATTCAGGTTTTTTCCAAGAGTTGTCAGCATCTGAGTTTTCAAGGTGACCCGAGCATTTAGAAATGTGATGAGATTGGAAACACACTGGTTTTGAGATGACCGGATAGGTCAAGCACAAATCTACATGGACTTTTTATTATTCTGCCATTGGAGTAGTTTGAAAAATTATTATTAAGGATCTCATTGTTTCATGAAAAATGTCGTCTTTTCTTGCTCTTTTGATATTACAAAGTTGCTGACACTGGATTTTATGACAGAAACTAAGAACAATTAACTATTGCCCTTTTGTACCTTTTGGGTCTGATAAGCACTAGTGCTTCATCCTATGTAAAGTTTTGTAGTTATCTTAAAATGAGTACTTTAATTGTGTCAGAAACACTGTTGGCAGACTGGGCATCGCTTTATTTTGTAGCCTATATCTGGATAACAATTGAAAAACGAGGAGGAGATAATTATTAAATATGTATAGTTCCCATGGAGTATCTAGCAAAACAAATAGTATTCTGAATTGCAGCAAAAATAATTCTGATATACTGCTGCAATGTAGAAAAGATTCACAACTAGACCTTTCATTTTCATAGGACTGCTGCTCTTTTATAGAATTATACTGGCACTTTTTGGTCCTTGTTTTCTTATAAATGTATATTATACTGTAAACTTAGGAACCTTTTAATTTATTCATGAGGTAGAATTTAATATGGTGATGATTTCTAGCCTTTATGAGTTGCATCTTATATAGTGTGGCTCTAATGGTGATGGCAGTGATTCTGTGCTGTGGTGGGGGTTTTTTTAAGCTAACTTATTTGAGCACAACCATTCTAATCATATCCTCAGTTATTCATTCTTTATTCAGTATTTGCATCATGCTAATCGCTAAAGCTTATCACTGAAAGTCTATTCATTTCCAAAATTATAAAGTAAGTCAAAGAAGGGCAATTATTTTCATTTCAAGTGACTAGAAGAAGGTGTAGGAGAAAAGCAGGTCTTTTGATCCTCAAAACCTGATTGTGTTTTAAACCTATGCATATGGCTATAATTACAGTCAAAGCATAATTTGGCAGTGGTAGCAGAATGAGACTTAAACAAATCGATGTTACACTACAGTAATTCAAAATAAGCTTGTTGCATTTGTATTACGGTGTGTAATCATAGTAAGCAGCACAGGGAATTAATAAAATCATCTTGTCACTAAAAATAAAAAGGAAATAATTGGTGAGATAGAGTTAACTTAACAGATGACTACAGTCAGCATCCTTTCAACCTAGAAATGGGAATGTGAAGGTCACCCCCATCTCAGATGACAAACGTAGAACATTTTGTTGGTAAACAAATTAATCTTTTGAAAGGTCACCATTTGTTTTAAGTTTTTATCCAGTTCTTGTCATCTGGAATTGGAGATTGACTGTCATCTTGGTAGGCAGGGGTGCAGCCGAAGCCGCTGAAGCTGTTTCTGTACATATCAGCATTCCTTGACAAAACTCGGTGCCTGATTGTGATGCTATGGGCTGCTGGTTTACAGCTGTCTCCGGACAAGAAGGGAGGTCCACCCTTGAATTCCAATAAGTTGGTCCTGTATATTCTGCCTCGTGTAAGCTGGCCTTTTGCCCACCAGTAAAATGTAGTTCAAGCCAGCAATTATCTTTCTTACTTCCTTCTGTGCTGCTTCTGTTACCTTTTTCAAAAAGCAGATGTGGGATTCACCAAAGTTCTCCATCTATTCTCTTTTGCACCTGTTAATGGCAGAATTTTGATAGAGGTAAATTTCTGGGAGAGTGAGCAGTAGGCCTTAAAAGGAGCAAAGCTTGTTTTTTCCAAGTACATGGGAAGCTGACAGTTCAGAGGCATCTCTGGTTACTTACGAGATTAAAGTAGGTAAGAATAACATAAAAGATAAAAGACCTGTTGTTAAAGATGCCTTGTTGCTCCATATTGAAAGTTTAATGTTGGGCTTTCCATTTAAGTTGGATTTGATTTTCTGTAGATAAACAAAATCTGAGGGAAATAATATGTATTAATGTCTTAGTATGACATCTAAGGGAAACTGTATTAATCATTAGATAGATAAAATGCTGGACTACGTAAATTGGAATGAGAAGGACAAATTTTAATTTTCTATACAATTTTCCTTCTCAGAAACCTTCTTGAATAAAAAGGCAGCCAGTCATAAAAGTTGTTAATATTTTAAATCTCTTACAGAGACTTATAAATTTTGTCTTCTCTGACTTGAGAATAGTCCCAGTTTCACTGGTGACAGTTCATCTTTACTTGGCATTCAGTATTTCTGCAATGAATTCCATGCACTGGTTCTCAGACTCGGAGGACCAAAATTAGGTTATTTGAAACCAGAGTTAACCACTTCCTTTATTTATTATTGATTACTAAGGTTATTTGGCTTGATTGTCAGAACAAGACTCTTTTCCCCAAACGGAGAAATGATGGAAGTGTGAGTGAAACTATTCTCTGATACTTCTTCCTTGCTTTGCTGTTCAGGGTGTAAATCAACACAGAAAAAAAATACATTTGTTTAGTTTGTAAGGCTGTAAAACTATAAAATGCAATGAATTCCTACACTAATTCTCATCCAGACAAAACCAAAGCTGACCTGGTCTATTGTGGGCAGTAGACTCAAGACTGGACTTGATGTCCTACAGGCATCCCTTCTAACCAACATTTCTAATGTTTCTATGATTCTGTCAAAGAGTGAAAATCCCCGAGTGCCTCTGCCTTTACTCCATTGGAGTTTTTTACAATCTGAAGGGATTTTCTCCCATTGCTTAAAACTTAAATACCTCCTCCTGCGTGAACAGCAGGCTCTTTGATTTGTAACGCTTAGGGGACAGACCCATTGAACCCTCTCACTCTCCTCCCATACTGACGTAGAAATTCTTTCTGAATTAGCTAGCAAAGCAGCTTTGCATTTCTCTTAAATAATATCACAACAGGGTAGTGTCAAAAGCTTTGGTAAAGTTAAGATAAGTAGGACTTACTTTTTCTCCCTTGTTCACAACACTAACTAACCTGTTGTAGAAAAAAATTAGATTGGTCTGACAAATTTGATTTGGACAGGTTCAAGTTACTCATTTATTTGTTATTTTCCAGACATCTATAGCTAGCTTGTTTGGTTATTTGTTCAAGAATTTTTGCAAGAATTGTGGTTAAATCAGTAGGGCTAGCATTCCTCAACACATCCTTTGCCCCTTTTTAAAGATAGGAACTATGCTTTTTTCCAGCCTTCTAGTATATTTTCCA
The DNA here is from genome assembly GCA_025769975.1 of Gallinago jamesoni. NCBI lineage: Eukaryota > Metazoa > Chordata > Aves > Charadriiformes > Scolopacidae > Gallinago > Gallinago jamesoni. Next base: position 40,194,216 of record JAOQGH010000069.1, read on the forward strand.
TTCTCCAAGACTCTCACCAGCAGTTCTGAGATGGCTTTAGACAATTATTTAATTATCTTAGAGTGTGTTTCATCAGGATCAGCCAATTTGAAAACTTCTGAGCTCTATCTGATCTGTTTTGCCCTTAGGTAGCCTGAGACATCTTCCCTTTTGCATTACAATTAAATGAGTTGATTGTACTCATAACTACCTGCTTTTTTACCATTTTGAATGTACTTAATTATGTCATTTTTTATTACCCAGAAGTTTCTTCCTACTCCCACCTCATTTTATCTTACCTTTTTAAGCAAACAAGAAGCAGTCATCGGTAGGCCCATTTTTTTCTCTTCTGGGTGCTTTTTTCTTCTTTTGAGATCAATGAAGAATGTACTACTCATCAACTTGGATAATGTGTTATCCTTCCTATCCTGCTTCATCTCTGGAATAGTTTGTGCTGGTTTCTACAGTACTTTTTATCTGTGGACAGACACTTCAATGGAGTTCCAGTTTCTTCCAATTAGACTTGCCTTCTGCAAGCTCTTGCCTGCCAGTTTTCTGAGCATACTGAAAACTGAGCTCAGGTCCATTGTTTTTATTTTTCTATGCTCCCTACTTCCCTTTGTAGGGATTAGGAGCATCAAATCTTGATGGAAACTTAATAAAAATATGAAGGTAATTGGCAATTTGGAGAAGATAATAATGAAATGATAGATTACTCTTTTATATACATTTTCCACAATTACTATCAAGCCTTGTGATTTTCTGATACTTACTTACCAAATCTCATCTACCTAATCTTCTGGGTTGATAAACTGTAGTTTTGATACATGATGGCAATCGTCTTTTCTCTGTATTTAATACTATTCACTGTTCTTTTACTGGGGGAAAAACATATTTATAAACATACTTAAAAAAAAAAAGAAGTAGTTCTAGTTAAATATTGCTATCTGGGTAAAAAGAAAACAAATAGAGAAGTAATCGAAAATCCCTGCGGTCTTACAGCAAGTGCCCTATTTTAAACAAAGAAAAAAGGAAAAAAAAAAAAATCAAGTGGGAGAGATTTGTCCACAGGAGAAAAACACTTAAGAAAGGGTAATAGAATTGTTTTTCATGTGTCCCAGGTTAATTACACTCAGAAGCGCTTGAAATGAAAAAAATAGTTTTTCAGCACACTCCAAGCATATTATAAGGCAGGTCAGCCTTAGTCTGCACTGCAAATTAAGTGCTCCCTTCCAGCCCTGTAAAACTGTGCTTTAAGAGTACCCGTGATGAAGCAGGCTGTGTGCTGACTTCAGGAAGGCAGACTTGCTGAGTCATAGTTTTTATAACAAACTTCACCGGAAAACATTATTCGGGCAGGAGAATGTTTGAGGTTCCAGTCACCTCGTAGTGGTAACAGTTGCTTGGGTTCTGCAAGAGCGTTGTCTAGAGTATGATCCTTTGCTTTTGTGCTGGTTTGGCTCTCTCTACACTACAAACATTAAAATGCTAGTTAGGACCTGCCAGATCTGGAAACTGTGGTATAAAATTCACTAGGCTTTCTGTTTGTGCCATAAAAGCTGTAGGTGTGAATAAAGATTTTAAATTGCGCTGACATAGGCAGATGGAAGTCCATTGAAAACCTTTTAAAAGATTTTTTTTTTTTAATATCTTATCTAAGTAAAATGACTGAATAATGGTAATAAAACTACACAATGATGCTAGAAGTAAATACTTTTCCTTGCAGTACTTAATACTATTTTTATTATTTTTGAGGACTTATTGCTGTAGTTGAATTGGCTTAATTTTAGTGAAAATAACTGAAGTATGAAAGCATTTTGTCAAATTTTGCTTTGATATCTTGCTGAATTCTCCAAGGGTGCAGCTCATACAGCAAATAGGATGCTGAAAGAACATCAAAGAAGGGTGTAAAGATTGGGTGGAATTTTCACAGGTAACTGTTTTGGGTCAACTCCATAGTCCCACTGTGTTGCCTGTACTATATACTGAAGTGAATCATTGTGGCACTGTGCAGTTTAAATGAGAGCTTAAATTACATTACAGTTGCATCTGTCCTTATTTTAATGTGACATGGACTTTGTAGAAATTAAGGCTGCAGCAAAGAAGAATTAAATTTCTGTCTACAGTTTAAAAAACCCCAACCAAACAGAACCACCACGAAACGAAAAAACCTTTAGGCTGCTTTTGAACTCATACACTCCACCTGAATTGCTTTTCTTTGTAGCTCATTATGTCTCTGCAGACAAATGAAATACATATGTTTCATGGTGCTATTTATCATAACAAAACTCCTGGGATTTAAACTACAATAAAACTGACCAAAAGCAGCATCGATGATGCTTTACTGATACAATAGCAATAGCCTGAAAAAGAAGTCACTGTTTAATTAAATTTTTTTCTTTTTATATATTTTTGTTTTGTCCTCAACAAACTGCTGGAGCTGAGAGTGAGTAGAAAAGTGTGGTTTATTATTCGCTTTTCTCAGTATCAAGCCACTTATATGCCAGCTGGTAAAAAGTTAATCTTTGTTATATGCTTATTGCTATTTTCTTGGAACACGAGGACATGAAGATTCATACATCTAGATCCCTTAAAGCATAATGCTTCATAATGGCCATAACTAAAATGAGTGCCTATGATTTCTCTGAAAGATTCTCTATTATGATAAAGCATACATATTTTCTATCTCCCTAATGTCTCTTGTGGACAGTGTTATTATGCAAATTGGCAGGAAAAATTATAATAGTTTATTTTGATCTATCTCATTTCCCTATTAGGATTATAAGCAGTTCTTTAGAATTGCCTATCCCATTTTATAAAGTTGATGGTTGATGTTATTCACTAATTATGACACAATAGTGTTCAAAGATCCCAATCATGGCCTGGATCCTATTGTACTACAAGCAGCACATAAGCATGATAATCAGTCATTAAAACCTACTATTTTTAACCAGGAAGTCCCAATGTGCTCTATAAAAGAGGTAAATTCCGTTATTCCTATTTTGCAGATTTATCAGTATTTCCTAGCTTTCTCATTTTATGTATTTAATGTTATTTTAAAGTAGTTTATCATTCATAATGAAATGCTTTTTAGAAAGCAAATAAAAAAAGGTTTCCAGGACATGGCACTAGGTTGTTTTCTTTAAACCCTCGTCAATAGGGTTCAGTTTAAGAATTTCTAACCTTTAGGTAAATGGAGTAACTGGTAACAGATTGTCACCTGCAAAAGCATGGGACATTTTTTTGGTTGGGCTTCATAGTTATTTGCTGACTAAGGATGAGACTGTGGGATCTTGAGGTCTGCTCCAGGTTGTGAGGGAGATGTGCCCTGTTGCGCACAAAGCTCCTGGCTTCCTTTTCCCAGTCTGAGCCAGTTTCTTCTGCTCAAACCCCCAGTATGCCCCTCCAACTGCCATTCTTCTCAAGATCAATGATACATTCACACCGGTGTGTTAGTATGCAATTTACACTATTTGTTCAAATTTAGTCACTTCCTTCTTGTGTTGCCTGGACCCAGCATGACAGTTACTGGAGGACCTGTACAGTTGCAGGGGAAGTTCTGAGCAGTGAATGTTAGAGCACCCCACCCCTATGTGCTTTAGCTGCTAAAACTGGAAAACCTTTATCTGGGTTTCCAAAAATCTGTTGACAGAAAAAGGTTTGATTTACAGAAGACTAGTGTTAAATTTTCCTTTTGCTTCATAAAATATTCAAGTTTATTTAAGTTGAATCTTTCACGTTTATCTAGGTTTATCGTTGTCTCATTTTTCTAGCATCAGCCAGGTGAGAGAAAACAATATAATCTTCTGCTGGTGGTGGTTCACTATCATCTAATTTCTCTTGAAGTTGCATGTGCTGTAATGCTTCAAATCCATTGAATATCCAACTCTCTATTTCTTTAGGAGTTGAGTACAACCCACTATGCAAATGGAATAGTGTGTGCATTCCTAGTCAGAAAGAAACTGAAGATACTTAGGATATTGGAGACAGAAAAAAATGTTAGATGATAACTCTGAGGTTTTTTTATTTATAATGTTGAAGTGTGAGGTGGCAATATATTCTTTTCCCTGTGCAATGTTCTGTATGTGTGATAATAAGCATGATAGGAAGACACGATATCACTGTCCCAAAGTGATGTGTCTCACTGCTTGAATTCCTGGCACTTAGAACCAGCAGGTTCCATTTTTTCAGGCAGGCACAGGTTAATTGGGGAAGTAAAGGAGCTTTAATCCCCAAATTAGCACAGCCTGTGTGGCACTTGTTTCCGCATCATGTTATCAGGCTGTGTCATTCCCTGCTGTCCTTCAAGAACCCTGAAACTTCAGAAGTTTATCCCTGATTTTCAGTGGTTTCACATATTTTAATTCTATTGGTATATCTTCCAGCAAAAATTTATTTACATATTTGAAAGTATTTCCTTTTCTTTCTGGTACCTTGCCTATTAATGCATTTTATATACTTAAGGACTGTTCTGTCAAGAAATACTATGTTTACGCTACACTTATTAAAATTGAGCAAACTTCTCGTGATTCCTTTATTAACTAGTACATGGATTTTTGCGTAGCAGAAGTCACAAGACATCAATTGGATTTAATTAACTTTATTTTAAATTACTAAAGTAATGACAGTAAACAATACTGCAGCATGTTCATAAGTGGTAAAAGCAATGCTTGTACTGGTACATTATTAAATGTTAATGAAACTATTCATAGCAGAAATAATATTTATTATTATTTTGGGAGAAAAGTGTGTCTTTGCAAATGCTGGATTTCTTTGTTAAAAGAAGATTCTGTCTCTTCCTAGATGTGTGGTCAGAAGATAGTGAAAGGCCATACAGGTGGCAGCCTTTGGGGTTTGACAGCCTCTCACCACATGGATTCTCCCTTACCCTTGTTAGAAGAAGATATAATGAAAGGTGAGTGACAGAATCCCACCTGGGTACTGTACAGATGTTTGCTGCATAAGCAGCCTTGTTTGCTGGTTTATACTGGGATCTGGTAATCATATCTTCTGGCACCTCAAAACTTGTAGGAATTGTGATATCAAATGTTGCAAAGGACAGAGATCAACTTCGAACTACTTATTGGTAGCTAACTTAGGACATAGCATATGTTATATTGAGCATTATCCTCCCCGAGTCAGTTATCTTGTAATTCACTGAATTGCTACTGAACATGGAAAGAAATGTGTGTGATGTTTGTGTGTGATGTATCATGCTTGTGTGACTAAATAACACGGTCAAAGTAAACGGTCATGATTAACGTCTGGTTATTAATCATTCAATCTTAACTAGGTCTGCACTTGGACTATTGTAGCAATCAGCCCATATTTATGGTTTACAAGGGTTAATTCTCATCCATTCTGCATATTAAATTGCCATTGCACAAGCCTTCCTTCTCAGTCAGCACCATTACAATATCCTTCATAGATTTATCAATTTTTATAGGCAAAGCTTATCTTCCTTAAAGGTAAAATATTGAATATTGAAAGATAAGAATCCTCCAATAAAAGAAAACTGCTCCTTTCCTAGTTTTGATTTGTAATCAGAAGAACTTGAGTCTGCCTCTATTTAATTCTTTATTGTTTCTAATTCTTTTTCTTTCATAGAATGTGTATGAATTGTTCAGTAACGTCATCTTCTTGCAGGTGTGCTGAGCCTAACTGAGCAACAGCTTATTCCCCCAGCAGCAAAGTTAACTTTCCAGGCACCACCTGCTCTACACAAAGCAGCACCTTTCCATGAATTTCAGAGGCAGCACAAGAAGTCGGCTGTGGGTGAGTGCAAAGGATCGATAACCATCAGGTGGATCTTCAACTTCGCTTTCGGGCCCTTGTTTTATCTCACAAAGAAATCGGATTTCTTTATTCCTGTGATGATATGGTCCCTGTTGATTTCTGAAGTCCTGGTAGGCTCCTTACCCACATGTTTCAGTTTCTAGACACCTGAATCTGATCTCACCAGTGGTGTTAGTGTAAAGTGTTACTATGTCATGACCTGTGTGACTTATAACAGCTGTTATGAGCTGTGATTAAATGAGTGACTCCTAATAAGTGAATATACTCCGGGCCATGGGATTCTGATCTATCACAAAGTGTTCCCAAAACTTGTTGCTACAGCTGCCTGTGGTGTGTGACATCGGTATGGAAGGGAGCAAAAGCAAAATGAGCAATGGGTTCAGCAGCAGTCCTGTAAGTTTGAGAAGTTCTCCTAATGGAAAGGGGTGGTTGAAGACTAAAATTATATATGGAATAACCTGGACTATGAGTGCTAATATTTTGACATTGTTATCCTGTGTACAGTGCTGGTTGACATATTACAAACTTTAGAACATTATAGATGTTCTTAAAAAAGGTCTAAAAACAACATGATACATTTTCTGATGATGTAATCTCAGTCTGCACAATGGCAACCTGTTATAGCGTGGTTTGGCTTATGGCCTTCCAGTTGCATTCCTCAATGGTTTTTGGTAATGACTCATGAAAATTTCAACCCACTTGGACATGAGAGCAAACTGGAGCATACCAGTACCTGCTGGTAAGAGATAGAATATCAGTTTGATACCATTGTTGTGCTTCTTTTAACAATGAAACTTGCGATCGATTTTTTTCTTCGGTACAGGAGAGATTAGTAGCAGGGTGGACCCTGAGAATACAGGTACCATCACCTTCCAAAACTCAAAGGAAGCAATTTATAGCAAATATTCCTCTAGTAAAGGTGACATTCCACCACTTCCATCTAGCGGCTCCATGGTTTCAACAAGGAAATCAAATCCATTGCAGACGTATCCAGCTCAACAGTTGGAATCTGAGCTGCAGATTCCCTCTCAGGTATTTGGATAATGAGTGTTTTATTCATATTTTTAATACTGTCTTTAGTAGAGATAGTTTAAGAAGTGACTGTAAATCACTGAATTGGTATAAGAGGGTTTGAACCAGAGCTAATAAATAGCAAATATTGAAGCAAGTAGGAAATACTTCATATATTGCCAGTTCCAGCTTTCTCAAGTCTTCTACCTAAATTTGTCTGCTTTTTCACAGAATCTTGGAAAATAAGTCTAGAAAGGATGTTAAGAGGTTATCTAGACCTCCAGGCAGAATTACCTGTACCTGTAATATTGCGGACAGATGTTTTCTAACCTGTTCTGAAAACTTTTGGTGATAGCAACTCCACAGTCTCCCTAGGCCATCTGTTCCAGTGCTTAACTAACTGTCTTTACTGTTATAAAAGAGTTTTTTAATGTCTCATCTAAATCTCCCTCACTGCAGTTAAGCAAATGTAGTTTTTCCCTTTATATTTACAGAAGACTATATGGGAGTTTGACCTTGATTGCTTAATGCTTGCTGATTGTTCTTGATCCTCATGCAAAAGGGACATTTCTTTCTTTTTATGGCTAATTATTTTGTTCCGTAGCAAACTGTCTGGAGTTTTGCTTGATCTTTCCAGAATTTTTGACTTTTGTGCCACTGAGGTAATCTGAAAATGAAAGAGGAGATCAGACAATCAAAAGTAAAGCAAACTTGAGAAATGAAGGTCAAGGAGTTATTAATGTAAATAAAAATAATTACCTAAAAATAGATTGAAAATAGTGCACTTAGATTGACGATCAGAGCTAGTAAGTTGCTGGCTAAAGTTGCCAGTGAATACTGAGTTCTGTTAAGGGGCAGGGACATTTATATTCCGAGTTTTACCCTGTTTGCATGTATATGGTGGGATGTTTCCCATTCTCCTGGGACCGGTGGAGGCTGTGTCTCTGACAGAATTGCAGTTGCCTTCTGATTGTAGTCCAGTGAATCACTGTAGAGCTTAATCTTTATATTTAGTAAATCAGGCATAGCTCCTCTGTGCCATTAACGTATTTCCCTAAAAATGCTTATAATTTTGGATGATGCCTGAGGTCTTTGTGTGGCAATGGGTTTTACGGTAAAGCTGGGCTGGACTTTGTGGTTATGATGTATAAATGTCTGAGTGTATTTCAGATGCGTAAATTCCCACAGTGAAGTCATAAATAGCAATACAGCAGTCTATCGTGACCGCTCGTTTATGATCAATGGCAATTAATTTGATGTGTGGCTATTCTCTTCCCACAGGCCCCGCAAACGTCTCCATATCAGTCCTTACGGGATCTGCGCTTTGATTGCGACATTACTGCTTACCATGGCACGATAGACCAGAAAGCTCCAGGCTTTCTGGCGTTCAAGCAACATTATTGTTTGTCTTGGGGGAGCATCGTC
>JAOQGH010000069.1:40204926-40226797 GCA_025769975.1 Gallinago jamesoni
GCCCAGGCCCTCGTTCTGTAACGTGCTTTCTACAACCTTTTGCTGTAAATACAGGAATTGGTATGTGTACGTGTAGGAAGCTGCAGAATTCCAGTGGAAATTTTCCCTTAATGAGGAAGAGAGTAAGTAGTAAAGGTAATTTGAATGCAGATGATTTCTTAGAAAATTAGGAAACCTCTTTCAGTGGGACATGTTAAAAATATATAAAAATATAAATATAAAAATATATAAAAATATACCCTTCAAAAGAGGGATTTGAAAGTGCTGTTTGAAGTTATTTATACTTGTTTTTATTAAATGCTTTGACTGTATCAAGAGTTCGAGTAGAGTTCCATAGGGTTTTTAGATGAATTAAATCATGATAAGCATTTAGCTCATTAAAATGTAATGTAAACACATGGTACTTTTTTCTTTTGAAATGTCAAGATTGAACTGGTTTTGAGAAACAGCAACATAAAATGATTAAGGCCGAATTGGGTTTTATATAATCTTAAGAACAGCTTATATTTAAAGTTTGAAAAGATGGAAGCATAAAATCTGTAAACTAAAACCTTTTAAAATACAAGAATAGAAATAATTTTAACTGTTTTAATTATTTTTCCTCTACATATTTGACATCTTTAACAAACATTTGTAAAATTTTGGGTTAGTTATTGGGATGCTTCTGGCAAGTGACATTGTGTAGTTTGTTCTCAGGCCTCTTCCAGTTTTGCTTTTTATCTACCATGTCTTGTAATATTTGTCCTGACAAAGAACTGCTAAATACCCTGAAATACTTTGCCTTCTTTTTAACCTGATGGAATGTTACAATTAAGAAGTCTGAGTAGACTTTTAGGGAGCTGGACAATTTAAAGAAGTAGCATTTGTTTCAGTCTAAGAGGGATAAATATGCAAAATGACGGCTGATTACAGCAGGATTATTTTATTTTTAAGGCCTGAGTCTGGGTAATCATAAAAATGTGTCTAAATTACAAGAACTGGGACAGAGTAGATAAACACCAAGAGACAGAAGTTTGCTGATACGCTGTTAGTGGTTTCTCTGTTCAGTTTTGTAAATCAAAAATAGACCCTGAAATTCTCTACTTACATTTCCTTGACTTCAGTATTTAGGGCAAATCAGAGTCTGATTTTTTTTTTTCCCACACAAGTGGGATTCCAATAAACGAAGACAGAGCCAGAACTGAATTTCTCAGCTGTCTTCTATTTTCACAACAGTTTCAGACTCTTGTCAAGTCCCTGGAAATAATCCAGGGAAAGGGATAGAGGAGGTCTTAAATTATACTGCTGTGAGGAACAAATGTTTCTTTTTATTTCACCAAAACAAAAACATTGGATTTAGGATAGCTAAAAAAAAAAAATGTAGGTTCCATTGTTTAAAGATTGTTTAGCATTTTTGTCAGCTCATGTAAGGAAAAATAAATTTGAACTTTCTAATCGGCTTTACTTCCACACTCCAATGGATGAATACTCTTCTGCAGTATTTGGGATTCAAATGCTGTTTCTCTTTTCATTCAACTATTTTTAAATGATTTATCCATCTGACTTTAACTGTCATCCACCTCCTGCTCTGAGCTGCCTCTGCTTTTTGTCAAAGGCGAGTGTGAAAAGTGTTGTGGATTCCTTGTTGAGAGAAGACACTTTGAGATGCTTAAGATTTATTAAGAAAATGGCAGTTAAAGGGCATTAGGTCATGGCTGAGGTTGAAAAGGGAGGTGAAAGCAAGCACATTAATTCATGTGCTCCTTATTTTAGTACTTCTATAACTCTCCCTCTGTGTGAGTGGGAGTGTTCCTCTGAAGCCATCGCACACAGACTACCCTAAAACTCACGGGAAGGAGGAAGGCCCTCGGTGTCCTTTCAGTGCCACCCAACTGAGAAATCAAAATTCTTAGTTCTGGCTTTGCAAGGTCAACCCTCCTGCAGCCCTGTTCTACCAGTGGGTGCCATGATGGGCTGATGCCTTGCGTAGGGGTTCTTGGAATCAAAATAGAAGCTTTTGCTTCTGGAAAATGCAGATTTATCTGAAATGCTTTCACGCATTTGAGACCAAATGGTATAGCACAAAAGTTAGTGATACATAAACTGTGCCTAACAAAACAGAAGTGATGTCACAGGTTATAGCTGTACTGGAACATGCAGACTATGATCACAGGAATTCATTTGGGGTGATTTTTGTTTAAAATATTAAGCCTCTGCCTTTAATGAGCATTGTCAGATGATCGTCCATCTAAGTACAGAGCGTTCCAAACGCATCGGGTGTGGGAATTAATGTGGTTTGTAACATCCATCAGAAGGTGAATGATTCACAAGGAGCAAATATTCCTCTTGTTAAATCTAATGAGGTCATGTCAGTGGAAGCTAATGTGTTGTGAATTAATGTTTTATTCACATAGAAAAGTGCATGTGGTAGTTGGTATAAAGCTATAGTGTATCTGAAGAACCATACCAACATTCAAATTTTAACTTTTGTTTGATGGCTACTTTAACTATTATTCCTTTCCAATCATTACTTATTTTGCAGGTGATATTTGCCTGTCCTTTTTCAGCCCAGATTTAGTTCTGAAAAACAAATGGGTTTTCAAGAGGACGGTTTAGTGCAGAAAAATCAGCTACTTTGTGTTTGAAATCTAGATGTTTTTATATTAGGCAGCACTGTTAATGCCTTAAAACTGATCCCCACCTGAGAAAACAAAACAAAACAAAGACTTGAGACTAAACTTTAGGTCACCAGAGCAAACTTTTTCAAATTACCGTAGCTTAATGTTAAAGTGGCAAAAAAATCAGTATCTTTTACATTGATGTCGTTCTGCAGGTGTCTGGTACCATGGTACTGACTACAATATGTAAGTTTTACAAGAAATTACTAAAAACGAAACTGGTGACTTCCATTTCTCTGCAGTTTATTACATTCTGCTCTCCTGTGTGTAGTGTCATCACCACAGCACTTTAGAATGCTGATTACGTAAAATAATTGTCCTTGTAATTTGATTGAAAGGGCCACTCTTATTATCTTCCAAAATGAAAGCACTGAAATACTGAGCAGATTTTAGTCAAAATAAGTTTTTCCAAAGTTTCAGATGATTATCATGGGCTGATATACGAAAATGTTGGAAGGATCTTGGTACTGGATCCATCAGGATTTGATGCCAAACAGTGAATATTAGGCTGAACTTCCTTATTGATTTAATCACAGCTATAGCAACTGGCAAGTCACATTGTGTGCACTTGTATATACACGCTGATTGATTTAGAATTAACTGAATTTAAAAATTACAGGATTAGAGAGTATAGTTACAGTGGTCGTGTCATTTACTGCAGTCTTTTTGAATGGGGGTATGCGATCGGTTGGAAGCCTGACCTCCAAATAGATAATCCCGGCTCAGAGAGTCTGCAGCTCGTTCCTCCTCTACAACAAAGTGATCAGGTATCGCTGAGACATCTCATCCCCTTAATGAAGTGATTTTGTTGCCTTTTATCTGTGCAAAGGACAAAACGTGCCAGGATTTTTGCTTAATGATGGTGTCATTTTTTTCAGCATTTAAAAAAAAAAACATCCAGCAACATAGAAGACTCAAACAAGATACTCTGTCTACACATTTAAATTATAAAGCTCTATAGGTCTGTGACATTTAGGTCCATATTTAAAAACCTCATGACATAAAAACATGATGTTGCATCAGTTCCCTAATAAAAGTAAATTCATAAAGATGATGCAAATAGTGCTATACAATCTTTGGGGTTTTAAATACTTTTATTGCAGTTTTTTTTTAATTAAAAGATCTGATTTCTTTCAAATATATACCAGGGGAGTTCTGAATACGGTTTGTGAGGGGCTTTACTTGTTTTCCAGGATTTTCCCAGTGCATCCGTGAGCATATTCCTGATCTTGCTTTCCAGCAGAACATGCAGATGGGAAGGCTGTGTGACACCCTGGGTATGTTACGAGCTGGTGCCTGCCTAGTTTTTTATTGTTACTTGCCCATAGTTGTGAGCAATAGAGAACGACCGACAAGGACTTTTGTATTAAATATAGAGTAAATATAAACTCAGAGGTCATTTATCTGCTGTGGCGTTTGCTCTTGTCCATATTATTCATAAGAAGAACATGCTGGTTCTTTCTGACTCCATGATAAGGTAAAGCAGCCCCATCCCAGGGCATGCTGAGCACCACAAATGATCAAAAGTGTTTAGTGTTCTACAAAATTAGGTTGCTAATTCTGCTAGTGCTCATTCAGGCTCATACAGAGAGAAAGATGTGCTAGAAAAGAGCAAGCCCTTATTTAAACCTCTTTTTTTTTTTTTTTTTTCTAATCAGCAAACAAAGCAAAAGATGTACATTAAAAAGTTTTTCCTAGAATGACAGTCCTCTTTTAAGCAAAGCACTGAAGAATATTATTTGTCAGTGACCAGCTTCATTGGCTCCCTGGAATGACATACTTTCCATGATTCATTTATATTTCAGTATCATTATTATTTTATAAATGCCATTTAGTGAGTTTGTAACAAAAATATATTAGATCCAGAAATTTACAGTTGCCTAAAATAATAATGTAATTGCCTTTATATATAATCTCAGTGCTAATATTGTTTTTCCACAGTACAGTTGTATTTTTTCACTTTTTAACATAGATTTTTGTGTGTGTGTCTCTAAAATGATAGTTAGAAACCTAAAAGGACAAAGTCAACACGTTATACAGGCATTCCTTATCATTTAAAAATCTGTGAACATGAAAATTGGTTCTACCATTAAATGTAAAGTAGACCATGAGTAAGATACAAACTAGTTAAATATTTAACTAGCTTATTTATTAGATCAGAAGCTTTACCTGTGCCTGGCAAAGGGCTTTGATATTTACTGTATTGGTTTTCTTGTTCTTTAGAATACCAGAGGATTTCCTTGCCTGTTCTGACCTGCTATTAGCTAATCTCTCTCTGGAGCCTCACTGTGTCCAAAGCAGACTTGTATATCTATTTCTAGGCCAGTGCTAGGAGTAGTTAAATGTGTTGCAGCATTTTATTCAACAAATTCACTCGAGCTTGTCAATTTTTGACACTGTGGTCCATCCAGCAATACAGCTGACACTGGCGAGTCTTTCTGTACCCTAATTATTTTAAAAACCTATGTGGTAATAAACTGTATTATATAAAAGCTCTGTCAGGGCTCCAGAAAAAGGGCTGGCTGTCGGATGCTATACTACTAAAATGCTCCAGTTGAGATTCTGGACTTCCATTTGTCATGTGGGTTGTTTGCCTGTCGCAGTACGGGAAGACAAAGTGGATGAGTGGGATAATCTTATTCCTTTATAGCGTTAGGCTCCGGGTTTCCGTAGTCTGATACTTACTTTGCTTCTGATTCGTTCATATGTAAGAGCAGTTGTCCTTGAAACTTCTGAGGTTCTTGTTCCTCTGCCCAGTAACGACAATGCAAAAGCTTCCTACTGATTTCAGCAGGAGCTGGATCAAAATCTAGGAATGTTTTCTGGCAGCGTATTCTATTGATGTTGCAAGGCCCATTAATTCATTAGTTCATCTATTTAGATTAATATTTCAGAAGAGTGGAGTTGTTAACATTTTCCAAACCGGCATATATTAAAGACTTTCTCACCTCTAAATGTTTGTGTACACACTGTCTTTCAGCCCAAGTTGTTTTACATGCAGAAAACCAGATTTTTCACACTGTGGTATTTAACTAGTGAATCTGCACACTCACATGCTCAGCAATAGTTATTAAGGGTATCCTACCGTAAGCTTTTAAGTAGACAGGACAAGAATAGGAACAGGCCATGCAAAATCTAGGCAGTATATGAAATTGCAATTTCATCAGCTTTCTAAACTTAATAGCTTGGTTTTATAATTTACTAAAGTTAATGGGATATATTTTTAAAGCGGTGCGCAATTCCCATTGATGTTAACGTGAGTCGTGCATATAAATCCCCCTGCAACACTTTCAAAATTCTGCCCCCAATATGTTCTGCAGATTGAATTCCAAAAACTAGTTATTTCTTTGGGTTGCTGACCTGTCTTCAGAGAAATGCTGAAGCACAGAAAAAGCAGTTAAACCACTACGATTTGGGAATTTGCAGATCTGGCTTTTATTTCCAGTGCTTTTTTAGGGAAGCTGTTTGTTAGCAAACGGTCAGGAATTATCGGATTGCTGTTCTGAATGGAGTCTACCTTTCTCGCAGTAATGAACGTTGTGCCCCTTTGTTTTAGATGCCAACGTGGACGTCATCTACATCTGCCCCCTTCATCTGAGTGAGGAGTTACTGCAGTATTACAATAAACTCCTGGGTCTGCAGGCAGCTGTTAGATCTGGGAACCCCGAGGACATGGGTGACCTGCAGGACAGGTTCAAAATTCTCACCCCTGAAGCTATAAACAGCTTCCCTGTGAGTTTGTCTTCTAATTACTACAGCTTGAGGGATGCAGTAAAATTAAATTGGAAATTTTATAACTTGTAACGCTCTGGTACACATCAGTGAAATATTATTGCAAGTTTAAGGGCTTTACTGATTAGACTACTAGTTAGAGCATTGGAAATAAATATCCCGGTTTAGCTTTATAGGCTTAGTTGAGATAGACCTATATTGGCTATTTGTAGACCACTGTCCCTTCTTACTATGTGCTTGCCACTGGGAACTTGATAGATTTATATCTCTAAGCAAATCGTAGCAATAAACCATTCTTATTACTCAAACTTTATCTCTGGGTAGCCCAGCATTCGATCATTCCTGTGTTTGTAGTGTTTCTTGTGATTAAATCCAATACAGAACTTCTTTAAGAACAGAACTTAGGCCAGGTAATACAGACATAGTACTTCCAGTTTCAGATCCATGTGCTAAAACATGGTCTAAAAAGAGACCTTAATGAATGTTCACAACCTACAGCATTTCTGAAAATACTGCATAGCAGTGAAGACTCTTTACAGTGGAGAATAATTTTATATTTTAAATACTAAGTCTACAGTGTCTTAGCTGAGATTTGATTTTTATGAATCTTCGTGGTACATTTATATCTCTAGGGTCTGTGCTTGAAACCCTGCTCCTGTTTTTGATATATACATTAATAACCCTCTTCTAGTTATTTTGTTGAACAAGTATTTGTTATACCACGTATTGATTGAAACTGATGGCTTCAGAAGGTAAAAAAGCTTTTTATGTTTCATAAATGTGTTGGTTTTCAAATGTAGTTCTATAGTAGTGTACTGTTCAGCAAAACACCTGTATATTCATGAATCCTTTTCTGTTGAAATAGTCTGAAAACACCAATGTGAGAAATGGGACCCCTGAGTCAGAGCTGTCTGATGGTTTTGCCATAGTTAAAATGAATTTTGTAGATATGAATGTGTTCTGTTTTGTCTGAGGTTGGAGAAGAGCATCAAGGTGATGTTTGTGTTTTTAGGAGCTGGCTTTTCTTTAGCATTGTCTTTTTATCTGAGTACTGGAAACCTACAAGAATCACAGCTGCCTGTGCTGGACCTTCACCTTGTAAAGCAAAATTATTGGCATAGTAAATCCTCGATAAATACCAGTTTTCTTTTTAAATTGCACTTTGACAGTTGTAGCTTTTTTTTTTTTCCCATCTAGATACTGGGTTATTTTTCCATTACTAACTACCAGATATTGTAAAGCAGGTTGCTTTCAGGCACGCATCTCTTGTGCACAACCTTTGCTCTTCCAATTTCTGTTGAAATATCTCAAGTGAAGTTTCTTTTCCAGAAAAAAAAAAAAATTCCTTTTTTTCCTTTGTGAAAATTTATTATGCGGCTGTGATTTGCTGGAAGAAGTGACATGCTCTGACGTAGGGAGGTGACCTTAGTTACGAGTTCTTTCATGGCTCAAGACTTGCACTGCTCACCCAGTTGGGAAAGGCCAAGAAGTGTGTTAGTGCCAAGTGCCAGCGGAAAGAAGAGGCAATCACAGGTTTTACGTGATACCAGGTTGAGGTCAACCCTCAGCTGTTCAGAGTGGTACACCTTTATGTGCAGAATTCCTAAAATGCCTTATTTTCATTAAACATATGTTCTTTCCCATCTGTTAATTAATGTGTCCAAAGAGTCTGTCTTTTGTGTGGAGAGGAATCTATACTCATAACTGATCCCAGTCATCCATTGGCTTCAGTGATGGTGAATTTAGCTGTTGTTTTTGTCTCTGTAAGGGTTAGAGCTTTATAGGTTCTTTTTTAAGCATCTCTCTTCTAGGTTACTTGACAACGAGCTTTTGTTGTATCTAACGTATCTAAATTTATTCCTAATATATGAAATTGGCTTGAAGGCCACCTTAGCTCCTTTGAGCAATTCTAGAAGCATGAATCAGCCTTGCCCAGTTGCGTATTTCCGTCTAGTTCCATATTTTGGAAAGAAAATCTGTGGAAAAGACACCCAGATGTAGAGCTGTGCTTCTTGGTATCTGCTGGGGGGAGGCAAGGGGAGACTGTGAGAAAGGGATCCTTGTCCTTAAGCATTTGTTAGCTCTCAGAATGACCTCCTGTGACTCGGTACTACCTCGATTCACTGCCACCAGCACATCAAAACAGCACAGTGCTAGCTTTGCTCATCCTCCTCCTGAGGCTGATGCCTCCCTCTTCTTGAAAAGTTTAAAAAAAAATAAAAATCACCAGGCTTGAGAACCAAGAACTAGCCTTTTGATTAACTTCCTAACCACTGTTCTCTGCAGTCCTGCTGGAATTCTGAGGATTCCTCAGTGCTGCTTTTACCTGCTTTCACTCACACCGCTATATATCATGGCAGCTATACCACTCTCAAAGCAGGAATGAACTAGGTTTTACAGCCTGTTTCCTGCACTCCTTAATTAAGTGTAAAATCCATTATTGAGAGACACAAAGCAAATCTCGCCCCTACATCACCACTCGTGGCCCCAGGGAGCAAGTGACCGGGGCTGGAAATTGATCCTCTTCTGTACATGGCAGAACTCTGCCATGAGACCAATAGAACAGGCCATCTCCCTGCTTTTATACCAGTGCTCTAGAGAAAGGAAACAAATGAATCAGAACATTAAGAGTCTCTATTTTAAACAGGTGGAAGGAAAAAGGCTCCGGGAAAGTTGTTCGTTGTTCCCTTTGCCCTTATACTCCTGTAACTCCCTTTTTTTCTACAAACTTTGAAGAATATGTCATTTCTCTGACTTCTACCCTCACTGTCCTTGCAGGATGTCTGACTCTTTACAGAGAAGCTCGGGTGCTTTTAGGAGCTGTGCGTTTGGTGTGAGAAAGCACTGAAGATTTGAGAAAAAGGCATTCCTTCTGTCCACTTCAGGGGGGCTCCCTCATCTCCTTATCCACCATCATTCCCATACGAGTATTGGAATTGGGATTTATACTTCAGTCCCTGTGAAGGAGCATCCAGGACTTTGAAGGAAAATATTCTGGGTTCTCCAGTCCTGAAAATCCCTAGAAAATCCAGTATTTATACTATCTTGAAAAGGAAGACTTTGCTGATAGGACCTAAATTAGAGGAAATTGCAATGTGAAGGTTTTCTTCTTGTTATGATTATGATTTGTTTGTGGTAATCTATTGTGGTGGATTCTCTTGTAGCGTTTCTGCATGATGTCCATCCCAATCTGCCTGAACCTCAGTGCGCCTCTGTCTGTACCTTTGGAAAGATAATTGGGTTATCTGCAGGCCGTGTGTAGGAGATGCTGTAGGAAATATTTCTGAGGTTTCAGCTGCTATGACTAGTATGCTTAGTTTAGAGGTTATAGCATGTCATGAATGGTTTGTTCAGCAATAGATCTTCTTTTTCAGAAGAAATTAAAAATTCCTTCCAAAAAGTTGAAACCTTTGTACTTTAAGCAACAAAAATACTACTCTCTCCTTGAGTACTCTGCAGTTGTGTTTGCAGTAGCTATCAGAACTACTGTGTAATGGAAATGTATATCCCCAGTAATTTAATGTGATCAGTGAAAGCTTTTGTAAATCAAAGTGTTTTATTCTCGGAGAATCACTTAAAATACTGCTGAACTGTATGGTGCAATACATGCCCTGCTATAGGGGTTTTTCTTCATTTTTGTATTGATTTTTAGGAGCTTTAGAGTTAAACCATGCCAGAAGTGTTGCTGAGATGAATCACTATTATCCAAAGGCCACCAGCCTCTCTGCCGACTGACAGAAGGATAATTCCACATGGATCAAATAAATACAGATGTGAAGTAATTAGTTCTATTCCCAGTGAGCCCATTTCCAACACACTAAAGATGTGCACGATTATGGAGCCTCACCCCAACAGCTTTTATCAATTTAAACTGCTAAGCTACAGGATAGGTCATAACCTAGCCTGCTATTAATAATGTATTTATTGTGTGCAACATTATAAATTAGGTTCATGGAATAGAAAAGAACACCTTTTAACAAGAATAATGTTATCTTTCTACAGAAGCATCACATGTGCTTAGCCACTCAGCTCAAGTACAGTCCCAAGACAATCAAAAGAATAAGAAGTCTTATCCAGAAGAGAGATGCCTACATTATTGGAGGGGTTCCCCACAAAGATGATTTAGCAGTGGCTGACATGCTAAATGTGCCTATATTAGGCTCGGTGCCAGAAGTGGCTCAGCTCTATAGCAGCAAGTTGGGAAGTAAACGAATTTTTGCCAGCGCTTGTGTGCCAACCCCTCCTGGAGCATCGGACATCTCCAGCGATGACCAGGTAAGGAGGAGGTGGTCTGGGACATGTCAACGTGCAGATGCCTCTGCTCTTCACAGAATGCAAACTTTGTACCATCACAATAACCACGTTGATTAGACCTGGACTGGATTTGAATAAATCATGTATGAGTTTGTGCTCTTTTTTGGCTCTATCTGACCAATTAAATGCAATTTGAATCCTAGTCAGGAAGGAAGGCAATTGTTCTGCTGTTCTTCATGTTCTTTCTGGAGAATACATGAGGGCGTTTGGTCCTGTTATTTCAAACAGTTTGTGTTGCTCTTCCATGGCTGAAGTCATGGCCCCAGTGAGATCAATAGGAGTTTTACCAGTGACTGAAACTAAAACAGGGATCTGTGGGAAACTAAGTATTTGATGAAGGAAAAATTTCTTCAGCTTTGGAAGTCACCCTATTGAAACAGAGGTTCACTGAGCAGATTTGCAACTGGAACTTTACCTTGAATCTGGCTTATCATTGCTAATTTCACCTATTTTGTTAGTATGACCGGTAAGAAAAGAACAAAATATTACTAAACTAAAATTACACGGCGGAAGAGTTTTCTGTACTGTGTTCAGTTTCCTTGTGTTTATTTTGCATTTTCTGTGTCAGTATTTCCTTCTATAATCTGATTTTGCAATTTGCAACGATGTGTCTAAGTATGAACTGTACTGATTATTTTTTTTTTAATTATTATTATGGTGGTGCTACATCTCATACAGGGAAATAATCGGTGCCATAGATTGTAGGTATTACTGCTTCTTACAAAGGCTTTTCGTGTTGCTTTACTTTTTATTAATCACCTTTAACACTGAAAACAATCGAAGCTGCACAAATATACTGCATCTTCTCTAGTAGATGAAATAAATATATGATCAATCATCTGAAAACCAACTGATTTATTGTTAAATAATTTATGTGAATAATACTTTTGATTCATGCTACAGTGTTACGGAAGTTCTATTTCTGCTGCTTGCTGGTGTGAAATATTGACGTTTTAGGTTAAATAATCAAAGGAAGGTGACGCTATGTTAAAGCACAATTCAATTTTCACTTAAAGATAGAACATAATTCTTTATGATTGGTACAGTCCTTACAATACTATTGATTCTTTTCATTACTGTAGGGGAGTCATCAAGGAAAAACACATTTATGCAATTCTCAAAAGCCACAAATAATAACATCTGGAACACGTGTAATTGTATTTGAGGTCAATGTTAAAAAAAATAATGAAAAGTCCTAAAAATTATGATGTAAAAATGTAGAAGGCTCTGCCAATGCAACAAGATCTCACAATACTTTTACCAGGTTCAAAGGCATTTGCAGTTTGTAAGAAGCTAATTGCATCCTACACCAGCTGGGCAAAAGGCATTTTAAAGCCATTTAAATCTGTGTACATACACAAATAAATAATTAGCATTTTTATAAAGCCTGCCTGGTAACTCCTTCATACATTTATAACCATATAATGTACTCTCCAGTAGGAAAATTTCACAGATGTTTTAGCTGGTGTTAGAATCTGGCACAATTGTTTCTCGGATTTTGCAAATAGTGCAGTCCATCCCGTGCCGTTCCCTGTCACGAGCATTTATTAAGCAGTACTGAGTATCCAAAACCTAAGATCATGATCAGATTTAAAAAAAAAAAAAATGCCTTGAGAGGCCAATTTCTCTCTGCAGAATCCACAGCTTCACCCACCACCAAAGGTGCTCATTGCTTTTTGGTGATCTGCACGAGGATGAAGATTGTCGATTCTCATCGAAAAGCTTTCACTACGTACCCAAAGTAGCTGTAACAACACAAGCATCTCTAAGAAAAAGAAAACATATTTAGAAAATAAATTTCAAGTCCAAATGTATGCGAACCGGGAGTCAGAATTGAGGAAGAATTTAATATTGTCATAGTGTAAAACATCTTTGTGTTGTCGCCCCACAGATGATTCGTGTCCTTAGCCAGCTGATCGTGGACAATATGGAAGTGCGGCGTTGGCTGTTCAAAGTGAATGATGGATGTGGAGGAAACGGCACTGCCTACTGCGATATCATTTCCCATTTGAGATGCTACCCCTGGGTTCAAAAGGAACGTCAGCGATACAGCCCTGAGATATGGAGTCAAAAGTCAGTGCAAGTAAGTGACGGGGGAGCGGGGTGTTGTCTTTGTTGTGGCTTCTTAATAGTCCTCAGGGCTTCTTCTTCACCTTAAATCTTTTCTCTGAGCTTGCGTTCTAAGACGTTGGTAAGAGTTGCTGTTACAGAGACCAGACTTCTACAAAGTAATAGGAAACAGTAATTCAAATAAAACGGTTAAATATTCCACAATATAAATGCGAGCCTGCCATGCAGCTGTAGAATAGGTTGGGTGTCATAACACTTCATTCATAGGCAATAATGTGCAAATTTTACACAGGGTTTTTCACCCAAAGTGAGGATATGTATAAATGGAGGTAGATGGACATTAGACCCTTACACCTACATAGAAACTTGGAATTACTGAACAAAAGTGTTGGACTAATATAGTTGAACAGTAGTAATTGATTTGAAATCACATACAAACCGATTCCATTTTAATCTGGTTTTCTGAGGGTTATTTTTTTCTGTACGTTTTTCCTCGCTAATAACTTTTAAACCTGTGAGCCATTTTCATCTGTGTAAGACAGAACACTTGAGGTATTGGAGATTATTAGGCTCTGCATCTTTAATTTTCAGTGGGTGTTCAGGTAAGGAGAGAGAGCCTATCAGTGGACTCACGCACCAGGAGATTCCTAAGAATCCAAATGATTGAGAGAGGCCGTAAGATGATACATTTTAACCGCAGCAAAATCCATACCAAACCAGACTTCATTAGTTCTGGCATTGAGAGAACTCTTTGTAGTTTAAATATTCATTGGTATTTAAATGTGTTAATTTCAATAAGCATTTGATATTTCTGGATATTGTGCCAAATTCATTCCTAATGTAATGGTTTTAAAGCCAGAAGGAATGTATCCAGAAAGAATTGTTTAATTTACATAAACTACTCATTATAGCTCTTTTGATTTTTTTTTTAATTCAATCAGAACTGTTTTGAAATTTTTGTTTGATTGAATTATATTGTATATTAAAATTTCAAATTGTGCTGATTACAGTTCCGTTGCATTTGACAACTACAAAATAATTCTGCGTTACAAAATAGAGCTTATTATGCAAAGCTGAAGAGCTGATTTCTCTGATCTGCTAAAGATCCCTTGCTCTGTGCGAGTCAAGCTGGTGTAAGTTCTCTATAGAAATGGTATTTCCTCATGTTAGTGTTCTTGTTTCTGTGCCTTTTTAATTCTCTCATGGCTAAGTGATATAAAGGATACAGCGATAACTGCCTTTCTTTGGTTTTCCTTTTATGCTCCATTTACGTTGAGCTTTGATGCAACCAGGAATCAACCCATTAGAAGCCCTTAAACACAAATACTTGTTGGAAGTTGGAAAATATGTAGAGAATAACCTATTTGAGCTAAATTCCTAAAGTCAGCAGGAAAGCTTCCCTAAATCCAGACCAGTAGTAAAGTGGGTTTTGGCAAAGTGTGAAACTTCCTGCCATTTTGGGCATCTTGTTTGAATACTGGTGTTCAAATTCTTCCGCCTTCTGAGTTGAGTTCCCTTTTGTAGAAGGGGAGACCTTTTTTGTGTATAATGAATTGCAGTCTCTGCTGAGTATTACCATTGAGAGCAGCGGATTAAAATCATCTTTTGTTAAGGAATACCATTGTAATGCTACACATTTAAACATCAAAGCATTAGCTTATGAGCACAGGCATGCTTTAATGTCCTATTAGAGGGTGTAGACCTGTTTCTTTTGATAATGAAGACATTGTGTCATCGGCGTAGGCTGCCACATACCAAACGTATGCTGGCAGGTTATTAAAAAATTCAGCTTCTTGATGAAAGACTATCCTGCAGGCTAAGAGTACAGTGAAAAGACTCTCCATTCTGGTAGAATTATTAGAAATGAGAATATGACTGTAAGCACTAAATTATGTTAATACTTACAAATAGCATCATTTGCATAGCAGTTTAAGACACGATACCCAGATTTTCCTCATTGGTATGTGGTAGGCAACAGATTAAAAATAATGTCGTTTGTGAGTTTGAAGTGTGTAAAAAAAAAAAAAAATTAAAAAAAATCCATTCCATCTAAAAATAAGGCTGATTTTAGATTCCTCGTTTCAAACACAGCATTGGGCAAAGAGAAATGCAGGAAAGGATTATCGATGTGTTTCACCTTGTTAACTTAATGCAGCTTCTGAGTTATCTGAACAATTATTTTGCAACTGTGCGAAGGGGGTAGAACTCACAAACTACACCAAACGTCTCTGCGAGGCCTTCCTCTCACTGTGTGCTGCTAAAGCCTGTCAGCAGATAAAGAATTTCATCCCGAGGCCCAGATTCTAAAGATACTCAATAGCAAGAGAACTGCTGCCTCCCCAAGTGCACATTCGGCAACGGTGGCATTTGTGGAGACGTTCTCCGGTGAGAAAATGAGTATCAGGATCTGGCCCCGCTTACGTGCAAAACCATCAGTAAGTACTGAGACACCTTTGGGGTTTAATTGTATGTGACACTTGGAGGGAGCAAATAAATTCACAGATTTTTAACTGCTTAATATATAAAACGTGTGTGTTGTGTGAAATGCTCTCATGCCATTCTATTGTGATTTTTCCAATCTATTTTCTGTACCAATTCAAGCTTCAGTTGGTCCATCCAGAGCAAAAAATGTGGAAGAAAAACAGTAGGACAATTACATGTTTGGAACATCTAGCATTAATAATACTTATTAATATATGGTATTACAAAGTATGCTGAGAAGCTGGGTATCTCACTCCTTCTGAAAGCCAGCAGTTCAGATTGTGGAAAGTCTTACCTGTACCTAAACAGACCCTCACTGGGACACTGTATAAATTCATGGAAGAGAAAGCTGTTAACTGTTCTCACTGACACAGTCTCTGTCCCCAGGGAATGGATGCTCTGTCTTCATTCTGTCCTGGGCATCCACTTGTGCCCACTGTCAGAGACAAGGTCCAGGGCTAAGCACACCTGACACAGCCACATTTTCATGACTTAGAAGAAAGATGCTCACTCAGAATTCAAGCTGAAGATTGGTGGAAAAGTGGTCTACAAAGTGTATTCGGTGCCTTTTGGTTTTGAACTGACACCAGGCTAAGTCTGCGATACCTCCTGGTCTCTGACTCTGAATCTTGGGACTCAGACTGCCACCTCAAACTCTCAGAACATCTTCCCTTTTAGAGGAAAGATAATATCACCTTCCTGATAGTGTTGCTTTTTTTCTTCTTTTAGCAGTCCTCCTTTGAGATAAAATAAGACAGATAAATGCAGAGATCACATCCTCTTGTATAGAATATGAAGTAGTATCTAAATCACTAGATTAAATTACTAATCAAATGAATTTTAGAATCTTTTATTACACCATGCCTCTTAATTAACCACCAGGACCAGCAACATGATGTGAGTTTCCTGAGCAGCAATCCTAAAGATAACAAAGATCAGACTGAAGACAAAAAAAGGGGGTGAGTGTGGGGATAAAGAAGAGCTGAAAATACAAAACCAGAACAAGACAGAAGAACAAGCAGCACCTATTCTCTCAATAAGCCGTTATAATTTCGCCACAGCTACAGAACCATTTTAAAACTCTCCATTAAATATCTGTTGTGGAAGAAAAAAAGCTATTTAATGAGCTTGGGCAGCCTACTCTTGTAAATGTTACAGTATTTGAGTCTTACTGCCTCCAGTTCTGTCCCTGTATTTTGTCACGGTTTCTCTTCCTTCCTGGCTATATCTTGGTTAATTCACTAAAATTTGTTAGAGGAAATCAAAATCTATTCAAAAGGTGACAAATCCAGAAAATCCAGCTTTCGGTCTGAGTTGCAGAGAGTGCTGTTCAGACACCGGTTGCTGGATTTTGCCTTGATTGCTATTGGAAAATTACATTTATAAACGCCAAGAGAAAATGCTGCAAAATTCTGGCTGTTCCTTTAAATCTTTTGGGTCAACTTTCAAAAGTCCTGTAATAAGTAATTATATAGAGTTTGTGATTATCTGACAATCAGGAATAGTGGAGAGATTTTTACCCGGGGGGTTCTCAAGGCAGTAGTCTCTGCTGCAGCTCTTACTGTACACATAACTGCAGGTGTGGTAATTTTTTCAGCCTGAAGAGGGCCAGAAACTCTGACAGATTCGCAGAAGATGCATTTTATAGCGTTTTGACAGGCATTTTAAAATTTCTTCTAACTGATACGGCGTTTAATAGGAAAAGATAAAGGACCCAAAGAGTTAAGGAATAACTTGATTACTGGTAAAGCAATACAGTCGCAGGTTGTTTCCTAGTATGGGCAGTGCTTTGTCAACAATATATCCTAAATACTTTAAATATTCACTGTCTCTGCAAACAGACTGCAGTGCTCTTATTCAGCTTATTAATGTATCTACGTAGCTGCAGTAGCGACGTTTCAGGTGATCCTTAAATTCTAGGGAAAATAAAGCGTGGTAGTTGTATCCCTTGGTTAAATTAAAGCCGTGATATCCGTTCGGAAGGCTTGCAATCATCAGATATGCAAGCTGTTGGTTTGCATGTCCTATTGATTTAATATGCTTCTAATCAGTACATAAAGCTATAGGCCTGCAGTGTTAATTTTTCATATGCTTACAAAGTACCCTTTGATTTTCTGTCACGCGTTAATTACAGCGTTTTGCCATTAAATAGGAAGCTTTGTGTAAACTAATTACTAGGTAATCATTGTCTACCGCAAGCGTGCTGTTTGTACCTTTTATTTTATTCTAAAAATGCACAGATCTCGCAGTCTGGAACCACTATACCTTCCAGCCATTAGCTCTCACTAATTCATAGCATTATTGTGTTAAGATTGTAGGAGTTGTAATTGTTGTGGTATCAGTGCTGTTAATTACCGGAGTAAACAGTTGAAATGGTGCCAAGGTCTATTGTACAAGGCAGAGGAAAGGAGGTTTAAATGTTACTTCCACCATCTGGGGACTGGAGTAGAGGCAAATGCTAGAAAACAGCAGTGAGGCAATATCAGAACTTCAGCTCCAGGGTTTTAGGCCATATGGATCCGGAATATTTTGAATCAATTGAATTTAAGTGCCAGTTTGTAGCTATAACAGTGTGGAAGGAGAGGATAAAGCAAGAGCACTAAAGAAATCTGAAATCCGTTAATGTTATCGCAGCCAATAAAATGCCTGCTTGGATTATTTTAAAAATGTTTATTTTGCTAAAATCCTAAAAGTAACACACAGGCAACTCTAGGAATAAAAGAAGTTTAACTGTGTGTTGTTTGTGAAACACGATGCAGGTTTTGTCTGAGAATTCCTTTAGCGTTACAGCTCGGCAATTTAGATGGAATTCCTGGGAAGTGGCTGTGCATTATCTATATGATGTCTTTTCTCTTTTTGAAATCCCCTTTTTGGAATTCATTAGAATCCTTTCTTTAGAGATACAAGCCAGAAAGGAGGACAAGTGAACAAAAGCGAATAAAATTTGGAGAGATTTAGATTTCAATTTAGACATTTTCTCTATTTCAATTTAGAGATTGAAATAGAGAAAAAGAAATTAATCGGGAAAATATTATTAATCTGAGGACGTCTGAATTGTTTGTGCGTTTGCAGAGATATCATTAAAATACAGAAAAGATGCATTCAAATATTACTTATCTCATTTTGGATGAGGCTGCATTTGAAATAAACATATTACTTTTTTTTTTTTTAAAGAGAGATTTTTGGAGATTATGACAATTATGTCCCGTTTCCTTTACTCTGAAGGTGGATGTGGGAAACCTTGAAAAATGAAGGCTGAAAGAGACACGCTTTTATGCATAAAATAGCAATGCACATCGAGTATTATTATTTTTTAATTAAAAAAAAACAAACTATTTAATAAAATTGTCCTGATCTCAAATTAACATGCTGTGCATAAATATGCAGAATTATTTGACGAGCTCATAGAGCTTTCAGGATCCAATTTGTCTGATTTTTGGTAGCAGCGGCTGCAGTGATTTCGGAGTTGATTTCCCCGCATACCTTGTTTTCCGAGATGACATCTAGGGAAGGGGGATCTCGCGGCATATTGCTGCCGCCAGCTTGGGAGCGTCGGGAGGAAATAGAAAGGATCTCTCTTTCTGAGCAATCCTGGTTTATTTATTTTTTATTGGTCTGTTAGCAGATGTTGAAGTAGTTCAGGGCACAATGTAAACGTGCTTTTCAATGGAGGGACGGTAAATAGCGAAGTGTACAATGAAACAAGCAATTGGGAGAGGGGCTTTTTTTGGACTAGGTCAGTGGGGCTTTTTTTTTTTTTCTTATTTTTTTTTGTGTGTGCATGTAGTTGAATTTAGAATTAAAAGAAGTGCTTGATCTTTATATATTGAAATCCTCAGCGTGCAGAGTGACAGCATGAGCCAGAAGAGAAAACCATGGCCCCATGTGGTGTGAAAAAAAGGAACAGCAGTTTAAGTGCTGGAAAGTTGAAAGAGAACTAACCTTCTTGTTCTTGTCGTCAAGGAAAGTGGCTGTTTTGTGCTTTTGTATTGAAGCATAGCATATGTGCCTCAGTTTGACAAAAAGCCTCTCGAGTCAGAGCATCCCGAGTCCTGTGTGCTGATCCAAAGCGAAGGCCGCGATAATGAGGGCCGGGCTCTCAGGAAGCAGTGAGTAGATAATACTACATAAGTGGGGAATTCTGTGCGCCGTTTTCGCCCTGTTCCACTTAATGCAAGTCGCAGCCCCGGTGAATCGCTTGCCATCCAGCTGAAATGGGCCATTAGCTATCAGGGAAAATTGTCTTTGCTACTTTCAGCAGATGGAGCAAATATTTTACAAAGCAATTTTACATACGAAAAACATTTGTGTTACTTGGTAATGATGGCTGTTTTACATGATGTTACCTTCTATCAGAACATACTTTTCCAGCTCATGGAAGGCAAAATTGGCACTTTTTAATTTTAAAGTTTGCACTTTAACAATTAAATGCCTGGGCTTTAAATCAGGCTGCAAACTTTAATTAGATAATGGTATTAAGTGCATCACTTCCAAAAACGTTTCCATTTTTGTAAACCTCTCAAATGGTTTTTGTTCAGCACAGTAGGTGGTGGTTCTGGCCAGCCTGTACCTGTCTGAAATAGAAAAAAAAAAAAAAAATCAAATCGGTTTAATTTGCAAAATAGGAAACAATGAAAGCTATTTGGACAGTCAGAGAGCACTCACTGGACTCTCTCTGTTGGTGTCACCGAGAACATAAGAATGCGCTGGGCTGGACCAGTTCACATCACAGCAGCTGGAATAAGTTATCATAGCTCCACTGATCGCAATATAAAGGATATACCGCATAAACGGTATGAATTGCCATGGTGCTGTTGAAGTGGCATAAATTGCTGTGGCTTCATTGACTGCAGCAGAGATGGGGCAGTTTGTATCGCTGAGGATCTGTCGCCTGATTTGATTCTTCTCTGGCCCAGTCGGCTTTACTTACTTGGAGCTACCTTCTTCACCCTGTTTGCTTGCGAAGTCTAAATAATTTCCTTTCATTCTGAATTTTAGCTAAAAAGCTGTAGGTTTTTCTCATGCATTCTGCTCTACAACCTCTTTCGGTCCCCAGGTCTTTCTTCCTATTTCTAAGTCTATTTCTTCTTTCTATTTATTTACTTATCTTTTCAACAGGCTTTTCTTTGCTGACTGATCTGTCTCAAGTAGATTTCCTTCCAGTGCCTTCAATTTATACCACATTTGGCCCTGATTTTTTTGTTGGAACTGCCATTCTAAGAAAGCTTTTCACAATTCAGCTCGCAGAAGGGTGAGAAATTATTTTATATTTTGGGGTAAAAGGTATAATTTTTTTAATGCTTATACATTGTTATAAAAAGGTGCAAAACCAATTTGGGTAGATTTAAAGATTTCTACGTGATGTAAACAGTATTTGGGCTGCTCCTTTTTTACTGGTATCGAGAAGCATCAGCTGAAAGACTTGAAATGCTCCCTGTTTCTATCAAGCCTATGTTTTTGAATTGTTTTGGGCTACCATCAAGAGATAAAACATCGGTAAGCTCTGCTGGAGATACCGTCCAATTTAAATGAAATTAGCCTACCAAGCACTGATCCTTTTAAAAGGTTTGACTTCACGAGTGAATGTCGGATCCAGGCTTGAATTTGCCTACTAAAACTCCCTATAATCAGGATTATTGCCTTTTTAGAGCTTACAGTTGCAAAAAAACTTCAGCTAGATTTCCAGGTGCTGATCCTTAAAAAGCGGTTGCCCGACTCCCTTCTGTGAACACCTTGATTATCCAGGCACTGGATGTTAAAAGCTCTGTTACGCTGGATTTGATCCCACAAGGACATTTTTCAGATTTTCTTGAATTAGTGATTTCTTTAAAAATCCCGTCGTCTTTCTGTAAGGCAAAGGGGTTTGATGCACATGTCCTTCACAGTCAGCAAGTGCTGAGGGTGCTTTGAATCACAGAATCCCAGAATGTTAGGGGTTGGAAGGGACCTCTGGAGACCACCCAGTCCAACCCCCCGCCAGAGCAGGGTCACCCAGAGCAGGTTGCGCAGGAACATGTCCAGGTGGGGTTTGAATGTCTCCAGAGAAGGAGACTCCACCACCCTCACAGGAAAGAAGTTCCTCATGTTGAGATGGAATTTCCCATGTTCTGGGTTGTGTCCATTGCCCCTTGTCCTGTCCCCGGGCACCACTGAGAAGAGCCTGACCCCATCCTCTTGCCCCCTGCCCATAGCTCAGCATCAATGAGGTCCCCTCTCAGTCTGCTCTTCTCCAGCTGAACAGTCCCAGGTCCCTCAGCCTTTCCTCAGCAAAGAGATGCTCCATCCAATGGGTCATCTCTGTAGCCCTGAACTGGAAGATACTCCCGAGCTGGGCACCATGTATCAGCATTGCCCCCACAGATGCTCAGAGATAATCCTGTGCTCAACTCCCCTTCAAATGCTCATTGGACCTCATTTAAGCAGGAAACACTGGGTCTGTTGAAGAAGTACCACAATACCCCGTGTAATGCCCATCATATGGAAACGTGCCCCTTGATACACTGCAAAGTTTGGAAGTTCCAGCACCAATAGAGGTTGGGCGTGGACCTGCTGGAGACAAGTTCCGAAGAGAAAGATCTGGGGGTCCTGGTAGACAGCAAAATGACAATGAGCAAGCA
>JAOQGH010000069.1:40227158-40283724 GCA_025769975.1 Gallinago jamesoni
CAGAGCCCTGGCAGAGGCTGCCCAGGGAGGGTGTGGAGTCCCCTTCTCTGGAGATTTTCAAGACCCGCCTGGATGCTCCTGAGTAACATGCTCTGGGAATCCTGCTTCAGCAGGGGAGTTGGACGAGATGATCTCTGTGGTCCCTTCCAACTCTAAAAATTCGGTGAAGTTCTGCTTCATTTTGCACCCACTTTAGAGAGCTTGCTTTGACAGCCACGTGTGACCCTCAAAAAGGACTCTGAAAGGAGTCCTGAAAGTCCTGAAAGCCGCTGGTGTGGCCGCCCTCGTGTCCCTGGGAATTGCTGCAAGGTCTTGTTGAATTTTAAGGAAACGAGCAGTGTAAGATGGGAATCTGGGTAAATTCTGAACTTGGATCTCGTGGTTTATGTGGTCCTTGTTGTTTTAGGCATCAGGTGAAGGTCGTGCTGCTTACTATATTGATATACTGACTAAAACAATTTTTTAGTATTTTTTCTGAGATGTTTAAAGCCAAAACCATATTTTTCTCCTTTAGTATATGAATGGATCCCACATAGCCCAGATCAGCATCATTATCTAAGCACCTCAATATTTTTAAAACATCTTTTTCTCAATTCCTTGTGAGGTGGGGACAGCAATTGTCCCCATTTTGTGGCTGGACAGCTGAGGCGCAGGCAGAAGGTCACTTTCCTGGAGTCTCAGGCAGGCTGTGTTCAGGAACAGGATATCTCTAGGTCTCCAATACATAAAGTTGATACCCTAATCATTGCCCCCTCTTCCTTCTCTGCATTCTGGTACTTAAATCACAGAAGCTGATTTTGAATTCGTAATTTTGGTTATGTCACATCACGCGCTTCATGGCAAAGCCCAGCTCTTTAAAATCGCTGCTCTGGGAAAAACAGATTTCTTTATTTTTATTTTCCTCTTCTTAGATGTTAGCCATAAGATTTTATCACATTCATCCAGAGCTCAAGATGAAATGGTTGCAGCTTAGGACATTGCCAAGATGAGGGGATGGTTGGTCATCTTCTGAAGCACGGGAGGCTGAGGAGAGAGGATGTAAAACAGAAGCAAAGAGCCCCAGGGGAAGCGGGCGAACGCTTGTGAAGCAGCAAGAAAAGGAGCCTGAAGCAATAGAGTCAGGGTCCTTGCACTTTATATGCCTGTGTACTTCTGGGACGTTTTTGAACAGTAAAAGCAGTTGGTTTCTGTATTTAATGGGGTTGTTTTGTGCGTGTGATAATATAGTACAGAATTTGAAACTAGGAAAAACCTAGCTTATCTCCCATCGAATGACTAATCAAATCCTACCAAAGATAGAGGTACAAATATTCTTGTGAATTCGTGTTCCAGATTGGGGAGTGCAAAAGGGCATCTCCCCCTTTCAAAATGCTTTTGGTTGATTATTCCTTTTTTTTATATTAACAAAGCAGTGCTTGGGTTGATAAAACAGCTTAAACATAGTCAGTAAAACTATTTCTGGCATATGTGACTATTTCAATGTGCTCAGTTTCAAAATATAAACAACGTAGAAGTTATTGACTGCTGGTATCGATCCCTAAGCAGTTACCAAGTGCTTAGAATTTTCAGTTGCCAGATCAAATTATTGATATAAATTATAATGAAACAGATTCTATACCGAGGTGGGGGGGGGGTGGGTGGATTGTCTTTCAGAGAAGGACAGTTTTCAATAGGAGGGAAGAGTAGAAAGTAGAAAAATTAAAAAAGGCTTCCTGACTGTGGGTAAACAGTAACCACATTTTTTTTTTTTTTTTTGCCTGTTGGAGGCCTGGTTTTTAATCACCCCACAAGCAGTTTTCATTTCTGTAGTAAAATTGCTTGTGGTTCTATTTAATTTGTTTCTGCAGGAGCCAGCTTTGGTGAAGATCTCCCAGGAGCTGCCGGGCCTTTTAGCACAGCACGTACAGCCAGTCAATGAGAAACGATTCCCTACATGGGAAAAATTCCTCCAAACATTTCTTAGTCAAGGTAAATAAGACTGCAAAGTCGCTGTTAAATGTTATAAGGAGTAATTATACCATATTGTATGCCATACTCTTGTTAATTTTGGGCCCATTTAAATATTTATCTCGTTTTATTTCTCCATTATGCTTCAAATGTTCATTTACAAATGAATTATAGGCAACTATTCTATCATTCATGTATCCTATCCAAGCATTTAACCTATATTAATCTTGGATTACCTTTCTCACGTGATTCCAAATCAACAAGCACCTTGATCCTGGGTTACAGTACTGGGGGCCTTCGCAGAGGGCTTTAAGGGGTGCTGCTGTGTGAGTTTGCACATAAGGAATTGTGAGAATATTTCGTATTTGTTCAATGTTGGTGAGCAAACAGCTGTGAGACTTGCTTTTCCCTCCCATAGGAGCAGGAAGGGAGCTATACGTAAACACATATACATTGCATGAAATGAAATGTGCTCGTAACCTTTAACTGGTTTGGAGAAGAGCTGAGCTTCCTCCCCAGTTCTTGCCTTCCAGGCAGGTGGTGACACCACTGAGGACCAGTAATGCAATGCCATATTGTCCCTTACAGGACATTGGCACAGACTGTTGCCGCGCTCTTTCTTGCCCTCCAACCAAAGGCACATGAACAAGCTCCAATCTGAGATCTGGATGGTTTCCTTCACGTGGTGCCGCATCCTCAGCAGGGCTTCCTGCATTAAACCTACTCACAGCACCTTTGGATCAAAGCTGGCCAGTACCCAACTGGCCCAGAGCTCAGAAATGAGCCCATCTTTGTCTGGAAGAGGCAGCGCGGAGAAAAACCTTGTCTAATCACTGTGTGCTGGTGTGCGTGCGAGCGAGCTTTGCACACACGTTAACAATCCTGTATTTCTGGGCCAGATGTTGAACCAAAAAGATAGAGTGCTTGTGGTTGGGTAGGAAATTTCTGCAGCGGTTCTGCCCTGCCATAGTTTTGTATTATATGTCATGGGTATGCACATTTCATACATTTCTTTATGTATATATTATGTTTTATACATTTTTTGAGTGGTCAGGCACTGGAACAGCCTGCCCAAGGGAGGTGGGGGAGTTGCCATCCCTGGAGGTATTTAAGAAACGTGTGTGTTTCTTCATGGCACTTCAGGGCATGCTCTAGTGCCCGAGGTTGTTGGTTTGTGTCTGTTTGTGGGTGGGATTTTTTGTTGGGTTTTGGGTTTTTTTTTGTGGTTGGATTCGATGATCTCAAAGGTGCCTTCCAACCATGAAGATTCTGTGATTCTGTGGTAGAAACAGGGATGATTCAAAGCTTTGGAAGTATTTTTTTTGAAAAATAATACCAGTTAACACATATAGGACCGATTTTTATTACACATGAATTTATCCTAACCAAATGACTTGTGGCACTCTATGCAATAAAAAGGCAAATCTGGAATGCCAACCAGTGTTCTTTGTTATTTTCCTATGGACAACCTTGCTAGAAGTTGTCATCTATAAACCTTCCCATCTACACACCAATGGATGAATACCAGAAGACAGGTTACTTATCTCCGACCCTCATATGGATGGGAATCTCCAAGATGAGTTTTGCAGCAGGAGATACCACTCCCTCGAGGTCTCAACATTGCATTTCCCTGCTGTTCTGGCATTTAGCTAGGCTGTAGGACAGCCCAGGATTCGTTCATACATCACAAGAGCATATTTCTCTTGTCAGGTATGTGTTTTAGAACTGCTTGCAAAGCATCTGCAGCTCAAAAGCCACCGGTAGAACTGGATGGTACTGTAGTAGATGAGATGTTATTATGAGATGAGACTAGATATTACGAATAAATTATTTGGTGTGAGGGTGGTGAGAGCCTGGCCCAGGTTGCCCAGAGAAGCTGTGGCTGCCCCATCCCTGGAGGGGTTCAAGGCCAGGTTGGACGGGGCTTGGAGCAGCCTGGTCTGGTGGGAGGTGTCCCTTCCCCGGTGGGTGTGACTGGATGATCTTTAAGGTGCCTTCCAACCTGAACCATTCCAAGATTCTATGTTTTCTTTCTCTTCGAAGGGATTCGTGGGTTCTAGCTATGCTGCTCAAGTTACAGTTACTCACTGTCTCTCTGTAGCAGCCCTCCCTGCAACGTCTGAGCTCAACAGGAGCTGGATGGGTTCATTCTGTGCACTTGGAAGAGCATCACGTGTGAATTTGATTAGCAGTTTAACAGCGAATTCATTTCTTACTAGGTGGTGTGATAGAAGCCTTCCCGTTCTCAGAAAACGTCACAAACCTGACGGTGGACATGCTGATAGAGCCAACAGGCGAGGTAAAAATAGTGTCGTCTGGAGACCAGCTCCACGCTGAAGGTCCTTTGCGGTCATCCGGCACCACCATTCCCCAATGTTCTGTCGATCCAGCCGTTCTCAATCCTCTCTGCTTAAAAATTGGTGAAACCTGCAAATCTAAAGGAGTGCTTGGTTACTTCTCAGTGGATTTTGTGACTTTCATCCATCCACGAACCATGGAGCAGAAGGTGAGTGGCGCAGACGCATGTCTTCCCACTGTCCCCTTGAGATGAAGAAGTGCCCCCTTTCCTACTTGATTCCAACAGATCTGTCAGCAGAAAGCCTTGCCCTTTGGAACAAACTTTCTTTGAAAGCTGCAAGGCCTGTGGAGGGAGGGAAAGTATCTGGTTATTCTAACAATAGCATAAATTTTAGACCTGCTCTGCCAGGTGGTCCTGAGGAACCTTTTTTCATCAGCCTGAAGAGTAACAAACCAACAAAGCCTGTAGGGCTGCTTTCAAAGCTGAGTGGTACGAAAATAATATTTTAATTTCTTCTAATGACTTTTTTTTTCCCTAAAATGAGTGCATTCTGCATTAAGCTGGTAATTACAGCCGATGGTCTTATGGCTAAGATGATTAGATTATTTTAGTTTCAAAATGGTCTGAATCTCTTGTATTTTGCTCTTTAAAAAATAATTACAGGGATTATTGTACGCTGTTGAGCAAAGCAGTGTCTCTAAGAATGTAGATCTGAGGTTTGAGGATGAATTTGAGGAAGAGTGGATATGGACAGTTTCTTATAGCAGAAAGGATAGTTGTGATGGACGATGTGGTTTACACCGTAATGGCTAATTTAGGGAGAAGAGGGGTAACGGACAGCTCAGCCCTGGGTCAAGAGTCTCTGAGCTGGCAGAGAACAGCTCACTGTGAATAAAAAGGAAGATACACTCATTCAGATCACTTTTGCTCTGCATTTGGCTCTTGGTCTGAGAGAATAATTTACTGCAAGAAAGATAGATGTGATCTCACATTAGATACAAAACTATCCCCCAATATCAAAGTGCAGGCTGAGGTCATTGTGTGTGACGTGAGGGTGTGGATGATTAAAGATGCCGTTGCAGGGATCACCATGAACCTGGTGCTTCCCCGATGGAGAGGCCTGGGAGCACCCACATCACATCTCCTGGGGGGCAGTGGCTTCTTACAATGTGCTCATGCAGTAGCTTAAGCTGTTTATTTCTAGCATAAATATTCCTGTGGAATTCCCTCTGGAGATTCTGGTCCTAATGAGTCTTCCACGTGGGCTGCACAGACTCCTGAGTGGTTTGGTCAGAGCCCTTTGGGTCCAGCAAAGCTCTGAGGCTTCCTGCATGCCTAGTATCAAGAGCAGGCACGAGCAGAGCATTTTAAAGAGTGCAATTGCAAGGTTAATGCCTTGAATTACCTCGAAAGGAAAATGCTGCGAGGAAGCCCATGCAGTTTTGGAGTGCTGGAGCACAGTGTGACTTACATCAGGCATAACCGAGCAGAACGGAAGGGACTAAATAAATGCTTTCTCGTGGAATCCTGCCCAGGAGAGTCTTCTGTGTAGATGAGTAATGGGGTCTTTTCAGAAGGTAAAATTGGAACCACTGCAGTGACCCTAGTCCTCCCTGCCAGAGTTTACAAGCCTATCAGCAAAACCTCACAGTCAGCTCTACCAGGACTTTTGACAACATAAAAAGTAATATAATAAATCGAGACGGTGGAAAGGTATTGCCTCCAGAATCTGTGGTGCCTGCGATGGACGGCAGGGAGGCAGAGGGGGGGCAGCCACTGTCCCTTGTGATGCAGAACTGAACTTTCCCATGTCGTAAGTGACGGAGGATGCTGCCCCAACACACTCTGCACAGGTAAGAGAATGGATTTAAAGAAGCAATTTAATCCCTGGCACCAATGTTGCTGATCAGCCTTGATCACAGTTTGTCACAAAATATTAACGTCGCACGTTTCTACACTAGAGGAGCCTGGCATTTGCTTTATTTATAAGGTCAGATTTCTTTGTCGCAACGTAATCTACTAAATC
This sequence comes from Gallinago jamesoni, assembly GCA_025769975.1. Taxonomy (NCBI): domain Eukaryota; kingdom Metazoa; phylum Chordata; class Aves; order Charadriiformes; family Scolopacidae; genus Gallinago; species Gallinago jamesoni. Next base: position 40,233,431 of record JAOQGH010000069.1, read on the forward strand.
CTTTCAACAGTCAGACACTATGGAAGTCAAATGAAGGGCATATTGAATACTGTATTCTGGTTAAAAATAAATACATTTCCATGAGTTTAAAATCAGTGAAGCCAGGTTTCCCATGGATCTGTGCCTTGAAGTTAAGTTCCTGCGTGTTCTCCAGCAGAACTCGCCCTGGGCCTTTCCCATTGCAAGGTCTTTTTCCTCTGTCCAGCTAATTCTTTTAGAAATCTCACGGGAGTTTAATATATCTGACGATTTTACCTTCTTCTAAATCTGGCTGATACTGGCCAGTAGGATTCATTATTATGACAGGTGTGAAAACCTAAAGCATAAAGCCAGGCTAAAATAAAACAGATGAAGTAAAATCTGGGTGAAGAGACTGAGCTTTCGGTGTTCTGGTAGTGGCCTTGCGTTGGAAGACTAAAGAAATTGGAATGATTTTTAAAGACGGTAAAATCCTTATTGTTAGTGATGAATAGTATTGTTGAGTTTACTGGGTACAACTATACAAGCTAAAAATTAGCATATGGATACAGATGTAAATTCAAGATCTCAGCCTCAAGTCTCTAGTATTTCCAATGCATTTCCTTGGGGTTTTTTGCCTTTTTTTTTTTCTATTTTGACATTGTTTTCTTTTAGAATCTTCAATTAGGAGGCTTTAAAAGTGTTACAGCATAACAGGGACCAGTTCTGTATTTATTGGGCTGGGCTATGGGGAGACTTTGGGAAGGTGGTGTGGCTGAACATGCTCAAATCCCTTTGGGTGTCTCTTTCTCCTCCGTGTCTGAAAATCACAGCTCATGTGGTGTGAGAAAAGGCTTTTAAACACAGGGTTTGTATTTAAAAACACAGTCGGCATACGGTATCCATTGGCAAAAGATGGCTCTTTGGCAGTGCTATTCCATTTTAAGCTCAGAGAAGGCTTAAAATTGGGCTTTTGGTAACTGATACCAACATAGGGTGACTGATAAACCAGAGAATTGGAATAACGTTGCCTTTGAAGTACAGATCACAGCTACATTTGACTCCCAAAATGTATTTACACAGGCAGTGTCATCAGAACTGCAGATAAGCTGTTACTGGACAACTTCCACGTAAAGTTGCTTTAAAAAGCTTAAGGGATGACATTCTCAAGTCAATGGGAGTTTTGCCAGTTGCTTCACCCAAGCCAGGAGCTCACCCTGAAGCTTCCTGAATTACTACATTTCCTGGCATGAAAAAGGATGTTTTAAATCAGTGTTTCTTGTTGGTCTCTTATTATCTCTGGCTGCTCTGTCTGGGTTTTCTTCCCCTCTTTCCAGTTGATTCTACCTTAATATTTCCTACGTTTGTCAGCATGTACCACAACTTTAACATTATTTAAGCACAGGTTTTAAAATGTAACTAGATGCAGAGGCAATTAATGATGCCATCTGTCTTGTGTGAGAGAGATTACACAAAAGATTGTGCTCCTGAAAGCACTATTTTTTTGGCAAACAAGAAATCCTATTAGACTCCCAGAACGTTTGCTCACTAATTTCAGAAGTGCCCACTTTAATGCAGTAGCTGAAAGGCTCAGATACATTTCCTGGAAGTACAGTATGTTTAGGCGTTCTTTCAACGTTGTATTTTACAGGAAATATCAACTGATACATGATATTTTCAGTAAAACTAAAAATTAAATATATCATTGAACATCTGTTACCAGCAGAGTCGGAGTATTTAAATACTTAAAAATCCCTGAAACCTTCATAAAGTTGCACGCTACATAAATACAACTCTTTAGGAAATGTGAAGGGCCAAAGAAGTGCAGGCATCTTTCTGTGGTTGCGCAGCACGGCCCTAAGCTGTGACCCAGGTACGTCCCCTGTGCATTCGCAGGGAGGGGACACCAGAGCAGAGGAAAGAAATGCCTGTACTTTGAGTTTCAGGCTCTTTATCTGAAAGCCTTTAAAAATCCAGATGTCATAAGCATAAAATTAATTTGGGTATGAACGATGGAGTAACAGGCAATGAAGCTGGTGAAGGGTCTGGAGAATAAGTCTTATGGGGAGAGGCTGAGGGATCTGGGGTTGTTCAACCTGGAGAAGAGGAGGCTGAGGGGAGACCTTCTCATGCTCTCTACAACTCCCTGAAAGGAGGGTGTAGAGAGGCGGGGGTTGGTCTCTGCTTCCAAGTCACAGGCAATAGGACAAGAGGAAATGGCCTCAAGTTGTGCCAGGGTAGGTTCAGGTTGGATATCAGGAAAAATTTCTTCACTGAAAGGGTTATTGAGCATTGGAATGGGCTGCCTAGGGAAGTGGTTGAGGCACCGTCCCTGGAGGTGTTCAAAAGACGAGTTGACATGGTGGTCAGGAATTTGGTTTAGTGTTTTTTTTGTTTTCGTTTGGTTTGGTTTGGGGTTTGGGTTTTTTTTTTTATGGTTGCACTAGATGATCTTAAAGGTCCCTTCCAACCTAGGCGATTCTGTGATTCTGAGTATGGCTTATATTTTTAAAGATTGTTGCTGGTGGTGCGTGTTTTCCTTCCACACGCCTCGCTCACATTGTGTTCCCTTGGAGCACTAGTAGCAGAGACTCTGTGGTGGATAAGGAATAACGTGTGTCTGTCAAACATGGAAGTCAGCCAGAGTGAATGTGGGAATAAGAACTGTGGGTCACTGCAGAGCTTGGTGCCCATCACCAAGGTATCTTTACTCTCTTGCAGTTCTTGAGGTCTACACTGACCAAAAGGTGACAAAAGCGATGGTGTCCTCAGGCCTGGAGGAGCTGGGTGATGCTGTAACCTCTCAGATGTAAGATATGGCCTCCTCTTTCCACGGGGCATTTCCATGTGCTTCTACTTGGTACCCAAATCTCTCCCAGCTCCCTTTCTTTCGTCCTCACTGGGGAACGAACCAGCCTGGCCCTGCCTGTGCTGGCCTGTTTGCCACCGAGTAATTCGGAGACATCTGCAGATTGTATCGTCCTCCATCCACCTATAGCTCTCCTTTAAATTACAAGAGAAGTGGAGGAGACTGCAGTTTGCAACCAAGAGCATGGAGGGTAGTGCCTGCAGGAGGATCTAACCCCTGTCTTCATGTGTCTTCATGTCTGTCTGTCCTGCCGTTTGCTGCACATCGTGCTTCAGCTCTTGTATTTCATTATTTCGTGTATAACTGAGGCTGAGATGGAAGTTGGGATGATGGGTTTGGATGAGGAAGGTGGCGAGGCAGAGCCCACCACCCTGCTGGAGTATGCTGTGGGGCTGAGCACCCCAAAGGTATCCGTGACCATATCCTGGGGTCTGCGGGGCAGAGAGTGCTGGGGACCTGACACAGTTCTCTGTTTGCCTCGGGAATCTCTTTCTATTTCGGTTACGAGCATCTGTGATTTGCTCCTGGGGGAAAGGGAGATGGAGACACGCTGTTTTCAATGTCTGGGGGGAAGAAATGGAGGAGAAAAATTAGGTGTGTAACTTGGGACTGAATCGCTTCTGCTTCCCAGTCTGTCTCCCAAGATTGATCTTCAAGAGCGAGGCCTTGACCCTTTGAAGGGAAGTCTTGACTGGATCCTGCCCAGATCCCAACTTGTCACGGAGCTGCACCTAAATAAGTTCCATTTAATTGACCGGGACTGCTTGAATGCATCAACTTACTTACATTCATGGATCTGTGGGCAGATAATTTGGAGAAGCAGGGTCATAAATCACCTTTTCCACCAGTCCGAGAGCGTAGGCAGCCCCATACCTCTTCCAGCAAGAGTGAAGAAACACTGGATTAAATTGTTCAGTGTGGGCACAGAGGGAAAGATGAGGCAGAACATACTGCAAGGAGAATTATAGGGCAGGATTAGGTGGGTATTCTCCCTCCCTTCCACTGGAGTGGTTTAAAAAGCCCCCGAGGAGGGTGGTTTCAGGGCTGCTGGCCAGCGTTGGCCATGGAGACAGGTCTGGGGTCAGGAGGAGAAAAGCGGGGGTGTCTCTGGAGGCCTCACAGCTGAGTCAGCGCTCCGAGGGACGCTGTCGGCGGGATGCGTTCTTCTGCACGCACATATCAAGATTTCTCCAGAGAGAATGTAGCGTTTTCTATGTGTTATTTCCCGAAAAAAAAAAAAAAAAAAAAGCCACAACGTTTTCCTTCACCATTTTCCAACCTTCTATTCGGCAGGACAGAGGTCAAGGCCACTTCTGGGGACCTAAAATTTAAGTTTTCGGGGCCAGCACCATCCCAGCAGCTGCCACGAGGTGGCAGCCGGATAAGAGCCTGCCTGCCATCGCTGCCAAAATAATCAATCGTATTGGGAATTTTTTTTAAGGCATTTAGAAAAAAAAAAAAGCGCTCTCTTTTCAACGCCCAAGTTGCATTAATATTTTGCTAATTGACATTTTTTTACAGTGAGTGCCATTCAGCCACTTCTGTAAAAATAGCAAGTATGCTCCTTGCAGGAACGCAAACATCAATACTAGATGCAGATAAAACAGTTGAACTGGAGAAAGAAAAGCTCTAATTTAGTCACTCTTTAAGAATTTTTGTTTCCTTCCCTTCTCAAGTTTACATTTTAAAGCTGAAGCGTTTTTATGGCAGTTGTAAAGAATTACACTATAATTGTGATGTTACTCACTTGAGCTGTCTTTACCACGAAGCGCAGGCTCTTGAGCTGTGCCCGCTGAAGGAAAGCGGCTCTGGGTAGCACTTGGCCCCTCTGTCTAAATTCCAGATTTCATCCTATTTCCTTGCACAAACAGGCACTAACTCTTGCAGGATGTATTTCTAGCTTTTTTTGTTTTCTGTGTGTCCTGAAAGTCCCCAAAATATCCAGTGAAAGCTCCTGATGTTATGCTGATTTCCCACACAGTCCTATCAGGATGGGAAACCTCCTGTGGTAAATACCCGCGATTGCGTGCGTGTCCTCATGGTGTATCCTCAGGAAAGGAGGATGGACTCAAGGAATGATTATTTTTTAATCTGTATGATTTTATCGTGCTTTATCTTTACTTAAACTTGACCTTTGCACAGGCTGCCTTCTAACAGCTCCCGATCTACTGGAGGAGATGATAATTCATCTGGTTATTAACTGCCTGACCTCCACAGGCATTGCTTTATCAACTATGGAAATATATTCATAAAATAGAATTAAAAAAAAAAAACAACAAACCCCTAAACCAACACCACAGCTCAGATTTTCAAGGCATTCTGGAAGCTTTTGCCACCCATTTTATGTTACCTCAAAGGAAAACCTGTTGCAATCCAGTAGCTGTTACTGGAAAGCTGAACCTAAAGGATCTTTCTACCTGTGACAAGAAAAACAGCCCCAAACTAATTGGAAGGTTTGATGTTTGCTGCTTCTGCCTGAGCTTGGAGCTCTTAAACTGGTTTGAAGATTTTGTGAAGGTAGAGTTGGGTAGAATGTTCCTAAGGGACATTTTCTTTCAGTTTGAGTGCTTGGTTTTGGGTTTGTTTTTTTAATCAGTTGCAGGAACAGCTACTCTTCTACGTCCTGAGACCCGGTGAAAAGCCTGCGATGGATTTCACTGCGTTCACGTTTCTGTGTGCAGGGGTCTCCTCCGTTAAAGTCTGCCACAGCTAGGAGTGTCCCGTCCTGCTTGGTTCACAGCTCTGTTGGCGCTGAACCGGGAGGATTCTCCTCCCTTTGAAAGGGGGACCTTGCTGGAAAGCTGTGTTCCCTGCTCCGCTGTAACTCCAGGCGTTGCTGGGAACTGTATCAGGATCTGTTCCTCGCTGTTCGTCTCTGCTGCTGTGTGTGCTTTTCCTGTGGAGCTCCTCTAGTGCCTCTCTTACCTCCCCCCCCAACTTCTGTATCGGTTTCAGCTGCTTCTACATTTCCATTTTCAAAACAGGAGCTGCCTGAGCACCTTCTGCTTCCTAGTGGTGACATCGAGGATGTTGAGTGCCCTTTTAGGTGCCGTATAAATTCTAGGGACCAAAGAACACGTGGGTGAAGCCTTCAGTCCGATCCCAGCGACGGTAGGGAGCGGTGCTGGGGGTCTGTACGTGGCAGCCCCTCTTGAGGAACTTGGGCTGGTGGGAGATGTCCCTGCCCAGGGCAGGGGGGTTGGAACTGGATGAGCTTTAAGGTCCCTTCCGACCCAAACCATTCTGTGATTCCATGGCTCTCTTCCTCCCGTGGTTCCTCTGAGCCGCTGGAGGAACCGCTCCATAGCTGTTGTCTTCGCGCGGCTCCACCAACCAGACTCAGACCTGCCCGACTTCCAGCCTTGCTCAAAACTACCAAAAATGTTGCCTGTTAATGATTGTTTAAATTTTTCAAAAAGCATTTGTGACCTTCAGGAACTGGGATGGGACTTAGAAATTGTTCCATCGAAGGATTCAGTCGGCTGGGGCTGCATTCGAGCCAGTAAAATGGGGAAAAAATTATCCTGTTGCCAATCCCATGAAAATAAATTCAGAGCTGTTGCCCAGGCCCTCTGTCTTTCCCAATATTTGTAGCAGAACAAAGGGGATTTAAAGGGCGTTTCTGGATTTCTGTGGCAAAAAGGAATCCCCTGCTAGGATAAAGCTGGAATCTTATGCCACCTGATCCTTCTTCCTTTCTCCCCACGTTAGGGATGTTCTGGGATGTATCCAGGGCAGGGACGTGGCCACATTAGAGTGTTTTCTGAGAATCCTGAGCCAGGAGAAGAGTCCTCGGGGGTGATCCCAGCTGGCACACGGTGATGACCATTTGGCTGCTTTAACTGGCCATCGGGGTGGTCCAGCCTCGGGCTCAGGCCCGGGACGAGAGGAGGTGGCTCCCAGCCATGTTTGCCTCCTCCTTGTGCTCGGGGCTGTGGAGATTTACACAGAAGCTCCTCAAAATAGCATTTGGTTGGTCTCACGATTTCCAGCATGACACTTGCCCAGCTAAAAGCTTTTTCCCCTCTTCCCTGTGTTGTAGCCCCTTCCCTGGGCAGCGAAGGGGCTGGAGCCACCCCCTGGTGCCAGGATCCTGGGAGCCCAGAGCTGTGCCTCCCCCAGCAGCAACTGGGAGCAAGTAATTAATGGGTCTCTTCTCTACATCTGAAATTAAAACAGTGTCACTTTGCATGTTCTTTTCATTTTAGTTGCTGACAACATGGGATTTGCTGAGTAACTCCTGCAAAGCGTGTGTGCCATCCCACGCTTGGTACGGTTTGTCGGCATCTCTACCGGGGGGTAATGAATTTATCTTCTGCTGGTGGCTGCTGGGCTGTGGTTTACTTAACCGGGCTTCTTTACTTAAATTCTTTTGTTTTTTTCCATCTCTACCCTTTACAAAGCTTCCGGATGGTGCTGGTGTGGACTCTGAGGTCAGATCAGCCGCGGGTGCAACATCAGGGTCTGGATGAAGAGCGACCGGTTGGCTTTGGCCAACCTAAAAGCATCCCAAGATTTCCAGCAGCCCCTGGACCCCTCATGTAGCCCGGCCACCTCTTTCCGGGGGCAAAACTTTAATTGAGAATCTAAAATCCAACTCAAACAAGGTTCCAGACACATCGGCTGTTACTGCTTTGTTGATAATATTTCTGGTAATTAATGTAAGGCTTCTACAGTATGTACAGTTTATAATTGCTGTTCAGCTCATTGGAAAGGTTAGCGCATACTGGAAAAGTACAAATCGATATGAAAGTCCCTCCCTGTCTCACAGAAGTGATGATAAGGAATAAATTATTGAAGAAAGTTAAGCATTATAATTGGGGAATATTCCCCTATTACTAAGTAAAGCCAGCCATTAGCATCCGATTTGCATTTTATACCATGCAGCAGGAAATATTTAAGTTGACAAATAGGATATTTAATATAGCAACAGATACTTGGCAGTTAGATATTAACAACTGTTACTGATGTGATTTATTCGCTATTATAAAAAGGGCATTACTATGTGCATATGATTCAGAAATTAACTCCAGTTTACCAAGAGGCCCTGACTGCCTGACCTCTTAATATCCTTATAATGACGCCATTTACCATTCAAAGGCTTATTCAAGTCATTCGCCGCTAGATTTGTTTTAACGGGGTCCACTCTAGGGCAGATATTTGGTGCCTTAACATTTCTCACCGACGTCGGAGGCACAAGCATTTTTTAAGAAGGAAAAACTCCGGGGTAAAGACACGCCGGGGTCACTGGGGGCGGAGGAGCCTGGTAGAAGCCATCCACAGTGCTTCCCTCGGCGGGGACCAGCCCCACAAACCCTGCCTGGCTTTTCCGTGCTCTAATGCTTCGAAATCCTCGTGAGGTTGGTGCCAGGGTTTTGTCATTGAGGGCGAGTACGTCCTGCAGAGGGGTGGGGTGGGGTGGGGTGGGCTTCCGCTGGCAGCCCCACGACCTTACGGTCCGATTTCTTGTGTAATTACACGAGTATAAATCCGAATTAGCACCACAAACCAGCGGCGAGTGGAGGTGCGTGACCAACACATCGCCTTCCACGTGGTTTCCACGCTTCCCTAATCCGACTCAGTTTAGCTTTGCCTTCTGGAACTTGCCTTTTTCCATCTCAAAATACCTCTTTGGAACTGAAGGCTGACTTTATTTAACGCTAATTATTCTTCAGCTGAAAAATCCAGGTGTGATCTTTAGTATTTCGATAATTACCTATTTAATGTGATACAGGCTTTGGAGCTCATCCATCCACTTTTTCTAATCATTGCTAAAATCACAGGTCACTGTTTTGTCCTCAGCCTTTTGGTTTTCTCTGAAAAGTTACTTTTGAAGTTACGTATGACTTCTGACTGTTCCCGTTTCATCACTGCCCAGGAGGCACCGGCACAAGGAAACCAACACGCGTGAAAATCAAGGCATAGATGTTCCTTTATGCAACTGCTGAGTTTCACTCTTCTTGTTCTCTGTATTTTTCTTTTATTTTTTTTTCTTTTAATGCACCTGTTTGTCTTTTGGTTAGGTGTGGGCAACAGACCTCGACCTCTGCTATAGTGACCAGCTGGCCTTGACTCAGCTCCTGTTGTACGTGACAGATGGAAACGTGGATTGTCGCTCTGGCCGCTTCGAAGTCTCTCTTCCTTCAAAGAAAATGAAAAGCCACCGTATTCAGCACCAGGAGACAAAACCCGTAAGCAGCTATTCGTTTACAAGGAAAATTATTTATGTGAATTACCAAAAAGTCAAAAATCTGTCCTGGATCACTGTTGTAGAGGAGCTGAATCTGCTCCTTTCAGATTCTAAACTGCCATTTTCAGATTTTAGAAGGTTCATAATGTCAATGGGACACCATCACATCAGAAATTAACAGAAAGGTTCCGGATGCCTATGGGTACCTGATTATTCATCCTTCGTACTCACTACTATTGATTTGTGGTAGTAACTAACTCCTAAATATTTTAGGTAGTTTTCAAGTTGTAAAAAATGTGGTAATTTGGAAGTTGCAAGAAAAAGGAAGGAGGTAAAAGCACTCCCTGGTCATAGGAGTAAATTAAAAACATTCAAGAAGGTATCTGAGCCTTCAGCTTGTGGGCTCTGATCTGGGGTGAGAAGTCGGAGCCCTGAAGTTCCATCCCAGCTTTGTGCTGCACCCAACGCCCAGGCGCTCGGGGTTGGAGGTTTAGGTGCATCCTGTGGATCTCACCTTCCATCCCTCAGGAAGGTCGTTAAGATTGTCCCCATCATAGTGCCTCGCCGGGATGGGATTTTAAATAAGGTGCTATTTGTGTGTTGCTTTGGGATCCTTGTAAACACATTGTCACAGAAGCACATGATGACTTTTTATGCTGATTAGTTATATTAGATCAATCTTGTATTCCATACGGCTCTGAACCTTGAGAATCTCCCTCAAAAAAGGGCAGAAAGGCCTTCAGAAAAGCCAGGGGATAAGAAATGTAGGTGTAATATAAGCATATGTACACATACAGATAGAAACCAGGTGCCATTTTACGCGTTTTGATGGAAAATGCACAACTCCCTTTATTTCATGCATAGAGGAGGAACGGAGCACCGTTCCAAAAATGTCAGGGAGCTGTAATTTAGAGGTTAATGAGCTCTTGATCTATTGTTCTTGTCAAGCAACCACTTTTAGTTGGAGAGAAGTAAACTAGATATTATTAGTCCCAGTAGTACAAGTTTTAGAAATGAAAAGTAATCAAGTAGCAACTTTTTTTTAATTAAAATTCTGTCAGAATTAACATAAATGGTCACTATATCCTGTATTTTTGGTCTTTGTTTCTGAGGGTTTTATCTCCTTAAGAGTTAACTACAAAAATGCGCTCTCTCAGGCAAATATCTTTAGAAAAAGAAACAAACAAATCAAGAGACAAATGCTTTTCCAGCACATGATCTGTAATAAATGATTAAGTAAAACACTTTGTGTAAAATTATGATGTTAATAATGATTCTGTCCCTTTTAATTTATTATATATTCTCAATCCTGGTAGGTTTGATTTTGATAAAACGGAGCAGCAACTGAGTTTGTGTGATGATTTTATTTTTAGAAATCCTTCTTTGAAAGAACAAATTTCCTAGATACTGCTGCTACTGTAATTATGTACAAAACCAATCACTCATTATAGTTAGGATACATTATCTTCTAGACAGATGAGGCTAAATAAGCAACACATTAATAATTCATCCCGCAGTTCATTATGCATGTGTATGCATGCTTTGTAGCTGAAATAAGCACCTCATCAACCTGATGCCAACCCTTAAACAATAGTTCTGTGTTATTGCAGCCACATTCAAGTTTACGCTTGTTAAACTGCTACTTGGATTATTTTATCAAGCATTCATTTATTTGTGGTCCCCCACTGCAGAGAACAGATTTTGGAAGCTCCTTTTTTAAGTTAATGACTTGAGCAATGGGTGTTATTAATTCTCAGAATATTATAAACATGATTAATTTTCAGGCAGAGATGTATTATGTAAGGATTTCAACTATGTCAACTTAAATGAGTCAACGTCAAAACAAATATCATTTTAGAAAAAAAAAAATACTGTAAATTACACGCTTCGATGTGCAATATCACCACTCGGAATAAACAGTCCAGTATTAAAAATAACATCACAGGAAAGCCTTGCTTTAGGAGACCATCTCTATCCGGTTCTAAGCAATGCAACATCTCTGTTCTTTAAGAGTTTATAAACTCCAAGGCTGTGCTGATTTTCACCAGTGGTATGAACTCACTGGTACCAGTGGGACCGCTCCTTGGAGTCACTGGGCCTTGTCTCCTCAAAGACTTGCTGGAAAAATGATGCTCGTTAATGCCGCAGCGGAATGTTCAGTCTTGGAGAAACCCACTTGAAATTTAGCTTTAGAAGATCTGGTTTAAAACCTTTTTATTCTCTGGCAAAAACTACTACTGACCCGCTTCGGAATTTGTGCTGCTCAGAAGGGCTGACTCCAGAACAACGTGTGTTACCACGGGGCAGGATGGGCTCAGAGGATCCACCGAGAACGAGTTCACAGGGCTCAGGGCCCCATGGAGCTGTGAAAATACCCAAATGTGGTTCATAACGAGGGATCCTGTAGATCTGATCTGCAATATAAGGTTTTAGGTGCAGGGTGAGGCGAGGATTCAGTTTTGCTGCATGAAAATGTCTGTTCCTCCAAATGGAGTCTGACCCCACACTGAGATAAGTTCACTGTGAAAAAGCCATTTATATAGTAAATTGATGGGTTTGGATATAAACTGGTATGAAAATGAAGAATCTGATGTTGTTTTCTCCAGCCCTCTCCGGTAAGGCACCGGTGCGCAGTAGCGAGCAGCCAGCTGAGGCACTCCAGCCTCTCCAGGATCTCCTACAACGTTCTCCTCCAGATGTGCAAAGCTCACGGTGTTGGATTTGACCTCCAGGTACGAACGGGAAAGATTAGACAATGTGATAATCACTCTGCATGATTTTTGTATGTAAACTCTAATATGGTGAAAGCACTTAGCACAAGGTAAAGTTGAAGCGCTCTGTTTAGCAGAACAGACGAGACGGAACGGCAGAGAGGGATTTCAGATCCCCGGGCTTCACTGGGAAATGCAGTTTGCTGTGTTTCTCCATGTAAACCCTCCTCGGGGATGGCTCATGAGGCCTCTCGGTGCCAGGTGACAACAGTCACACCAAGCGCATCCAGTAATCAAACTGGGAGGTTTGCTGCCGACCAAACTGGCACCAGTACCGGGCCCATGATGAACCACAGCAAAGGCTAATGCAGGTTCATGTCCCGTGTGTATCTAAGGCGAGTATCAACTTGAAGGACAGGAAAACCTAGGCATATTTTCACTATCTTTCAGTTTAAGTATGTTTAATGACAGGTTTTAGGAGTTAATCTGTCTCTCGCGAAAAATAAAACTGTTTGATAATTTTTAAAGTACTTATGGCTATTTCTTCCTATTTCAGAAAAAAATATTTGCTATAGAATAGACTCTGCTGTATTTGTTCTATTTACAAAAAGTAACTGCACTGTATTCTCCCCAATAAAGTAGAGCAATAATCCACTCACACTGACACACAACCCAAACCCCGGCTTTCTTAGACACAGTTATGTACTTACTCTCCCTGTTTAATACATTTATTATAACTGTAATTAGTTTAGGAATAATTAAAGCAACTTTGTCTTTTTATTTAACAGGAAAAGCAGGGAACAGTTTTTATATTGTACGAAGACCAGAAGCGATACAGGTTGGGAATGGTGTAAGTATGTGCTGTTGGAGCACCTGGGAAGTGACACGGGTGACACCGGAGCGTGTGCTGGCCAGGGCAGGAAGGGAACAACCCGACCACCACACACTCAACTGCACCCACTGTCACCTGCTGGACAGAAAAGCATAATGACTTGTGGCAAGATTGGCCTTTTGAAAAGTTTTAGGCAGGCTTTAAGCATTTTAGTAATAAAAAGAGTCCAGGAATCGGCTCAGATCAAAGGCTGAGCGCGCTGCAGGCTGAGGACCGACTGCAATAGCTTTACAGGAGCCAGAATCAGTGCCAACAGCTGTGAGAGCACAGGGATTAGCACAGCTTTACTTTTACAGGCAACGTTATTAAAAACCTGACTATACACGACGCAAAGAAGGCTGAAGTTTAATGCCTTTTTATATTGTTCTTCCCGAAGTGATCAATGGCAACAATGGGCAGGCAACAGCAGATCTCATGCTTCAGTAATTCTTCAGATACATGACCCTCGGCCAAAAAGTCTAAGAAAGCATAATCTGTACAAATCTACTATGCACCGATCGAAAACCCCTCCTCACAGAGAATTTAGGTTAAGTTTACTGCCAAAATAGGTGTAACAAGCAAGGGGCTGAAACGGTCTGTTCTCAGTCAGTTCTGTTACCCCTTTGATGCTGGAGGCATTTCATTAATGACCTGGGTAAGAAAACAGCTTCCTCAGGTGCTGGATGTGACTGCAGGTATTTTGGAGGGCAGGAATGGAATTCAAAATGATCTCAACAAACTGATGAAACAATATGAAAAATAGAATTACATTCAGTTGGAACCAGGTGCAAGAAATGACATTCCGAATGAATAAGCGGAACAACGAGCTTTGCAGAAAAGGATCTGTGGGTTAACACTGGTTCACAAACTGACAGCAAGTCATGAGGTCGTGATGTTATGGAAAAAAGTAAACACTATAATCTGGGAGAATGGGAAGTAATCCTTCCGTCCTGCGCTGAGGCAGGCAATGATAACATTTAGAGTTCTAGAAGGCACGATTTGCAAGAGGGGCAGGGGGAGGAGGCAGAAGTGGGATCTGTTAACGATCCTTAAGCACATAAAAAGCCTCTGCAGGAAGGAAAAATCTGATTTCCACCTCTTTAGTAGTAGGGCAAGGAGAAATAAACTTAACTGGCAGCAAGAAAGACTGATGTTTAGCATAAGAAAACTTTCTGATGAAGTGAAGCGCTAATTCGATTGTTCGGCGCAGTTGTCATTGCCAGCGTTTAGTAACAGATTGGACAATCCCCTGTCAGGTTGATATCAGCAGCATTGATCCTGCCCCAGCACAGGGAACGGACTAAAGGAACCGTAGGGATTGTTTCTGGGGCTGTGATTCTTTCAGCCTGTTCTGAGCTCCTTGTGGCTGAGGCACTGGCAGCACAGGAGGAGTCGGGTTTGGTTAAAGCTGTTACTCCTACACTGTACTGCCCTCACCTGCGCTCAGTGTCAGCAGCCGCCGTGATTGAGCTGTGGGAGAAATCTGCAAGAAAATCACTCAACGGAAATCTGTAAAATATCTCCAGGAGCCATTTAAACAGTGATTTAGGCTCCCGAAAGCGTTCCATAAGCCACCAGCATCTCAGTGATGCTGAAAGGTGAGCCTTTTCCCCCCTCGCCCCAGCTGTGAAGTCCTCCTCCCTCCTGACCCCGCTTGTGCAGGGTCTCTGGTACTTTTACACCTCTTCAGGAGCTGATTCAGCTCAGTAACTCAGCAGAAAGCTTTCTTTTATTGGACTGGGTTTCTGTGAGGCTGAGACTCAGCCCGTAGAGGGGCATGTAGTGGGCAGGAGAGCTCTGCCAGATAGATGGGGAGGAACCCAGGAGAGGAGAAGGACCTGCCCTTTTCGGGGTCGGTGACCTGTTGCATGGGCTTGTCCCTGTTGGGGTGATTTCACTTTGGTCCCCACGTACCTTTGAAATGGAGTCCTTATATTAGAGACACTGCATCTTACCTACAGTGTTCCTGACTCCTTTGGAGCGATGCATCAGCAGTTACTCCCCTGGTAAGGAACGTGACCTCTTGGATCACCAGCTTGAATTGGCAGTTACTAATATATTACCAGAATACTCTCAAAGGTATTTGCTATACATTCTGATCCCAGGTGTGTCCTCCATCAGATTTTCAGTGCCATTTCATTATCTTAATTTGGAAATATTTTCAAGAATATAAGAGTTTGGCATATAAAATCACTAAAATACCCGAAACATCTATGTGAATTATCATCCATTTTACTACACTGGAGATCTATTGTCTATACATTTCCTGTACCTCTTCTCCTGTTCCATAATATCATATGTTTTGAGCCCATATGGACCACTGAGAAACCAAAGCCTCAAAGGCTACAATCTAAGAAACACTGACACTGCTGAAATTTCTCTCTCACAAATTGTAGGCAGAAGCAACAGCTCCTCTGAACTAATCTGGATACTTAGTGTTCTACCTAACCCAACAGTAGCCTTTTCCTGGGAGTAGCTGAAACCTTACCGTTTACTTCTGCAAAGTTGATTAATAAAAATTATTTATTACACAAATCCTTTCTGTTGACAAGTTAAAATGGAGCCTCATCTTTCATATCTCCCTGAAGATTGCCACCTTGTGAGATTGAAAATACTCATTAAATTCCATCACCAGACAGGCACAAATGAGAGGGCGATTGTTTTTAAGCATGCGAAGGGAATCATTGGTAAACTCATTTGTTTGGATATCATTAACAGAACAATCGGAGAGGATCTCCAGGGGGTCCTCATGACCTTTGCTCGCAATCTCTTCATCATCCATCAAGAAATATCAGCACCTAATATGCAAGGCGAGACCAATTTTAAGGTGAGGTGTTAATTAACTAACGATCCTGGGTAATTTCTGTACAAGGGCTGAAAATACCTCATGCTGTATCATAAACAAGTGCTAAACCATTCCTTTTTTATTGTTAGCGGTATGTATTTTACAGTGTCTAGGTCAATACAGTAAGTCTCCCAACGAACCTGTTAGTTAAATTTAAGTTTGAAACTTTTTCTTTGAAAAGAGACGTACTTTAGCGTGAAATTATTTGTAATGGGATGCTCCTGATTGTCCTTTGTGAGAGCAAAGGAGCTGTTGGCACTGCCTCAGACACTTCTGTCACAATTGTCTGTTTTATTTTAAAGGGACACCACTGGGGTAGGAATCTTAAATTAGAAACAAACTTCTCAGTTTATAAGAGCTCCTTTAGATTATTAACACATTTCTTTCACGTAGGCGGCCACTGAGTACTTTTTCCATTGGTTCACATCAATTTCACAAGTCAATTTTGTTCCCAATTTTCTCTGCCCTTTGAATCTGCCCCCAGCGCCCGTCCCTCGGTGCCAGAGGATGCTCCGGGGGGAGGCAGGACAAAGCGTGGGGGCTCGTCACACCGGGGACGCTCCCCCAGGAGTCTCCACCTTCGCTGGGAAGCTCCTTTGTGCTGACCTCGCTGGCTAAAGGAGACAGTAAAGCAATAATGAATCCAACCCCCTGCCCCGCAAGGAGCCCTCCTCACAATGCTGCTTTGATTCCAGAGAACAGCTAAAACCCTCTCGAGGGAGTTCTTTTGCTAAACTATATCACCTTTAACTTCATAAAAAGTTTCTAAGATCCCATCGTTAAACCTTTTGTAGAAAGGTGAAGGGGAGCACTGTTACAGATTTGTATCTTAAATCACTTAATGTAATTTCTACCAATTTTTTTCCCATGTTAACTCTGCCTGTATTGTCCTCTGACCAGCAGAGTGCGAAACGACAGTTTTAGAGAAGATATAATTACATTTCAACATGTTACAGAATAAACAAATAAACAAAAAAGAACCCCTTTTTTTTTTCCATGTGAGGGAGTGAAAAGCAACCATTGAAGAAAAATCTGAAAGGGAACTCCTCATAGTGAGTTAACAATGATTTACATATGCAGAATAGAACACCTGTTAGCTAATTAGAAGCAGAAATTGCAACGAGCTGTGTTTTTTATTTACCTGAGATTTGGTCGTATTTACTAATAATTCCCCCAACTGTCCCCAAAGTAACAGTAAATTCAGTTGGAGCATCATGTCCTGTGTAACACTGGTTACCTTGTTGAGGCAAGCGCAACCAGCTGTGTGTTTTGGCTGCTGGATTTCATTATAATGCCCATTAAATAACTTGTATTCCTTGAATCTCTTACAGATGGCAATTCGAGATATTGAAGCAATTCTAGGAATTACAGCAGAAAACAAACTGAAATTGGAAGAAGAGCAACCTCCGAAAGCAGATGCTCTGAAAGAATAGTTAACGGAAAATGTTTAAATGCCTTATTCTTTATGCTTCTGGAAACGCTTTCTCATCTGTAAGAACAGGTTTGGTTTTCCTTCTGCATTGGTGTGTGAAGTAATATTAACTGAGATGGCACATTTCTGTGAGTTCTGAGTTCAGAATGATTTCATGGTTCAAAATACCCTTTCTTTCACAAAAATAAACTGCTGAAAAGCAGAGGATCATAACAGATAAATGCCCCCGATGTTCACCCTGTCCTTCCTGAAGTGCAGTATCTGTTTTTAAATCTCTAATAGAATACAGAGAATGTCACTAAATCAAACAAGATCACATTGTGCTGAAGAGTCCTGCGACCCTCAACTCCCTTTCAGACCTATTGTCTTCTAAAATACAGGCCTCCAGCATGAAGGCAGGCCCAGTGTTCCTCTCCCTATAAATAAATATACTTAAAGACCACCTTATTGCTAAGGCCAGCAAGCCAGATTCCTCTTCAAAACCGACTATCCTTACTGTTATCATTCTGCTATTCCTTTTGTCATCGACAGATTTTTGCAGCAATTGTTTTATGTTTACTTTCAAATGATCAAAACTAATGGCAACGGCAGTGGTTCACCGATGGATTCTGAGAGGACGTACACGCTTGTACTACGAATCCCGGTATAACGTGGCTCCTGCCGATCTGTCTGTCTGGGTTCTGTATTTCAGATTGTGACTCTTTTTGTCAGAATTGCTGTGCACTGTTATGTTAAGGAACAAGTTCTGTTTGCCAAATTATTTTTCTCCTTCAAATCTCTAATCTCACTCCAACGGGCAACACATTTTAAATTTTCCTCTAGAAGAAGGCATCTCCCTCGGCTGGGTGCTAGTGTACCACGCGTGGTGAGTATCTTTGGGGTTACTTCCCAAAGAGATCAGGGAAAACCCGTTTTTAAGACAAATAATGAGTGTGACCAAGCAGTTGCAGCAGCTCAGCCTCCAGTTCCCCCCCCCCCAAGTCTCTGATCCATTAGCTTTAAACCTTACCTTTGGTGTTAGCCTTTTTCTCTTCTACTTGGGTCACAGAAATTGCAGACGAGAATATCTGCGTAAACGTCGATCCCTGTGTGAAACAGAAGTCAGAATATTTTTGTTTAGTTCTTGTTTGGTTGGTTTTGTTCCTTTCTTGCATGTAATCTCAATCTAGTCTTGGTATTGGAGATACCAGAGCCCACGTGGATTTTTCTAATGTGAAATTTAGCCGTGAATGAAATTCCTGGAAGTCTTTATTCTGTATGGTTAGCAAGGAAAGGAATGGGTATTTTTGGCTGTGGCAGGTACACCAACAATCTCTCACTTGCTAATTAATAATATGCCAAAAAGCACAGTATAATTGCTTATTAGTTCTTCCAAGTAGGTAAGATACATTTGTTTTCTGCTCTACTTTGAGGGGCTGCAGAACAGCAAGTTGTTCTGACTTTTTCCTCGCCACGTTTATAATAAACTCCCTCCCATTTTACTGCTGAGCAACTCTTGGGAGATCTCTCACCTTCCTTCCCATCCAAGCTCTATCACGTCCCGCTTTGGTCAGTAGAAGCAGCATCCTGGAGGAGGAGGAGGCAGATTCAAGCTAGGACTCAGCTTGTTCCTTAAGGGTTAAGGAAAAGGAAGCCTTGATCCAAGCCAGAACAACATAAGGTCTGAGAGGCTCATTAGTTCACTGGCACTTAATCGACTGCCCTGTCCTAGGAGTAAATGAAACCTGCACTTCCTTATGTCTTTGTTCTCTTCTGACAAAAGAAAACTGTACCTGTTTTTGCAGGGAACAAGTGATCTGAAAGTTCCCGTGGTGAGAGAGATTTCTCAGCGCGTGCAAAGTGTGAAATGTATTTTGAGGAAAAAAAGTTTTTAATTACTATTAACACTTCTGAGCGATGAGCTGATGGAAGGATTGAAACTGCTTTGCAGTCTCTCACATTCAACTCCCATGCTGCTGGTGCCAAAAATGTATTTTTTTTAACAATACAGCAGATATAAAAATAAATTATAATCTTTAAAAAAAAGTCAGAAATACAGTTGCGATTCTCCTGTTTGCACAACTGGATTATTTGTCCCCACTCACTGAAGGAATAACAGAGTTCTTGAACTGTAGCTTGGATTTTAGCACAATTCAGAACCTGATCTAGACTGGGAAGAAAGCAGAGCAAGAGGGAATGGAAAGGTAAAAGGTGGCCCAGGTGTGGCTGGTCATCAGAAATTGCCACAGAATTCCTCAGGTAGGGACAGCAAAAGCCCAAGGGGTTCCCCAGCCGTGGCTGAATGCTTGCAGATGATGAAAATAAAGGGTTTGTGCTTCTGATGGGCCAGAGCTGCAACTGAAGACGTGCGTTCAGCTGACAGCACTGCACAGATCTTGGTTTTGCAAGAATTGACATACTCTGAAGCGCGTTTGTGACCCATTTCGGGTCCTTCTCCTGACAGAACATTACCTGGAGTTCATACCGGGAACGGGGTCTCCCTTTTTAGATATTTAGGTTTAAAGCCCTGAGGAAAAACAAACACACACAAAAAACCCATTCAGCCCAAGTTTCCACATTGGGAATGACAGCTCTGAGCACATTTTTGGTACACGTTGTACAAGCAGAGATGCACCTACGTTCCCTGAACCCGTGCAAGGCTGCGCTGCCAGAGGCTGAAGGATTTTGCCCTTCTTCTTGCACTGTAAGATCAATACAAAGTTCACTGAAATATATCTTGAAAAATATACTTTTAAAAATCAAAGTCATTGTCGCGTGTCCTCTTTATAGGCCACAGCTTCATGGGGAGGTCGTTTTGACCATGAATACCACTCCTCAGGGGTAACACATTAGTTCAGCCCTTCAGAGTCCAGCTTCTTTTCTATCCCCAGCCATTGCTACCACTAATAAAGAAAGATATTAAAGATAACTGTACGCTCTATTAATTATAGGAAGGTGAGCTTGAGTCAAATCTGTTTCTGACAATGATTAATAATTACTGGTTCTACACACATGTAGTACATTACAGTAAATAAACAGGGCACGTTTTTGGGGAGTAATTAATTAGGATGTTCATACTACATAGCTCAATGGTTTACAATTGCTGAGTTTGAGATATTGCTTGCAATTATTAAAAGGAAAAAAATCTGTTCCCATTTCTCAGTTTACTCTTCTGTACAATCTTGTTTTCTCAAATAGACTGTTTAATGGTTCAAAGCCTTAGCTTTTATTTAGAAAAATCGTACCATGGACTGTTGCTTATGATTTTACAGTATTTCTCTTCGAAGGAGTCTAACGCTTTCAAGCAACTACTTTAAAACAGCCATCGCTGTCAGAAGTCACCCATCTCCCACCGTTTTTCCCGGGCGCCCGTTAACCCGCTCGATGCTGCGAGACGCCGGCGACACAGAGGCTGCTCCCGCCCGCACGCAGGCTGCAGGCAAAACCCTTCCCAAAACTGCAATTCCACGATTCTTTGCGATATTCCCGCTCGTCCTAACGAGCATTAAGGTTCGCCCCCACCGCAGGGAGGACCGCCCGGTCCAGCGTGGGGCAGGACGAGCCTCCCCTCGCCCCGCGGGGCCGCCTTCACCTCAGCGCGGAGGGCTCCGCCGCGGCCTTCCCCTTGCCCGAGCCCTCTCCTCAGGGAGTCGCGCATACCGGGCTGCCCCGCTCTCCCCCGCACCCACAGACAGGAGCCAGCCCCGCAGCCCCGTCCCGCCGCCGAGGTGACCGCACCGCCGCCACCGCCCCTTCCCGCCCTCCGGCCGGCGCAGGCGCCGAGGCGGCGCAGGCGCGGCGGACCGGAGCCGCCGGTGCGGGGGTGGAGAAGGGGGTGTCCCGCGGGATGCGGGCGCTGAGGCGGCTGCACGAAGCGGCGGTGGGGCTGCTGCTGTGGCGGGGCTCGGCGGCGGCGCCCCGTCCCGCCGCTTCGGAGGTGCTGAGCCAGCACCTGCGGCAGCGCGGCCTGCCCCACTGGACCTCCTACTGCGTCAAGTACAGCGCCGTCCGCAACGACCAGTTCGGCCTCTCCCACTTCAACTGGCGGGTCAACGGCGCCAACTACCACATCCTGCGCACCGGCTGCTTCCCCTTCATCAAGTACCACTGCTCCCGCGCCGCCCCGCAGGACCTGGCGCTGCAGAACGCCGCCTTCACCGCCCTCAAGGTCCTCAACGCCGGTGAGTCTCCTCCCCGGGCCGGCTGGGCGGCCTCCCCTCGGCTTACCTGGCGGGCTGCGCCCCTCACAGGAGGGACGGCGGCGGGACGGGTGAGAACCGAGAAGGAGTGAGCGGAAAGCGGCGGTGGCGGGAGCCGGGGGCTGCGGCCGGGCCCCGCCGGGCGGCTCCGGGCCCCTGAGGCGGGTGAGTCCGCCTGAGGCGCCTCGTCCTCCGCCCCCGCCGCGGAGTGCGGGACGGGGAACGATCAGGAGGCGGCCCGTCCTGTCAGCGGCTGCGAGGGCGCCGGGCTGTAAATCGATATTCCTCGGGGTCTCTCCGAGCTCCTGGCTCCGTCCGCTTGGCGGGGGTGAGAAATTAAACCGCCCGAAAGCAAAGGCGCGAGCGCTTGTTCCTTACCTCGGCTGGTAGGGATCGTCCTCCATCTAAAAATCTATGGTCTGTTCCCGTGGGTGAAATTCTGCCCTCCAAGCGAATACAGGTGCTCTAGATGAAACAAAACAGTTTGGTTCTTAGAAACGGGCTAATTTCTTGCCTCTTAAAACAGAGGCAGTGACTGATGGGGTGGGGGACTTGGACCCCTCAATGTAAGTTAATAATAATGCTCTGTCAGTACCTTATTAATATAACAATAGGTATAGGTAAGTTTTGAAATACATCATTATTCAAAAGTTAGTAAAGGACACAACACTTAAATAGTGTCAGTCGCATGACAAATTTCATCAGTTTCTTGCTTTCATACTTCATTTAAAAGAAACAAATTCATTTGCTTTGCAAGTCTGCGGTGACTTTTTGCAGAGTATGTCAGCTAATCTTCATTTTTTGATCTTTTCAACTGAGAAAATAAAATCACAAAGATTGATTTCTTAATAATGACTTTAAATCCAATTTTATTTTTCCCTCCACATAGTCAGACCTTTCATCTTCCCCGTTCTTGCAGCTGCCCCGCACCTTTCCCGTGGAAGTGATTGGGAAGCGCGACTGGAGAGTCCGCTCATCTCCCTCTTCCCAGAAAATCGAGCTTAAGCACTTGGGGAGCTTTAAAAGCAGGCGAAATTGGGTGTTTCTGACCGTATTTAATGCAGGGCCTAGATCCAGCTCCATCCCCCCCCATATGAAGTAAAATACTGTCACCTGTATTAGCTGAGTAACTCCACAGTGCTAAAAATGACAGCACGTTTTATATATCCACTTCTCTACGTGTTCCAGTTCTGTTGGAGCTGGCAGTCGTGACAACTGATACAATTTTCCCAGGAATTCCTGGCTTCATGTTGATCTCTGAAGTCACTGCCTGTTTTCCTTCCCGTTTCTGCTCCGATACATAAACCCTGAACTGGTAACTAAGCGGATGCCCAGGGAGTTTGTGTCTGTGTGTTTGGATAGATATTATTTACCTTTAATCGGTAGAAATCGGGCCGTATGTGACCATGTTTCACTCCTTCCATACTGCTGTCCTCTCATTTTCTTTTTCTGTTAATTCCTGCGTTGCTGCTGTTCCTGAGCTGCTTTCTGAGTCCTTGATGCACAGGTAGGGTACTCTGTACTGATAGCTGCTTGTAAGCTTTCCTGAAAAGGCAAAACGCTAATAAGGCAGCTTTTCCTCTAATTTCATTTTGGGAGTCATTTTTCTTTACTGTTATTAGGCGATTTTAATTTTCCTGGCTTGCTGTCTTTGTGTGTAACGTGTTTTTGTCTTTTCTTAGGCATCCCAACTTTACTGTATGGAATTGGCTCCTGGTTCTTTGTCAGTGTCACAGAGACTGTTCATACGAGTCATGGCCCAGTTACTATTTATTTTCTAAATAAAGAAGATGAAGGCGCAATGTACTGAAATCACACCCTCCAGTACCTGTCGTTTGGTGGGTTTCTCTGTTACAGCTGCTACAAATCCCTACTTGCTTTGGCTAAAAAGAACTGAAGGCAACTGTTTGTTTTTTACAGTGCATTCTTTGACGTAACATGCTGTCTGCAGGAACCTTCGTGGACTTTTTGGTCATAAGAGATTTATTTTTGCGGAGGTCGGTAAAGTTGAAAAAGTAGAAGCGTTGGGAGAAGAATTTCTATTTCTAAGGGTATTAGAATTTATGTAAGTCAGTGGCTACTCCTGCTGAACAAGCTTGTGATAATTTAATTTTATCAACTTAGGGAACTGAATTGTAGCGTGTGGGCAAGGAAACCGTGAAAATTGTGAAACTAGACATTTTCAGAACGTGTCTCTGAAAAGATGAAGCTGCTTAGGTTTAGACTCTGACTGGGTGTTTCACAATGCATTAATTGTCCTAGTTGCAATGAATCCATGGCACTGACTGTTCACAATTACCTGGAAGACTCTTTGGAAAAATGCCACCCCAAGAAGTTAAAATGGCTGTATCACATTTCTTCAAATGATATTTAAATAAAATATCTAAAATATAGTTTATGCTTGGTCTTTTTTTTTTTTTTTTTAATTCTTAAACTCCAGATATCTGCATTGTTTTCTTATTTTCATTTTGGTTGCTTTACAGGTAAGGAACAAAACATAAGTAATCCAGAATATTTACATTGCACTGATTTACAAATTGCTGATATTTTTAATAAACCCAGGAGAATGAGAAGAATATTACCCTCATTTTTTTGATGCAAAATAACTGATTTCTCCAGGCACATATAATGATGGAATAACTTAAATTCAGTTGGAAACCTGAGAAAATAAATAGCTTTTAGGGAATTAATTGGATAGTAGAAATATGGAATTATTGGATAGTAAGCTCAAGCAAGAGATGCCTGTACAGGATATGTTACTGGTGCTTAGTTTTAGTGCCAGCAAATAATGCTATCCCATGCCTGGTGACGTAGGTTGATTATTCCAATTTTCATAAACAAATGTAAAATGGGTAGGTGCTGTTTTTGGAGGGGAATCGCTGTTCCTAAATAAATGATTATCAAGCTATGACTACTATATAATTTCATTTAAATACTTTTTTTTTATTTAATTCCAGATAATGGAACTGTTTTCCACTTAATGAAGCAACACGAGTGCTTTTTCTAAAAGCAACACTAAATAACACTTTAATTAGAGAAGCGCTTGCATTGTTCTATTTAATTTTGGAGAATATTCTTGACTCAAGTTAAATGGGTCTCGAAGAGGAGGTATTACAAGAAGCCTCATTAATAATGACTGTTGGCATTTTTCTAGAACTGATTTTCCCTCTATTGGGTAAAGTTAAATAACTGCAGCTCATAAGTTTAAAGTCAAATACTGCTCATTCATTGCCACGGATGTGGTCAATATCTTGCTGCAAAGGTTTAGTCTCAACACAGGGTTGATAAAATGGTTTTTAATTACCAGACTATAAATACAGCTCTTCATTGGAGTTGGACCTCCGCTCACTGCAGCTCGTTTGATTTCTGATAATGGGTACTGCTGACTTTGCTTACCTGTTTTTCAATAAGTGCAGGCAACACGACTCCTTGTCCATATGGTGATGGGCAAGTCTCCTTAGAGAACATCTTTGACAAACTACCCTATTGATTCCTGCAATTCTGTGCTGCTTGCAGCATTAAATAGAGGCTTGATTTCTTGTTCAATGATCTCGCTGTGTAACAATTAAGCAAATGTAATATTTTCTTGTATTACATGAAAATCAATAGACCTCTTGCTCTTATGGAGTTGATCATGCGAAAGGATGAACTAGAAGATGTCTGAGGGCAGAGTGCAAATATAGCATCATTTGTTCATTTCATTAGGGCTCGTGTGTGACCCCTTACAGTACTGGAGAGGGAAAAATTTGTAAGGAATAATGCTCGAGTTATTAAATCACAACAAAGACCAGTCTCAAATTTGAATATAAACCTATTTGCTTGTCTTCAACCAAAGGTAAAATACTTCATCTGGGTTTTATTCTCTTTTTACTATAAATACCTACTTCTTAGTATCTTTTTTTTATTGCTTACCTTAAGTTTTGGCCTGAATGCAAGATGGAAACATTGAGGGCCAAGAAGATTCTTACCAGCTTGTTTCAAAAATTTCTGTGAGGCTCAGGGGAAGACGGGGGAGGGCAAGCAAGGATGAGTAGTGTGTAGTTCTCAGCTGAACCTTCCCTGCTTTACCTTTCGGATCCCCGTCACCGTGAGCTCTTGCCTTATGGCAGTCGGCTCCTAAAGGGACTCTGTAGTGTGGGGTGAAGTCCAAATGCATGAACTAAAGCGTGTACCTGAAGTGGGCTGTGGAGATGAGCTTCTGGCAGTTTAATTGTTCAAAGATGTGATATTTGCATGTGGAGCACTCCACTGCTGTCTGTTGCCTGTAAGGCCCTGTCAGGGTCTCATAACCTTGTTGCTTCCAAAGACAAACCTGTAGGGAATAAGGCTTTATTAATTTTTCTGATCCAAAATAATTTATTTGTAGCTGTTTTAATTAGAAGCTTTCTTTTTTTATGTATTATACTATGCATATGTTGTTGTATGCTATGCAACATATATTGATGCTTGTTTTCTATAGATAATTGAACTATGAAATGACCCTTTAACTTTTTAGAGATTTGATCTGCACCATTTCCATTTGAAATAAACTGCAGTTTATCTTGTAGGCCTTGCCTTAATTATCTCTACTGTATTCAAGACTGATGTTTAAATGAGTGAGAGATGACATAAAAAGGCAGGGAGCTTTGTTTCACCTCACTTAATGACTCCTTCAGCTAAATGAAACCCCAGCCTAAACCCGGAGGATCAGGTAGCCACTTCTCGTAGCAGCCTTTTTAAACAGTAATGACTATTGGGGGCATCTTAACCTAAACGAGCGCTTAGCGTTACATCTTACCCAGGTCAATGGTCTCAGGTATCCCAGTTAAACTGTGTTACTGTAAATTAATGGAAAATGTAACTGCGCTTTGCTGAAAGATCAATGTCCAATAAAGGCTGCACAATCAAATCTTGTTGCAATGACTGAGGTCCTTAATTGCCTTTCAAAGATAAGGTGGTAATCAACATAGGTTTAACTGATCTTTTTTACCAGTTCAATTACATGCTAATGACTACAGCCAAGTCAGGATCTTTAACTACTTATACTTATTAAATCTTATGTTTGTTGTGAAAAATTACTTAAGCCACACAATCGATAAAACCCAGGTCTTAATTACTATATTTCACTTTTATACCTTTTTGTATGTTTGACAAATGTTTTGCCAGAGACTGTGCAGCGCTAATGATAGTACCCCAAGAAATACTGTTTTCTGTTATTGTCTGCTCCTCCAAATTATGATAACATATGGGTGTTTTAATGTTTGTTTTAATGAAGTTTTGGGACTAGTGATGCAAACATGTTCTAGGCAGCTCACTGTACTTAAATATTTAAGTACTTAAATACTTGGAGTAACCTGGTCTGGTGGGAGGTGTCCCTGCCCAGGGCAAGGGGGGTGGAACTGGGAGATCTTTAAGGTCCCTCCCTTCCAACTCAAACCATTCTGTGGTTCTACAAAATATCATTTTTACCTATAATAGCACTCATTTTTACTACTTGTTAACCTTCAGGTGGACACAGTTTCAACTTGGAAGTTCTTAACTTTTTTTTTCCAATGTAAATTAATACTGGATTTAGACACTACTAAGGTTGATATTCCCAACTGTTTATGATTAGTACTCTCACATTGTCTCAAAAGTAAAAGTCCAGGAAAGACATCTCCAGTCTTCAGAGAAACCTGGAGCCAACTGTCCTTTCATTGACTTAAGCAGAAGTTAGATCCATTCTCAACTTGCTTGACCTGCTGTAATTCTGAGTGCACTGCAGGATTAGGAGGAATCTTTTGGATTTTTCCTTTGATCTTTTGCATATTTGTGCTTTCTCTGTGTGCACAAGTTGGCAGGCATGAACAGATTTCAGCTTCTCAAGACTCCTGTGAAGCAGAGCACCAGTATCCCAAATTTAACACCAGAAGTGTGTAACACAGTGATGTACACGTGCTCGCTTAGGCTTGCCAGGCTCACTCATGCTCAGTGAACAGTACAAACACTGAAAATTTGTAAAATGGTAACTATATCAATAACCTTTGCCTTGATTTGAGTTTGAGAGAAACTGTTAGTGCTTTCTGAGCTCTTTTGGGAAAGTACATGGGTATCAGCTAATTTACTTATTAAAATCAGTTCCAATTCTGCAGCGGTGGAGTAGGAAGGCAGATTAATTATTCATCACCAGAGAGAAAGGCTACTCTTTTTTAGGCTTTTTTTTTTCCTCTTTTTTTTTTTTTTTTTCTGAATTGCTGAAAGAAGTCAAAGGGAAGGGGACTGATGATGTGGAACTTCTGGAGCTCCTACAGGAAAATGGAGCGGAGGAAATGTTAATTGTCTGACAAGTGTACTTAGCGAATGAAAGTCTTCAGCAAAATCAGCTGCAGTGGAGTAGGAGGGCTGGGTGGAGTTCCCGTGGAGAAGGATGGATTTGGTGGGAAGGATGGCTAGGACAGGAAGGAGAATGAGCAAATAATGTCAGGTTTGAAGAAGCTACTTTCCTTAGCCTGGTGCTCTTCAGCTCTTAAGTATTCTCACACCTTTTGATAGTCCCATTGCTAATGCTTTCTGGAAAAAGGAATCCAAGTTCATTCTTCCAGCACTCAAAAGAGAAGTGTTACTGCATTTTGTCACGGAGAGACTTAAACTTTCTGATGAAACAGATTTAATGGAATCATTCCATAGGCAAGAAAAAGAAAGTAGAAAAGTGGGATTTGACTAAATAGTGCCCTTCAAGAATCTAATAGCAGTAAAATGATCCTTGATGTCTAAATCTCTTTGCAAACCATAATTTTAGATCTCCCTGATGCATGTTATTGAATGAACACATTATTATTCAATGAAACGTAGGTATTTCTTAATAGTTGAATGCCCTTAGGCCCCTTTGGCTTAGACCAACTTTGCCTGAAACAAAGGAGATTTTGCTTCATATATTATTTATTTTGGCTATTTAATTTAAATTGGCTTTTGCTGTAACTCCTTAATCATGTTCACCACAGAAAAGTAAGTTAATAATTCTCAAAGTTGTTTTGATTTCTTCCTAAAATATACATTTTTATGGAATTAGATGTCATGTTATGCTTTCTTGGCCTGAATTGTTCAGTTTAAATATACCTAAGAAAAGTGGCAGCTTTGGCATTACAGCAAGAGGAATGTAGAATAAAAATTGTCACTAATATATTCCAAGTTTATTTACAAGATTTTTTTTTTACTTCTAGAAAGGAATAAGATGTTACTACTCTGTTTGCATTTAAGTCTTTAAAGTAAAGCATGTGTGCAGCACAACATAAAAATTTGCATTAATGATTAGGACACTCAATGTCAATGACTGACCTTTGTGAATTAGTAAGTGACTAAATGCAGCTGAAATAAAGAGGCCTAATGTATCACAAAATATTTGTTACTTATAAATGAGTGTAGTTTAACCTTAATTATTTATGCTAATAGATCATCATTTTCTAGTGAATGCAGTGTGATACGTATTTAGAAAGTAATGATGTCCATGTAGCATGAGAGCTTTCTGCTGCAGACTGTACCAGATCATGATTTTCTCCGAATTCAAGTTATAAATGATCCAGATTATTTACATTTTTAGTGACGAGGTTGTCTTACAGAAAACTCAAATGTCTATCTGTTCAGAATTTTAAAAAATACAGAGGAAGCCACTAAGGTTTGAAATGATGGAATACTCATAATTTCACCAGTTTAGATGCATTATGATTGCTGTTTGCTTGAGATATACATATGGCTTGGAGTGATTTTATTAGCAATTGCATCACTTTAAGCACAGTTTATGAGCCCTGTTCTAGTTCATTATAAAACCGATTTATTACTTTCACTGATATTAATAATCCTAATAGAATTAAAACCGTAAAACATGATGAAAATCAATCCTTCAGACAAAAATTCGGATCAAGGAAACTTTCAAGTTCAAAATGCAAATTTCAAGAGAGACCTTTTAAAGAACACTTGAAATTTTTGAGTAAGATTATAAATGTTGCAAAGTCAAAGCTACTTTAATTCTTACAAGAAGAAATACCATTAGATATGATTGTTACATACTTGGTGATTCATGGGCCCGGTTATATCCATGCTTTGTGATATATGAATTATGTAGGAAGAAAAATCACAATAATTTTGTTGTTAACTCAAGAATTTATAGGTTGACAGAAAAACAATTAGGCAGCCCCTGAAGCTGGTCTGATGGGGTACAGTAACATCATTAATGAGACACAGGCAATTTTGCTCAATCCAACTGGTATAGTTTATGTTGTGATTTTTCAGTAATTGTATTATACCTAGCCTTTAAAGCATACGTAAAGCATGCTTGTCATCTGCTTTATTTCAATTTAAAGCAAGAGCTAAACATCTAATAATTCAGCCTAAGTAAGTTTACTGGATGGGGTGGTGTTTTTTCAGTCCAAGATGAGTTTACTATGAGAAAGAGTTTGGAAAGATCTACTTGAAGCCAGATTCTGCTGCCACTGAATTGAAGGTAAGAACGTTTTATTTCCTGATATTTGGTTCACAAACAGCCATTTCCCTCTTATTTCAGAGCCCGTGCAAAGTGACTCTGAGGGGGAGTGGGAAGGCCTGGAAGGGAACACAGCGGGTTTTCTGCAAGTTGTAATGTAGATTTTAAGAGATCTTAATCTATACATTGATTATATATATTGATATTGATATATATTGATCAAGGTGAAACACCTGGGTGATTCTTTCCTGGGAGATGCATTTTGGAGAAGAATATTTTTAGAAAGTCTGGACACTGTTGACCTACTTTTTTCAGAAGCCTGAGGGAATTGGGTTTGCTGCACTCGCTGGCAATCTGAAAATGTGGGAGGGAATAAAAGGTGAATTTCACCTTTGTTATTTTATCAACATAGAAAGTTAAGTATTAATCTACTTTAAAAAAACCAAACAAACATGAAAACTATGTTGCTACAGCAATGATCAGGTGCTGTTTTCTCTAAGAAATGAAGAGCTTACCCTTTTTACGTGTGATACCTATGTAGAAACTGGTACTGGGAGGAAGCAGAGATGATAAATTTAATTTAGTGAGCCAAGGACTGGCACTTAGATTCTGCTTCCTCTGAGCCTGATTTTATACTCTATCTATTCCCCTGCTTTCGTTTCCACTGAATATTTACAATGGGCATTTTGTAAGGGTTATTATAAAAATAGCGCGTGTATCAAGAAATGCTGTGTAAAAAGGACTGTGTGAGTTTTCAAGCACTGCATTTTTCACCTGCATTCACTCCTGAGGCTAAGCTCACCAAGGGCGAGGAAAAGCTCCCAGCCACAGGTCCTGCAACAGGAATATTCAGGAACGTGGCCAGGGGAGTAAGCTTTTCCTTTTGGAAGACTCTTTTTAAGGAGTCTTGGTAGAGGGACTCAAAATTTCATTATATGATGTCTGCAGTAGTGAAAAGATAGAAAATGACTTGCGTTAGATAACTTCCTTTGCAGTGGGAATTAGAGAGGGAAACAAGTAATAACTTATTTCCTTACTTTTTGAGGGCCTTGCAAATTATCCTGATAACTGTGTTCCAGGCAATCAACTGGGTACAGCATTTTTTCCCAACCGCTCACCGGTACTCCCATGAGATTCTGCAGCATGGCAAATTGAATCATTTTAACATTCTTCTGTGTCAGCATTCTGCTTTTCCTTGGAAACAAACAGTTATTTTCTTTACGTGGCCATCTCCAGATCTCCTCTGCCCCCTCTACAGCAATGGAAAGCAGCAGAGAGCAGCAGCAGACTGCAGTGAGACAGCAGGGCTTGTGCCTGTAGCAGAAAACCAGGCTGGAAGTCTATGGAAGGTATTTCCCCCCAGAAATAAAAATGGAATTTATAGACGTCATAGGCTTCATGATCCTCCTGTAGTTAAAGAACTGAATATATTGTTCCTTTGCAGATTTTGAATATTATGTCATTGTGGACAAACAGTAACTTTGAGTATGTAATTGTAAATAGGAAATCCATGCGTATTTCCTGCTGACAGCGTATCATCTGGATTTAGTGGAAAAAATCACACTGCTTAATTATGTTTCTCTGTGGTTTTCTGCAATTCTTGAACTTCCCGTCTCTAAAACTTTTGAAGAGGATATTTTTGGGGCAGCCAGATACTGAACTTTAAGAACATTTTATATACACATTAAAAAATATCTGTGTTCTTGCTACACGAATTTCCCCCCAACATTGAGGAAAAATATAAAAATAGATTTTGGTGACGTTCTGTTCTCATAGCAGAAAATCTGCAGGATGATAAAATAAACATTGGCTCTTTGTTTCAAATGTTGGTATAATTAGAATGAAATTTTCTTATGAAACATGGGTTTTGAAAAAATATGTGGCAAAACCAAACCTATATCAAGAAACACGTGCTTGATGTGCTGTACTTCTTAAGACATAAAAAACCTTGAAGTTTGATTACTGCATCAACACAAATCAGAACGGAGGATTAAGGTTATGATTAGCCCTGGGAAAATCTACATAATATTCATGCAAATATGGCAAATTCAGTTGGTTTTCCCCATAGTCTTTTAAATGAAAAAGACATTTTAGAAAAATTGCGGTTCTATAGAAATTCTACGATTTTGTATCCTATTCTTTAAAATTTAATAGCAAATGAATCTGATTTAAATGAACCTGACTGAAAGGTATTCAGGGACTGTAGGTAAAAGGTTCATTTGAACAGAAAGATGTCTGTGTGGGCAGCACCAATCCCTTAGATACTTAGAAGCTGGGGCTCTATTAATTTCTAGTGTAGGAACTAAATT
This sequence comes from Gallinago jamesoni, assembly GCA_025769975.1. NCBI lineage: Eukaryota > Metazoa > Chordata > Aves > Charadriiformes > Scolopacidae > Gallinago > Gallinago jamesoni. Next base: position 40,265,228 of record JAOQGH010000069.1, read on the forward strand.
ATAAAGTTATTGAACAGAGAGAGAATTTATCTCTGCTAATGGCCATTGAAAGATCCTTTTTCTTCTAAGGTTCAATGTAGAATTCTAGTAAAAAGCACCTTGAAGATGTTTCAGGAATTAAATCAAATATACCTTCCATTTTTCCCCCCTTTAAATTGATAACATAAATCAAATCGTCTAGTTTGTCATGTATGATAATGTGAGAGATTGTGATAAAATGCACAGATCAATAGCCTACAATAGAGATTAACGCTCTTCTCCCGCTAAAAAGAACTGGAAAGTTTTGTGCTGCAGAGCTGCACGGAGCAGTCTTCCCTCTGCCTTATGTCAAGCAAAAAGCTTTTTTTTTAAAAAGCTGCACATAGTGTATCACAGCTTGTCATTGTGGCAGGGTGGTGCCATCGCTGTCACACTCAAACAGAACCATTCCTTGCTGCTGCCGAGGAAGAGATGTTAAGCTTTTCAGAAGGATTTTTCTTTCCTAAAAGCCATGCTTTAAAAATGTGTTTTGCGATGGGCTGTATTCCGCTGCACGACCAAACAAACGTGGAAGAACTCTTCGACGGAAGAGTTTTACCCGATGTCAGGATCGGCGATATTTAGCTGAGTGTTTTGTCATTCGGAGAGTGAGGGAAGTTATGCGACAGCTAATGGCAAAACTGCTCAGAGACGGCAGTTTGGCGGTAGCGGTGCTGAGGGGAGCACGGAGCGGCCCTGTTCAGGGCCCCGCGTTGCTCCCTGCCGCGGCGGTCTGACTCTGAGGGTCGGGGAGTAGGGCCCTCACGCTGAGGAGAGCAGCCACGGGCCGACGGCGCACCTCGGCCACACAGAAGTTGGTTTCGATGTGTGTTCTTGTGTATTAGATGGAATAACCTGAAGAAAAAGCCCCATGAGTTCTTAAGGAGAAGCGGTCACAGGAGGTGACCTCAATACTTTACCCTGAAATTTGAAGACGGGCAGCGCCAGGCGCTTTCCGCACTTTGTAATTAATGCAGGAGTCCGAGCCTGACCCTGTCTGACTGCTGTCTCAACGGTGGCTTTTCTGTTAAAAGCTGAAGGCCTAAAAGGGAGAAAAAAACCCTGCATTTTTCGGAGCGATTCCTGCTCGCTCCCCGGAGCGCTCTGTCACAACGCTGACGGCCGCCACCTCCCACAACATGGCGCCGCCTCCGCTCCCTCCTCCCACAACATGGCGCCGCCTCCGCTCCCTCCTCCCACAACATGGCACCGCCTCCCTCTACACGGTACCGCCTCCGCTCCCTCCTCCCGCAACATGGCACCTCCTCCTTCTTCTTCTCCTCCTCCTCCTCCTCCTCTCGGTCTTTCCGTTTTGGTTCCGGTGCAGCGAGTCCTTCCTGCGGTCGGGGCGGGGCGGCGCAGGCCCTGCTGTGCTCGGCAGCCGCCGCGGCCCGCTGCAGCATGTGAGCCCGGCGGGGCGGGGATGCTCTGGCTGCTCTGCGGCCCCTCCCGCGCCATGGAGACCCAGGCGCTGGTGATCCGCATCAAGATCCCCGACGGCGGGGCCGTCGACTGGACCGTTCACTCGGCTCCTCAGCTGCTCTTCAGGGACGTGCTGGTGAGTCCCGGCGGTCCCGGGACGGGCCCCTGCCGCTGCCCGGGAGGGGACGCAGCAGCCGGGGAGGGGAGGCGGCGGGGTCTTTCGGCTCCGTAAGGCGGGTCGGGTGGGGAAAGCAGTAACAAAAAAGGAAGGCGAAAGGTGTAAGGTGAGGGTTTTTTTTGTTTTTGTTGTTGTTGTTTTGTTTTTGTTTTTTTTAAGGAAGGGGCTTTTATTTCGGGTGTTTGCACCTGGAAGTTTTAATGGGAAAGCGGTTCTGGCGGAGGCTGACAGACCCCAGGGGCTTGAGGTAGCGTCGCTGCCCTCGGTGCTTCGGGGTGGTTTTGTTCTCTTGTGTGGGGAATATGAGCCCCTGTTTGCGGTGAAACGGTTAGGGGGACCCGAGCAGTGGTCTCAGGTCATCTGAAGGGTTTGTCCCTCTGAGGGGCTGAAGGTAATGCTGGGCATGGGGTGTCCCCTGGCCTTGGTGCGGCCACAGGGCATCGCTTCAGCACGATTTAAAAAGTTGTCACTTGGAAATCAGTGCCTGCCCGGCCGTGGACAGTGGCTGTACTTGCTGTTGATGATAATGTGTTTATGGCACCTCCTTTGCCCTGAACTGCCCTCAACCCCTGCCCACCGTATTTTCTCCCCATCTGCACATACAAGGATCATCTATTTACTCAGAAATGGCAGTGGTTATTTACCCTTACTGTTTCTTCTTTTTGCATACTTAGCCCAAAGAAAAGTCTAATTTTCGTGTGCAGGTCATACTTATTTTCTTCAGGATATCCTCATCCTTCCTATGTAACACATCTCTGCGAAACACTTCATGTGCCCCTATTTCTCTAAAGAAAAATCTTCCCATACCACAGATCATGTGCATATTTAATTTCTTCTATTGTTGTTGGTATTGGAGAGAGATTTTGCAGATTTCTTTCCATGTGTTGCATCTTATTGAGGAGACACGTGGGGATTAATGGGTTGATTTGCTGAAAAATGCTCGATGTCGGGCCTATAGAAGATTGCAGAAACAATTGGAAGGGATTGCAGATGTTCCTGGTTTCATTCTTCCTAACATTTGGTGTTATCCAAGACTTTCTGTAGGTGAAGTAGAAGGAACAGAAGTTTTGGCAGATCAGTGGGATTTCTGGGAGGGGGAGTTTCCCTTTGGAGATTCCCGTGAGTGCCCAGTGGTTACACAGCAAGCTGGGATCAACCCGCTCTGTCTGTCAAAGACAAGCGGTGCAAATCTGAGCCAGGTTTACTCCACATTCTGCTTCATGTTTTCCATTTTTTTTCCTAAACAGAGTGGGATAATCACTGATGCTTGGACTATCCTTTGGCATTTTAGAATTATTATGAGCAGGTTGAGCTTTCTGTTTTGTGGCGTAACTGGTAGCTGGTCCAGTCAGCATGTGAGGCTGAAACGTGTCAGGAACATACAGAGTTTTCTTACAAAATCCCAGTTTCTGTGGCTGTACTCGCGTTCAGTGGTCATTGATGTTCTTCCCAAAGTTCTGCAATGCTTGTGTAGGAAGTTCTGTCTGCTAAGGCAGCCACAAAACATTTGGTGACATCCATTGCCGATGTTGTATGCTCTTCTACCCCAGCCAGGCACAGCTGATGAAGCCAGGAGTGAACCCTTAAGTGGTTGTTTTGTTTGGCACAGCAGAGAACTATGGAGAACTGCACCAGGTGGGGGTGGCCACGCATGGTGTTGGCTCTTCTATGTGGTGCCAGTTGAGATCACTGCATCAGTGGTGTTCTGAGAAGGTGTAGCTGCTGCAGGTCACCTGTGGTTCTCTTCACCCAACTCTGTCTCCAGCCTGTCTGCACACTGAACTGTTTCCACCCACTGATAGAAGGATGTGAATGGTTCCTGGGTTGAAATGTCCCAGCTCGTTGTCGGGTGAAGGTGGATAGATTTCTGCATCAGGTCACACATGTGTTGGCAATGGTAATTTTCAGTTCCCCACTGTTAGGCTGTTGCATTGAGGGTAGGGGTGACAGCAGAGCCTCCGTCCAAACTGGGAGTGCTGGATTATGGATGGTGAGTCAGTAGGTGATGACACATTTCTTGCCATCAGCGGAAATCTCAGCTGTGGGGATGAGGGGTTATGACAGTGTTTGGCTGGGAGCACAGCCATGCAGCAGCACCCTTCAGTGATTATCGTTTTCATGTCAAAAACCCTCCCTTGCGGGCTGTGAAATGCTAGGAGAAGGAGGAAGAGGTTTAATAAGGTCTGAACTGTCTCAAGGCCCTCGTTTGTCTGATTGCATTTAAGGAAATGCCATCACAGTATGCAAGTGAATTTAATTTATCTGGTAACTACAGAAATTAAATGAAGTGAGGCTCTGTACACTAAAGTGTGGTAGATCCAGCACCACCCCTGGCTTGGGGGCAGCCCCGAGCCTGGTGGGGAGGGCAGGAGCAGGGCTGACCCTGTCTTCTGTTGTCCTCTGCCTTCACTGTAATTCCCACTCACCTGGTAGACAATTACAGAAGGTTTACGTGTTAAAGTAGCCATTAAAGATAGTGTGGAGAATTGTGACATTCCCTACGAAGGTAAATTACTGAACAGTAATAATCCGGTCAGCCCCCGCTGTTTCCCTCATTGTCCACATTTCTTTAAGTTGAAGACACCAGAATGCAAGGTACAACCTTTTTTCTCAGCTCCTGCTGTTTGGGGCACAATTAAGCTCTGAATAATCCCCGTAGTTTGCCTGCTGCATGTACTTGCAGTCCAGGTGGTTTGATGGGATGGTACCATCTTGCATTGAACTTCAGAAGCACATTCTGCTTCTGAACCCAGGTGCATACCTCCAGATCAGTGGGAACTGGGGGCTTGGGGAACCTTAAATTAATTATAGTAAGGCTGTTTTTCCTTCTAAGGTAGGTCCATGTTCTGCTTTGTATTAAGAAAGTCCCTTAAAATTATCTTTGAAAACAGCGAGATTTCTTTAAACATTACTTTTATTAATTTAGTATCCTGGGAGTGTGAAGAGTGTTGTGAATACAAACGAGCGTAGCCTTGCAGGATTTCAGGCGTCTTCCTTTTCCAGAGAAGAAGCTGTGATGCAGTGTCACCAGATATCCTCTCCGTAGCCATAGAATAACCCGGTGGAGTTCAGGAGGCTGCTAGTCAGTGCAACAGCTTTGCAGACCTGTAAGTTACCAGTGAACAGATTTATTTTAAAGGCACCACTAAATGCATTACAATAAGCTTATTTTTCTTTCATCGGGCTGTCTAGCTTCATTTGCTCCAACTGTCACTGGAGTGTTTAAGCACTTGGTGTTAATTCAGGATAACTTTACGATGTCACCACTGAGATAAAACGAGTTTTAACTGAAATGGGAGCGAGGGCCATGGTTTCAGTATTTACACTGTTGTTTAAGACAGTGCTTTCACCTTTTCTGATTTCTTGCCTGAGAGATAAGTCCTCCATAGCTCTTCTAGAGAGCAGATTTGATGGAGTTCTTGTTTCAGCTGCCGTTCTCTGATTATTTTTTTTTTCCTCTTCATTGTTAGAGGCTTTTCAGTTTTGTAAGATAAAATAGAAGCTATCGTGTATGTGAGCCCACTTGAACAATGTCTACAAGTCACGGTATTTTATTCCTTGTGTTCTCTGTTGTGATAGTAGAAAATCATCGTGCATAATCTGTTGAAATTTAGAGTAATCCTTTAAGCTTGGGTCACTGGGAGGTCTGCTGAGTGAGCATGGATGTCTTATGTAGCTGATGAAAATACTGTGGTAACAACAGAGTAATGGTGTGATTTCCCTCCCTCCCACCTCCTGCAAGGCTAATTTTTCTCAGGTGCATCTATTACACAGAAATACTGAAAGCTGATTAGAGCAAAGTTTTTTGTGGCTGTTGGTAGGGTTTTCTTTCTAACTATTTAAGCCATAACTCTGTCTTACACTGAATGTAGTTCTTAAGTTTGTGCTCTTGGTTATGACTCATTTTAAAGAATCCAAATATATAGACAATGTTATTCTGAATAGGGAAAAAAAAAATGAAATAATTTACCATCATTGTTTCAGTGCTATCGTAGCTTTGGGAGTCTTAGAGCTTTCCTTGCAGGTGTTTGGGGCCAGCAGAACTGTCTCAGTGGCTCACACGCCTCTTAAATACAGTTTGTAAATACACCAGAACTGGGGTCCTTTTCTGAAAACAATTTTTAAATCCATTTAGTCGAAGCATCTGTGTGCCCACATCAGAATGTTTTACAAGTGGCTTAGATCTAACACAATTAAAGTGTGTTTGCTGAGGAATTTTCAATGTTTAACTAATTTAGAAATAATTAGTTGACAGCACAGTCTTCTGTTCAGGCAAGACTTTAATTTCCTGTTAGGAACAGAGGGTACATCTTGGCTGCCTCTTGACAGAGGAGCAACAGAGCTGTGTCAAACCCTGGAGAGGTATTTAAATGGAAGAGGTTTTGGTAACATGGCAATGTTTGGTGGGTTTGTGTGTCTTGGTTTGGGCTTTTTTTTTTTTCCCCATTTTTGGTTCCACAAATTTACAATCTACATCATTAGGTAAGGTGTTTTGCGCAGGTATTTTGGTCTATTTTGTCTTTTTGTGTGCAACTAATAATTTAAATTATGTATTATTGGGTTATTTTAGCATCTAAAATTAAAAGACAGCGTGAGAAAGTTTTAGAAATACTATGTGCTTCAGTTAGATCTGTGGAAATCTTTAAGTTGCTTTTGCTGCTTTCTCATTGTATTAATTGTGTCTTTCTGACATTGCACGGAATGTTTAATTCCTGAGTTTTAGACTAAGTGAAAAAAACGGAGAAAACAAAAGTGAGAGGACAGCGATCACTAAAGCTTTGATCCAGGGAGGTGCTTAGCACCCTGAGTTGCTCACAGTGTACATAGTACAATAAATATTATTGCTCATTAATTTCTAATCACTTGGTGACATTGTCAGCAGAGAGATTGTCTGACATGAGAAATCGGGCAGCAGGAAGGAGAAAACCATGCTGTGCGTTTATGCCATGCCCTGACATGACATACTGCAGCCTCGCAAAGGCTGACGACAGCACGTACCCTGGGAGGCCGGGATGGCTTCTGTCTGAGCAGATATTTTTCACTGAATTTTGAGTAAATGTTGTATGTAAAGGTCCAAAAAAAATAATAATTAAAAAAAAAGGTAGTGGTTTGGATGAGAGATGTGCAACACTTGAAAAAGGGTTGCTTGGCATCATCATAACATCAAGGCTAGAGGTTGCCTTCCAGGATAGGACTTCCACTTCTTTGGGTATTTTAACCTTATTTCCTCCAGGGCAGGCAATGTATATAAATCTGTCCACCAAGTTTTGAAGAAGTTTTAATTCCAATTAACGACAAAGAGCCCTCAAAACTTTCCAAATGTGGAGAGAACCTTGAGACCGGCGCTGTGTTGCGAGGCAGCTGCTCGGCCACTTTCCCAGGCAGTTGTGGAGAGAAAGCAAGAAAAACGTGTTCAGTCTCATGGCTCTGGTTTTAATTGAGGATGGCAGCTCTAAACCCATCCAGAGGTGTTTGTTACCCCATCCTTCCTGAGCTGCAGTCAGGGCAGGAGATGGAGCCGTATGAGAAGGTTGCTTTGTGGTGGGAAGGAGGACAGGGCAGGTGTTTGGAGGTGGCAAGGAGAAATCAGAGCGGTATGAGGACTGAGAGAGAAAACGTGCTTTCTTAAGTAAAATGCCATTGCTAAACCTCTTTTTTTATGACTTACCTTATGTACGTTTTTCTATAACCTATGAACAAAACTGATTCTTTAAACTGCAAGAACAGACAACGCTGACTTTGCAATTCTGATTGAGTTATTTGAGTTTTCCTCAAGGTAACGTGGAAAGAAAGGAGAAGAGCACCATGATTTGTACTGATTTGTGTTGTGGGCTAAAAAGTTTGTAATTTTGGGGCAGTGGTGAGTGGCGGGTCTTGAAGTCTTCAGCCTGCCCCTGGGGAGTGATTAAGATGATTTACTCTAGATCATCTCAGGCCTTTCCCGTTTGACCTATAGCTAATTCTTCTGTATATTTTAGGATGTCATTGGTCAAGTTTTGCCAGATGCAACGACAACAGCATTTGAGTGTAAGTATGACTCGTATAAACTCTCTCCTTTGTCACTTTATAGGGCTGACATTTTTTAAATAAATAATGTTTATGCTCATTATATGTTACAGTTAAATATTTATGCATTAATGCAAGTTTAATGATGATACTGAACTAAGCAATATTTTATTATTTAATCACATCTTGAATGAGCATATTTCTACAATATAGCTTTAATTACCAGCATGACCTTACCATGCTCTTACTTATTACTGCAATTGTATTGCATGAACTAAATGAAAAGTATAAAGTACCTGTAAGTCTAAGTTTAAGATCTTAATCCCCCATTGGAAGAAACCAAAGGAGCAGCAGCTTTTACAGAAATATGGTACAACGTACAGATTTTGTAGCAAATGCAGCAGCATTAGAAGTTAATGTTTCCTTTCACTGGAACAAAGGTCTGTTATTTGCTAGAAGGGCTACTTTGCTTTTAATTTTCCTTGACTTATTCAGCTGCAGGTCCTGGAGGACGTATGACAACTTCAGGAAAATGCCACCTGGTTTGACTTGGGCAGTAGAAAGAAGTTGTAGTAGAGTCTTCTAGAAATACTACTATTTCTTCTAGAAATAGTGTGGGTTGGGTTGAGAAGCTGGGAAAATACCTCCTGTGTAGGATCTGAGCAAGCTGGACGTTGGGGTTGTCCATAATGGCACTTAGAGCTCATGGAGATGGTTATATTATGCTATTGCTGAGTTGGGAAAGCTATCAGTGATTATTAGTACAGATTTAGGCCTATATCTCCTAACATCATTGAGCTCTATTCTTTGAACCCTGTTTATTTTTATTTTTGGAGGGATTCTTGGGGAATTGTCCTACCTGGAGAGCAGTAAGCTGCAAAGGGGAGTCAAACATCTGTGTCTCAGGGGATAAGATGCCATGCTACAGTTCCCCTCCAAGTGGAGGAGGACTGCCACTGTTCCCTTTTATATTTCTTTTTTTTTCCTGCCTATCTCTGTGGTTTTCTTTGATAGAGATTAAATAGCAAGAAGGGGCTGAAGGGGGTTAGATGTACTGTATGAACGAGGTGGTGATGCTGAAGGTGAGAGAGCAGATGTAACAAGATAGGGCCTTGCATTCCTATTAGCATTTCTCCCCGTTTTAGAGCTTTATGGATAATTCTACATCTAAATAATCAAAGGAAGCATTGTTATATGGTCCTTCAAGAACTATTTAGAGGTTTTAACTTTTCGTATTTTTATGTTTCCCCCCCTGAAAAACCTCAGAAACCTATGAATGGAGATTATAAGTGTTATTTCTCTGTAGCCACAACATTTCTCCTGCCCTACTTTTTAAAACAAGACTTTCTAAAGAGGCCAGGCTCCAGACCTTGCCTTTTTTTTTTTTAATGATTTGATAATATTTTTTTTGCATACCTCCCACATCACACATTAGCTTTGTTTGAACTTCATGCACCAGTAGCAGTCGCTGCAATCAGGGCAGTAGCCCATATTAATGGTACCATGTGTAGAACTTTCCTGGAAATACTTATTTCGTTGTGTCTTCTAACATCTGCTTCTGTGCTTTCAGTTCATGTCTCTAGTCTGTCATTTACATCTGCACAAACCCATTTCCCCTGCCATTTAACTGGCATCTAAAATATGTTATGTATATTGATGCGTGATTTTTCTGGTTACTTTTTCCATATCAAGTGCCTGGATTTTACTGGTTTAAGCTCCATTCTCACCTGCTTCATTGCTTCTTCAGATGTGGATAATCACCATCCAGCGCCGGCTCCTCTACTCTTTGTTTAGTTATTGTTATCTACAGCGTACCATCCATTGCAGCTCCTACCTGGGGCTGCACTTCTCCTCCTGTTGGACCTTGATGTGGATTTCACCGTTGTATTACGCAGCGCTACAAATAAAATCACTAACAACATATGGCCTGTTATGATCCTTTTATCCAAACTCTGCCATTTTGTATATTTGTGACACACTGCAGATTTTGGGAAGATTGCTTCATAATATTTGTTTACCATCTGCTGCACTCTATTTGGTATCTTGTGAGGATTTCTTCCTCCATTTTAAGTGACATTAGCAAAATCCAGCCAGTACGTAGGATTTTTTGGTTCTACTTTTGCTTCCCTAATGTGCTGGAAAATCGGATTGCTGTGCTCTAGGCAAGTAGAGAAGCCTGGAAATCTTTCTGAACCCATGTGTCATATCGAGCTAGTTTTTTGGGATGTGCCCACTTAAATGTCCTGGTGGGATGGCAAAGGATCTTTGCACAAGTATGAGAAATAGGTAATTATATTTTTTTTTCTGGTTTTGCTCTTTATAGGCACTGACTGGCTATTTTAGATTGAGCTTTTTTTTTTTTTAATGCCAGGTAACATTTTCTGCCTTTTCATCTGCATATTTTTAATTTATTCTCTTTTTACCACCATTAGGAATTTTGCAGATCTGAGAACGTCAGAGTTAATTTCTTAATCATTTGAAATCAATAAAGTGTGATTATATTTTTTGCAATATTTTTTAGTAAACATTCTGCGAGTGGGATCTAAGAATTTTCTAGCTTTTTTTTTTTTTTATTTTTGCTGGTCCCAGCTCAGTTTGTTCCCTCAGGCCAGGCTTGTTTAACAGCTTTTATCTCTGTATATTCATCTTTCTCTGTCGTATGTTTCCCTTCTTTTGCATTTCACTCTGATCCCTTCTCGACTCATGGTCTTCCTTGTGTTCACTGTTCCAGCAGCTGCTTCTTCAGCTTTTCTTCCTCTGTTCCACGCTGTGACTGGGACTTGGGTTTCGGCCAGGTAGCGGCTTTACAGCTCCTCCTTTCTGCCTAAAATGTTTCCAGGCAAGGAAGCTTTCAGTTTCCACTCACTAACTCTTCTTAATCTTTTCATCATTCATGACTCGCTGCAGGCTGGTAACCCTGGCAAGTAGTTTTAGCAATCTGGCAATTCACCAGTTAAATTGCTATGAGACGAGGTGCTTGTAGGACATCGCTGCGCTATCTAGTTCCTCTTCCAGCTTTGGTGTTTCCAGTGTCCCATAGCTCTCTTCCAGTACATTTTTAAAGTGTAATTCTAAGGTTTTTATGTTACTTTTTTTCCTTCTTATTTGTCTCTTGTGGTTTTTCTTTCTCTTCTGCATTGTTTTTTTTGTTATAGCCTCAAAATTACCTGTTAGGTTTTCAGAGGCAAAATGAACCAAGTCTTTTTTTCAGGTAATTTTAACTTGTTGACTCAGGTCTGTTCCCAGATTCTTTGGAAAACTGGGGACAAGAGTGAGTTTTCATCCGGGGCATATGGTGGCACTTTTTGATGCTGATGTACGAGGCAGGGGCTGTGATTGACCCCATGTGTCTGTGTGTTTGTCCCAGAGCTGCCACCACAAAACTGTGATCTCCTGGTCATGCTGTTCATGCCTCCTGCCCTCTCTTCACTCTGAATTACACTGGGAAAAAAGGCATGGACTGGTTTTGTTCTTCACAAATTTCTGCCTTTGTCTAAATCTCTGTGTATAAATATTGCAGATTTGTGTCTGCTGTAAGTTAGGTTTTTAAGTCAGTGTTGCAGTGCCACGAAGAAGCTGAGATTCCCGTGTATTTGTCACAGGGAGGGGGGCAAAGGGGTGCGAGGAACTTGACATAGGGCAGGTGAGTTGAGGTAGGGTTGACAGCGAGACCAGAATGTTTTAGTGGGAGGAAAACACTATTTTTATTTTTTTAATTTCTAGTAGTTCTGATGAAAGAAACTGCCAAAACTTAACTCCATCTGGGAGGATCGAAGCACATTCAGAAACTCCTTTGTTTGCTGTGTCAAAAGAATACCTTGATGATCAGCGGGGTGTATTATAGCAGCTTCTGGAGAAGGTTCTGGCAGTAAAAAAACTGTTGAGAGCAAAGTTTTGAGTGTTTTGCTTGTGTTCCCTTTTTAGATGTAATTAGAGTCTTTGTTAATTGATGTTTGGAGTCATATGGTGTTGTTATTTCAGCATACCTGGTTACCTGTGTAGTTGGCTTATGCATACTTCCTATTTTTATTTGCTTGTAAAAACCTTACATATTAAAATTGTAAATAACCTTCTTCCACTGTTCATGAGTGTAATACGTTTCTTTGTCAGATGAAGATGAAGATGGTGATCGGATTACTGTTAGAAGCGATGAAGAAATGAAAGCCATGCTATCCTATGTAGGTACAGTATAATAAATGCTGATAATTTCCATGTTTATCAATTTGTTTATTTTTGCATGTATCAAAGTGTTAACATAAGCTGCATTATTCGCAGTACAATATTATTAAGTTCACAGTATAATATTTCTGTATTAAGTGTAGGTGTTTAAAAACTGTATGACATGAGATGTATGGACATGCTTGACTTTTGAAAAAAAAGAAAAGACTTGTACACTTACTGATCATATCATAAACATTAAGAATAATGCATCTTAATGACTTTTGCATTAGGTATAGTGCAGGCTAAATGGACTATCAATTTCTTGTATTTTTTATGCAGTACTTAAAGTAACGGCTCATTAAAAATGAACCCCTGGGCTCTAAAAATTTTTCAAAATCTACTTTCATCTGGAGACTGTTTCACCCCTCCTAACAGAAGAGTTTCATTGTAGCTGCAGGCTCAATATTCATAGAGGATTTAAAGACATATTTTCTGTTTTTTAATATGAGATATGTGTCTGTGTGTGCCTTTATATACGTAGATGTGTGTAAAATCTGTCTAGGTACCCATAAATTTAAAATCTGTCTACAGAAATAAAGTATGCAGTTACTGAAACAAAATAATTTGAATAGAGCTTCAGTGTATCTTTCATGTTGCAGATGTAAATGAAAAAAAAATCATTTAACATTTCCTTTCAAATGAAATTGAGAAGCAAGAAAATAACAAATGGGTATTTTCTTTCTAAGCCAGATGGAGTACTAGTTCCTTATAAAGTCTGTTTCTTGCTATGCTAATGGTCTTAACTGGGAATTTAGGAGAAACAAGTCCTGTCTAGTACCAGTTGTAGGTGCTTTTGGTGGGATTTAATGACTTGGTTGAGTTTAGGTCTCCTTATATGTTCCCTGGAGCAGAGGAAGCCGAGCAGGAATGAGCTTGGATCAAATTGCCCAAGTCTCTGCTTAATGGATCACTTTGGGGCATATATTCTGTAGTGTTTGGTACAATGATGGAGTTTTGATGTTGTGAACTTAACACATCAAACTATCAATGTTTCCTATTGTGGGGACTTGTGTTTCCTAGGCTCTGGGAAGGCTTCCTCAGTGAAATTCTGATTCTTTTGGTATCTGCAGAGACTGTCCTATTCCCGCACCCCAGTGCTCTTCCTTTGGGAAGGCTGGGCTGGATGTTCTTCACCTGGACCTCTGTTAGCAGACCTTGGTTTCAAAGAGACCTTAGTCATTGCCTATGACTTAATGCTGGGCTGAAAGAAGTGTAGGTTGCAGATGCTAGTGATTGATCCCTGTGGAACTCATGGGACTTATTAAATAAGCCCCTCTGATGCAGTTTTCTTTCCAAAGGTGGTGAAACCATCATATTACAAGTTTGATATTAAAGAGCGTAAGGCAACTGTGAAAGAAAAGTAGAAAAATCCTGCTGCAGTCAAGGGGGTTTTGTGCTTGTTTGGTGGGGTTTTTTGGTTTCATATAACGTGATGCTTCCCCCCTGGAATTCTTTGTGTTTCTCAGTTTTCCCTATAAAATGTCTACCATTTTCGCTGTTAAACTAGAAAACTTGAATTTTCCTGGCACAGTCTTAAGATTAATCATGCCTTTGTAAGGTCATCTTTTTGCTATGCTTCCAAGCTTACTGTTAAAGTTTCAGTACATTAGAGTTATGATTGCTCAACTCTCTGCTTTCCCTTAAAAATTATGGGATGTCTGTAAATGACTTCTTTCTGCTTCAGCAGCTTTTCTTCTCTGAAAATTTTCCCTTCAGTTTTAAACTCGTCTTCTATTTGTGTTGCATTGATGATTTAACTTTATAACATCCTATAGGTGTCATTTTGGGATGTGTTTATAAGAAAACAGATGTTCTCAGCCTACGAGTAAAGGAATGAATCTACTGTAATCTTGAAGAACATACCGGGGAAGAAAAATACTCATTTTTGAGTACGATGAGGCCTGCAATGAGTATTTGGAGGATTGAATAGCTCCTATTTCTAGGACTTTTGATACGGTGCAGTTTGGCTCCAGTTCTGCTGGTATTTTCCAAAACCACAGTGAAGGCTTTTCTTTCAGTTTAAGAGCACACACACACAAAAAAATCCCCGAGAATACAGATCTCTTCCATGCAAGTATTACACTGTAATTGGGGAAGACGTTTTGAATCCTGCATGACCTCTTATCTTTAGGTTCTTTGGTTTCTGAACTTGACAGTAAGTTATTTCAGGCAGTTCTGGAGTTATATTAAAATATGCAGAAATACTTTGCATTATGTCAATGCAAATATTGTGGAGTGGTAAATAAAATCATTTTTCTGGTGCGCCTTGCAGTTAATTAAAGGCAGACGTTGAGCAGCAGTGGAGTTGCACTTTAGCTGTTGTCTTGTATCAGTATAAAAAGGCAGTAATTTTTTTGACAGCCACTGATTGGAAAGTTGCTTGCAGCTTTCTGAAAGCAAGGGGTACATGCTCTGGATCAATAACTGGCAAATTTTCCATTAAAAAGAATACTTGAACAATGTTCCAAATAGCCACTGGCATCTTAATTTTCCATGGAAACCTCAAATGCTCATGTGTGGAGGACAAGTCATTTTCAGACAATTTTTCCAGACTACTTGTTAACAGTTATTGCTGTCCCAAAAGGTTGACAGCTTACATGATTGATATTTCATTTACTTGTCATCACTGTTTGAGTAATGGAGAGGGCCATGTTTTTTTTCTCTCTCTCTCCCCCTATTCTTTTTTTTTGTGGGAAACAGTCTCATATGTTTATTTTAGTTTATTATTCTAGGAGTATGTAATAGCTGTTTATACTGTGCATAAATATGTCTTCAGGTCATAGAACACCACCAGTAAAATGATAATAAAAAAAGTTTGCTGTTCTTGAGCAATTTTGGCCCCCAGTGGAGCGGGAGATTCTTTCACAGCTCCATAACTATTAGGTACTGGTGACGTGTTTTTATGAAGGGATGTGGGGGAGGATTTGTCATGTTATTCATGACCCCCCTGATAGAAAATAAGTCTATGGGTTCATCCTGATTCCTGAAAAACCTCTTGATCATTTCAAAAGTGGGCTTTTGTAATGAATAGCTTTGCACTGTAGAAGCACAGCAAAAGCACGTGTCACAGGGTTATTTAAGATGTGGATTTATGTGTTTGTACACTAATATGAATGAGGTGCCCCCCCCCCTTAAAAATCTTGTGGTGAGATTTCAGTGAGGGCAATGTTTTTAGCAGCAGATGTATTAGAAGTACACGCAGGAGGTGCGACGGGACGGTCTTTAAACCCTCAGCAATTTTCTTCGTAAGTTTTTTCACAAAAAGGAAAATTCTTCCTGTTTCTTGACGTGAATGTGAAAAACAGAAGCACTGAAAAACTTCTGCTCATAAATTGACTTTGGTGTCCTTCTTAACATTTGCTAAATATCATTCGCGTGCTTAATCCCATTATAAGAGGAAAGAAAAATGTTCTGTAACATTAGGTAGTTAATAAACTTGTGTCTTTTTTAAGTTGCATAAGTGAAAAATGCTTGCCTTATGGGAAACTATTGGTGTGAGTGACATACGTGCATTTGATTTCATAGGGACTTCGAATTTTTTTCTTGTTGACATCCATTCTTGCCAGTTTGAGTAATAGTATCACAAAACACTGGTAACAGTGACACGCTGAAGTCTTAGACCACACTCGGCTGGTGAGAATTAGCATGAAAGTCAGTGGAGCTACACTGATTTATGCCATGAAGATCTGGCCACCAGCCAGCGTGTTTGCTTCAAAGATGTTCAGCGATTGCAAAAGAAACGTGCTTTGTGATGTGCTTTCAATATTTAACACATTGTGATGAGAGATGTGTGGGTTACAGACTGTAAACTCATAGTGGGGTCTATTTCCAGCCCCACGATTGTGATGGTAAATGTCCTGTCTGGTGGGTGCTCACCCATCCTCAGGAGCGTGTCAATTATGAAAGGCTAATAAAGATTTCATTTTATTAAATCCAAATCTCTGTTTCTTGATTTAATGCCGCTCTTCATCCTCATCCTTGTGCCTTTTCTCAGGCTTCCTTATACCACCTGAGATATTTTCCGTCTTCCTGGGTCTTGACATTGTCAGATGTTTTTATATCCTGTTTTGTCCATTCTTGGCCTTTCTTTATGAATAAACATTCCCCCCCCCGGATCACTCCCTGTGGAGTCCAAGTGCCGTGGTCTGAGGTCTCGGTATCTCTGCAGTGCTTTTCTGGTAGCGCTGTTCCGCATACCCTGCTGCGCATTAAATCTGCGTGCAAAGGGAACGCACGGCATCCCCGTCTCTGCGGGATGTGGCCCCAACTGCCCTCCCTGTGTTTCAGCGCTGCAAATTCTTGGATAGTTTCCAGGTTCTTTTCTCCCTTGGAGTTTTCCTAATTTGCACAGGTTTTGACTCTGTCTGCAGCTTTTTTCTTTGTTTCCGCGTTTGACTGTTTTTTCCCGGCATCTCCAGGTGTGGCAACTGCTGTGTTTGCCGCAAATGTTGCATTTTCTCAGTCTTCTGGAGCATCCCTAGGTTTCAGGTGGGCCTGGAACTTGCTTTGCTGAGCCAAGAATAGCTCCCTGTACTGGGACCAGTACTGTGCTGGGCATCACAGCCCCTTGCTTGTCTTCTTCCTTTGCCACTTTAGTGTGTGAACATTGCAAATGGTGAGAGAGGATTCTAAAAGCTGATACATGCTATAGCAATAAAAAAAAAAAGCAGAAAAATACATTAAATGAAACAATCCATAAGTGCTCTTACCACTTTTCATACATTACTGAGTAATCTCTTTCTTTAATCTCTTTGCAGTATTACTCCACTGTAATGGAACAGCAAGTAAATGGACAATTAATAGAGCCTCTACAGATATATCCAAGAGGTAATGCTTAACAAATTCTAATCAACAATGATGATATCAGTAAACTGTTTCATCAACAGTTATGTTTTTGGGATTTTTAAATGCACATAACATGATGTTTACCTCTTAATTTGGATAGAATAATTCATTATTGTAGGGAGTGTAGAGAAAACGACATTTATTGCATATAAAATAGCTAATTTACTGGAGTAAATTAGACTAACAAGATTCAGTTTGCACAGTACATATTTATGTACATTTAAAAAACTCATTGGTGATGGTTCTGTATGTATTCAAACCAAAGCAGATGAATAAGTTAAATTTTGGATACTGAGGAAAATTGGGCTTTGTGAGATCTGATATCATTAATCAGTGTAACAGACTTGGGGAATGTGACTGTCATTGTTCATTTTGAAAATGGGAACGTGTCTGTCACAGATGCTCATTCCATGACATATTTTATTTGAGATTTGGGCACTTAGCAGTGGTATCAAAATGATCACAAGTATTTTAATAAGTTCTCCTGAACAGGGAAAGGTGTAATCAATTATGTGGGCTGAGGCAATTAAAAAATAGGTCATCTACATCCTGAACAAAAATCCGCAGGCAGCTAGTTAGGTTTTTGAGAATGCACTGCGCTCTCTGAACTCAAATAGTGGTTAAAAAAAGACTGATAAATTACATAATTCCACTGATTCATTCAGACGCTCTCACTATCCAGTCTTTAAATCTCTGATTCTTAATTGATGAAACAGATAAGATTTAAATTCTCCAAGTAAATCTCCCAGCAATAAATTAATTGAAATAATTAAAAATTAAACTCTACTCACTTAACTGATATTATACAAATAATCATACTATGACTTTCCCAATTAAACATTCTAGACTTCCATTACTTACAACTCTCTGAAGTTTGAATTGGGCAATTAACCAACAGCCTTCTCAAACACATGCTAATAAGGTCTCTAAAGGAGGCTGAGTTTCCTGGTAGTTTAGTAGCTCCCGTGGAAGAGACGAATTCAGGGGGAATACAGAGATGGTGGGTTTTATGACTCAGGGTAGCAGGGTCTGACTGAGAGCAAGGGGCTCCCAGGTTTTTGGGCTCCAGAGCAATCGCCAGTCGAGATGGGCTCTCCTGAGGACTATGAGGATGGCTGTGAGGAGGAAAGTTCTCTTCTGCTTCTTGAGAGGGTCTTACCTTTCTCCTGAACCTCTTTCTGTAGAATACCATTTAATTACTGACATACACTCTACTTAAAACCACTGGCCACCACTTGCAAGAAGTAAAATGCCAAGCTTTTGGATGGCTTGGAGAAACTGATACAGTGGATGATACTAGTAGGTGGGGAACCCTTCTTGGAAGTACAAGGCAATTGGATGTATTCCCTTTAAGCAAACAGTTCAGGACAGTTATGACAGGAGGTGCTTGGTAGCTGGCACGCCTGAGTGTTTAAAGGGCTGTTTTGAGATTAGAAATAAGACTTAACCTTCTTCTAGACTCTCCTTTTGGCTTCTTTCTGAAGAACCAACCAAATAGATTCCTACTTCTGCTGCCGTTTCCTTTTTCTATTTGCTTTTCATCCAAGGATTTTCTTTGTAAAGATCCAGAACTCCTCTCTGTGCTGCTGAGGATACAGTCCCCACGTGTTAGCTCCACATTTCCACCACTGGCTCAACTACAGGCATGTCTGCCTGTATTTCCTCAGAGGTGTCTTCCCACTTGCTCTGAATCACTTCAGAGCTGAGATGCTATTTCATCTTTCCAAATCGACTTCTTAAGAAGTTTTCAGTTTTAAAGTTACCCTGCACTCCCTTCCTACCCAGACCTGCTGCTCTTCTGCAATAG
>JAOQGH010000069.1:40283824-40303929 GCA_025769975.1 Gallinago jamesoni
GACTTCTTAAGAAGTTTTCAGTTTTAAAGTTACCCTGCACTCCCTTCCTACCCAGACCTGCTGCTCTTCTGCAATAGCAAACAAAATTCCTGCTTTTTTTTTTTCCCTGTCATCTTTTCCTGCCTCTCTAATAAACATCCCAAATTTTGTTAGCACAAGCATTTTTCTTTCGTGCCCTTTTGGCCATGTTTCTTCACATACTGCACTTTAGAGCCTCCATCAGTAACATGCAGCTCTTCTGCCTGTAATTGCAGGCTCTCCCTCTTTAAGAGCTTTCTTTGAAAGCCCCGTCTTCCTTTGAGTCCTTTTCCCTTTCTGCCTCTCTTACTTCTGAGGAAGCCTCCCAGTTGCTGTCTCCAGTCTGCTTCTGAAAACTCATGTGTTCCATAAAACCCACCAGTAGTAAATGTCCATGTGCCACCCTGTGTTACCTTGGCTGTGCTGTATTCATTTGATGATGTAAAGGTCTTTAAAGGAGGGAAAAAAAATAGTATTTTATCTATTTAAGAAAAAAATCTGCATTGTTCTGTTTAGGTAGTAAGAGCCAGAGTTCTTTTTTCATACTGAAAATAAATCTCTGTGTGTGCATATACATAAATACGTATATATGTATATATGCACATATATATCTCCTGTCTGTGATATATTCACCTTGTATTCCACAGAATATATATACCATTCAAATATATAAAATAAAATATTTTTTAATATCTTGTTAAAAATGTCCATTTTAATCTACTGGAAAAAAATATAATATTTTTATATATATTTTAGAGTAGTTTATTGTTTTCTGGTGGGTTTTGTACGCCCACAGAATCATAATATTTTTCTTCTTTAAGATGCACATTCTAATGTCATTTAAAGGCACATGGTGTGGCCCTAAGTGATGTGTTTAATAACTATCATCTGTGTCCTTCTGCCTAATAAATAGTTCTGTTTCCTGCTGTCAAAAATGGAAGTGAAATGCATGTGCATCTGAGAAAGAGAAAAATCAAATTCATCCCTCCTCAGACAATCAATCAAAAGTGACAGGCCCTTTAACATACAATTTGTAGGGCACTGTAGTTTTAAAATGGGAACTGTCTGTAACATGTAGCTCGAAGCCTTTGTGGCTTTAACATTTGACAAAAAAGCACATCCACCGACTGGAAGAACGAGGCAATGTATAGTTCGAGAGACTTTAGGAAAAGACTTTCTCTCGAGCGGCGCGTCCCTCTGTAAACCAAGGGGTTTGTACATCTGTGTCCAAAATGTGGCATTTTGCATTGCTTTTATCCACTGTTTGGTTCCTTGAGACTCGCTGCTGTTGCCCCTGACATGTTTTTTCCACATTTAAAACAAACTGTCTGTGTTTGACAATATGACTAATTTGTGATGCGTGGCAGCTGATTCCTTTAAAATACATCTTACAAATATTTCTGTTAAATGCCAGAAAAAATGCAGCGTGTGAATACATAGCGACATATGATATTGATTTTAATTTGAATTACAAAAAGAATCTGATAATTTAAGCCAACGGGTCTCTTGATTTTGATGTGTTTTAAGCAGAAATTAGAATTTATATTACATGGTGTCAGAAAGCTCTTAGCGTTTATAAATGCTCACTCCTGCAAGTTAAAAATCCTGGTTCATAATTCCCACTCTGGGTCTTGGGAGGCACTTTTCAATCATTTCTCTCTGCTAATTTTGGTGTCACCCTCATTTCTTTTTAAAAGATTCATTTTGAGCAAATTTGTAAATGGCCCTGATGTGTTCTACAATTTAGTCAATTACTGTTTCAGCCTGCAAGCCTCCTGGGAAACGGAACATACATGGCCTGAAGGTACGAATTTCAATAATTGTTTCAGTAAAGTTAGATGGATTTGTAATGCTGTGTTCCACTTATTGAAATGTCAAATAAAACTGCACTTTCTTGAGCTCTGACAAGCAGATTTTTTTTTAAAATTTTTTTGTGTGTGTGTGAGGGTGGGAGAAGGATTCATCTGCTGGGTGTTGGCTGTGATATCTATATATTTTTTTTATAAAAATGGAATTGCCTTTCTTCTTGTCTTTAACCTCTGTTAATAAGGTTCCTAAATTCTAATATTCAGTTTATCAACTAATGTCTGCTGCTACTTCAAAGAGTTTAAAAAAAAAACCCGCCACGTTCATTTGATTTCAGCAATTTATCTAAGTGTGGAAAGCACGGCAATGAAATTCTTTTAGGTTGTTTGATTCATCCAGGTATGCTTAGTGCTTCTATAACCATACCTATTTTGAAACGCAGAAGACAGCGAATATATTAAATGATTGTTTAGTTTTTAAAATGAGAATAAATGGTGGATATATCATCTCTTTTTTCTGTATTATTT
Organism: Gallinago jamesoni; assembly: GCA_025769975.1. Classification (NCBI taxonomy): domain Eukaryota; kingdom Metazoa; phylum Chordata; class Aves; order Charadriiformes; family Scolopacidae; genus Gallinago; species Gallinago jamesoni. Next base: position 40,286,176 of record JAOQGH010000069.1, read on the forward strand.
AACTAAGTGTTTAAGATGTAAAGATAATACATTGTAGTCTGTGAATCCTATAGCCTGCTAACCTACATACAGGCGAGACCTCCACCATCAGCATGCCTAGCAACAAGCTAATTAACCTTCATAGTGAAATGAGAAATTCATGGCAAATTACAGGTTAATTAGAATAGTGTCCTCTGAACACAAACGACTGATAAAGATCCTTTCCCTGCCTGCAGGTAAATACGCGAGCGGGGTCTGCTAATAATAGCAGTTCGGCAGTCTCGGATTCCCTTCCAAGCAATAGGTAAGAGTCAAAAATGTGAGCCTATGTTTTGGTTTGTTTTCTTTTAATAAAATAAAATGGAACCTTGTGTGTGGTAGTTACCAACAATAAGCTTGATGGTGAATAACTTTTTCAATACGATTGCTGGGCAAGTGGGAGTGAAGCGGGGAAGGCGAAATTACCTTGATCCATGGATCTTGTTAGACTCGTGCTGCTGGTTCTTCAGGAGAAGTATTTTCTGACGAAAGAAATAAGTCTTTAGTAGGTATTTCAGATGGCTTTGTCCTTTATAAAGTATTGAAATACTGTTCATGGGTGAGCTAATTTGCTTTAGTTGATCTAATAATCACTGTCTATGGCAAGATCTGTATGTTCAGGTCTTCCTTGCTTTTCTTGTTCCAGGATTCTTTGATTTTAAAATTTGATACCCAGTTCAGTAGGCTTATTGTTTTGTGGTACTATTTTTGAAAAATCTGAGCAGTCTGATTTTTGAAAAATCTGCCCTGTTTCATGCAGTTTCAGCAAAGTTTTGGTTTCCAGCTCCCTTATCTTTCTTTTTAGATTCCAGTCCTAATTTCAAAACCCATATTGAGATCATAAAAAGCAAGAGAACTCTTTCTCTTTTTTTCCTAAAACTCCCTCCTATTAGATGAACTGTTGCAGAAAGTCATTATACTCAATACGACGTTAAACAAACAAACAAAAATCCCACAAAACCCCCTTGTGTATTCTTAAAAGGAAGTAAGAGAAGTCTGACTCCATCTTCTTTGTATAAGAGCATATTTGAAACGTGGGAACGGAAATCTCCAGAGGTCCCTTTCAGCCTAAATTTTTCTATTATTCTAATAAGCATATAATATTGCATTTATCTGTGCATCAGCGCGCTGCTCCCTTTTCGTTCCGAGAGCATTTTGGATAAAAAGTTGGCATAAAAAATGATGAAAGCCACAGACACTGCACTGAGCGTGTTTGGGTGGTGACACACCAGTGCCCGTTGTGGCAAACACGGTGAAGTGCTGTGGTGGTGAGACTGTCCCACAGCTCCTGTCTCTGCGCGGTGACACTGCTGTGACGTGGTTGCCCCTTGGCGAGGAGGATGCCACCCCAGGTGGCTGGCGGCAGTGCTGGGGCTGTGCCACAGTGGGGAAGCTCCATTCAGGTACCACTAAAACCGGTTTTGGTTTTCCCTTTAGTGGCTTTGCTAATTGTATAGACGAAAAAAGGAAAACTAATACCCTCTGTCAGTCTCCTCGGGCAGAGTTTGCCCCCATCCCTGGGGAAGATTTGCTGCGTATCGCGATGGGGAAGGTCCTATCCAAGACTCTTTAAGGAAAATAAATCTGAATGTCTTTCTGAGCTGCAGTCCTCCTCCCAATCTATCATACCACTGAACTAAAAAAAGCTGCTTTCTGTCGCTGTTGCGCTTTGCCTTTCAGTACTTCTTGCACTTTGAGCTTGTTCTTAAAGTGCATTGAAAATGAGGCTTCTAGAAGATTCTTGTCACCTTATTTGGTGGTTAATTGCCATTCCTTTTCCAAAACCTTCTGCACTATGAGTTTTGTTTTTGAAGTAATTGAAAGTCTCTCTTTGTTTCATGTTCACAAATTGTTAGTCATGAAAGATGACAAGATCAACTTATGTTTCCTTGGAAAACTTAATTTTTCTTTAAAGTAGTCGTGGGAACAAGAGGCCTATTAAAGAACAAAGCCACCAAATAGGAAATCTGTGTTTTCACTGTTCTTGTTAATAATGATCTGTGATCAAGACACGTGCACATGCCTTTCAAGAATATATTATTTTGTACTTTTTTTTTTTCTAAACTTCAGTAATAAGAGCAGAATGTCACTTTGAGATTAAGTTTTGCAGATGTACTTCTACCCAGGCAGTATTTTGTGTTGAATGAACAAGGAGCAGAGTTTGTCAGGAGAGGAGGTGAAACAATATTTTGTGAGTGGGTGGAAGTAGTTTGAAGCCATTCATAGTTTTACCTACAAAACTCACCAAGCTGATAGTTGTGGTTTGTTAAACCCTTCTGCTGCAGATTTATAGAAATTAACAGAAGGGGTAATGCCTTAAGTGATTTTGAAACAAGAATAAGGCACCTGAAAACTAGATGTAAACCTTATTTTGCTGTTGTTTTTTGGAACACCTGGGGTGTATGAGGGTATCACTTTTTTCTTTTTCTTCTTTGAACTGACAAAAAATAGTTTGTATCCCAAAGGGTAGGATAGTCAGGTATCTAAAAAAAACTAGTTTGTAAAGGTAAAAAATATATTGATTTTCTTAAATGTTCATTGCTCCTCCATTTCTGCTGCCTGCATTTTGAGGAGTAGCTACACTCAACACCGCTCAGTGTTGCTAACGTAAAATCTATCTGGAATATGTAACCATGAACTTAACCTGCTGGCTTGTTTTTTCTTACGGTTTCACTTCATTTTATAGACTGAAATGGAACAGTCATTAAAAATAATTGCCTCTTGTTTTTTTCAGCTTGAAAAAGTCTTCTGCAGAGCTGAAGAAAATACTTGCAAATGGCCAGGTAGGTGCACTGAAATGAGTCTTGGCTACACGCGCGTCTCGTTACTGCCTAATACTACAGTGATTGGCATCCCACAAATAGGTGGAGAGATGCTTACTGCTCATTTAGTTGTAATGTGTTCTTTTAATACAGAACTGGAGGGACCATGAAAACCTTCATGATATGAATGAGTTATGCATCCTGATTTACTTTGATTGGCATAGCAATTTGCTTCCCATTTCTCAAAATGTGCTAATCAGATTTAGCTCCAAATAGATTGAAGTATCTCACACGTGTTGCACGGCTGCCACAATTTCAGGGGAAGAAAGTTAATCAATTTTGAATAACTAAGTCAACTGCTCAGTTAGAATGACCTTCGTATTTTTTAGAGCAGTAGATACTTAAATATTTAGCAGGTTCTTGCAAGGAGCTGCTCTGTGCTATTTGGAATCGCCTTATGTTGTAGCTTCTTAAAAAAAATAAAAACCACCAAAACAACAAACTAAAACAAAAAATCCCAAAGTTGTAGAAAGATGTCTTGTTACTTTCTGTTCCTGCTCCAGGCGTTCAGATCCTGGCACCCAGAAGTGAAATGTTTAATGTAACAATTGATGGACAAGTGGATGTCCTGGATAAACAGAGCAATCATTTCTTACCCATTTTGATCTGAACGTACAGGCAAGGCTCATGGTAGTGTAATGCCATTAAATATACACCGTTAAATTAAACTACCTTAAAAGAATCCTGGATTCTTCAGCAGCAACATAAATATGTTTTAATGTTTGTCATAGTGAAAGCCCTTTGATAGCCTTGGAGGCAGGCACCTGTCCGTTGCGATCAAGCTTCCCTATTAGGCTCTATTGACTGAGACATCTGTGTCACTGCAAATAAAAGACTCTTATTGATTTTCTTAACTGCTGTTCACTTCCCCTCCATGTTTCGAAGGCTGAAATCTTAATTATCTCAGATGCGTATTCAGTGCCTTCACACAATGACCTCTCCAAGCCTCATTGGCATTTCATGAATCAAGTAGTTGTAGTTGAGCGTGTCAAGAAGATAAAGGCTGGTCTTGGTGCTTGTCCTTCAGTCTCACCTGTAACATTGGGGGCTAATAGATGAGAGAGCCCCCCTCAAATGTGAGCCCAACAGCCCAGCGTTGCAGCCTTGCCTATTTGGCACAGAATCCTTTGAATACAACTTGGAAAGGTATTTTTAAGCTCGTCAGCATTCCTTACATGCAGGCTTAGTTTAATAGTCGCAGACTCCTACCATGTAGATTTGTTACCGGTTCAAAATTATAGCTAAATGTTGTATTTCTCTGCATAAATTAAAACTCTGTAAGTACCAGCAGTGTGCTTCCGAACTTTTAAAATGAAGCTGATGATTACTCCGATATTACTGATTTTTTTAAAATTAGAATTACTGAACGTGAGTAGCCGTCTTTTTGTGATCGAGTCCATAAGCTGTGTTTGGCACTTTATTTGTTCTAAGTAATAGAAATGAGTAGTTTGTGTCCCCTGCAATAGATTGTTACAGATTTCTTTCCTGTATAGTAGAATTTCAGAAAGAGATAAAGAAACCAATATTTTTCTTATGGTATTAAAAAATGTTATTTACACCTGCTTAAAAAAAAAAAAAAAGATAAAATTCAAAATAAGTTTAAATGCTACCTGTTATTTACCCTAGTCTGAAAGGAATTGGACTGCTCTCTGCTGAGAGAAAATGTTTTTGTTATGCTGCATTCTGTTCTGCAAAATTTGGTCACAGATCCATAACTGGCAATAGGTTTCTAGTTGTAACTTTAACTTTTCCCCCTTTTGGGGGATTAAGTCACACTTATCATTACTTAAATATGGCTTGGGTTATTATTTTTTATTATTTTTTGGCAGTTGATGCTTTCAGGCATTCCTAATGATATTCCTCTAGTAGTTTCCATTTAGGTTTAATAAGGAATTCATATTAATCATTAAAAGAAGGGGACATGATTCTTCAACATAATCAAATATTGACAGGTTAGAAATAGCTTTCTGCCTGGGTTCATTGATATAGGTGATGTGATATAAATATTTATTTCTTTTCTGTCACTCAGAGTAAATGCCACCAATTGATTCTGCATTGATATAGTGTCAACAGTTCATAAGAAACATTTGACTGGCTTGTGTTTTCCGATTAGTCTCTGCTCTATAAAGTGGGATTTACTAAATCTCTTCAATTGTCTGCTCATAGAGTGTGACTGCTTTCTGAAACCATTATTGCTTCGATTCGTAAAGCAAAGGTATGGCTACAGGACTTCGCCTCTGTCAGGCCTCTACATATAAAATAAGGATTAATTGAGCATTTTGTTTTTAATGATTTACAAGAGATAGACACTGATTTCTTTCAAAACCAGCAGGTATGAGCAGGGGACGTTTTGTTTGCTGATCCGTAATTGAAGTCTGTTTCGCTAATTCATTAATTCTGTTAATATTGGCATCCAATCAAACTTGGTTTTGCAGGTTTAATATTCCAGCCTTTACTGTCGAGTTCATTGTTATTATGTTATCGTTTTATGATTGAGAATCCAGTTTTCCCAGTAAAATAAATAAATCACTGGCTGTTTTTGGCATCTTTATTTGAGCCAGTAAATCACACTTTATCTCTCCATCCCTTGCTGGCAGATCCTTGCTCCACCCCAGTCTTCCCATTTCACCCTGGGTTTCTGGTTGCTCTTTGTGCAGAGACGAGAATCAGTGCTGGGCTGGTGGTGGGTGCAGCATCTCGGAGCAGAGCTGCTCCTGGAGCTGGCATTTAGGCAATGGTGTAAAGAAAATACTCTCCTTTTACCAGTAAGGCAAAAGCAAAAGAAAAAGAGAATACACTTTATGTCTCTGGTTCTGCTCAATTTGTTGCTTGTATTTGAATAACTAAAAAAAATCCTTATTTTTTTCCCCCAAAAGCAAAGATACAAGGATGTTCATGGCTTTGTGGATTCATTTGATTTCTCTTAAGAGTTTTGTTTAGAAGAACATTGCTGGGAATGTGGGAAAGAGATGTTTGTTGTCACCTCAAAGACTGGAGAATTCAAGTTCCCCAGCTTAGAAGAGCAGAACTGCTTAAACACGGAGTTCAAAGTGAGCACTGCTTTAAATTAATGAGTACTGCAGTCTGAGAGAGATTATTTTTAGTGTGAGGGATCCAGTAAAGATTCTTTACATATTTTTAAGCCCATTCATGAATTATTATTCCTCATGGGGTATCTTTTTTTTTTGCCTTTTTATTTACCTTTTCTGATTGGTGCAATGAGCAAGATAACTTTCAGTAATAAAATAAATAAATTTTTATTTTCATTGTAAAGCTTGATTCTTGAAGGGTACATTTCATACCCTCTTAAGATATCTGGCCCGGGTTTAACTACAAATAGGTAATAATTGAGAGTCAAGTTCTGCTTTAAGGTATTTCTTTTTTCTTTTTCCCCTCAGAACTTTTCTTTCCTTAGAAATTTTCTCAGAACTCGGAGATTTTAACTTCAGTGGAAGAAATGCGTAGTATTTCCTTTGAGAAAAAAGAATGCTTTTTTTTCAAGTAGTGAAGGGAAAGAATGGAAATTTTGCAGTTCATAATTTTTGTCCTTAAAACTTATTAATTTAAATCAATTAAATAATTCCATTTTCTGTTCGAAAGACATGCTGAGTATTGACTCTTTAGGGTATTTCAGCTTGTTACCGTCACTTGCCTGTTCCAGTTGAAGCCAGGGGCAAAGTTCTTCATATCTTCACTGTCATCATATGAAAGGGGATGCTTAACCAGGGCTCAGTAACTGAAGGGCACGTGTCCCTGCTGGATCTTAAAAGCCATCTCAGAAGTTGGATAAATGCAGACAGTTATGGCGAGCTCCGCGTGGCTCTCACTTGAAGTCACTAATTTGAAGCCATCTCAGATGTGCTTCCATGATCTCAAATCACATCCGTGATAAAGGGCCAGGTGTGTCGTTAGGGGGTTTTGAATGCCTTCTTACACACAAAGATGAATCTTTAAGCAGCCGTGCCAACTCATGTAAAATGTTTAACTTGGTATCCCATTAAATACAGCTACTAGAAAAGACTTAATGTTTGCTTGGAAACTCTCTTTTAAAAATGGGATTTGCCCAATCATTTAGTACTTACGATGACCAGACGACGGGGAGATCTTTTTGGAATAGAAAGTATATACAGCCCAGAATTTGTTCTGATTAAAATCTGTTTTCAAGTATACGTGTGCATTGCAAAAACGTCTTTAGTGATCTTTTTTTAATAGGTGATTTAGGTGGAAAAATCTATATTTGCACAGGAGAAGCTTGAACTGTAGTTTTACATTTGAACTGCTCATTCAGCAAAATAGTAAGCTTTTATAAAATCTATATCAGCAAGATTCCAAATCCCAGCATTTGCAATGTACGGTGCTTGAATATCTGAGGGTGTCGTTGTGTCTGAAGGGTTGGCCCAGTGAATGGAAAGATTGGGGCATGCAATTAGTCGTATATTTCAAGGAAAATAGCTATTCAAGACTGCTTTTTCCCAAAGATTTGCTTTAGTTAAAAGGTATATAAATTGAGCACTATGAAGCAGTTCTACTGACAGAACTGTCACTCAATTAGTATCAATTATACTGATTCCAGAATAAATCATAAACTTCTGTAGCCATACTTAAGGTGACAGTTTTCTGTTGGATTGTTTCCATTCACCTCCAACTTTGGCTTTGGTTATGTGCTGTTCTGGAGACCCTTTTCCTATCAGTATCTGTGACCTGACCCTCTTGAGCTATATTATATCATTCCATTTTGACACCTTTTATCAAACTTTAATGAAATGACCCAGGCAAACAAATTGTCATTAAACTTTCCATCACTTTGTCCCTTGGTATCGTCTTTTATAAATTGGACAGCAAATGTTGTATTGATCTTCTCGTTCTTGCAGCTGAACTTGAAATGACCCAGACTGCTTGTTGTTTATGGCCTAGAGTTGCTTTTCCTTGACATTTCCATCCACAGCATGACATCTCTTTTGTTTTTCTTTCTTTCTTGTGGAGATGAATGAACAAGACATACGGTATCGAGACATCCTCGGTCATGGCAATGGAGGCACAGTCTACAAGTGAGTGTTGAATTTCACTTAAAAAAATTTTGAAAATAAAATTTAACAGCTCTCTTTTTTTGGGTTTGTTTTTGGTTTTTTTTACCCTTCGTATTTGTATTGAGACATAGGTGAGCCATCGCTGCTATGCGGAAAAGAGTATAAAATAAATTCTTAATATAAACTTTTTAAGAATTCTGTTTACATATTTACAAGGTATCTGCTCTTGGGTGCCGTGAGGGTTGGTGCATTTTTATTGTCTTTTTAATACTTAGCTTTGAGTCCCTCCTGGGTAACAAGTTAATGGTTCACAAGTGGAACTTGAAATATCCTGAAGCATAATGAATTGCCGTCGGTATTTGCGATGCCATTATTCTCGCTGGCTCCCCACGCCCTGTGCTCGCCCAGTACTGAGAGTGACACCGGGGGGACGCGATGACACCGTCGCTCTGCCTTTCTCCAGCAATTCAAAATTAGTAAATACCCCTTTCTCTGTCACAGTGGCTTCCCTCCCTTAAGAGCAGCTTCACGCACAAGCTGATGAATACATTAAATGATAAACTCCCCCAAATTTTGGTAGTGAAGCTTATACCCTGCAGCCAGTATTAATTTTAATATTGTAAAGATTATAATAGCGGAGATATAGTTTTCTCGACAGGAAAGTCTTTCTCATGCATAGTGCAAAGTTTAAACTACATAATGTAATATCTGGTACTTAATAGTCTGCAGTGGTGTATGAAAAATATTCCACTAGGAATTAAGAAATCCATACTTTGTAAGAAAGCCCTGAGGGAGTAATAAAGGTTTCCTCCAGAGAGCTATTTACCATATACAGTAACCCAGCATCCCATTATGATTTTGTTTATACCTTAGACATTTTAACTTTGATATTAACTTTTTTTTTTAATGTTTTAAAAGCTACAGTGCATTTAGTTTAGTTTCTAATTGGCTGCCAACATTGCAAAACAAGGTTTAATGAAAATGGACTTCCAAAACCTTAAAGGAACAAATCCAGTCTTTGAATGGACTCTTGAGGAATCAGCTTTGCCTTGTACATGGAATGGAGTTCAGAAACCTCATTGATGTTCTCATGTAAAAAAGACATTCCTAGAGCAAGAAACTTGCAGAAAGACAGTATTGTTTTCTTATTTCATAATAAGAAAGATTTGACTGCTGAACTTTACAGCTCAGTTAGTGACCTCTTGATGTTTTCTGATTTTGAGAAGGTTGGCTTCCCTCTTTCCTGTACCGATGGAGGCTCCAGGAGTGGATGTAGGTGGGAGAAGCATTGCAAAGGAAGGCCATGTGCTCTGGTCCCTGTGGAAAGCACAGTTAGAGATGAGGAATATCCCACAAAGTGAGGGACTACACGTGCGTGCGTTGTTACCCAGTTCTCGGGCATTTTCTTTAGAGAAGGAGGTGAAACAAGGAGCTAGCAATGCGAAATCATGAGCAGTGTAAGAATGGCCATACCAGGCCATGCCAAAAGTCTCTCACCTTCATCCTGTGTCTAATAGCGACAAAATCTAAGGAATGTGAACCAAGGCACTGTGTGCTTTGCTAATGTTTTTGCACCAAGGGTCTGCTGAACTTCATGACTGTTTATCAGCATGTGTCTGCCCTGCTCCCCAGGAGCAGCTCTATTCCATGTGTGCTCGGCCCATAGAGTGGCAGAGTGCTTTTAGGTGCAGAAAGTGGTATGAAAATATCTCATTCTTTTATAATGTTGCCGCATGCATAGCATATATTTCACATCTTGTAACATTCATATGGGAAATTTGGATAAAATGCTATGTAAAACCAAACTTGCCCCTTTGGACTTCTTTTTTTTTTGTATTTCTGAACAGTAGTATAGTTACATGCCTTCTTTTTGTTTGATATTTTTACCAAAATATTTTTCTCTTGTGGTGAATGCTACCATAGTAAGAGTCTGCAGGAGTGATGAAGGAAGAGAGATGTGGACACTCGAGGCGCAGAGGATAATGGCACGGGAGGGAACGCGTAATACTTCTGGCACTTCTGCATCGACTTGCTGCTTTGTGGGGGCTGATGCTGTGATTTTCTTCCTTAAGTGGTCGAGTGTTGCATTTGCCTGCAATTTGGGAAAGGAAAAAAACGTTACCTGTGAAAACATGAGCCCTCTTTAGTCTGAGGGAAATATTTCTACCTTTCTTTCTCCTTTTTATTGCGTTCGTATTTTAAATTAGCAGTTGCAGTGGCTTCACAGTGTTTTCTCCAGTGCAGGTGTCGCTTTGTACTGCCCCAGGCAATGTGCCCCGTTTTTATATGTGGATGTTTTACACATTCCTGAAGTTTGACTTTCTTTGCAATGCAAATAATAGCAGGATATAAATATGAAATGTGATTTTCTCCCAAAATTGGCTTCTTAGATGTTCCTGAGTTTGGTTTTTTGGTGCGTTGGATCGAAGAATTGCACCAATTCACTCTTTCATCCCTGAAGAGTTTCTGGTTGCCATTATCCCAGGGAGTTGGCCATTACTGTGCCATGGTGATAGGCTTTGGACAATCCCCCCTTCCTAAAAGGGAGCCTGTTCTCCCTCCCCAAAGGAGCATCTGTGATACACGAGCCAATACAAAATTGCAAAATGGAATACTTACAGGTAGCTGGATTGCACTAGTCAGAGATAGCAGCCCACGTATATTTTATTCCAGTAAATCGATGAGCATTTGTCAAATAAAATTAATTGCGAACGTTGGGCTGTTTCCCTCTTCCAGCATTCCGGGCTGCGGGTTTGTTTCAGAAGGAGCTGTGTGTAGTATTGATCTGAACGTAAAGAACGAGCCTGTCTACGTGCTATCTTCTTTCCTTTCTTTTCTAGCTCTTTATACTAAGTCATATCCATTATGGCAATGATATATTATCGGCATTCAGCAAACAAGAGAGCGTGTCGCAGGTCGCTGAGCAAAAATTTTCAGCCTCTCTTTCCACGTGAATTAACTACTATTGAAATAGTTTATTGAGATTGAGGTATTGATCACTTTTCAGGCTGACCTTGGCTTGAGGGGGGAGAGGGGAGGTGGTTTTGTTCTCTTTGGAAGACACTATGTTTAGTTAGAAAATGTATTTCATTTATTTGGGTTCTTTACAGCTGCAGCTGTTTTATTGCTTGGAGAAGAGGTATCTTAGCTTTATTTTTATGACAGTATAATTATACTTTAGAAATACACTTGATTACTGTGTGTAGCAAAATTGTTCCAGTATATTGGTTTGGCCAATATTGCTATACAAACAACTTTTCAGTCAATTGAGTCTGGTAAAAAATCAATACTTTATAGCAATATTTCTAGTGAGAACTTGCTGAATCTAAATGTTTTTCCTGTTCTAAAAAGAAGAAGGGATTTTATAGGTGTTTGACATCATATTTTTCCCCTACCTTTTGATCCGCTATTTTCTTAATTAAGGAATATTAACAACTGTAGAGTTAGATACGGCAAAACCAGTTAATTATTCTTGCTTTCTGATTGCTTGTACTTTCAAAAATATGTGAGAACATATAAATAATCTCAAACTGTATATTCAAAAAGTATCTTTGAATATACAATCAATCAGAAAGCAAGAATTTTCCCACTGGTGCGTGGTGGCAGCACGTACCCTGCCCTGAATAAAGATTATCAAGTGATGAACCCTGCAGTAACAAACACCGAAAGTCCCCTGGTGGCTTTCTGTTCTCTTTCCCAGTTGTAGGAAGTTTCTGTCATCAACTGGGATTTCCACTTTCTGTGGAGTATTGTGAGTCCAGTTCTGTGAATTTTTGGAAACTCTCAGCTGCCATTATTTTGTGGAGATTTGCGCCTTTCCTGCCAGCCCTCAGCCTGTTGCACTGGGAGATGTGTGACCTTTCAGCTCTGCAACAGACTTTCTAATTATTTATGAACTATTGTATAGAAGCTGATAGGATGGAGAATGCGGTTTGAGCTGCTTCACAGCACAAGAAAACATCTGTATATCGGTACCTCTCTGGTATTTACTTAAATTGGGGTTTTGTTTGAAAAAAAAAAAAAAAAATCATTCATTGGTAGGTCCAAAAGACATTTAAAGTATGTGTTTTTGTGCTGCATCTTTTAGCTCCATCACTGGCTGCTGAGTTTGAAGAGACTGTTCTGATAAGTCTCCTTTTCACTTCAGGGAAAGAAGGTTAACATTTTGATTGGTAATGGGGTCTATACACTCGGCCAGCCAGTCTCAAGAGTAGCTACATTAAATTATTTAGACCCAAAATCTTTAGTTGTGTATACTTTGAACCTAAATATTATTAACTAAGGGTATTTATCTCTGGCAAATAATTACTCTGTGAAGTCTTGCTCATGTGGCATATCTAAATTATCACTATTTCCTTCATTTACATACAAACAAAAAGAATATTTTTCTCTTAATTCGTGTTTTCTAGTTTTTGCTTTGCAGCTGTAGCGAATGAGAAGTGAGACATTTGAGGAGCTCTGTTTAGCGGGGAGCACAGTCTTCTGTGTGCCTGGCCTTTCTTTAAAACGTGGGTTGTGTATGGTTTGTAAATCTTTGGGTTGTGTTAGAGGAGCCTTCAGCAGCAGCAAGCTATAACACTCTAGTGAAATAAACATAAAGTCCCAATGATGCCGCAATTAATTTGTGAAGTTACCTAGCACTGGGGAGAGAGGGAAAGAAAGGGAGTATCGGTTATTATCTTTGCAAAATGCTCTTAAACCAGACGACTTCACTTTAAGTTGAGTAATTGGGAGAGAAGAGGCTGTTGATGATGTACCGCCCAGAAGAGTTGTATAGCTAGGGATAATAGGGATAAATGCGGAAGCTTAATTTGTTTGAGCAATTTACTCGAGCAGTTTTGCTGTTCGGTTGAGTCGTACGTTCCAGCATATGCCCGTTTCTTTATTCTCTATCTCCACCAACCTTGGGGTGCCCCATTAGCACGCTAAACGTAGCATGGCATGGCAAGACAGCTGGGGAAGTTGCTCTCTCCTGCAAGACGGGCTGCAAACTGTGTATTGCAGATCCTCTGGCATTAGCAGGGAAAAGCGGTGTCGGTTCTGCAGCGAGGAAGCCGAGGGAGGTTTGCTGTGTTTGAGAGGTGAGGACTTGGAGGTGCTTGAGCTCCGTTCGCTGGAATGATGGTGGCCACAATTCATCATTGCTTTGAGGAGCTTTGGCTCAGCGAGGGTGGCTCCTTCTGGCTTGTCCCATGGCTCCTACTGCAGAACACTGGTGCTGTCATGAAGGAGCTCCTTCCAGAGGGTCTCTATAGTCCCAGTTTGTTCTTTAAAAGTGGTGACCGTCATGCACCTCAAATTTCTAAATCTGCATCTAAGCAGAGCTGTTGCTCTCTTTTGTTCGTTCCTTTCTGTTTTTTCTGTATGAGTATTCAATACAATAACAATAATTTGCCCCTCTTTAAAATCCTTTCAATCACAGATTATTTTGGCCCTTTGGCAGAGGAGGCTGGTGTCATCCTCTGCACGTGGCAGAGGGTGAACGGGGACAGAAGGGAAGTGGTTTTCCCAAGGTAGCAAAGCAGCCACAGAAACAGGATCGGAGCTCATCTCTGCAGGATCCCAGCACTGCCAGTGACCCAGCGGCTCCACTGGTGGTGTGCTCTCCAAGGGGGGTTTTCACGATGTTGTACACATTGCTGGTCCCAGCCTGGTGCTTGGTGCAGCTCTGAAAAAAGGAAATACAGGCAGATTCAATGTTTTCTTTGGCGTTAAAACAAGTCCGGGGCCACGTGAAGTCTGAAAACCACATCTCCCTGCATTCTTGTGTTGCAATTCTTAAGGCATTTTCCTTTATTTCCTTTCCCAGATTACATTCATTTTTTGTTTCTCTTGTTTTGTTTTATTTTCGGTCACACTGGAAAGCATTGTAACAAAAATAGCTTGAAACTAAGTTAGAAATACCCCACCAAATTTCTGCATATTATCATTGCAGTTTAAACAAGACTGACCAGTGATTGCTGTTCACTTGTTTCTTTTGACCCCGGCTATGGCTTGCCTGCCTCATAAAATCTGTTATGCACAAAAGTGCATAAAATGAAGATAAAGTACCTCCTTCAAGTCTGACAAAACCCATTCCTTTGCAGAATGGTAGCTGCAGTGAAAGTAAATAAATGAATGGACAGCAATCACAGCCTAGTTGATGAAACTGTTCAATTAAAGCACAGGCATTTACATGGTGTAATTTCCCTAAATTGCCAATGAGCCCCTTTAGACACAACCAGTGTTCAAATTGATTTCAGCATTGATTTTGGCTGAAGCTGATAAATTTCTGCTTGTTAGTTAAAGTAATTTTGCAGAAGACTTTGTACTGCAGTATTGAAGTGTTCATTTAGCTGATGGTTAAAGGAGGAGTTATTTACAGAGGGTTCTACTGTTGTTCTGAGATGGGACAATTCCCTGCTCATCTTTTTACTTTTAATTTTTAAGCTTCAGTATACAATCAATAGGTTATTGAAACTGATTAAAATGTATCCAGCCAGCTGCCTATGGCTGTTTAATTAGAAACTGGATGATTCTTAAATTAAAGTTGTTTTGGTTGCATTGTATGCCCATGGCTTGGAAGATTAAGCGAATAGTAATCCTGAAAATGTGAATTCGTTCTTGTTACCAACACGTAGGGTGGTGTGTTGAGTGCTGCTCGCCCCGAGGTGGACAATATCATCTGTTTCTTGGTTACAAATAATGCTCTGCATAGTAGAGAATTGGTGGAGAATTGGCTTGTAGACTCTTCCCTAACACCAAATTGTCTTTTAAATAATGCTTTTGCTCATAGAGATGAATGTGAGATGATAAGGGAGAAGAAGGTGTATTTATGTAGGAATCCTTTTTTGCCATAACGCTGCCGGTGTTGTGTCACAGGCTCTCTCCTTAATCTCTGATGTCTCAGTGAAGAGCAGTGGGTGTAACAGCACCAGTGAGATTGAAGTTGATTTTTCCATTTCTTTTTACCCCGGATTCTTTGGAAATCCCTGTTCAAAATGGTAAAAATTAACTGCTCAGATATCCACTGATCCCCGTAAGGATCACCCAGCCAAACCCAGCTCCGATGTGTGACCACCTGCCCCGTACGTCATCCCAGCTCTTCAAATGATGATGGCAAGGAGGGGTACAAGAGGAGCAATGCAAAAATCAATTGTTTCTAGCATGTTGCTCATCATGACATGATCTCAGTGCAATCCTGTAGTGATTGACCAGTATAACCAACCTGATGGTGTTTATGCTCTCAAACTGCTCCTGGGAAGAGCAAGCTTTCTACTTGAAACTGTACTGGGAGTAGAAGAAAACTCTCTCTGGGATATTGCAGTTAATATCTAGAAAACTTTTGCTTCTTGGCACGGTTCTCTTTTTACTACTACTGGCCATTACTGCATTTCTGAACAGCTCTGGTTTTCCTTAATAGTTGTTATGCTCTGAGTGTCCTGAACATGTCTCTTGTGAACACAAGGTTTGATAATGCAGAAAATCCAGCTTTAGGTCCCTGCATGGAGAGGTGTAAGTATCTAAATTGCCATCGCCGTAGGTTGTGATGTACTTTGGGGCTCACTTTGTTGCTTCACATTTCTTCCAAAAATTATGAGTTTAACTTCGTACTGACAGGCTTTATGCTGTATCAGATAGTGCCTGTGTCAGTCTAAGCTTGTGACTCTGCTGTCTTTTGTCCTTTTAGCTAGTTTAAAGCTAGCAGCTGAAATCCATTACTGTGTCTGCATCTGATCCGGGTTGGTTCTGGGGTAGTGTGTGGCCTGGAATTGGTGGTGGTGGCACCACAGCCTCCTCAAGCGGTGTCACACTGAAGCCATCACCATCTTTAGTCCTTCCTGTCTGTACAGGTCTCTCCAAGGAATGAACATGGAATCACAATGGGTTGGGTACAAGGAGAAGGACTTGTAGTCCAGCTTTCAAAGGGTGACCCTGGATATTTGGCTGCAGAGGAGAAGGAAGACTAATGGAAGTGATAACGGATGGGAATACTGGTAGGTTACAGCGTAGAGGAGGTGAGGGATTCATTCTGCTGTGCTTAGGCTTGGATGCCAAAACCCGCTTTTTCCCACAGAGATGGGTTACGTGAGACATTTTGCTACTTGGCATTTTCTTTGTGCAGCTTCTAGTGCCAATTTTGCTCTTTTGAAAAGTTTAAAATTTAGATACAAGTTGGGGTTTTTTTGTTTATTTTCTAGTTTAACAACAAATCATTTTGCAATCAGTACTCAAGCATCTGTAATGGGATTTTAGATAGAGGAGAGGTTGGCGTAGATGGCTGTTTGAACTAGCACAGTCCCCATAAAAACTCCTTTTTCCAACTGCTGTGCACTTTGGATTTCCTGTTTTAACAGCCAGAGAGTCAGGCTAATGTGTTTGTCTATTGCAGAAGGCAACAACTGTCAAAGTGTTTATTTCCTAGAAACAATTTGAATCTGTTTCTTTAGATGGCCATCTGAGGACGTGACAATTCTGTCATTAGACTGCCAGAGTCTCTCCAGGAGCGCAACAGACAGTGGCAGTACTAGGAAAAAAAAGAGGGGGAGGAAAAAAAGGAAAAAAATTACCAGTAAACCAAATCTGTGGGTGATTTGCTGCATAGAGTTTGCAGCTGGTGACTGGCGTGTCATTCTGCAATGCATAGCACTTAGAGGATTGTATTCATCTTGCGCGACACTGACACAGACATTTTGCTCTGGGTTATTTCTCATAGAGCAGGAAAATGTTCAGTTTGACTTCGTTCGGTGCCCGTACATCTGAAGGTGCTGCTTGCTACAGCCATAGCCTTTTGTGTTAACTTTTTAACTCAAATAAGGAACCTAGGGTTTCCATGTGTAGCTTCATTTCAGTTAGGAAATACTCTGCCTGACTCCCAGAGATCTTTTGTACGTGTTATTGTATGTGTCGAGTGAGGAGGACGTCTGGAGGACTTCCTCTGCAGTCCACCAGTGCGGTGCTACGGGTGAGCTGGGGAAATGGGACAGTGTTTGCGATTCTTATCGAGTGAAGTGATATCTCGATGTTTTTAACAAATGCATATCTTGACCACATAGAATAGAATCATAGAATCGTTTAGGCTGGAATCATCTAGTCCAACCATCAACCTAACTCTGATTAAAAAAAAAAAAAAAAAAACAAAAACATACAAAAAAAACCCCACATTACTAAACTATGTCTCTAAGCACTATGCCAAGGTGTGAAGCATGTATATATGCTATATATAGCACTATACCAAGGTATGAAGCAGAAGAGAGAGAGAACCTGAAATATTTACCTTTATTTTTACTTTGTGGCCTCAGGTTCCCACCTTGGGAAGTCCATATTGAACATAAGGAGAAATCTCTTCTCAAATAAGATGGTTCAGTGCTTCAACAGGGCATGAGAGAGACAGAGCGGGATCTCCATCCTTGGGGCTTTTAGCGCAGAGCTGGACAAAGTCATGGCTGAACTGTGGTGCCAGTTCAGGAGGGAGGTTGGATTAGAAGGTATGCAGAGGTCCCTTTCAGCCACACTTTCATCTCCTGACAGCAGTGTTTAGCCAAATGACACACCAACGCTTTGTGTGAGCCAGTAAAGCTGCAGCAGATTGGAATTTGTGGCATCAGCCATAAGTTTCTCTGGTCCCTCAACCAGAGGAGAGCGTCGCGTCCCTGCGTCCTGCAGTCACATCACTAATGGAACGGTGCTGTCACTACATCATTTTGTCATATTTGCTGATGCTAGTTATATTTCTAGGGAGGGAAGGGGCTGACTCATTGGCATAGCAGACAGGTCATGGCTTTCCCTTGAATCATTTGGTCTTGCCAAGGAATATCTTATTGATTAGAGATGGCTATTGGGGGGGAAAAAATAGAAAAATATATCTTGGTGTCCAGAGAGAACAGATGGGAAGTGGGATCTTCTGC
>JAOQGH010000069.1:40304029-40360175 GCA_025769975.1 Gallinago jamesoni
ATGGCTATTGGGGGGGAAAAAATAGAAAAATATATCTTGGTGTCCAGAGAGAACAGATGGGAAGTGGGATCTTCTGCAACCCGTTTTGCACCAGGATGACATAATAATTTTAATGAATTTTTGCTTCCAGGAAGGGGCTGCATTTATTTTGAGTTTTCAGATACCTGTAAACTTTGTTTTTAGTAGAAGTTACTGTACATGTTAGGGAAAGCTGTTTACGAAAGCTCAGGGATCTTTGCACGCTAAGTCCATGCTTCTGATGTGACCATCCTTAAGGCACTTGTATGTGGGCAAACGCTTTACAACTAAAAATAAGAAAACAAATTGAAAATTGCTGATTCTCTTGAGTGCCTGCATGTTGAAATCTGAAGTTAATTCTTTACTTGCCCTGGAAGAAATTATACCACAATCACAGCGAGTAATGCGGCTCCCCACTGTGCTTTCAGGTAAAATTTCTCACAGGGAGAATATAAAATTGTGAGTCTTAGCAAGTTGAAAGAGGGAGAAATTTTTTGTTTGGCATCTAAGCTATTTGTTAAGGAGCTTGTGCATGTTCTGTTTGGTTGGTTTTGTTTGTTTTACTTTTAAACCGAGTAGAAACTTGTTATATTCAGTGCATGAATTTTTTAGCATTAAATATTAGGATGGGTTATGGTTTATTCCATAAAGAGGATTAAGCAAAAATATCTTACATTTCTCCTCTGGTTATCTTTGCAGTAGACCTCAGGAAGAGCAAAGCAGGCAATGTGAACCTCAGTTACCTTTTTCTTCCTTTTCTTTCTTTGAAACAGAAGCCAGCTGCTTCTGACACTTTCAGTTTTTAATTTGCTTTCCTGTAGAAACACATCTTGTATATGGGGGGGGGGGGGAGCGATGCCGAGGAGCCGGCAGTTCCCCCAAAGCCCTATTCTAGTTTTCCATGATATTGATTTTGATTTTCTGGAACACAAGGGATGCAGACGTCGTACTCCGCAGTCCAGCAGAAGTTTTTTCCGGCTTAGCTGGAGGGCTTTGTTCGAGCAGAGCGTGCACCCTTGCTCACACCAACTTATTCCCCAGTATAACCCAGCTTTTGCCAGGCAGCTGGGCGAGCTCCTTTGCAGTGCTCCCCGAGGGGCTCTCTTAATTTTCAGAGTAGAGGAGACAAAGTTATGCTAAAGGACTTGGCTCGCACAGGTCCCTTCAGGGCTTTGAATGTCTAGGGATATGGTTAATAGTCAAGGTTAATAAAATATTTGACACAACTGTGCCAGTCTTGCTTAGAAGCTGTTCATTGTAATGGATGTAGGGGGCTCAGAATAATGAACTCTAGTGGGAATGTGAAGGGAGAGATTTAAATTTCTTTTCCCCGGTGGGAATGTTTTGAACTACTCAGTGGTTGAGGCTGCCTGTCCTTTCCTTACACAACGTGGAGCAGCTTTAAGCCACCCTCTACACATCACATGCTGTACATGTTCCCTGGGAGAAGCTCCCCAAAGGAGATGTCAGCTGCATCCTGCACTAAAATGCAATTTTCAACCACTAGCCTTTACCCTTCACTTTGAAGATGTCACTGAACTCTGCTTTTTTCTTTTTTCTTTTTTTTTTTAATAACTTTGATCATGATCCTCAACCATAAAATGTTGTGGCTGCAATAGCTAACAACTGTCTATTTTAAAATAAAATTGAAAATTAGTTGGGTGCAGCATGCTGGAATTATACTTTCTTAATGTGCAGAAATTGGGCACCAAACGGTTTATCAGATTGCTGTTGTGTTTATTTTTCTACTATTTTAATAAATACTGTTTCAATATTTTTCAATATATACCCAAAAAGTATTTTTAGTAGTGGAGAAAGTTGTTATTAATCTTATTGCATTTCCATTAGTTTGCACTTAACTTAATAAAACATCAAGCTTGTGGTAGATGCAATTCTCCAACTGACCTGGTGTCTAGATCAGACCCTGCAGAAGAATATATTCTTAATTTGTCTCAGTATCTGTTTGGGAGTTTTCTCTCCAGAGTGAAAGGACCAGTCCGTGCCATGGCATTTGTCTTAGAAATTCCAGGTTTAACTAAAAGGCAGGGAGGGACAGGGAAATGCACATCGGAACCAGCTTCCTGCAGTTGGCAAATTGCAACAGAACTTAAATAAGAACTTTTATATATTTAATAGTTGACACTGGCATCAAGTGTTCAAACTGACTTTTTAAACTTCTCGTTGCAGGGGTTGGCTCTCAGTGTCTCTTCAATTTCTCTTTAACCATAAATGATTTATAGCTGCCTTTTCTCAATCCTCCATTACAGCTTTTGCAGTGGGTCAAAATCAAACCAAAACCAAACCCCAACAAAAAAAGAACAGAAAAAATGAACTTGTTTTCCCAGAGCTGGTTGCTGCAAGGAATGAAATTTTGCAAAACATCCAAAGAGCGTTTTCCTTGCATATTTTGCATTTCAATGCATTTAATTTCTGCTCTTTACATTTGTCTTTAAGTACTCCAGCAGCTATTTAACAACTGTTTTCACTTGTCTTTATCATCCACTTGTCTTTACTGTTAGGCACCGCTCAAATGCCTTCCTGGCAAGAAGAGCTGCTGTTGTAACTGCTTATTAGGCGGCATCGTTTCCTTCCCATCCTGGAAGATTTTAAAGTGTGCGTTCACTGAAATGTAGAGCATTTCTGAGCAACCTTCTGCATGTTTACAACTTTGCCTCATCTCATGATCTGGTTCTACGATGATGTTTGCTTACTTTTGGAGGTGACACTGAAATCTGTGAGAGCTGACCCTTGAGATGAGACTTCACATCACTTCTAGAGTATGAATATTAGTTTAATCTCCTCGTAGACATCCATAGATTTACTGAGGGGTGCGGTATGCACAAAAAGTGTGGTTTTCTTCATGCTGTGCACGTTATTCGGTGGGATTTTTTTAGTGCATCCTTCTGAAGCAACATAAAGGTTCTAAATCTTCAGGCTTTAGCTGTGCTGACTGTAACCAAAATGATCAATTCCAACTTACAGTTCTACATAATATCTAACAAAAAAAAAAAAGTTTTCCCTACACACTCATTGGAACGGGTAATTACTGTAGCAACTACAGACTAATTTGAAGTGTTAGCTGTTAATTAAAACACTACGGAGGTGTACGGTTGTCTTTTGGTGTAACCAAAGCTCCTATTCAACCTTCATTAATCACTTTACAGTTATTGTGTTGAGGAAGGTCAGGACAATGGAGATGCCGGATCAGGCTGGAGTAAACAAATTCCTTTCCTCCAGGTAGCGCAGCATTTGCGGAGCCACTGGACACGCTCTACCCATGGGCATGGTATCTCCTTTGTGATCCAATTCTCAGCGATAATTAAATGTTAAATTGGTACTGTCAGTGCTCTGTAAACCAAACCAGGTATCTGCCCTCTGCTGGAAATTTAACCCAAACTTCCACGGATGAATTAGCGTGCATCATAATTAAATAATCAAGTCTTCCCTTTTAATTCACTTGGAAACAGGAGATCTCTCTTATGGAAAAAAGATCAGCTTTCTTGACAAGCTAATTAAGTTGCCAAACTGTCCGGCACGGTCCATATTAAGCTAACAGACGTTAAGCATCCTATCTCAACCTGTTCATTTTCTTATAATTTCTGCTGATCTTAAGTCCATAATGTTTTGCCACCGTTGATTCATCCATAGTTACAGCAGATTTCATTTCCTCCCTTGGATTCATTGATATATGTTCGGCCACCCGTTTCCCAGAGCTTCCTCTGATGATTTTGTTCGACTGGTATTAAATAACACTGATTTCTGGTGTGCCTTTTTAAACCCTGTTTCTTCCTAAAAGCTCCAGCCACTTCGGTTACGTAAATGTTTATCCAGGAGTTATTAAATTAAGGTGAAGTTTTTAGAAACTTCCAAGCTATTAACGGAAATTATATAAGCGCTCCGGGTTATAAATAAGATTAAACAACAGTCTCGCCTTGTGCTATGTATGGTTTTGCATGAAAAAAACCCAAACTATTAAAGCCTTTCTTCTTCAATAATAATTGCTAGAGGTAGATAGTGGTAAAACATTATAATTCTTTAAAGTTAGTGCCACACATATGACATCGCTGTGCATAGTGTCATAAATCAGTGTGAGACAATAAAACTAGTGAAGAGGAAAACCTGTAATGGTTTTGTTTTTATGCAAAATTACATCGGAATTTTAGTAGGCAATTTTTTCCCTACCTTTTTATTTTCTTATGATTTTCATGGTTAGGAATACACAAGTCATTGTTAAATAGCCAATTACAAATATTTGTCTTCAGAAATTAAGACAAACTGCTCTGGAAATACTGTGGAAAATTATTTTGGGTACATGTGAGCATTAACAATAATGTTTTTTATCCTTCTATGCACACTCTAATATTAAATACAAATGCAAAAAGTTCATTTCACTAATATTTGCTGTTGGTCCTTAGGTTATGATAAAGAATTGGTCATTACCTGTTTTACTTCGTTTAATTGATATAGCTGTGTATCTCATTATCTTACCGTGGAAAATACCCTTAGGATTGGCAAACTTGTGTGATAAACCTGGTTTTACGTGAAGATTCTGAATAACGGATATATCATAATTTTATTGCATTAAAAGAAAATGGGAAAGTGGATAAATTCCTCCTTGTAAGTTTGCTGCCAACGCTGTACGGAAGTCTTCAATGAGTAGATTTTATACAAAACACGCAGATGTTAAAACCTGCTAAATGGTTGCATTGTACATATATTTTTTTGATCAATCGTTTTCATCAGTCTTTCTTTAAAAATGCTATTTAAAATTGGTTTAATGTAGAACGTATTAGCTCCAAGTCATTTTTCTGTGAAATTAGTGTATACATGTTGCACATATGTATAGAGGTAATTTTATGTGATCTCAAGATATTTAATTTTTTCCCTCACGCAGGGCATATCATGTCCCTAGTGGAAAAATACTAGCAGTAAAGGTAAGATATTACAGTAATTTTCTTCCCCTCTTTCTTTCTCTCTATTCTTTCTTGACCTTGGTTTCCTTCCCTTCCCTCTGATTGTTAGATCTCAATTTATTTTATAGCATTAAAGTCTGCATTGTTTATGCAGGGAAACTCCACTCAATAAATCTAGTCATTCCAAATGTGTTCCCAGAATCCAGATTTCGCTCCCCAGGAACTGCTTTGGCACTGGGGGTTGGTACCATCACATCATCTCGGGGGATTTCAGGGAAGTTTCTGCAAACTCATTTTTAAATAAAGAGAATTTCCCTGTTTTCTTTGGGATAATAGTCTGTTTTCCTAGAAGATTTTGTGGGTTTAACAGGTTTTTAACCTGTTTTTTGTTTGGTTTATTGTCTCTTTACCCTCCTATTGTTTTTTATTCAACTGATTTGGCTTTTTTTTTTAACTTGTTAGAGTTTTTTGCCATGAATCTGTGTCCTGGTGTGCATTCAGATAAATGCCAGTCTTACCTGAAGTTCAGTTAAAATTGGGGCAAACTAATACTGCAACTCCAACAACAGTATACCAACTCTTCTATGTAATTTATTACATCACACTTTTAAATTAAATTATTAATGATTAATCTATACAAAAGTTTTGAAATGGGCTCTTTTTAATATTTCAAAAAAAATTTTTTTTAATTTGGTGGTTTTGTTAAAACTCAAAGCAGTAGAGACTTCTGCAAAAACAAATTAGTTGTTGCATTCATACAATTCCAGTTAATAGTTTGAGATCTAAAAAACGGTGCAGTAAAAATATAATTTATGGAATAATTACTTAGAAAACTGTAAATTGGCCTTTTTGTCTCATTTCTTTTTTTGTCTTTATTTAATCATTAAATATTGGTGTAACTGAGTTAAACTGAAAGCATGTGGGGGTGGAAGAGGGAGGGCAAGAGGAGAGATGGGAGCTGGTTGCTGCAAGCAGAATTTGTGTTAAAAGGAATTTAAAGATGTAGGATTGCACTAAGGCTTCGATGAAGTATTTATATTTACCAGGCAATATTTACATATGGGAAACTTTCAGATTTGGGAATAGATTGTCTTGTAGTTCCAATAGATAGAATTTATAGAAAGGAGATTCTGCTTGTGTTTCAGCTTTGCCAAGGATCACATAAATCCCTTCACCTCAGTAGGAGAAAGGCTTTTGACTTTCCAATGAATGGACTTTCCAATGAATCCAGCAAAAGGTTACTGCTGGATTGGAAGTTACTCTCTACATGTGGAAAATACAGAAATTGAAATAACATCCAAATCATTTCTAAATTATTAGAAATTAGAAACTTCTGATTACATGGAATACAAATATCACTTGAAAAGTTTTTGAAAAAATGATTTTTGAAAAAGTCCTTTCAAGTGGTATCTGTCCTTCCTGTCATGAGCAGTAAAGACAGGACAGGAATTCTGAGTTTTAGTAAGTACAAAAATACAGAAAATTAAATATGAAAAAATATTTCTTATTACAACATTCAATGTGGAACTGTAAAAGCTCCTCCCTGAAGTGCTGGGGCTGTGTAACGATGCTGCTTTTCCCTGGTACCTGCTGCACTGCTTCCTCAAATAGTATTTTTCCAGCTCTACAGAGAGCATCTTCTCTGCCGGTTCTGCTCGGCGATGGCATTGCCACTCGCCAGCAGCTCCGTGGGGCCGGGGGTGCCCTCGGAACCGGCTTGGGGAGGAGGTGGAGCAAGAGAAAACTCCCACAGGCAGGAGGAGAAATGAGTTCACCCTTTGCAAGGTTAATTGAAATCACCTCCCTGTGGCAAAAAGCCTTTTCCCCCAGCAATTTCACCTCCACCTTTCCCTTAGAGTCCACGGGTTCGGTTAGTCCTCGTGGATAATCAAGCAATCCTGAAGATCCAGGAAACTGGATTCTCTTGCAGGTATTACTTGTGGTGGTCTTGTCACTCTCCATTACGTTGTTTTTTTTTAATATTATTTTGGAAGAAATATTACATCAACACGTGTGTGTTATTGTAGCTTAAAATAACGTGCTCCCGAGCTGGAGGTCAGGGAACCTGCTGCAATCGTGGTCGTGCTGACTTGCGCTATTAAGAAAATTACTTGACACGTCTCTGGCTCAGCATCACCAGCAATAAAAAGAGGATGTTACGCTGGCGTTTGACAGGATCATCACACGGATCAAGTGTTTTGACAGGGGATTACCACACTAATGGGAACGTCACTGGATGGATCTGGGAAAGCAGAGTTCTCTGGTTTGGGGGGCTTTTTTGTTGATGGTAATACAGGGATTTGATAGGATAAGGTAACATTCTGAAAACCTGTTGGTTAAAATGCTTTCAGCTGGTAGATAATCTTGGAAATACATTGAACAGGAAAACAAACCAATGCTAATACCTATGTTAATGACCTTACATATTTTATATAAACTTTACAGCTAGATAACATGAGATGATTTAATAGATTTTTTTCAAATGTAACATTTTTCTAATGAGGGAAAAATCCAAATGAGAAATTTGAGCGTACACTGGCTGATTGCCGTTCTCCAACCCCCTTTAGTTTCTCCTGCTCTTAAGCTAGCATTTAAATGGACCATTTGATTAATCATTTGTATACTGACTATAATACTCCCAAATTTCCTTTGAGTTGTACATACTGTAAAAGACAATTATGTCGCCACGGATTAAATAAGTGAATTAAAACAGAATAGCAGCTTAATTTGACCTGTGATTTTGCTCTCGTTCCCTTTAGTGGAACGTATGCCACTCCAGCAAATAGATGAAGTCATCCATGACAGCTTGTGATGAATTGCCGTATTTATACTGTATATTTTAATAGCCTCACACTAATTTAAATTGAGCACAGAGTAAATTATAATTCAGTCACTTGACTGCTTGTATTTAACTTGACAACTCATCCTTATTTGTCCTGGAGGTGTAGTGGAGAGCAGAGGAAAGATGCTCAGGTATTCCTCTCTTAGAAATTAACCCTTTTCACTTGAAACATAGGGTATGTTGAGTTACAGGCGTGTTAAGTGATTCCAAGATTGCTGTATTTTAGACAGGAACTTGATGAGGAAGATGTGCAGGAGTGCTTGGAGCCCCTTGCTGAATCCCAGAGGTCTGCTATGTCATTTAAATGATATTTTAAAAAAATTTTAATGCCCCTCTTATCTAGGTTCTTCTTCCAGCTCTACCTTTGAGGCACCGTTTTGGCTAGTTTTGATACTGGGGCAAGTTCTGGAGCTCAGTGGCCAGACCCCAGTGGCCCAGGTTACCCTGTGCCCATCTCTAACTGGTCGTGTTCATCCACATTCCCCAGGCTGGGTCCCCCTTGGTGGGCAGGGCTGGCTGGGGACCCCAGAGCTCCTTTGCTCTCCGGACTTTTCTTGTAACTTCTGATACAAACTTGTTAAGAAACTCTGTTCCCACAAGGGTTGAACAGCGCGTGTTGTTCATTGGGTCTTGCTATTCTGCTCTCAATAATTCTGGTAAAATAACAGATTTATATAAAATATAATAACAGTGGTAAAATAATAGTGATTTTTGCTATGGAGTTCTTTCCAAAGGTGCCCTTTGTCTTCTGTTCCATCTCATTTTCTTACCTGTGTCATTGTTGTGAAAGTTGAAGCCAAATCCTTATTCTCAGCTTTGTCCTTGGTAGCAGTGGGTTTGGGGAGGGTTTGTGGGTTTTCCTCTTGCTTTCACGCTGCTCCAGCCCATATTTAACACTGTCAACTCACATATTCTTAACATCCATATGAACTTCGTTTCCTAAATACGTTTAGAAATTTCATGCAAAAGGAGCATGACCGTGGAGATTACAAGTGCAGATTAAGGCAGTGCTGTATAGATATTATTCCCCCCCCACCTCTTTCTGCCCCCATTTCAATGCTGTAAATACCATTAAGGTTCCTCCAGCCTTTACATGGGCTGGGTGTCTCTCCAGTGTTATGTCACACAAACTACGTGTGTTCAGATGGAAAAAACACTTCTGTACGATAGCTATCCAGAGAAAGTGGGATGGTGGTCTCTCCTGACTAATTTTATGGTGATGCTCACTTACTAAACCATTATGGTACATTTCTGTATGTGCTCTGCCCTATAGCATCCTCAGCACTTGTAAACAGGGGAGCTCTGCTTCTCCAGGTTATCTCACGATTAGAATGCAGGGTCTGTATGTAATTATAGTTAATGCAAATGAGCCGGAGACCTTTCTTCGTTGGCGGGTCTTGGTTGATTGGATGTCGGTGATGTATTTGACGCTGATCACGCTAACTAGTCATCGAGCAGGGTCGCGGAGCCTTCCCTGGGATCCAGGCAGGGAAATTTCTCACTGAGGGCAGAATTTAGTGAGGTACAAATTTTAATTTTATACTGTTGACAAGATTAAATTCTGTTAATATTCAGTGGGTAAAACTGATGGTATTCCAGCAAATTATTTTAAGTTTTTCATGCTGGAAGAATGTGAGTATTGTTGGCAAATGATTATTGATCTAGACAAGTGTGTTAAACGTTTCTTGGCAGCCCTGTATTACACTTACAATTTAGTTTAGTGGCAGCTTTTATAAATAACCCTAAAGCAAACTCTTGATAGAAACAGGTTATCGTTTTTTCTTTCAGACAGATTTTGATACTGTAGAATGCCTGTGTTTGGAAATGGGCTCTCTGTATTTTGTTTCGTCAGCAGTACACGCAGCCTATTATATCTATTCTGCTAATTCTGCAGACTGACTAGATTTTATTTCCCTTTAGCTTAAAGTATTAAACTGTAAAATATTGTGTAGTAGCAGACTGAGCCCGGCTAAATGCATTTGAAGTCCATTTTGGTTTATATAGTTGTTCTTAATAATTGAGTGTGCAAGTCTTCAAATAATCACAGCAAAGAATTGTCTGTTAAAATTGACTTTCCGTGCTGGTTCTGTGGGAACCACCATCCTTCTGTGTTGAAAATCCTGAAAACTTTATAAACTAGTCACTCCACCCCACCTTCACTGCAGCACTTGGTGCTTTAGTGCTGGTTAGCACCAAAATGGTGAAAAAGGAGGGCATGGATGGAGGAAGCAGGAGAAGAGCGTGGCGATGAGCGGCTGGTTTGAGCGCTCAAAGCCAGGTTGGTTGTAGTTGTTTTGAGGAAAGCTTTGGTGATGCTTACCTAAGCATCTGCACCAGCTGCATTTTTTCGTCTGTATTTAACAGGTTTCCGTGTTTCATACAACAGTAAGAATGGATATGAAATAGGGAGTAAATATTGAAGAAACTGAAACAGAAAGAGTAGGTTGTTAGAGACGCCCCTTTAGGGCTCCACTGAGACATCCAGAGATACTTCCAATACTGCAGTTCTTAGTCCTTAAAGTGAACATCAGCCCATTCACCAAGGTGGGAAGAATTGGTGCTGGGCAGAGGAGGAGGTGGAGGAGGCTGTACCAAGCAGGAGTTGATGGCACTTTGGGTGAACAAGCAGCATCTCTCGAGTTTCCAAACCAAACGCAAATGTTCTTTGCATTCTGCGCGGTGCTCATCTTCAACTTCTGACTCAGCTCTTGGTCAAATGGTTAAACCACAAACCTTAGGACGTTTCATGGATAAAATTGGCTATTTAACTTAGTTTACTTATAGCTCACTTTTTACTGTCCTTTCATTTCCATTTCCTTCCTTTACTCATGGCTCTATTCAGATATTCTCACCAACTATTCCTCCCTTTCCTTTTCTCACATAAGGATAATTAATATACATAGATTTTTTTTTTTCATTTTGAATCATTCACTTTTTCTGTCAGTGCTAATCATGTGTCTGTTCTTTGTATTTTAGGTCATACCCTTAGATATAACACTGGAACTCCAGAAGCAGATAATGTCGGAGTTAGAAATTCTTTATAAGGTATATAAATTTTCTCATTCCGATTATTCTTCCTTATAATCTTCTCACAGCAAATTTTTAAACAGGCTTCTCTTTTTCCTTTCTTTTTCCAGTGTGACTCATCATATATCATAGGATTTTATGGTGCTTTTTTTGTAGAAAACAGAATTTCCTTGTGTACAGAGTTCATGGATGGTGAGTTGTGTATTTAACATGCTTTTGATTGCTAAGTATGTAAATGGGAAAATCAGAACAAAGATGTGCTTTTCCAGAATGAAGCAAAATAGAGTTATATGACTTGAAAATGTAAAGTATTAATAACTTTGCAGGTAGTTTTTAAAAAAAAACAGGTTAGCATTGGGAGTGTGTTCTATTCTCCACGGTACGCTGTATTTTCCCCAGTGTAACTTTGCTTACTTTTATTGAAAATGTAAATAGAAGAGAAATAAATGCTGCCTTAATTTGTGGTTTGATATTTGAGTCTTCCATACAATCTGTCCTCGCTGACAAAACAGCTGTTCCTCACTTTTACTGTTTTGATAGCCAAAACAGATTTTCTTTTAAAGAAATCTATTAACCCAATGTCCTATGTGTTTCAAGTGGAAATCGTCTCTTAATTGCAAGAGAAGGAATTATTTTCTAGCACAGCTGTTTAGTGCTGCTGCTCTGAGTTTCTTTTTTGGGTGCACTCTTGTTTCTCCCAAGGAGAATCTTCAGACCAAGAGTATCCCCTTCCCCACAATCTGATGCTGCTGTCATTATGGAGACGTATTAGTACTTGGCTTGGAATTCTCGTACTGGGTGGCATTCTTAGAGAAAAGGCAGGGAAAGTCTACTGATTACAGCAATTTATAATCATTGCTGCCCTCTGTGTATCAATTTTGAGAGCGTGTCTCATGACAGATGCCGTCCCCTTGTGTCTCGTGCGCCAGAACCCCCTTCGCAGCGTTCAACTTTTAGCATCCTGTTGTTACACTCTAGAGTCTATTACTCTCTCCAGGATTTTCTTATGAGCCAGCGTTTTATGCCCTATCCAGGTTTTTCACAAAGCTTCGGTTAAGCTGGATATAAAGAAGTAAGGATCTCACAAATAATTTACTGTGGAGGGAAAGCTTTCTGGCAGGAAAAACTTCCAAAGCCAAATGTGTACCATTAAGCATCGTTCAGTAGATTCTTTCTTCCTGATAGGGACCACGAGTAAAGCCCTTTAGGGTTTTATGGTGCATTTTGTTTTCTCCCTGTTAAAATGGTTTGTTATTACTGTTATTTCTCTCCTTTTACATTTACTACCTCTGTCCCAGTGATAGCTGTGCCCTATTTCCAAGTGTGGGTATTCCCTCAGATTTTCCATGTTTGATGAAAAAGCATTACATTCATTCAACAAAGCCTACAAAGTTAAATTCTTTGCTGTTCCCAGGCAGTGTGACTATTAGCCATTTCTCTGCTCTGTCCTTCCAATTGCTCTCCAACTTGCCAGCCTGTGTTAAGCAGTAGCCACGTGCAGTAAGGAGGCATCTGCTCATGCCAAAACAAGCATCTGCCTAGAATAGATATACTCCTACTAATTCAGAGATTTCTTTTTTTAAAATGACGGACGTAAATGCTTGCAGTTCTGAATTCTTGTTTTGAAAATATTTAAGCCTTTAGGGTATGCATCCCTCATGGTGTTGCACAATGATGGTGTTTACTGACCATGCCCAAATTACTTGGAATTATGCTGGAGATGACCTCTGGTCTGCCTCATGTTGTGCACTCCTTCTGGCAGAAAAGCAACAGCAATCTTTTAAAGGAAGAACAAAATGCAAATAAAGGGACCTTGCCTTCTTTTTTTCCCCAGACCTTTAATTTTTATGTGTAAGGATGCAGGTAAAGATAAGAAAAAAAATAATTCCTCATCCTGCAGATGAACAGTTTTAACCTTGACAAATTTTTAACCCTTTGATTGTCTTAGGCCAGTTTATAATATTTCCTGAATCCGTATCCCATGACTCTGTTTGCCCAGTTATATCCTGTACCATATTACAAAATGTAGGTATTTCCTTTTGAAATTGCATAAATAGAGGTTCTTCTGCATCTTTTGGGATACTCATGACTTAGGGGCACACAGGGGGAAAAGATGCACATATGGAACCAGATTGGGTCTCTCCTGGCAACTGCAAGCAGGAAAAAGCCAAGTAACTCCAAGTCTGCAAATATCAAAATACTGAGGTTGAACTGACCTGGATCACCCTCCCACCTGCCAGCTGATTTTAAAGATCATCAAAGATGTGAAATGAGGCTTTCTGACGGGTTGTCAGAGTGAACCTACATGGCTACACGTAGATTTGGGAGCTAATGTTATGTATTTAGATTTGGAAATGTTACCTCCATAGGAAAACTCCAAATGTTTTCTCCACAGAAATTGGCAGATTTCCCTGATTGTTTGCAAAAAGATACTTTCCTTCATTTTTCAAACAGTGCTACCTTTAGTGACATTCCTAATAGCAAGACTTAGCAGTTTGGTGTATGAAAACAGGTCTTTTATTTGTCCAATTTGTCCATTGTCCAAAATTTAAGGAAGAATTATAAGCATTAACAGGAACCACCTGCCATTTAATTGCCTTCTGTTTGGCTTTTGTAATGAGCAATAGGTATCTGTGATGGTACATCCTCTTATTTCTATTAAATAGTATTTAACTTTTTAAACTGAGGTTTGTTACAATCCACGGGCAACGTGGAGAATGTAAGTTGAAAGATTAAATTTAATGAACAAATAGTAGTTTCAATGGCAGAGAACTTTAGTGAAGACAAACACTGTATTTCTGGCAGTAGAGATCATGAGGAAAAAGAGGGGAAAAACCCAACAACAACTACCAGTAGTATGACATAAATAAGAACTATTGTATAATAAAGGCTGAAGAGTGGAATAAAGACCTTGTGACTTCTTTGGACTGTAGCATTTCAGAATGAATGACTTGTACTTTTTTAAAATTAATCATAAACAAAGTACAAGGTGTAGTTTTCTTAATTGCTGAGCATTGGCCTAACTCTGTGCCCAGTGGTGTCACCAGTAAAATCCATGTGCTACACTGGGAGCAGAGTTAGATCAGCTCTGCGCGCTTCTGAGTGCCTTGAGCCTTGACTAAGACAACGCGCTCTTGCTTGTCCTTTTTTATTAATTTTTTTTTTCCCATTCTACTTGGAATGAATCTGCTTAGTAGAAGATAAGGGAAACAGTCCTCCCCAGTCCCTTGGGAATGTCTGTAGGGCCATTAGAAGGACTTGGGTTTCTTGCTTTCCCCATGAATGCATGACACTGGCTGCGCAGGATTGTGCCAGACAGTGAGTTTTGACCCGTGCTGGAGTTTACTGGCAAAACTTTCCTGCTTGCCTGGGAGCTCCTTGTCTTTCATTTTCATACATCAGTGTGGACACAGACCATCACGCTCAACCAGACTTCCACTGGTTTGATCATCAGGAGGAAGCTGGTTTAAGCATGTATATAAGAATTATATTGGATACCATGGAATATTAACACCAGGTTTTGGGGACAAGGGTTAGGAGACTTGAGATTTTGAAGTCTGCTGTCGCTTTTTGGGATTACTTTGCTATTCCTGAGAAGTTACTTCAGGCCTGATGATTTGGGGTTCTCTAGTTTTGATATTCTGTCCTGTGACTGGGAGGTTTTCTAAAAGGAGTTTTAGTATTAATGCTGCAAGCAAAAATAAATAACATGGGTGAAGAGTATACTCTTTCGTGTGTTTATTCAGAGTTTGGTAGATTTTTAAGGTCAGTTATTTCTGACATAGTTATTGTTATATCATTGATGGTGTTTTTATTAATAACCAAGGCCTAGAAAACCCTTGTGACTTCAAATCTAGGGCAGTATTTCATTTTGCATTACCTAAGCATGTTTTGTTTGTCCCTGCAGGGGGTTCTTTGGATGTTTATAGAAAAATTCCAGAACATGTCCTGGGAAGAATAGCAGTAGCTGTAAGTATCTTTTTTTTCTTTTTGTCTTTCAGTTTTTGATTATGCATGTAACACATCTCTGATTTGAGTGTGCATGTGGCCTTTTGGGAGACTGTGTCATCTCCAAGATCCATGTCCTCGTTGTGTTTGGGTCAAAGGGGAGGGTCCTTCCAATCTCAGGCTCTTCCTAACCCTCCCGTGTGCACCAGGACACCGGGCTGAAGAAAACCTTCCTTTTGCATGACCAACACGTGAGTTGCCTGAGGCTCAAGAAATGTAAAAGGGTGTAATAAATTGAATGGAGTAAGAAGAAAAAATCATGAGTTTGCTGGAAAAGTCTGTGGCTGTGTTTCTTCATATCAACCCTTGTAGGACAGAGCAGTCCACAGAATTGCCTTTATCTAGTCTTTAAGTCTTTCTGTGCTATATAGTTCCTTCAAAAAGTGATTCAGAAGCTCTGTCCTGGCCCTGATGGTGATCTTTTGTCTGACGCTGCTGCTGATTCTCACCTGCGATTTCCATTCTAACTGTCCTCATTGTGTAACGCAATTAGATTTGCTTCCCAGGTTGCAAAATTAAGTCAGTTCCTGTTATCAAAATGCAGTGGCAATACATTTTCTGCCTTCCCCCGTGGCAGATGTGCTCCTTAAGGCAAATAAGGAGGAGGCTGAAGTTTTTATTTGGCAGAAGCCAGACCTGGACACTGGCTGAGCTCTCTGTGCTGGGACCCTGCAGGGTAACGCAGGGTAAATGACCACTGCTTTAGTGGAGCTCACAAGGGAAAGAGATGCTGCTAAACAATTGCTAAATATAAGGAATACTTTGATAACTTAAGCAGTTTAAAGCATAACAAAGTTATTCTATCATGTGCCATTTAATTAAGTGCTGGGTTTTCACATTCATTATACATCAAGCTGACAATTTAAATCCTTTAATCCAACACAGGCAGCTATTTAGTCTCTGTTCATTGTAATTCACAGCTCTACTTTCTCTTAATTTGTGTGGCCTGCCCAGGGTGATGAACATCCTTCTCTGATGCTGTTTCCTCTAAGTAGCTTCAAATCTGCTCATTATATAGCCTAGCCGTTTCTTATGGAATTTGAATGCTTTTCACCTTTAGTTCAGAGTAAAAACGTTTCATCTTTTCTTCCCTATGGAGCAATGAATGATAAGTTGCTCACAGTGTCCTCATATTCCTGATGCCAAGAGGTGTGTGTATAGTGTAATAATACTGGGATGGGCCTTCAAGCATTTCTTTGGATGCTTCTTCCTTCTCCTTTTCCTTATCTCACTTCATATTGTGTATTTAATACACCCAAACTAACTTACTTTACCATTTCCTTGGTTTTGTCTCTTCTTTTCCCCGTCTTCCCCAGCCCACCTCCCTTGTTATTCTGCAGGTGTTCTCTGCCAATTTTTCACTTATCCGTAATGGTGGTCCTTCAGCCCCATCTTTTATGCCTTTGTACATATATATATATGGTTTTCTGTTCACCTGCAGGGTCATCTCTTTACAAATCTGTTAGTTACTGAGCCTGACTCCCTGACATGGACGGTGAGCTGATATTTAACTTTTCCAAGTTATTTTATTTGCTGCTTTAGCGACCCGTACCGTGCCCGCTGCCGTGCAGGGGGTCAGTGGAGAGGTGAACAAAGGAGCCTTCAGAGAAGGAACTCACCCCTTTCTCCTGCTTTTCTGTAACAGAAGGTGTGCACTGAGGCTGAACCAGCTCTGGCAGCTTCCTCTGCTCCGGTACTGGTTTTTCGCTCAATTGGCATGGAGGACTTGTTGGAAGGAGGCGGTGAAAACCTTTGTTTTCTCTATAATTTGTCAGTGGCAGCAGGAATGGCTCTTTCAAGTCTTCACAAATGGCCACCCTGCATCTTGGTGTCTGACGTTTCTGTAGAGCACAGCAGCCCGTTTTGTGGGTTGGGGCACCTTTTTTGCCAAGTACTGGACACAGACACTGTAATCCCCACCCCGAACAGCTTGTGAAGATTACCCAAAGCCTGGAGGATTTCTGCTTGTGTGCTGAGGAGAAGGAGAATGTCAAACAAAAGCTAGAGCTTATGTGCATGGATTTTGTGACAAAATCTGGAGCTTCCGTAGTCTTGACTTCATATTTTTTCCAATTCTGGATGTTCTCTTTCTACCTTTCTTGCACCATGTACACAGAGTCATTTGTCTTTTATTCTCCTGAGATGTGTATAATGCATTAGTCTATTGAAGCTGCTTAATAATATGTGTGACCTGCACATCTGTTAATTAGAATACCCTTTCGTTATATTTGTAGAAGTTTTTAAGTGAAACCATTTCCAGACAAAAATGATGCAGGCACATAGAGACTTTTAGCAGCATCCCAGCATTCCTCTCCCTTCAACTTGATTTTCTTGCTTGCTTTCTTGTTATATGAATTCAATCAGTGTAAAAAGCGGTGGGCTCACAACCCTTAAAAACAATTGTCCTGTTTACAGCAATGAGCACAAAAGGCACAGGAAATTCCAGCTGGTCTAGAACAAGACCTGGGTCTGCTCAACCCAAGGTGGCAAGGGGAGCATGTTGGCCCTGAGCTCCTCTTGCTCAATTAAACACCAAGTCTTTTTCAAGGTCGTTTCCTTGCACTTTTTGATCTCCACGGGGCTGGGGCTGAACTACCTGAGAGACAACCCTTAGGTTGGATAGGATAGGACTATGTTGCTACTAATTTCCTTGAAATACTGCTATAAGTACTTACCATATTCCTGGAATGCACTGCTTAGTGGGTGTGAATGGTGCTTGCTTTCTGGTACGCTCCCTCCCAGTCACACTTTCTCATCATTTGGTAGGAATCAGAGGAGAGTGTCATCTGCAGAGACAATCAAACCTTTTCTGCTGGTAGCAAATGCCGCTGTATTTTCTCTGATGTGAGCTCTTGCCTGCTGAGAATTAAACTGGGTATCACAGGGTCATGTGGAGTATATGTAGTCTTTACACCATAGTGTTCTTCCCTATTCTTGCTATCCACTTCCCACTGAAGAAGTGATCACCGCTAATTGCAATGCACAATGAGCTTTCAGGCTGAAATAGCAGGAATGTATTACCAAGCGTGGTGCTCTTCTCTCTTGGTTATCTTTTTGAGGAGTAAAAGGTGGAGGGAAGGTTTGGGGCTGAAAGAGAGAATGCTGAAAATAAAGCAAGGCAGTGAAAAGAAATCCTAAGGGAGAAAAGCATTTTCCAGGGCTTGGGTGAAGCACTTTATTTTTGGGGACAGCATAAAGCTCTAAGAGAGAGGTGTGGAGTCTGCTGAGACTTGGATCCCCAAGATGCTGGAGGGATCTCTGACTTCGTCGTAAAATTTATCCTGGTTGCCCATATGAGACAGTATCAATGAGAAGGTTAAATCTCTCTTCTTCCTTGTGTTGTTTATTTGTGTGAAGGGCTGGTGGTTTTTTTCCAAAGGGAAGGTTTTATCTTGGTAACCACAAAGCAATGTTGTGGTCGCTCCTGTTTTCACACCGATGTGTACTTATTTGGGTCTGTCCATCTGAAACCTGTTCTACCTTTGCTTGCCACTTCACACATTTATTTTCACTTCAATTTCTGAAGCGGTGACATTGTGCACTGTATTTTGAGTGCTAATGTTGATTGAAGTTCTCCCTGAAAGGATGTGCACTTGAACTGTCAAGAGAGTGAGTGATTGACAGCAGGTAGAAGTACTTTTTGTGTCAAGGCTTTGTCAAGTCATTGTTGTAAAACCTACTTTACTGAATACCAATAATTCCTGCTAGATGTTCAATCAAAAGATACTCTCTTCCAGCACCATTTTAGAATAATATTTAATACTTAAGAGTCCTTCCCTAATAGGCAAATGTAAGGTAAGTGAATAACGGTACTTTACACTGGGTTAGTCCATTTGGAGGGCTCCTGTGCGCATGTTTGCAGCCCAGGATAAAGGGAAAAAACTCTTTTCATTCCTTTGTACGTGAATGCTGAGAGGATCTGAATGTGCGAGTTTGTTTAATGCTGTGTCTTTTATAACTGCTTATTCAGCACGTTCCATAATAAAGATGTTTAATAACTCACAGCTGTTGATTTCTTTCCCATAGGAAATGTTTCATTTTTTTCTACAAATACTTGCTTTAAAATAATTTAGATAATTTTATAACAATTTAAAATATTTTAAATAGTCTAAATATATGTTTAATAATCAAAGCAGCTTACTATTCTCAAAATCACTTTCACCATTGGAGACTGCCTGAAACGTTGCCCTCCCTTTATTGTTGCCCTCTCTTTATTTTTGCATCAATACTTTTTTTTTTTTTTTCTTTCTTTCTTTCTCCTGTCAAAATGCTGTGTAAGTAGAATTCCCCTGTTTGGCTTTTTGAAAGGCGAACGTGAACAAGGCCACGCCGCTGGGCACACAGAATTTGACTAAGGCCTTTTGTTACAGGTAATTACCATCTGAGGCCAGGAAATAGTTGGGGATGGAGTGTGAGTTTAACGCTGAGGAATTGCCACCTCCAGTAATTTACCGGGGATCTGGAATTATTATTTGCTTTGCAGCAGAGATTTGGGTTCCACTGACGTTGTTTTTGGTTACAGCATACATTTTAAAATTAGTTTCTAATCCAATAGGAAGGCTGAAAATTATTATGCTGTCTGCTTTGCAGCTGGATAGGATTTTTATCACTTCTGCTTGACCACTGCAATAGAAGTAATTTCATTTTGGTCTGTTCAGACAATGAAAAGAATGTAATTGTTTTATCTGAAAAACTCATACGACTTCACAAACGTCAGAAATGCTTTCTTGCTCTGGAGATGCACAAAAAGTGTCTCAGGAAAATGAATGAAATGTCATCTCATAGATGGAAACTTTGTAAAAAAGATTTGCTCTATTAAAAAAGCTGAGTGAGACAGCAGAGCTGCTTTGGGTAAAAAGTAAGCAGTAGTAGAAATAAGTTTGTTGGATCTTGTTAGTTCTCTGGGCTTGTAAAAGTTGTAAATCTAGAGGTAAAATCATGGTGAAAAATTCAGGAAGTATTGGGGTTTAATTATTTTACAGAAACAAAATCTGCAGAGAGGATAACTTGTAATACCCAACTGCTTTCTTAGCAAGTTGACTGAATGGCTTTAGGATTCTACAAGCCCCAAATTAACCTTACTGTCTATAGAAAATCAACTGAGTAGCAGTTGGATCCAGCGACAATCTTGCCAGATCTGAAGAGCCGTGTGTACGGATTCTGCGTGAGGAAGCATCGTGGGTTGTTGGTTTGAGCAGGTCACCTGCGTTCATCCTACGGATGCACGTCTTAGGAATTTTCATTAAAATACATCTCCTATGTAGGATGCTCCAACGTAGTACTGGAGTAACAGGTTTTTAAATTTGGGTTTAACGGTTTAGCTAGCGGAAGGAGCGAATGCTGGAGTAGCAGGCTAAAGTCTGCCCCAGTTCTTATCTTCGGGGTGCCCATTGTGTTTTCTGGGGCTATGGGGTACAGCAAGGCTTGTGTTTGGTTCAGAATGAGTAATGGGAAGAATAAGACAATTTGTACAGTTCAAGAAGAAGAGTTCAGCGTTTGCATTGAGTAAGTAAAAGCATGTGAAGTAAAGGAGGAAAAAGTACAGATGGGCCAAATGGAAAGAAAGGAAAAAGGAGGGTGAAGTGAAAGGTGCTATTAGAGATTTTGTTGGTTTCTGGCCTTTAGTTTCATTGAGTAGCTTTTGTTGCAAGAAGACAAATCATTACAGACTTTGTTTTTCATGATTTTTAACACCCAACGAAGATAGATGAAGTAAAGATACGTTGAAATGCCTGAAGGAATTCAGTATAAGATCAGCTAACTTTAACTTACTAATCTTGGGAAGAAGCTTATTCCTGTGGTCTGAAAGAAAGAACCCGTTGCCGTTCACCTGCAGCAGGGGCTCGTCTGGGGCCGGCAGCCCTTGGGGAGGGACACTTTGTCCCCCCTTTTCATGGTTCTGGCTCCATTCTTCGTTGGAACTCAGCTCTTTAACAACTCGCGCCAGCTGAGGTCTGCAGTGTTTCTTACCAAGAATCTTTAATACGTAATTTCTTTTATATTCAGGTTGTGAAAGGCCTTACCTATTTATGGAGTCTAAAGATTTTACACAGAGGTGAGTAACAGATGTTTTCTGTTTTGCAATGAAATACCATATTATTTTATTTTAACAACACTTTCTACGGAGACAGTAGACCGTGCTAACATCTGGTTTTATTCCAGTGGAGTAATGCAGAATGAATCTCACTCATTAGCTTTGCAGATTTTCTGATAAAATATTTTTACTGCTGTTCTCTTTTATTGCTTTCCCTCCTCTACAAAGAAAAAGACTGAAAAGAAAAAAAGATGCTTAAGAGTTACAAGCAGGTGCCCAGTGGAAAAATCAGCAGGGAAAATCAGCTGTTTGACTAGTATTGAAAATAGAATATAGATAATTTATTTTCTTAGGTACTTGAGAAATCTCATGTGACAGCCACAAGTGTTGCTGGAGTCTCTGATCTCTAAAACTATGGCCTGCTGTCCTCTAATGTCATCAGGAATAATTAAAGAAACTTTAAACCTGCTTGGACATAAGCCATTTTGGGGTTTTGCAGTTTAGTCTGCTTCCTGAAGTTAATCTCTATTTTTAAAACTTCTCATTTATTTCTTGCTTTTTAACGTTGTTACATTTTGTTAAAGAATTATCTATTGTGGTAAGTTAATTCAGATGTACTAGAACTTCCAAAAATGTTAGTTCTGGAAACACTGGAAAATGCTGTTTAAGGAACAAAGAAGCCTTTTCCCCTACACCACCACTCCCCCAAAAGGGAAAAAAAAAAAAAAAAAAAAGATAAACTCATTACATTTATAATGTTTCTAAAGTGTGTGAAAGTAACTGCTCTGGTTCCTAATGTTGCTAACAATACTGTTTAATTTAACCCATCTGCTCGCTCAGCCCCTGCGCACAGTTGGAGGGTGCAGTAACCGCCATCATTTGTGATTGAAAAAGAAGCGTAGAGTAGAGAGACATGTAGGAAATTCCAAATTGCAAACCAAATAGGTGAGACCCTTTCTTCTGGGGCGGTGCCTAGTTTTGGAGTGGTGAGAAGTAGGTGCGAGGGTCTGAGAAGGTGAGGAGCAACGCCTGGGTTTGGCCCCAGCTGTCCTGGGGTGATGGGTGCAAGGGGTCTGGCACCTCTGGAGTCATCCAGAAATCTGTGCACTGAGTGGGGAGATCAAGAGGATGGGAAACACTGATTCCTGGTATGTGTTGAGGTCCTGCGCCTCCTTAGAGCTCCTCAGACTGTCCTTAGGCTTTTGTGGAGAGTTTGTGGTGGAGGAGGAGATTGATCCTTCCTTTGTGTAACGGCTCAGCAAGCAGCTGTGCAACAGGACATCAGCTTCTCTTCCTCCTTGGTCTCCCAGCATCTCCTTTCTGGGAGATCGGTCCGATGTGAGAGCTCCTTGGTGGGAGAAAGAGGGCTGTGGCCCAAAGAGCGAGATCAAGTAAGGACCTGGCTTTGTTACCCCCGATTAGAGGGTGAGTGAGTGAGTGAAATGCCAAGGCTGCTGGTGTATTTGACCCTGATTAAAAGAACAGAAATAGCCCAGAGTCCATGGCCAGCTCAGTGCAGACACGGGTTACCAAGGAGGTTTCCTTTCTGATGATGGCTTAAAGATTTCACCTACTAGCCTGAATGTTGCCAGATGCAGAGATTTATCAGCTCCATCCAGTCTCAGCAAGAGGATGAGCAGTCTGGATATAAATATAAAAGAAAAAACAGCTGGAACATCCCTGGCTGGGTGTCAGTCTGTATAAGCTACACAGTCTTTGCCCCAAAAGAAAAAGCAGATTTGAAAATTTTCTTTCATTTTGAATTTTTTCATTAACAATTCTGGCCACCTACTGAATGTGATTTGTGGTCAAGCATAAATACTTGAGTTATCATTTTTTTGTTCTTCTGCTGTAAATTTAGAACCTGGGTGTGATTTTTGCTTTCTCGATAAAAAAATATCTCCCCTTCTGCATGGGCTTCATTGCCTTGATTGAAGGGCAGCTCCGAGGTTTTGATGAATTATGTGTGGTCCTTGCTCTGGTCTAAAGAAAAGCACAGATACTGATTTTTCATCACACTTCAGGTTTTTCTGGCCTTGGTCTGTTGCTGGATTGACCAAGGTGAGAACAGCACTGCAAAATGCCACCGAGGGGGTAGATAAAATTCCAGCATCCAGCAGAGTTTCCTTGAGGGATTGGTTTTCAGTATTACTCTGTACCCATTTTTAAGATACAGAACGTGCGTGTGCTGCTATAGCTTAAAAACGGGTGCAGAGCAACACAATGGAAGGAAGATGCCTGTTTCTCAAAGTGATCTTCAGCTCTCCACTGGTTTTAATGCATCGGAGGGTAAACGCAAGAGAATGTAACCCTGACTTCCTGGCTGTCACACCTAAAGCAGACCAGGGAGGAAGATCACGTAGGCTAAGAAGTCAAGAATTTCCACCACGGTGATAGCGAAGGTGGAGAAGCAGTCACCGTGAAGAAGTTGTGCAAGGCAAGCACAGCAACCCAGGGTTTGTGAGCAGAGCGTGGAATAAAGCAAGGGAAACAAACAATGAGCGAGTCTTTTATTCCAGATCAGACATTTCAGCAAATATTACAGCTTAACTTCAAAACAAACCTTGCAACTAATGAGGTGATAGCCATGCATATTAATAAACCCAACGCTGTAGTCATAGTCATCACACCCACATCAAACATAAACATAAGATTAACACCTACAGCACTTCTTTGGAAGATGTGAGAACGTCCCAATGATAAGTGTGCTCTTTTCCCCAGAGGATAAGAAGTAGAAATGGAAGGGTAATGAGAAATTAACTTAGATTTAAAACAGAATTAGCAATTAAACAAGTCTAATCATGTACAAAGTCAAAGTTTGTATAAAGACAAACCAAAATCTGTTAAGTTCAAGAATAAGTATAGACCGTATGCATTTTATCTCTTCGAGGTTTTTTTTTTTTCCTCCGTTCACACCTCCTTATTAAAAGCAATGTATGAAATAAATGTTACCCACTTGTCTTTAATTGTACTGATCTGTATTTTTACGCTCGACTGTGTACCGGGGGCCAGTACACATTCCATGGTTTGGGGACCTTGGTTTCTGACTAGGTTTTTAATCCATGTCGGAGTTTGGGAAGTGGGTTCTGGTTTGTGATGTGCAAAGTTGTGCAGAGATCTGGAGATCTTCCTGGTCTGTTGGTCGTGTGGCTGCCTGTGGCAGGAGGGAGGGAGGGTTGTGCATCACTCAAACCGTCTTGTTTTTCTTGGAATATTCCCATAGAAAGATCCTCCAATTCTCCTTTGTTTTGCCATAAGCTGCGTGGGGCAGAGGAGTGCTGCTTGGTAGGGACAGGCGCTAGTGCGATACCATAGAATCACAGAATGGTTTGGGTTGGAAGGGACCTTAAAGCCCATCCGGTTCCAACCCCCTGCCCTGGGCAGGGACACCTCCCACCGCACCAGGTTGCTCCAAGCCCCCTCCAACCTGCCCTTGAACCCCTCCAGGGATGGGGCAGCCACAGCTTCTCTGGCCAACCTGGGCCAGGCTCTCACCACCCTCACACCAAAGAATCTCATCTCAGTCTCCCCTCTTTGAGTTTAAAACCCTTCCCCCTCCTCCTACGGCTACAAATACGAACAATGAGTGTTCCCATCGTCGCAGCAGGAACTGTGGTGTTCACCAAAGATGGGCGTTGGGCTTTTCCCCCTGCTTTTTTAGCTTTGTGAGTGTTAATCAGAGTTTGTGCCACATACAATGAAGCACAACCAAAAGCACAAGGGCAGGTATGTATAGATGCACATACACCTATATATGTACATACATACCTCCCTGTGTCCCTATGTAAAGCCGAACACGTACACACACGCATGCTCATGGACCACTTCGGTTTATTTAAAAAAAATAAATCCTGGCCTTTGCAAAAAGTGTGCTGATGAGGTCGTTATGGCAAGAAAATATTTTCATTCTCGCAGCAGCTTCACTTTGTTAACAGTAACGTTCTGT
This sequence comes from Gallinago jamesoni, assembly GCA_025769975.1. NCBI lineage: Eukaryota > Metazoa > Chordata > Aves > Charadriiformes > Scolopacidae > Gallinago > Gallinago jamesoni. The sequence continues at coordinate 40,328,818 of JAOQGH010000069.1, forward strand.
GAGCTCTCTGCAGCTAAAACTGTGCTTTTGTGTCTCTTGTCTCCCTTGAACCTGGCGGATTGCGATTTTCTATTTTTAAAAGACAGAAGAAGTCAAGAGACAGCTTTTAAAAATCTGGCGTTTCTTCCCCACCGTCATTAATGTTTGCTTTTCAATAAAGCGAGGTGACTGAGATGTTTGGTGTTCGAAAAGCTGAACCTCTGACAGTTCTGTTTACGGATAAGTAAGAGCTTGGAGGTCCCATTTATTTGCAGAGAGGTGAAACGACTTAGGCAGATATATCATAAAGAGGACTTGTTCATCCTCTATAATGATGCTTCATAGAAATCATTTGTATTAAGCAAGCTCTGGTAATGGGAGCATAATGACCCCTTTTGGCTCTTGTTTAAATTCTTTCACTTCTAAACAGTAATATTAATCACAAGCAGATGGTGCAGAACATTATTTATGCACATTTGTTTTCCGAAACCAAAAAAAAAAATGTTTAACCCATTAACTGAAGCGGTTTATGAAACAAAAAGGCTAATTTACTGATTGGGTGATTTTTCTCCCCACTTGCAATGGGAGATATTTGGTGAAGTGACATTCTTGTCTAGGATTGTCACTTCCTTTCTGTCTTGAGGAAACCAACGCAACCATTGGAATGCAGAGCAAATATTTGCTTAAATCCCTTGTTTGCGGTGCTGGTTAAATTCTGCTGCGAGGAGGGACAGTGGTTGTTCTTCGCAGGGACTGTTTGGCTGCAGTTTGCTCAGTAGAGTCCCCAGCCTGTGTAGGCTTCCCTTCCTTAATGGGCTGGTTGCTTTATTTTCTTTTAGGATTTATTTTTTCCTTTGAGTTTTGTTGGAGGAAGGATTTCAGGATCAAGCAACGCTTAATGATGTTTTTTTAATTATAATGACTTACCATCACATCCGACGTGGGAGCAGGGAATGGGAGATAGGGTCTGCAGATCCTCAGCAACACTTGGTGGTGGCTGGATGGAGCCTGGGCTCTTCCTTGGTGGGAGCTGGGCAGACCTGGTGGGACAAGGGACAGATGTGACATGGTGGCTTCCTCTGGTGGGACATCTTAAGAAACAAGGATTTGTGGGCTGCTCTTGGAGACTGCTCTGCCTTTTCCTCTGAGCTCATGACTCATGCTTGAGTCCTTAGAGAAAGAAAATTTGGCTTCGTGGTTGTTGCTTCATCATCTCAGTCCATGAGGACGTGGTGTTTCACACTTGGAGCTCCTTCTGCCTTCCCAGACCCTTCGCTCAGTGACAGGATTCTTCCATTGTTAAAAAACAATGCCCTTGATCCCACAACCCAATTTCCAGCCGTACTGCACCAAGATCTTTTTCTTGTCCATTTCATTATTAACTATTTTTCTTACATCCTTTGCAATTAAAAGCAAGAGCCTCTTGTTCTACTGCAGTTATCTTTTAAAAGTATTAATCCTGTAAACAGCTGGAGCCACGCTGCACAATGTGAGTATGTTCTCTCTGCGTAATTGCATCTGCCGTTGAGTTCGTTGCAATTCAGTGCGAGCCTGGTAACGAGGGAGCTCCGTTGGCTGCCATATTTTTAGAAAGAAGGTTAAACAGGATTACTGAGCAATTTACTGTTCTGCTTGGGATTCGGGATAGAGCCTGCTGATGGACTCGGTGTGTCTCGTTAGATTTCGCAAAGTCACTCGATGCCGGAGAGGAGCGTGCTCTTTGCGGGCTGCCAGAAGCAAATATTTGAGTTTCCCCGAAGTTTTGATTAGAAAACATATTCCTAAAAATATCGTACGGGAGGTTTGGTGGCTGCGTGGATCGTTCTGTAGTGGGGTGTTGTCTCCTCACCCCAGGAATAGGTAAAAATCCATCAAAAATGCAGCAGGGGGATGGAATTCCTGAAGATGAAATGAAGATCACGATGTGGATCCTGGGTCTGTCGGTGCAGTAACGAGACGGAGACACTCGGGACTGATTTTTCTCTTGGCTTTGGGGGGAAATGGCAAAACATATCGGCAGTATTGATACCGAGCTTAAAACATACAGATCCACTTAAGCTATATATCGTAATATTGAGTGCTCTGCTTTTTTAAACTGGATTTTTAGCTCAAATATGGGAAAGCATTTAATCAGCTTGTTAATTGAGGTTATACATTTCTACATTACGGAGACAAATTAAGCAAGCTACTGTGGTACCAGCAAACATCTGCTAAACAAAGGCAAACTTAATGATAAACAAAATTAGGTTCTTTTCTTGTTGGGTTTCATCCATCTGCACCCAACTAGTGTTCACTTTTAAAGAAGGCAAGGAGACAAGCTATTGCTTTTAATCCATTTTGACAGAAGAAAGCAGTGATTAGGCAAAGCCACTGTGCCTCTAATCTTCCCCAGTTTAAGCCAGCACGTTGTGCTTTCCAACTGGTGTTCCTGGAGCGGGAAGATGCTGGGAGTTCAGCGGTTTTTATTCACACGTCGATTTTACAGTATGCAACAGAAATATTCCAACTTCTTTTGGCATCCGAGGGGGTCAGCGTGAAGATCTTCATGCTGGCAGCCTGGCTTGACGATGCACATTGCTGGTTTATTTGCTGGAGCAGGATTAGTAAGCAATAGGTGTTGTTTTTAACCTCTGAAAGCTGTGAAAGGGTGAGATGGGAGCCGTTTTTATGCAGTAGAAGCCGTGGAGGTGGAAGCCAGTAGCTTTGAATAATGGGGAGCACGAGAGCAAAACTGCTCTCTGCATCTTCTTGGGGTGAAGGAGGCTCAAATGCACTTGTGTGTTGTGTTTTGCCTGCGTTCTACATCAGGCGGGTGCTCGGATGGGATGCTTCCTATTCGGAATTTTTCTAGAGTATTAAAATCTGTTCCTGTCACTAGGTGGAATTAAGCGAGGGCTGTTAGAGGAGAGGGGGACAGGGTTAATTGCAGTTTTGGAATACAAAGTCGCAGGGCTGGGATGACCCTCGAAGGCCAGCGGGCTGCCTGTCCCTCCGTACTCAAACAGCCTTCGCTCCGCACCCTCGCTTTTGGCTTGGTCCTACGTTGGTCCACTTCACGCCATAACCTGCAGATCCTTTTTTGCAGCCCTGCTCCAGGCAGTTTTTTAATCCTACGTTTATGCAATTCATTAATCTCTGTCTAAATGTAGCGCTTCCATTTGTCCCCATTGAATTTCATCTTATTTTTCCAGTCTGGTTTTTCCAGTTTGTCAAGATCGCTTTGGATTCTACGTCCCGTCCTCCAGTGCCCTTGCTGTCCCTCCCCCAGATTGGTGTCGCCTGCAGACTTAAGGACATGAATTATTAGTATTTTGGGGGTACAGATATAATGTCATCTGTGCTACCGTTACAAACCAGAGGTTGCATTGGAAATAGATCTTCGAAATATTTCCTGTTAAAACCTACCGCGCGGATATTCATAGCAATCTGTGCATATATGGTACAGATAATATAGGATAATATAGATCATGCAGGTTGTTTTTTTTTCTCTCAACAGACGTGAAGCCGTCTAATATGCTGGTGAACACACGAGGCCAGGTGAAGCTGTGTGACTTCGGGGTGAGCACGCAGGTAATTCCCCCTTCGGGTATCTGCCCGCTCCCTTTCCAGTGTCACCGTCACCTGGCTGCCAGACAGCAGCCCCACGGCTCGCTCCCCTCTGCTGGGACAGCCCTATTCATTTTTAATCTCTGGGCGACTTTTCTTCATCTGAATATGATTGTTCATTGTTTAATGACAGTAAAAACTGCTGATATTGTAATTACTACTTACGAATAGCAAACTTCATTGATATGCAGCTTTGATATGAAAGCGTTTTGGCCAGACAAAAGGGAGGGCAGAACGAGAGATGTGTCTGGGGAGCCCAACTGGCCCACAATAAAAATTAATATTGGGAGTAACAATAGTGGTGGGCTTTTACAATGTGCAGCACAAATTTTAATTAATTTCCATTTTGGGCCTCCCTGGAGAACTTCTCTGAGAGTGACCCGTGAGCTTGCTGTGCTGTTGATTTGAATTTCAGCACCTTTACTCTCAGCCAAACACGAGGACCAAAGAGAAGGTCAGCCCTGTATTATAAGTTGTCAGAGTCTGTTGTCCCTCCAGCGTATTTAGTGCTCGTCGCGTTCGAGTGATGAATGTGGCTTTATTCGCGGCTTGAGCCAGCTGACTGACAAACGAGCGCGCTCAATCCTACTTCCAAATTGACTTTTTATATCAGACTGGTTTGGGGTACTAAAGCGATAAGCATCCTGTTTAACAGAATTGTTTAAGGTTATCTGCCATAAACCGTAACGCAGCGCTTGCTTAAATTGGAGCTCTCATTCCGAACAAAAGAGAGATTTAATCATTTTTAATGCCTTTGCAGATAAATTTGTTCCCTTTTACATAATTTTTAGTTGATTTATAGGAATGATGATTGTAGGTTAAATGAGGAATAATTGCCCATTTTATTTCCACATTATCTTTATATTGTTCTAACAGACTGTTTTGTCTGATAGCTGGTGAATTCTATAGCCAAGACGTATGTTGGAACAAATGCTTATATGGCGGTAAGTGGATTTATGCAGGAATAACATTTAAATAGAAGTATTCGTTTGCAGTCTTGTTCTGTGTAATGCAGGATATGCTCTAAATCAATTCTCAAACTTCACCTCTCCTTATATCCAGCATAAACTGTGTCTTAATTACATGTGCCACAAAACAACTCCCTTTTCTGTCTCGCTCCCTTCCTACCTGTGCTCACCCACCGGCTCTGTGATGCCTGATAGGGAGGAGTGATACTGGCAAAGGGTTTCTTTCACGTGTTTTTAGTTGCCTTTACTGCATTGTAACAACTGGGAACAAAGAAGAGAGCCAGTTCAATGTTAAAAAAAGGCAGTTTTCCTCTGATAGCCTGCGGCTCTTTGCAGACCTCGACCGTCCGATAGGGTCTGCAGGTTGGGAACCGGCTGCTCCCAGCCTGGGGTTTAGCGAAGCATTTAGACATGTGTAGGCATCTCACGGGCTTCGTGATCCCTAACCACCTCCGGGGGTGGTTCTCACGTGAAGCTGCCACGTAAATTGGAAGCTCAAAACATTCAGACTAAAAATACTACATAATACTACATTAAATTGCATGTAGGTGCAGAAAAATGTTGTAAAAGAACAAACAAAAGAGAAAAAAATCTGGTCATATGTGTTACCACTTTTGCTAGTAAATCAGCCTGCTGATTTCTGTGCCTCCATTTTCTCAAAGAACTGGAGTACAACAAATCAGACAAATAAACCCCTTCAAATTAATCAACTTCTCCAACTCAGCTGTTACTCTCTAGATCTGCTTAAGACCGCTCTGAGAACTAAATTGTATTATGCTTTTAGTGTACAAATCAAGATTACTGTTTTCTTTCCCAGTTGTGCATTAAATAAATTCTTTTTCGTTATTGTTTATGGATGAACGTGACGCATTCATCTATTAACTGCAAAAGAGAAATTTCAGCTAAATCATACTTGATCTGATTTCATGTGTTAAAATTATTTTGCTTTCTGAATGAGTCATTTGTCGTCATCAAATTTATAGTCTAGTCATCAAAAAATAATGAATGTCATAAGCTTTGGTTTGTCTGGCTATCTGGCAGCCTGCGAGTGAATGTGAAACCATTAAAAAAAATGAGGTTTCTGTTCAAAATAAACAAGCAAAAAAGCTTTTTTTTTATTGAGAAATTAAAATTGCCAACAAAAATACATGTTCTGTAAAATCATTTTAACATCACTTTGCATGTAAAAAAAAAAAATAAATTAGCCTGTTGTACAAACTCTCAAGAGAAAACATTTTTGGAGTTGTGTATCCTTAGGATGGTCCCTGTGTTGCACACTTTACTTTTTGCGTGTGTTAATTCCAATTTTCCTCTTCTTTTCCACACTCTCTAATTCACCTGGCTGGACTTCTTGTTTAAATGTGCAAATTATTTCCTTGCCACCATCTCCTGTAAATGCATAATTTCTAAATGGAAGCTGCTGTTCAAAACTTGAGCTGTTATACAACAGAAGAGTTAACGATTTCATGTTGCTCAGTTTTAATTATGCGTCTGATCTGGGGGCTTGGAAAAAGCTGGGGTCTCATCTGAGAACAAAGATGAGGATCTTTGTTGGTATAAAAGGATGCTTATATAAAAGGATGTCAGTATAAAAATTATATCCCTTATATTTCTCAGATATGCTGACCTAGGCTAACTATGCTTAATGAAGCCTTGCCTTAACGAACTTTTTTTTTTTTAAAAAAAAAAAAACACACTAAGATTTTTGGGTCACTGTTCAGCTCAAAATAAATGAGGCTCGGCCAAAAAGATGCTGTTCCAGTTACATTCTGGGGTGGTTTTTTTAGGTTATGGTGGTTGGGGAAGGCTGTCCTCTAAGGCAGCGCGGGCAACCCTCTGTGTTTTACTTAACATTCACGCTGCGATAAAAGCTCCTGGCCTGGGATTAGCAGCGCAGAGTAAACACCCGAAAACACGTTGGGCTGGCACTAATTTGGGAGTTTGTTTTCTAAAAAAAGGTCTCTGGATTATTAGAGACTAAAAATACCGGCAGCGCTTGGTGGGTGGTTGGGCTCGACAGGTGCATTAACAGCACAGTGGGGAGAGAGGTCTCCTGGAGCCTTTTATTGTTGCATTTCATGCTGTACTTGACCTTGGAAATGCTTAAACTGTAGCTTTCAAGTAAAAACTAGCAGTTATATTTTACAGCATTCCATTTCATGAGGCATTAAACTTGCTATTAATAGTTTTGAGTTAAGGCCTTTTTTTTTTTCTTTTTTTTTTTTTTCTCTCTACGGGTCAACGACGGAATTAAAAAGTATATAAAATAAAGTTGCCGGCGTGTGACTTCGTCGCTTCTTTGGCCTTCAATAACTTTGCTTTTTAAGCCAGAGTTGCTCCCCAACCCCTTGACTCGGCGTCGGGAGCCTGTTCATACCCTTGGCCCCGCACAACTTGACCTCGCTCTTCGCTGTCCCTGTACGAGCCATTGGCTTTTCTTCTTTTTTCTTTTTTTTTTTGTTTGTTTTTTTTTTTCTTTGATAAAAAAAAGCCCAAACACCAATGCCAAGGCCAACTTCCCAAGGTGTGTAGCGATGCGTGGCCACGAGTCTGAGCACGACCAAGCCCTTTGCTTTGGCAGAAGAGGCAAAAGTAAGTGAATAAGTCCTGTTTGAAGAGCAGGGTTTGCTCTCTGCTGGGGTCACTGGTGAGCTTTTAAGCTTCTTTGCATTTTCTCAGTTGATTTGTTTGCCCTGGGCCATCTTTTGTGGGGGAAGTGTGTATGTTTGTTTGTTGGGCTCAAGAAGATGTTTCCTTCCGTCTCTTTGCAGCCCGAGCGGATTTCAGGAGAACAGTACGGAATTCATTCGGACGTTTGGAGCCTGGGGATTTCCTTCATGGAGGTATGCAAACACCTGGCCTTTTTCTGTACACGTTGCAAGAATTTAATGTAATCTAAACTGCAAAATTTTTTAATGTAGTTTTTGTATACTCTTCTACATATGCATGTTTGTAACTATTGCTAAACACACTGGCTGTATTTAGAATGGGTTTGTTCTTGCTGGGTCCAGTTCAGTTGGAGTTCAAAGCCTCATTCCTTCACGTATTTCCCCAAAAAGTAACTCTGTAGAAACCATCTAAAAATATTAAAACCCTCTAATAAATCTCTATATGAGAGTAAGAAGTAGGGCCTGGTACATGGATGCCTCTGCGTCCTCTCCACACCTCTGAGACCGAAGATGATGGTATTTCTGTGTTGCATCTTTAGAGGCCAGGGTAGAGCAGGCTGTCCTTAGGGTTCAAATGGCTTTTGTGCAGATTCAGGGTTTGAGCTGGTTAAAGGCCTCACAAAAATCTTTTTGGAAATATTTGCATGATGGTTTGGGTCTCTCCCCGTGCGATTAAACCAAGTATTTGAATCTAAGTTGTTCACAAGGGTGTTTAGAAAGGTTTCTCGCAAACACAGTTCCAAGCAGGAGGGTGTCTTATTCAAATGAAGCAGTTCAAAGAGAACGTGGTCGTAAAAACAGTTATTGAGGAGAACCCAAGCTTTCCACAGGTTCAGTCAGAACAAGGTCAGTTTTGATTCAGGGAAAAGGTTGATTTTTTTCAGCTTAGGGCTCAATCAGGTGTTTTAAGAAACGTGAATTTCGATGACTTTATAAAAATAGATGATTGTTTATAGGAAAGATAACCCAGAGTGCATAAGTTGAGTAGAAACACCTGTGTTAACAATAGTGTCTTGACCAGTAGAATGAGATCTGGCTTGGGCTGGTCTGGGAGAAGGGACAGGTTGCTCTGATCCGGTAGTGGCCAAATCGTATGTTCAGGTAGCCTTTTTCATGCCGGCCTGGGCTGGCCACAAAGTGGCTCTGGTTGGAAGCCCTTGTAGCCTTTACAGCTGGAGCAATAAGCTCTCAGGAGCCTTCTTCAACTCCAGGATAGTCCCATGAGAGACGTTTCCCCAGCTTGGAGCAGTTGGTTTTATTCATGTAGGAACAGTTCATTCAAACCATCGATAACTCACATTATCGATGTCTTCCTGGCGCAGCCTGGCAAAGGCACGATACGATTAACCAAAAACCATTGGCCCCCTTCCCTTCTTTCCTGGTACAATATAATATCATTGAGGTGAAGCTGAATATTTTGGTGAATTGCAACTGTTATTTTAGGCAGAAGATCAGGTAGAAGTTAAGTTGTCTTGGTGCTGGCCCTCAGCATCCAGGCGAATTTTCACATTTTGTAGCCTGGAAGTTAGCTGAGACTATAGTTTATGTTTTCAAACTATAAATTCCTTGCCAAATCAGTTTTAACCACCATGAAAATACTTAACGGTGAGTCATTGCGTTCGGATCTTGTAAATCTTTCAGCGTCTGACTGAAGCTAACTCTGAATTACAATAACGACACACTCTAAAGTGTCACAGGGGATGCAGTTCCCTTCGTTTGTTTTACTGCACATTTCAACGGGTTGTGATGCTGGAGAACCCTCACAGTTTTGGGAGAGTTACAGAATGTACTGACGCGCTCTGCAAATGAATGTAGCCAACAACGGGCTAAAACAAGATGGTATTACGTTAAGGTTTGACGTAAGATGGTACGTACATCAAGATATTCTTCCTGATTCAGGGTGGAATACAGTGATAGAAATGCAGAAGTCCTATAGAGCAAGCATTTACCAGTTGCTTTGCAGACTAAAAGAATGTATTTTGATGTGCAGCAGCAATATGATGGTTTACCACATAGGCCAAGATATTTGGAATTTAGTTTAGTAGTATTTTACTAGTAGGTAACCTGGCTGGGCGTGGATTTGATTTGAAAGATGAATTTCACACTGTATTAGCCAACATAAGGAAAACTCTGTTAATTTGCATTTGCTCTCCTCTTTTAAACCTCTTCAGCTTTTTTTTTTTTCTTTTTTGCTCTCTCACTTTCCACGAATGTCTTCAGAACCAGATGTACAAAAAAAAACCAATTTGGTTCTGTGCGCTTTGTTAATTGGTGTGTCATCTGGTCCTCCGAGACCTCTCCTCAACGCGATCGCTGTTTTATTGAAGTGGTTTGAGTGATGTGTTAAATGATGAAAGCAAGGACAGTGGCTTAGAAAAATGTCTCAAAAAAGGTGAAGAAGATGCTCAAAGAGCCACACAAGGTCACTGTCATTAAAGTAACACTGTATTGACATGGGGTTTGGTAACGGAGACACGCAGGCTCTTGTTGATGGAGCTGTTAAAAAGGGAAGTTAGCATCTGCTGTAGGGTTTTAAAATCATCTCCACTTTGTGGTGTAATACTCCAATCCCTACAACCTCAAACTAGCACAGTTAGAGCACGTTAATTTAACAGAAATGGCACGTGGGACCAAGTTTGCAAGGGCTGTTCTGACATGATAACGTAAAATAGCAGCTAAGTAAATCTGCTCATTTCTTTTAATATTCTTCTGAGTCTTTAAAGTGTCTTGAATTTCTTTGCTGCCAAGCAAGGTGTAAGGAGAAACTGAACTGTTACTTTCGAAGGTTGGGCAAACTGCCCCAAAAAACTTGCTGGCAGAGTGGGGGAAGCATTAGGTATGGGAAGACTTGCCACCTAAGTTTTGAGAGATGGTGAGTGTCCTTGTTCGTTTGAAGTAAGAGGTATCTCAGGGTGCTCAGTCTTCCCTTTGCCAAACATGAAAAATAAATTAAAACTTAAAAAAAAAATGCTGCCAGCATTTTTTAATATTTTTTTTCAGTTTGTATTTCTTCAGGATTTTTTTAAGTGAATAAATTTAATATATCATCTGTAAAACTGTTCAAAAGTGTTTCATCACAAATAGTTTGTGTGTTTTCGTGAGGTTTTTAGGTGTTCTATTTAAGTGCTCTTGGGTTGACAAAGCAAGTTCAATTTAAACCAGTGACATTGCTGTCACTACACTGAAGACTGTGTCAGCATTTTCATTACAAAAGCTGTTTTTTCCAGGGTTTATAACTCAGTCGTAAAACACAGTCCAGGCTGACGGGGCTGAGCCCGAGTGCTGTGTGAGCTCTGTAACCCATCCCTCCAAGAGCCAGGCCCTGCACAGGAGGATAAATTAAATTGCTTAATATTTCTTCTTACTCTTCAACGTGATTCCAGTCCTGCCTTGCATGGCTGCGACCTGAAAGTCAACTTTAAAGCATCCAAAGTGGGAGAAAATACATCTTGTTGGGTTTTGACAGCAGCACACTTGCCCAGCAGTGGCTGTTTGTGGAGATGCTTGAGGAGCAGAGGAGGTACACTGCTGTCACCTTCATCTGAGCCGCTTCTCTGGGGATAAGAGGCAAGAAGCTGGGTGAGAAGAGCTTTGGTGGGACTCTGTAGGGCTGGGGTGTTCTCAGGTCCTCCTGCTTCCACAGGAGGGTGCTTCTTGGTTTTCTCCTGGATTTTACCATCTTGGAGTTGCCCGCTGAGGAGCAGTGGCTGTTCTCGAGACAATGCTGAGGACCAAGGTCTCCTACACGTCATGAGGAGAGATGGCAGGTGAGGAGAAGGGAGCTTTGGGAATGGAATAGAGTTGTGATCCAAGTTGTTTTTTGAGTTAAAGTATAGACTTGCAGATCTTTGCCAGATGATCCAGGGCTGGTTTTATCTACAGGTAGAACTGATGTTATATTAAAGTGCAGGAAGTGGAAGTCATTTGCTCATGCCACAAACGCAGTAAGTTTTGGAGGTAGAATATAAGGTCATGTGCTTGGCTAATGGTACCTTTTTGTACCTCCTCTTGGGTCACATCCTGGTCTCTCTTTCCGCTCTCCTCTGCTGAGAAAACCAGCTACTTTCCTGTGTTTCAGGCCTCCTTTTAAAATTAACTTTTCTTGCGAAGATTCTCTCCTTCAGGGAAAAGGAGTTTGAGTGTTTTAATGTTAGCAACAAGTTCTTAAAATTCCCCAAATGGGAATTTTAAGTCTTTGGCCACAGGAGTTCTCTGCTATCTGTATCTGTATCCGAGGGTTGCTAGTTGTTTGTGACATCTGTGTTAAGATGCTGTTTTAAGCAATATTTCAAGCAGCCATATTACAGATTTTCAGCGGTTGTGTGCGTTCCCACCTACAGGAACACCAGTATATATCCAACAAAATGCCTTGCATCGTGCATTTCAGGCACATATACATCTCTTCTGAGTGGGGTCAGCACTGATCGTGTGCATTAGGGGGTCTTAGACTCTTCAGCACATGTGGAGATTGTAAGATCTCGCTCAGACCATGAAGGCAAAGAGAAGAAACACGTTTGAAGAGGGTGGTACAAGTGAAAGAAGCTCTACTTTCAGACGATTCTCTTAAAGCACTTAAATCTTTAAGATGTTTAACTGCATAAAACTGATGGAAAGACTCGTGTATGTAATCTGGTCAAGGAGGGGAGTTTTCAGAAGAATTCATTTTAAGGAGTCTAAAATACGTGATCAGTCACTATCAGCAGCTTTGAAGTGGTAATGGTTCAAGATCAAGATTGTGAGCTGATCTGTAGGAGGTCCTGCAGACCACAGTTTCATCTTCTGCAGGATTTCCCTTCTATGTGAACGTTGTGGTTGGTCTTTCATCAATTTTTCACCCTTACCTAAAAAATAGCAGGTAGATAGTGGGGGAAGGAATCTCAGCCCTGAAGCTTGGTGGTCCTACATAGTTTCTGTAGTGACACTGGAGTCTTGGTGAAGGTTTGGTAGAAAGGGCTACTGTGAATGTCTCTGTGACTGCTGGAAGCAGACATGGACCATGCAGTGACCTACGGTGTCAAAAGCTACACTGACTAGAGGCAGGAGGAATATTAATTAAAATAGCCCATTAGAAGATGGCAAGGGTCAAGCTTAAAAGGGAAGCGAAAATTTGCATTTAATCTCCACACAGAGCAGGAGTTGGGATATTGTAACAAAATACTTGGCTGAAGCGAGGTGTCTTGGAGCAAGTGACAGTTCTTACTGGACTTGTCCTTGCTTTTTTTTGTGCTTGGGAGGAGTAGAATTTCATTTTGTGTGTTTAAACAAGAGGGACTGAGAAAGGCCTTGCTGTGGCGGTGCTGCTGATGCTGGTAGAGCCATGGAGAACGGCTCGGAGCAGAAGGCATGAGCTCGTCACTAAGCAAACATTTCCCTATTCCTACACTGAGAATTCAACAAGTTCTTAAATGAATGCATTAGATGGATCTGGGCACATTTCAGCAGATACAATAGGATGTGTCTTAAATTACTCTTTGTTTTTCTTACTGAGTTCTAGCCTTCTCTACACTAATTAAAAAAAAACCAAGCTTCACTTCTGTGCCCAGCCATCTGATAACCAGGGAATGGTTGGATGTGATGGGTGGTCACTCTGTCGCCGCAAGTCACTCTAAATAATATTCATATTAGAGAAAAGCCAAGTGTTTCTGAAAATGCTGGATCTCTATGGGTCGATGTCGTCTCTCTGCAGGGCCTCAGGCAGCGCTGGTTTCTGTGGCCCCATCTCTTGGCCAGACTCTGCCTGAAAAGGAACCAAGTTTATGGAGAAAACGTTTCTTTTCTGGCCTTTTTGTGGTTTCAGGAAGTATGGCTGGGAACAGGCCTGAGCCTCCCAGCTTGGACCACTGATAACGGCACAGGTGTGATTATTTAGTAACAGACTTCTTTCGTTTAGGATTAAGGAATGCAAGGAAATTAAAAGTGCTTTTTTTTTTTTTTTTTGGCAATAAGCCCGACCCTGTTACAGTAGGGGTTTTTTTTAAGAGTTGTACCTACTGTGATGCTGGTGATTCGCACGGAGGGATCCTTGCACGCTTCGCTCGGCCATGGAGGATGGCCGTAACACACGGAATTTTGCTCAATATCATGAATTCTTCTCATGTTCTCATTGTAGAGTATTCACGTAGGTTTAATCATTCTCTACAGAATGATGCGTTTCATGAAACTTGATCTTAGGAAGAAGCTGGCCTAGGTTTGGGTTTTTTTGTGGGTGTTTTTTTTTTTTTCACTTGAGCTATTTTGAGCAATTTCTCCAAGCAGGGACCCTTAGCTCCATCATCATGTCTGCCCTCTTCAGCGGCCACCAGGAGGAAAGGCAGACGATGTCCAGCCCCGTCGCCGTCTTAGCGGTAGCGGAATGAGAAGTAAAAGGTACCAGTGCCTGAGGGTTGGGTCATGAATTAATAATCGCCGCGTGGTGGTGGTGGGGAGGGGGAGGCCCTTCAGAAGAGCTGGAGAAGGGGGAAGTTGCCTCGCAGAGCGCTATCAATCACTCAGTGACCATAACTTCCAGTAATTAGTGTATTTTATGGGCCTTTGCTTCAGTGACTCGGAAGCACATATGCTCCACTCCCAGCTAAACTTAGCCGGAGTAAAATATTCCAGGATGATTTATCCGCTTGCTGCGCTGGGATGTAACCCTATATTAGGTGAAGATTGTGAACTAAAGCCGCAATAAAGTGTAAGTTTAGGTACAGTTTGCGCGGGTTGAGACCTCCATGTATCATGTTTCTCAGCAATTGCTCGTAGGCCGCTGTGGGCAGCCAGCGCGGCGGCCAAATAAATAATGGACTCCTCTACCTGAGGAGATAGATGAGTGGACAATTAAGGGATATAACAACAGCTCTGGTGTATTCAGAATATATAGGGTTAGGTAATAGAGATTAATGGTCCCTGTACCCTGCAGTAGAGCTCTTGCTGCTTTTAAAAAGTCAAAAATTTCGGAGCGTTCGTCAGTTGAGTCCGCCTTTCCCTGTGATTTAAATGGTTTGTAATAACAGATGAACTCCCTCGTGCCAGCGGAGATGGAGTTCGGCTGAAACTGAGCCGCTCTTCCACCAGCACAACCAAATTTAACGTGGTTTTTTGGTGGGTTTTTTTCCACCTAAATGCAGCAAAAAAAAAAAAAAAAAAAAAGCAGGAAGCCTCTCTGCTCAAACAAGTAGTCTCATTAGTCTTTATGGACCATTTGTTTGAATTTTGCACCTGACAATTTCCACAGATTGGCCCTGAAAGGCCGCCAGCCCACCTTTTTTCCCCCTTTAGAAAAGGCACCGCTATTCTGAGCGACACCTTTGAAGACGTGGCCCTAAAAGCCTGGTAATGTGAGGGGTTTGTGGCGGGGAAGAAGTGTGCAATTTCATCGTCATTGTCTGATCTGTCTTTAGTTTGCAGTGCATTTCCTATAGTTCGTATTTAAAAGACGTCAAAGTGAAACTAATTATCTTTAATTAAGGTGAATTAGGCTTTGATTTTTAATATATTTTATGTAGAGAGAGCTCAAACTCGGCTGCTCAAGCCAAGAAATGTCCCAAAGGTTATTAGGGCATATTTCTGTTGGGCCTGACGGTATTAGTAATAACCTTCTTCCTCATAGTCCTAGACATGAACAAATATGTCACTTCATCAGTCTCTGTTACCCGCGCTTATGCCCCTCCGCAGGGGTCGCAGATTCCACAAGTTATCAGCTAATGGCGTTATACATTAAAAATTGAAGCTTTCCTCACTCTGAGGCCTTTCAAGGCTTTGTTCTTAAGCCCCAGACACTTTGGAGTGCAGCTGCAAACTATAGGCAGAAGATTAAATTAATTTGTAACTCTTTTTTCGTCCTGCATTACTAAATCCTGCACATTTAATTGAAACCCTACTTCAAGATGCTTTGTGTTTCTGTTCCTCTTTGTTGTCAGTTTAACCTCAGAAGCACTTTAACGCTGGTAAATTGCTGTTATATCCTTTTGGATTTTTTTTTTTTTTTTTTTAAACTGTGCAATAAGAGGACAGTGAAATTGATATTAGAAGGCAAGAAAAATCTTAGAGTAGTTTTTGAGGTATTTAATATTTATTAAGGTCCATACCCTGCAGAGTTTCAGGTGATTTTTAAGCCATCTATCTAGGAATGTATAAATTGGTCTTAGAATGAAATTTCACCTGGGGAATTTTATGTTATCCAGTAGTTAAGTCTGATTTTTAAAGTTTCCTGTGTCTGAATGTTCCGAAGTGGCGGCTGCTTTTCCATAAAATGAGGGTTTAACTGCAGTGCACAATCTAAATGCAAAATCCTTAGATGGAAATTTAATTGTGTAAAATGTGCGCAAAGTAATTAAGAACAAATTTTAGAACATTTCAGACTATAAAGTCCTCCTTCAGCTAGATCACTAGCGATATTGTAAGTGCTTATTTTCAATTTGCAGTTATGCTGAGAAACATGGAATGTGTCTAAATTAAGAATAAAAACATCCCATGCTTTTCAGTATAACTGTAAATTAAAAAACAACTTGCACAACATAGACAATAATCTAAGTGGGAGACTTTATTGCCCGAGTGTCCTAAAAATATGTTTTGAACTTCCTTCCCTCAGTCACTTTCTGAACAGGATACGGACCGAGTCGCGGTTGTAATTCTTTTTACCAATCTAAGGTAATAACAGGCCAGGCAAGGAGAGAGCTATAGAGAAGGCAGTTTGTTAGTGAGGATTTCTGGATTTCCATTTTTTGGTTCCAAAATTGTTAATTACATTATTTCAGCAAGTCAAAGTGGGGGGTTTGGGCACTTCCCTCTACCAAAACTGGCTGCCTTGTTCTTTTTGCTTTCCCTTATGTATTTTTTAGATAGAGTTTGTTAAAACTCAGCATTCATGCACGCTGTACCTCTCCCTGTTATTTAATAATCTGGCATTATTTCTCAGTTTATCAAGTACTGTTTAAAACCATCCCATACATCCATCTGCTCCTCCATCCCAGTCTGGGAGAAGACTCCTTGTTGGGTCCTTGCTCTTGGAAGTGCACTTCATTTTTCAGGACGCAACCTCACTGAACACTGAAAGATGAGCATTTAAGTGCTCTGATGGGCCATTTCTATGTCTAAGAAAGTAGTAGTTTTTTAAAAAAACAGCACATGCACCGCCACCCCAAAAAAAACCCCACCCCTACGCAGTTGTGTAGTTGCTCTAAAGTGAAATGGTGGAGGAAAGTGTTCTTCTGACACACTTTTTGCTGATACGGTCCGATTCTCATTTATATTTCCATACCATCCTGGCAGTGCAATTCACTGGGCCTTTCTAAAATGATGGTTTTTACGGTTCTTGTGTATTCCGAAGGGTATACATAGGGAAATGAGAACCAGCTCCTTGAAGTTTAAGCATTCCTTTCTTCCCTCCTTAATATCCAGAGCTATATAAAATACTGCTCAGTTCCCAAACCTAACTAGTGTGAATACTGTATTTTTGTTATAATGCCTTAAAAAAGAAACAACAAGTTCCTTAGTTTTGTTGTGTAAATGCAGAGGAGATAAGTTTTTGATCGTGTATTAGTTTGGTAATTTACTTGTTTTTGTATCCTGCATTGGGCTTGTGCTGCTTATGTTTAAATGACTTCCTTGAGACAGATGACAGTGAGTATGAAAATCCCTTTAGTGAAGCTCTAATCTGTTTGTTTTCTGGTTGTTTTTTTCTCTACTTTAACGGCAACGCTATTTATAAATCTAAATCTACACACAGAGGTCACTGGTTGGCTGAACTTAAACCATTTTACTTAGTAAATTTAATTAAGAAAATACAGTGCAACTCATAAGCAAATGAGTTTTTCCTAGTTTTAAACCAAACCACCCTCTTGAGTGCTGATTGCCTTGCTCGACCCCTGGTGATATAGAAACAGGCAAAATTAAAAAGGACATTAAAGCTTCATTAAATCTGAAACACATTTAGTACAGTGACATATCTGCAGGCTATTTCAGGGAAGATTACATACTCTTTGGTAAGTTTCTTAATTTATAATACCTTGACAATGTTGGAGGGAGGAAACAATTCTGACTAGATGAATCGAGGGATGGTTCGGGGGGATGCAGAACTGGCACATCATCTGTCCGCCCTTGTATTGCTTTGCAGTTCTCAGTCAAGGAGCAGTTTCACCCAGAAACACGTTTCTTTTTTAACGGCCCCCAAAAAACTTGTTCCTGATGCATCTCGTATTCTTCAAAGCTCATTTATACACCCTGTAGTTATGTCTGGCAGAAAACTGTTCTTTCCCCAATTACTCTGCTGCCTTTGGAGCCCCTGCTGAGGTGTGGGGTGGACAGGGAGAGGAACCGTCGCTGAGAACAGACATGCTTGCTCTGAAGTCCTCATTGGGGCAGCCGTTTTTCTGCTTAAATAAGATCTGCAGAATGATACCCTGTGCATACAGCCATAATTATCCTCTTGTTCTACAGTGGGATGAATATTGCATTCCTACAAGTCTGTAGCTGTTGTAATGACTGTTCTCTTAAGTCAGTAGTCCTTGGAAAAATCAGGATTTCTTCTGTTTTTAGAAAAGCGTTTGGCGTTTTTGTGTAGGGGTCAGTACTTGGCCCAGTCTTGTTCAACATATTCATCAATGACCTGGATGAGGGGACAGAGTGTATCCTCAGCAAGTTGGCTGATGACACCGAACTGGGAGGGCTGGCCCACACTCCAGAGGGCTGTGCCACCATCCAGCATGACCTGGACAGGCTGGAGAGCTGGGCAGAGAAGAACCTCATGAGGTTCAACAAGGGCAAATGTAGGATCCTGCACCTGGGGAGGAAGAACCCCAGGCACCAATATAGGTTAAGGGTGGATCTTCTGGGAAGTACTTCTGAGGAAAAGGATCTGGGAGTCTGGTGGATGGCAGGCTCTCCATGAGCCAGCAAGGTGCCCTTGTGGCCAAGAGGGCCAATGGGATCCTGGGCTGCATAGGGAGAAGTGTGGCCAGCAGGTCAAGGAAGGTCATTCTCCCCCTCTGCTCTGCACTGGTGAGGCCACAACTGGAATTACTGTGTCCAGTTCTGGGCTCCCCACTTCAAGAGGGACAGGGAGCTACTGGAGAGAGTCCAACGTAGGGCAACCAAGATGATTAAGGGATTAGAGCACCTCCCTTATGAGGAAAGGCTGAGAGAGCTGGGGCTCTTTAGCCTTGAGAAGACTGAGGGGGAGACCTTATCTATGTCTACAAGTTCCTAAAGGGTGGGTTGAAGGATGGTGGAGCCAGACTCTTTTCAGTGGTTTCCAGCAATAGGACAAGGGGCAATGGGCACAAGCTGGAACATGGGAAATTCCACTCAAATATGAGGAAAAACTTCTTTTGGGTGAGGGTGGCAGAGCCCTGGCAGAGGCTGCCAAGAGAGGTCGTGGAGTCCCCTTCTCTGGAGATCTTCAAGCCCCACCTGGATGCCGTCCTGAGTGATGTGCTCTGGGCAACCCTGCTTTGGCAGGGGAGTTGGACTGGATGATCTCTAGAGGTCCCTTCCAACTTTGTCAAATCCATGAATCCATGAATTTATAGATGTATTTCTAGGCATTTATAGGCTCTCACAACAGCAGTGGCTCCTAGGATCTGGAGCAGTTTCTTGGAAGTTAAGCATGGACCTCCCAAAAGAAGAGAAGATGGAAAGGGGTTCTTAAGACTGAGTATAACAGAAAACGTAGGGTCTTTACGTAACCATTTAGCAGTGTATTTGAGGACCTGCCATCAGAGAGTGACTGGAGTTGACACCCTGAGCTGGGAGAAGCTGTGGGCCAGACACAAGTGATAGAACAGATGGCGATCGAGCCTGCCTAGCTCAGGTTGGTTTGGTGCGAGGATGAATTCACTGCAAAGTGCAGCACTGCGCTCAGTGCTGCACCAAAAACAAAGCCGAAAGGCAGAATTCATCCCAAAGACTTGAGTCTTAAAGGCAAACCGGGAAGGCAAAGCACAGAAGAAACCCAGAGGAGGAATCTAGCTTAAGTTGTATCACTTTGGAGAACCTGAAGAGATCTCACTTGTCATCTTCATGTTGTTCCCTATTCCAATATCTCATATAAGCCTGGTTTCTTACTGCTGTTTGGGATCCTTGGCCAACACCAGGCCGATGGAGCAGACCATAAAGGCTTCTCCTCAGTCGTTATGCAAACTCCCACTGATGAGATATTTAGGAATGATTGGGGTGATTTTTCAGTGGTGGATGAAAATCTAGCTGTGCAGTTCCTGTAGTTGTGATGTGTCTGCGCAGTAAGAATTCAGAGACAGTGTCCAAATAGAGTTAGCTCTTTTAGAACCCACCCACTACATCTGCATATTTTCAGGACAAATACTATCTCACTGTTGCAGAACTTCTTTTAAGAGTAGTCACCAAAAAAATGCCTCTCTTTGGATTTCTCTTACACGCCACTCTTACACAAATGCTTCAAGATCTGCTCTGCTTTTGTAATGTCTTTCCTCTGAGGATCTGAAGGGAGGTTACTGCGTTTGTGAAGGCTCACAGCCAAATGGCTAGTATGCTACTAGGACCTTTTTCCTGAACTGGTGAGGCTTGAGTATGTCAACTGGTCTTTGCCCCATCAGTTCCCCACCTTGCTATGGCTCTGTCTGTGCCTTATTGTTCATACTTCGGAGAGTTTTGTGCTGCCAGCCAGGCTGAAATTTCATCGTAGGTCAGCACGATCGTAGCCTCAGCTGCAATCTGGCCAGGTCAAGTAACCAGAGCACCAAGGAGCTCAGGTATCGGTGGCAATACCTGTGCAGTGAAACAGCTTTCACCCAGCACTGACGTGTGGTTTAGCCCTTGCAGGACGTGACGTGATGGCTTAGACCTTCAGCATTGATGCTGTTGCTCAGTCCAATGTGAACATACTTAGTTTATCATGCAGAGAAATCAATGGTGGCAGTGCATCCAATAACGTTTGTGGTAGACCTCCTTCTGAAGGTTGCTAAGGGGAGGATTCACAAAGGTTAACTGGACTGCAGAGAAGTTCATCTGACCATGGGTTCTCTGAGGGCTTATGCAGAGAGCAGGTTGGAGCAGAGCTGCTCTGAACACCCTTTTGGAGGAGTCTGTGGTGACTCTAAAAACCCTTGTCCCTTACTGAATAGTAGACAAAGTAATTTAAATTAGTTGTATTTTGCAGGAATCATTTCCAAGGTTCAGATACCAAATGGGAAAATCGAAAGTCTCGTACGAAGAATTTATCATGGAATATTTATTACCTATAGCACTGCGGCAACAGTAATGTCATTGTTAGGTCTAATACTGATAGTAGTGGATACTCCAGTAACACACCAATTATATTACTTATAAAAGAGTGTGGGCAGCAAATCGGGTTTATATCACGTGCAATTGAAAGTAGATCTGAAGAAGATGGAAGTGTCATTTTGCAGGTGCCGTGATCTCTCTCCAGGTGCCCCTCTCCCAGGTTCCTCACTGGGTTTGACACCGATAAGGAAGCAAATCTCAGCCATATAACCCAGATTTCACTCTGAGCCAGTTACGGGAGGACTTTGGGAGTTCAGTGCATGCTCTGCAATACCTGCTCAGTGCAGATAATTATCAGTAAAGGTCAGTGTCATTGGCCCCGCTATTGAGGCTGAACTGGTTTAATTTAGAGAGTCCTCAGGAAGTTGGGCATCAAACGGTGTTAGTGGATGGTACAGACAAAAGAGCTTGAGAAATACAGAAATATTCCGAAACAAGGGGTAATTGTTGTGAATGACTCCATTCTAAATACAGCTCTTTGTGTGTTTTCAAAATTACTTTTGCTGACATTTTCCAATTTATACAATAGTAAGAGTTGAGTACTTTTCTCTCTTTAAGAAAATGTGCCCTCCATGCAAATCTATATAACTAGACAAATATTATTTCCTTTCCCAGCTTGCTCTTGGGAGGTTTCCATATCCTCAGGTAAGATTGTTCATTACTGCTGTTTGCCACTGTGACATTCATTCCTATGTATGAAGGTGCAGAGAGCAATTGTGAACATTTGAGCCACATACAAATAAATCTGTCCTGTTAAATTGAAAAGTGGTATCTTGAAGGAGTCATTTAGAAGTCTCTATTGATTTTTTTTTTTTTTCTCTTCTCCAAACTCTAGATTTTCTTTCCCTGGAGACAATGAAAATTATGATGATGTTAATCATTATTTTGTTGTGAGATTAAAAAAATAATCCAGTATGTACACCAGTGCTTTGGAAGCAGGAAGGTGTATCTACTTCTTTTTCATATTTTCATTTTTAATTTCAATTTTGAATAATGGTACAATGGTCTAAAATCTTCTCAAAAATACAATGTGAGTGGATTACTTAAGGCAGCTCTGGATTCTCCCTTTTAAGACGACCTCTTATTAGTATTTTATTTAGATACTGGCATTTTCTAACTTTCTACTGACCTAACTCAGTTTCATCAAAGTTGGTGATGAAACTATTTCCATCCTTGGTGTCAGTGGTTAGGCCAGTGCTGAGCCCTGGGGTACCACGTCATATGTTACTTTGTCTGTGTGCTTGAAAAAACGTGAAGCTCTGAACAAAACAACCAATCCAGAAATAGGTTTGATGATTACTCTCAATTCCTGTCACAAGATGGATGTTAGGATTCACAGTAACAAACTATTCTGTAGTTCCTCAAATTATTTTTTCCTGGGAGAGGGGAAAAAGTGAAGTGTCCAGGGACTAAAATGAATTATTTGAATGTGGTTTTTATGTTTTCGTTATGTTTTATGAACAGTGTTTTCTGCATCTTGGTCTATACAGATCAGAGTGCCTGGAGGCATGTCTGATTTAAAGGTGGTGTTGGTCTGTGCTCTTTAAGCATCTATTAACTTGCTATTATTATGCAAATAACTGTTGTAATACACATACTAATTTATGCATGGTTAGATTATGCAGATGCCTCACAAACATGGTTATTGAATAATAGGCTGGGACTCATTCTCTCTCCCATTTTCATAAGCTGTTTTAAGCAAATTCTCCTGACACTTTTATGGACTTGCAAAGATTTTGTGTATGTAGAAATACACTGATTTTTTTTTTTTATTGTTTTTTTTTTCACTTTCTCATCTCCTATGGAAAATGTTTACTGCCTGGAAGAGCTGTAGCCAGTTACCAGACCATACTTAGCATATTTTATCTATATTTTAAGATGTACCCTCTCCTTTGAGAGAGGACTGAAAAAGAAGCTCTTGTGTTGAAGTGTCCTCCACACATTGGCATAGTCACTGGTGCTCGTTTGAGTGTGTTGATGTTCATTGTAGACCTTGTATTATAACACTAAATCAAACGTGACACGGGGCAGGATTTAAGACGACCCTCTTCTCGCAGAAGTGTTGGAGCTTGGGGAGGGAGGTTTGAGCACGTACTTTATGTATGATTCTAGCCAAAAAATTGTTTTCTGAATTGGGAGCAAAACATGATTGCTAGTTTAAGATGCTTTTTTTGTTATTCTAATTAAAAAACTGATCGGGTTTGTAAAAGAATGTTTGGCAAGTCAGTAGTCCATGAAATTGTATATATTTTTTAATGTAAGACAGTTGAGGAGGTGAAACTTTAAAATGTAGCTATTAAGCTTTTCAAGGAACTGCTTTTGATAAGGATTTTTATGTGAAGAGTATGTATTTTAGACATGTACTTACATAGCTGGTCACAGGAACCCTTAGAAACCCACTCTGATTTGGGGGATAATTAGTAGGGGGTTTTTTTTAGTGTCTAAATATCTATTTATCTCCCAATGTAAGGGCCTGCTCCTGCAGTCACTCACTGGAGTAAATCCTCCTCACTTCAGTGGGCTGATTCCAGTGATTGAAGCTAATCGTATGTGTGTTTGCAGAATTTGTCCCTAAACAACTTGAAGTTACTTCTCTCTAAAAGCAGAAAGTATGAATGCATGTTTGAGAACACCTGAAATTTCCTGCGAATGAGTATTTGTCTCCAGCTGTAGCTGGGGGAAAAAAAAAAATAACGTTTTTTTCCTTTTTCTCTATTTTTAAGACACAGACAAATGGTGTGTGTAAATTCAGTTTAAATGAATAAGATTTATAGGGGGAATCATTGCAGTGTGGAAATTCAGGACTCGTGCAATATGCCAGTAAAACTAAAGAATGCTTTTTATATTTGTTTTTCTGGCCTTCAGTAGAATATTTTGATGATAGAACTTACTACTTCTCATTTTCCACATTTTTAATGAGTATTTCTTTTGCTAGCTCCTATTTGTCACACTGTGGTTATTTAATCTTATGTTCACAATATAGTCTTATCTTGAAAGCACTTAAGCAACTCATGTAAGTAAAGTTTCTCGTGGGTGTGTTTGGAGTTATTTTAATTTTTTTTTGTCTTGATATGCAGCTAAGTTCAGAATCTGTAGCAACAGTAGCCATCTGAACAAGGAAATAACAAATAGAAATGATCAGAACAGACTCTTCCACTACAAAAAGTTTGCACAGGAAACTCCAATCCTTAAAACATAGTAATTTTTTTGCAACTCTTATGGGTTTTGATTGTTTTGTTGTTTGCTTTCCTGGCGTGGTATTGCTTGCTGGAATGTAAAATTCCTTTTGGAAGTGGTGGGGTATGATGCTTGTAGGATTTTCTATAGATACAAGCGTAAGCACTGAAGGGTATAGTCTTCCCCTGATGCATTTGCGGAACTGTTAAAAGTGAAGGGAATGGTGCATGCACACGCACACACAAAAACCAGACTATTTTCAATAAAATTCTTTCCTACATAAATACTTACAAATGAAAGGAAACCCCTTTCAGCCACCCCAGTTGCTTGCCCATAGTCTTGTCCGGTTTTTTAGGTGTCTGAAGAAGGCACAGAGGGGAAACTAAGTTTCAAATTCCTTTTAAAAGTTCAAATTTAATTTAGGTGATTTTGGTTTTGCAGGTCTGTGCAGAATAAACTGTAAAAAAAAAAAAAATAACAAAACAAAACGTAACACCAAAAGGCCATGGCACCTGCCAGTAGATTTAATTAAATTTGAAGATGGAACCCCAAAGATGTGCAGTGGTTGAAGAAACTGCGAGACGTACAGTTAATCATGTAGATTCAAATTCACTATATTGTATAAAAACGCAATGGGGGCAATGACTTGTTTAATGATAATGCAATTTAGGAGAAATGAAAAGAATTGCCCGCTAAATATTCTCGGCTTGTAGTCAAACTTTATACAAAGCAGGATGTTAAAAGGACGCCGCATCCATTAGGGAAATATTCCAACGAAATAGGCAGAACTCAGCTGCCGAGGATTTAATCAGCTACAGGAAAATGTGGATTATGACGACTGTATTTAAGACCCTTTTGCATTTAGAGAAATGTTTTCCTTCCTTTGGCTACAGTTCCAGGCCTCGCTTAATAAATTACATGAAAATGACCTGAAGTTGTTTTTTTTTTAACCAAAAAAACCCATATCCACCAAAAAATCCTGTCCCCCCCCACTTCTGCACCCTCCCATCCCACTGCTCCCCCCCCCCCCCAAATCTGAGCAAATACTGCCCCTGGTATTGTAAAGCTTTGAATCTTTTCACACCCCATTAATTTATTACTTCTCTTCCCTCATCTTTAAATTTTTTTTCCCCTTTTTTATTTTTCCTTTTTTTTTTTTTAAATTCCGGCTCCCCGCTGCTAGAGCGATTTTCATCTTGTTGTTAATTTTCCCTGCTCCATATGGAGCTCCAGACATTTCACCTGGAGGCTGTACTAGATTTTGCTGTAGCGATCGCACTTCCGGAGGCCAAAACTGTCATTTAAGGTTCCTGGTGCATCTGTCTACGCCAGGCTTTTCACTGGCACCGGGAGAGTGTGAATAACAAATTGGATGCACCTGAGATTCGGATGATTAGTGTGTTTTGTGAATCTGGGAGGCTTGTAAGCAGATAGCTGTAGGGGTGGGGAGGGCTAAGCAGCATCTTCCCCCCCCGCCACAAACCCCCGGCTAAATCTCCGCTCGCACCTCGCATTTGGGATGCGCCGGGAAATAAAATAAATAAAAAAAAAAAAATTAAAAAAAAAAGGAAAAAAAAAGGCGCAAGCATCCCGGCAGCCTGAACGCGGAGAGGACCAAATATTTCATCCTGCCTTGTCATTGATTAGAAAAGAGCCTTTAATTTCATTTCACCCCATGTTGTGATTAATTTGCATTCTTTGTCAGAAGTTAATGGAGTTTTTTATGGTTCACTCTGAAATCCTTGAAGACATCAGAGTTGATCTGATGTTTATACAACCGCCAGCGGAATTTTTTCATTTGATTGATGGAGAGCTTGATGTTATTCCAAACGGCTTTTTAAGCTGTTTTTAAGAATTATTTGAATAAAATGCAAGCAAGATATTGTTATAACGATCAAGATTATCTGTTAAAAATCTGTTTCAAATAAAGAACATGATAAGTAGAAAAAAAAAAGATCAAAAGGATGGGAAAAATGATGAATACAGAAGATGATATTTGTTAAAATAGATAATCCAAGGATTCAAATAAGTTATTTCAAAATGTAGTGAAAGTAAGAGAGACTTTAATTTAAGGGCCTTTTTTAATATAAAGAGTTTATTTTTGCAGCACGATAAATGATGAGAACGAATCAGTGAAGAATTTAGGTTATAGTTAGATTTTACTCTTCTTTTTCTTTTTTTCTTTTTTTTTAATTCTCCCAGCTTTTTCACCTTCTTTTCCCTGGCAGCGCGAGCACAGAGCGCTGCCGTCTCTAACTCGGGGAGCCAGGGCTGTCAGGCCTCTCAGTTCAACAAAATGATGACATATTGCTCGTCTCAAGGAAGAAGCATTCTTAAATCCCACTGCAAAGAAAGCCTAAGTGGATAATAGGAAATTTTATAGCCCAAGAAAGCGGTCGCTCCAGACTTGCCACTGGTTTGCTTTATAATACACGGCCGCAAAAAAAAAAAAAAAAAAAAAAATTCCTCGGAGAAAGAAATCTGCTTTTTGCTTCTCCTGTTAGGGAAAGGTCTGGACTTTTCCCAAAGCCCAGCGCAGCAAAAGCACCGGGGGGACGGTGCAGGACGCGCTCCCTGCGCTGGGCCAGATCCTCGGCCGGAGCAAATCAGTTCTGCTCCGGGGACGCCAGGGGACAATGCAGACTTACACCAGCTTTGGGACACAGCTCTTTTTCTCAGCAGGAAAAGATTTTGCAAATGTTCCTTTTTTTATTATTATTTAATTTTGAATTATCTTATTTCTGATACCACAGCTGGGTTGTTTGGTTGGGGTTTTTTTTGTTTTTTTTGTAGGAGATTGTTTTTATCCTTCCATCAGCAAATCCTACCCTCGCTGTGATTTCTACAAGTAAGATTTAATTATAGGTCAAAAAAGATACTGTGCAAGCACTTCCATTTAAAACAGATTAATTTATTTGCTGTATCTTAGTTTGCTAAATAATTGCATGGTTTTAAATGAAGTTGCTGCTTTCTGATCCCTGTATTAACATGGTCTAAGATTCTTTTTTGTTATATGTAATCCATACTATTGACCAAATTTGGCCTGCTTTCATTTAAATGTAAGCAGGTTGTCAAGGAAAAAAATATTTAGTTTAACTTGGCATGTAAAGTAGCCATTTTACTGTTGTTTTTTCAATTGACAGAAGCGTCCTTTAAGCATTCATTTATTTTGTGAGGAATAATTGAGGGTTGGTTACAGCATGTTTCCTCATAAGAAAGAAGTGGTTTTGCTTCCACATATATCATTATATCTGACCATTTAAAAGACATTAAACACTGTTCAAATGCTAGTGCCAAAATAGTGAATTAAATTATTGTGTAATATCTTAAATATGACAGATTTGCGCAAATATTTTTGCTTTTATAATGTATTCCAGAAATCACTGACAATATTTTAAGTCGTCTGCTATTATTTTAAACTCTTTACCAATTTCTTAACGTAGGTTTCACAACATATATCACTTGTGAGATAATAATACTTCACATACATTTTGCTTTATTATTTTTTTCCTTAGCCAGAAATAAGTTTGAACTTAAATTTGATTTTGTCTATTAGAAACTTGCTGTAAAATTTGAATTTAGTTTTAGGTTTTCTTTTTTGAAAATGGAGAGACTTTAGAAAGAAAAATAGATCTGTTATATCTGAAATATAAAGACACTTATATTTTTTAATTTCATCTTTCTGTCTGATTTTTTTTCTAGTGTAAAATTGATGTTTGAATAATATGTTCAAGCTTGGAAATGTCGGTAATTAGTAAATACTGATTGCAGAATATGTTTTAATATGTTTTTAATATGTTTTCGGAGTGGATTATTAGCTTACAATCTTGAAAGACAGATGTATATTTTTTTGCTTTCTAACCCTTGCAATTGCAGGCACTCTGAGGGACCAGGGCTTGGGCTGAGGTTCGTTACCTACCTTCCAGGATGTGTCCTGGGCCTGTTCCCTTGTCTTGGCTAAAACCTCCCACCAGGTTCCACCAACACCAGCTTCCAACCTGGGAATACTTCAGTTTACTACAGTGGGAAAATTAACTTCTGCAGATAACCACCCATGGGTGCGTCTTGGCAGTCAGGATGGAAGTTTGTGTTTTCCAGTGAGGTATGGTGGTGTCACCCTTCGCAATCTTTCTTGGATAAGAAAAAGGCTTAATGCAGCGAGATCTTTTGGCTGCGGAAGTTGAGTGAGATCCTGAAATGAAATGATATTTGTTTGCCCCGGGAGCTACTTAATCAGGAAGGGAAACAAAAACTGTCCAGGAAGAAATATTGAGGTCTCTTCTGAGAGATTTTTGCAAATATATAAGGATCTCCTGCATGAGTTGGTGCTTCTGTGGAATGGGAGATGTTCTTGTAGCACTTGGAAGGAAACATCTTCCCGCAGTTGATGCTGTTGAATGACTTGCCTGAATGCAAACCTAAACCTCTCCCTCAGAAGAAGGATGGCAGTAGGAGGATTGATTTGTGTGGTCGGTTGTTTTAGGTGGCCATTTGCAAACTGTCAGCAAGTATTGGATTTACGGAAAATTTACATCTTCTGCAGTCTGAGCAGGCTCTCTTGGCTGGGATGAGGAGAAGACGTGACTCCTCCCAACTCACCCAGGAACTGGAGCTGAAGGGGCAGATCCCTGTTCCGTGTTGCCTGTTTCCTTGCCCAGGGTGCCATCTGGAAGAGCTCAAATACTAATTGTGGCTCTAAGCCTGTTCCTCACAGGTCTGTGAGGTTTGAGGCACTTTTGGAGGTGGACCTAGTGGTCCCAAAATTTACTCTTTGCTACATCCACAGGCTGCTGATAATGGAGTCTCCATCAAAGGCTGAGGGCTGTTTCCAATGTGCCTTATAGGAGCACACACGGCCATCTCATCCTCCTCTGCTGGGCCATGGTTGCTCAACGGAGTGAGAAGCCTCAAAGGCCAGAGTAAGAGCGAAAGATTTTGAGGTCTAGGCAGGTGTTTCCCTTCCGCAGCAGCCTTTTTTCCACCAGTCCCATGGAGCTATGGGTTTAATTCCCAAGGGAATGCAACGTTACCTGTGTTGGGCAGAGGAATGACACAGAAGAGGATGCTCATTGCATAGCGTGGTGCCTTTCATTGCCCAAACCCACTCAGCACCTCAATTTAGTTAGAAAACTCTAGTTGTATACCCAATTTTTTGCTGCTTTGGGTAATTTCCTTTCAGATGTCTCTAGAATTGTGTCATGTGTAGCCATCTCAATTGATTTTGTGGCTCTTCAGGGAAAGCTCAGCTTTTTCTGGATGGGTTCCAGTGGCAGGTTTTAACCGTTGACATCTTTAGCTGCTTCCTTTCAAGCTAGAAGGGTCTTGCAGTGGTGGAGGGACAGTCCTGATGGGTTATTCATCTGCTGCTCTTCAGTGCTCCTGGTTTTAGAGGCTCTCTTCTTTCCTTAGATGATATGCTCCTCTCCTGTGTTATTGGAAAGATTTTCTCCACTGCAGGGTATAGTGGTAGTTGTGTGTGTAATGAACATGGAGAAGAGGTGCAGGAGTGTTGGTGGTTGTCTGAAGACCCCAGTTCTTTCAGTCTCTCCTTTGTAGATTTCTGGCTGGTTTTGTGGCTTTGCTTTGAACTTTCTCTGGGGGTCCTGTGCACGGGCTTAGACATGGTGTGCATGGAGCAAGAGGAACCTTGGTGTGTCTTCAGACTGTCCTCCTCCCTGGACACCCCACTATGGTGTTTGTCCTTTTGGGTTTTGGAGGGTTTTTTTGGTAGCATCAGGACATTATTCCTGTTCAGTTATGACCATTCCTCATGTCCTCTAGGTTCTCCTGGTGTTCCTCTCTATTACTGTGGTGGTCATTTCACTAAATGTGGTAAAGATGGGTGATGTTAAGCAAGAACTGGTTAGAACCAAACCTAGTTCCTTTATTTGGTTTCTGGCTTATTGCACTTTTTGTGATGCTTCAAACAGGGTCTTAAACAGCAGTTTGCTAAATTTAGTGTCTTTTGTAAGACTTGCTTGTCCCACGTTCCCGCTGACTGAGGAATGGGTTGCCATTAGCACCCTGGTCCTACTCCAGGGTAGTAGTTATTGTTGGCTTCTCACACTCTCTCTGTAATTTCAACAGTGTGTAGTTTTTCATGCCCACTTTATTGAATTGTGTTACTAAACTCTGATAAACAGATTTCTGTGAGAAGTGGCTGCAGTTCAATGGTGGATGAAATAATCTCTTTATATAAATTTGTTTGTAGACCTCTGGGAAAACCAGCGTAATATAATTGTAAGAATATATTTAATATTAAGGTTGTTGTGAATTGTCTTTTTTACATTATTATTCTGAAATTATTTTTATTCCTTTTTTGTCCTCCCTTTTGTGACAGTGATTGGAGTTTGCCGTTTGCAAAGTCCACAGACTGGGATGAGGAGGGATGTTGAGAACGTCAGGAACAAATTAGGGGGGGTCAGTCTTACTGGCTATGGTGCTTTGACATCTTTCAGAAGGATTACCATTCTGTGTTGCAAGACTTTTTAAAATATGTCTGAATATCGTGCTTTCATTCCAGAGGAAGACTAAAACCTATGGTGGTGAAGACCATGAGGAAATGCAGTTTGTTTACATATTCCTTTTCCATTTATATCAGGGCGGAGACAAAGCCAGTGTTTGTTGGTCATTTGTCAATAGGAGACAATATTTGTCATTTCTGCTGTTCAGTAAAACTTACCCCTCATTTGTAATGATTGAAAATAAGTTATATGTACTTCTAAAATCCACAGTTCCCTAGATTGAGAAAATAAATGTTCCACTGTGAAGCCTCCCTTAAAAACCATAACTGTATGATTTGTTGGCGTATGTTTTTCTACTTAAAAAAAAATATCACTAGCTTGAAAAGCAGTATATATGTAAAGAGAAAATTTGTTAACTGATATGGGAAGATCTAACCCTGGGTCACCTGCAAATCTCTCAAACAAGAGCTCCAGGGCAAGTCCTAATTCCAGAGAGTAAAAGCGAAAATTAAAGCTGTAGCCAGTGACTCCTCTAAGTTACCCAGGGTGGATTCATTTGAGTTCCGTTGATTGTGCTTGAGAATATAATGTGAAAGGGATGGTAGAGGTCTTCTCAGCCACTTCCCGTCCAAAGTATCTCCATGGAGACAGAAATATAACCTGATGGTCTGTCAGAAGTTGCTGCTCATAACCAGAGGCGTTTATTAAATAGTAGATGAAGCAGGAGGCAAACTTTTGCATTTTTAACCAACCTTAAAAAAAAT
Organism: Gallinago jamesoni; assembly: GCA_025769975.1. NCBI lineage: Eukaryota > Metazoa > Chordata > Aves > Charadriiformes > Scolopacidae > Gallinago > Gallinago jamesoni. The sequence goes on from JAOQGH010000069.1 coordinate 40,359,684, forward strand.
GCCATTTGGAGAATGTGCTTTATGGAGTAGTTTATCCAGATACCACTGATATTTCATGACCTGAGAAATAGACCGTTAATGTGATAGATTTATTTATCGTTTTCCTTGCTTCTTCAATTATAAACTATCACTTACGGTAAGTAGAGAAGAAAAATCAGAGCAAATACAATACAGATTCAAAAATATCAAATCTGATCTAATTCTGCAACTTTGTGCAGGTTTGGTTACATATGAAAACCTTTCAAAACCTTCTCACCAGCTGGATTTTCCAGTGCTGAGCAGGTCAGGGGCTTGGGAACATTCTTCTGGCTTGGCTGAGGGTGAGAGGCTTAAAGTGACTTTTTCTGAGGTCAGAATGATGTTTTTTGATACTCTTAAAACGCGCACTGTGCCTTCTTTGTCTTCCTTCCAAGCAGGGTTTTCACCCGTGTCACTGCTACCATTGCACTCTTTGAAATTCTTCCTGGGCAGTGACAGTCTCCATCCTGGTCC
>JAOQGH010000069.1:40360196-40394102 GCA_025769975.1 Gallinago jamesoni
AATTCAGTGGGTTAGGGGCAGGGGGTAAAAAAAAAAAAAAAAAAAAAAAGAGCATTGGTGAACAGGAAGATAAAACATTTTATGTTGAGTACTTTTAAAACTGTTCTTAATGTGCTATAAAACTGGATGCTTCACTTTTTCATGAACTGTGTGCAAAAGGAGAAGCACTGACTGTAAAGTTGTCGTCGGTTGGGTTTGGTTTATAGTTGTGGCGCCTGCCCAATAATGTGATCTCGGAAAAGGTAAACAACATAGTTTTAACAGTGAAAAATATGCCTAATATAAATACAGCTAAGTTCATTGCTGTTCAGAACTTGAAAAATACGACTGTAACGTTGCATTTTCTAGTGGAGTTAACAGAGGAGCACAGAGCAGCCTTAGGAGCAATATATCTGAGGCAGGGAAAATAGGTAATACATCTAACCGGGGAGTCTCTGTGGCATTCGCATAGAGGAAAGCACAGTAGCTTTATTTAATTGAGAAAATGAATCAATTACAATGATGTTGCATCATCAAATGCAAGGGAAATAGCAGATATGTCATTACATCGGGTAACAGCGTTAGAAAGTAATTGAGTGTCTTAAGCATTTTGAATCAATTCCAGGTACTGGCACAGCTACCTTAATGCAAAATTTATGAAGATGATCTCAAAATAATATGTCGCCATCAAAATTGTGTAATAAAGCCCGGTAACGATGTGTGTGCGAGCGAGCGCGCGTCTCTCGCAGAAGCAGGGCCCGCTGCTCCGGCGGAGAGTTGCAGTGTCACGGGAAGAATTCTGTAATACTTGGATTTGCCTTGCTTTATTTTTCATCAGAAGCACCGAGTGCTTTTATTAGAAATAATATTTTAAATCTTGTTCTGAAATTGGCTGTAATCGTATCTGTGTTGAGGGTGCTATATAGGGTCCCACCTCTATTCCTTTTCCTGACAAGACCTATTTTCCCGGTAAGGAAACGTGACTGATGCTCTGTTTGGATGACAAACTGAATCGCCCGTTCGTGTGCACTCATCTAAAGGAGCTCCAAATCCTCCCTATTGAATAAGCTGAGTCTGTTTCATCATTTAGCATCTGGAAGTGAAGTATTAAAAAAAAAAAAAAAAAAAAAAGTCTTTTTATATCCACAGAATATTTTGCTTATTAGCAGTAATGCAAACCAGCAAATTTATTCTGTTGAACTATAATAGATCGCCATTGACCGTTAAAAAAATATAATGGGCTACTTCTATCTGTTTGTTATTTTATTTTCTTCCTTCGAAAAAAATAGAATTATACATAGAAACTTCATGTGTATATTTGTGTGCTACTAATACAATAATGAAAGACTTCACATGTGCATAATGCCAGCTATTTTCTTGGTGCTAGTTTTCAACCTCCTCTATATTACATTTTAGTACCTGTAAAGTATTATTGGAGGATCCTGCCTCTGGCTGGGTGTTGGGGGGGGGCAGGGGGGAGCTTCCAAAGCTGATGGCAGCCCTGCAACATTCATCATCGTGGCACTATACAACAGAGAATATTAAACGTAAGGGGCAAGCCAAATAAACTGTGTTAGAACAGAAGACGACGTTTTTGCTAAGGACCGCGTTCTGTGTGCATCGTGGTTGGGTTGGGTTGAGTTGGGTTGGGTTGGGTTGCGAGCAACTTTGTGTATCTGTAGGAAAAATACGTGATTAATTCTCCCCAGGCCTTAGAAACGGTGTGCATAGACAAACGATCAGAGTAGCAACATCCCTAAATTCACTCGGATGTTTTGTATTTAATTATTTGTATGGCAATTCTGCCTTTGTTTTCTTTTTGTAATGGAAAGGTGCTGGGCCAGAATGTTTTGTAGCTCTCTGTAAGCAGCCAAATGGTCTGTTACTACAAACTACTAATTAATTTCCCAACCAAATTGATATTAAGAAATTTAAGAAAGGGTGGGAGATGACTGATAACAAGGCTTTCTTTTGCCATTTAAAACAACGCAAAGTTCATCAAACTTTGCATCCTCACAGATGGCGACGCTCTGCTTATCGTCAGAGTAAAACTGGGTTGGAATATATAAGAAACTTGGGTAAAAGTGGAGTATTAAAGGCTTTCCTGAGCAGCAGCAGATACTTCAACCACATAATTAAAGTTTTCTTCACAAAAAAAGGGATTGTGAGCAGAGTCTGGCAGTAATCCAAAATTCTAATTTCTGACTATGATTTAATTTCAATTTTAAATAAATCGGTTTTTAATTTAAAAAGAGTGAGCTTCATAACATTAGCAATGATTGCAACATTAAGCCCAGTGTTCACAATCTAGCAATATAAAACATTATTTATATCTGAATCGTAAACAGCCTTTTGAAATGGATTATGGTTTTTCTTCCTATTCTAATACAACCTGGAGGGTACTAAAAAGTGTTGTGTGAAATTAACATTCTGCTGACTTTCGCCTATAAATGAGAAGCGAGCTATTAACATTTGTGTATTTTCATTATGTAAATTGTGTTAACACATGCCCACAAATTGCCACCAGCGATGCAATAATTTTCTCTCAGTGATCATAATGTGTCCAAGTGAGTCATTTTGATTATGACATGCTAATTACATATTGCCTTTTTTCAGATTCAGAAAAACCAGGGATCTTTAATGGTAAGCTTTATGAGTTCAGAAAAAAATTCACTTTTCTTTTTCCTGATGGCTGCTTCCTCTGCATGCTTGAATGCCTTGTTTTAAACTTAGCAAATTGCATTTTGAAGAAAATGCAAACCTTTAACTGCCTGTATTAGATTAGGTACCATTAGAAATAATAGAACATCCTGAGCATCAATGTTTTTATAAGAGTTTGCTGCTGTTGATTAATCTTGCTATATTTTATTGCATTAATGATTTTTTCTTTCCACTCCACTGTAAAGATATTGCATATAGGCTAATACTTTTTCCCTCTCTTCTTTCCATTGCAGCCTCTCCAGTTATTGCAGTGCATTGTTGATGAGGTGAGTCGTCGTCTTATGTGCTTTCACTCCTAAAGTCATTCCTAATGGAGTGGAAAGCTTATATTTTGTTTCCTAATGAAGCACAATGCCCAACATCCTCCGAGCACAAGTTGCCTTGTGCAGCTTGGAGCTGTCGAACATCAACTGGCCCAGTCCCACTTTATGCTGGTTTCCTGCTCTTAATAGCGAGGCTTTGAAAGACTCGATCGTCTCAAAGCCTTGTCCTTTTAGCTCTTTAGGCCCTAAAGGCTCAACCCCATCATGTGAGTTGATCCTCCGCGTTTACCAGATGAGTTGGAACAGAGACATTCAAGTGGCGGCGGACTTTCAAGATTTAGAGAGGCAAAAGGGTGTTTGGATAAGGAGGGAAGGAGGTGTGAGCAGGAAAGCATCTGGACGTCCTTGGATTTGGGTTTATTTAATCAGAAGGACAAAATGAAAAGCTGAGATGGGGGAGACCCGGGTGTGAACGGAATTCAGTCCAGCAGACTGAATTTCAGTGGCTCACGTCGTGTTTCTCGATTGAAACCCTTCTTTGCAGCTCCCGTCTCCCCTCCCAATCTGAGGTGTAAGCAGGGCTCCCAACTCTTGACACGCAGGCTGTAGCCCGGGGCAGGCTGCTGTCAGTTTTGCCTTGTTTTTAATGTTTAATAAGATGATTATGATAACTGGGAAGTTTGAAGAAGGATAAAAAAAAAAAAGCTATAACTTTTTTAAGACTAGTGGAATGCCATCGCTGGCTCGTCAGGTTGGAGTCACGGGGGGGTTCAGGTGTCCATTTAAACCATTTGGCTACTTCCAACCTGTCCTGTGCATCAGGTTTGTTTAGGTCGGCGTAAGCTCACGGCCGGTGTGATACTGCGCCTCGATTGTGTCTCCATCTGTAACTGCTACCTCTATGAACTGCTAAACTCAACACCCTTACCTCTGGTGAACACCTTTGTCCTTTTATTAGAGAATAAAAGGGGTTAAACCCACCTGGCAGCTAGGACCACGCAGCCGCTCACATGGTTCTCACTTTTCCTCCCCCGCAGAAGGGTAGGGGGAAGATGTGGAAAAGGAGAGGAAAGGAAGGGGAAAAAAAACTCATTGAGATAAAGACAGTTTAATAGCATATACAAGATAAAGTAATACAACACAGGTCACTCTCACCACCCACCAAATTGGTTGGTGCTTGTCCTGAGCAGCGATCGCAGATTCCTGCTCCCTGGCCACCCCCCATTTATATACCCCACAGACCCCATGATATCTATGGTACAGAACACTCCATTGGCCATTCCATTGTTCTGTCTATGCTTATTCTCAAATGGAAGCTGGAAAAAATACTTGAGTAGTATAAACATCACCTAGCAACAACTAAAACAATATGTGTTACTGACATTCCTTTCACACCGAATCTGAAAACACAGCAAACGCTAGAAGGAAAATTAACTCTCTCCCAGCTGAAACCAGGACAGTCCCTTAATGACTTAACTGAGCTTTTTAGAAGTGACATTTGGGCCTTGAGGGATGCAGTCAAATTAAGATGAACAAGTAGCCTTTGTGTAAAGGAAAGAAGTCCTTGTAGTCCTCCAGCCATGCTAGCTCTTTTACCTGGCTCTTTATGGCAGTTTGGTTATTTGGGAGGGTTTTTAGGCAGTTCTGCTTCTTTCCTCTTTTTCATCTCTTGTTATTCCTGTTATATATGTCTTTGGTCAAGGCATGGAAATTCCAAAGTACCAATGCTGTATATACAAAAGGCCATCTCTATCGTAAAGAAGTTAAAGGTGCTTGTATTTATATTTGTGTTTTGCAAATTACCTTTAAATGGGCTGGTACTAGTGCCTATATCTAAACTCGGTATTCTAAAACGAAGCCCTAAATACTTGCATGTTATGGTAGAGCTTCTTGCAGCTTTCACATCTTTTCCTCAAGGTTAGAATGGCTCCGGTCTTCTCAGAAAAACTTTAACTGAGGAACTTTTTGCAGCCTGCGAACATCTGAATACCAAGCTAGCTTGAACGGTAGCGTTTTGTTATTTACTTGTTTTAACTTATTTTATGTTCCACGGTAGGCTATGGAGCCATCATTCTCCTGAGCTGGTGGTTCAGGGAGCACTGTGCTCGTGGGCACGGTAAGACGTCGGGTTACAGAGAATAGCTCAGCTGAAAGTTCTTTAAGTGCCACTCGCTTTGTTTTGCAACACACTTGGTGTCTAAATGGAAGTTGTGTGCCATAACACCGAGAGCCTGGGGGGAAGAGGAGAATGGATTTGCTCTGTAGTGTTATTTGCTCGGTACGTGTGTATTGTTAGAGGGTCATTTAATAAGATATATAGCATTTAGATAGTGGCTGCCACACCTGGAAGTGCAAATTCTTGGCGCAACAGTGTCTTGGAGGACGTTTATGTTCAGGGTTATTCTGTTCTAGCTAGTGGGTAGCATTGACTTTAACAGATCCTCCTGCCTTGTCCTGTGTACAGAGAACTCAAAGCAAAATGTGTTTAACTTGTGAGTATTTTTTTTTCCCCCCTCCTCACTTTGTCTTCTGTAAGATGTGCCTCCTGGGGAGTAACAGAGGGACCTGCTTATTTGGCTTATACTCACTCTTCCTTCTACGCAAGGACCTTTTGAGAGGGAAAGTCTCTTTACTGTCTGGTACCGTGCAGCTGTTGTTGCTACCATGAGTATTAAAGATTAGAAATGCTTAGTGATGTAAGACTGATTATTTTGGGTCAAATTTTCCCCCTTGGCTGTAAAGAGGTCCTAAAACTCCAAAGAGGTAGGAGCAGAGCCCCTCTCCCGCAGCTGCGCCGTGCAGCCCGGCCCCACAGGAACCCCCCAGATACCGGTGCAGAATTCCCCACCGACCTTAATGACGATCAGAACGGCAAAGAGTGACGATCTGCAGCTCGCCTCTTGCTCCAAACAGATAGCTCACAGCAGCGTTCCCACAATGGCACAGCTTCTGGATGAGCCGTGGTGTCATAGGATACAGGAGGAATGGATCTGCGAGGGTGGGATCGAGCTGCCGTAAGGATCTTCGGTCCCCGTTGGTAGCTTCATGCCATAGGAATAATTTGCTGACATCATTGTTGCAGTTGAAAACTCCAAGTCTTTCTTTCCTAAAGTCCCTTAATATGTCTTTTTATGTGACAGAGGATATTTTGGACTTCTGGCTCCTAAAATTGGGATTAAACAGCTCTGTGGATGTGAGCGTTTCTTGAAGTTGGGTCTTGGCTGGCAGCGTGTTTCCCCCAGCCTTTACCCATGGAGCCGGGCTAAAAACTCCAGAGCTTGATACAGAGAGAACCTAGAAGTTGTTAAAAATGATGAAACGGGAGTAACGTTAAGACCTTGATTCTTTATGTTAGTTACTTATTATATTGGCAGTCATGGGGTTTTTGTAGAACTGTTCCATGTTCCACCAAAAGCCAGCAAGAATCCAAAAGTTAATGTTCTGTTCATTCATAATCATCTTTAATTCATAGGATTTATTGAAGACTGAACAAGTTAAGAGGTTACTTCTGTATTACCTGGGTACCCTGGACTTTTCTCAAGCTCTGCAGGTGGTGCACTGCGGAATAAAACGGGTGCAGGGGAGTTGTCAGGTGTTCTGCAGTAGTGAGGTTTTTGGAGCTGGTTTTGAAGTCTTACCGAAATGTATGAGACGTTGCAGGTCACTTTGGCCGTTTAAAAAGCCTGTCTGTTAGTTTTCTAGGTTTTAAATTTACTTGCAGAAATTCTGCAGGATGAATAAGTGATTTGAGAAGTAGGATAATTTAACCAAAAAAGAAAAAAAAAATCTGGCACGCTTCTTCTCAAATCGCAGTAAACTATGCCTGAGTTTTGGGGGGTTTTTTTTGTTAAATTATGTTTTATTGGGCTTTTAATGGCATTAGTTCTGGGATATTTTTTTTTTAATGGCAAAATTAGCGAGGACCGTTGTGTGAATAGGATACATGCCTGCCAGGACCTTTATTTTTTAACGTGGTAACTTAGAGTGGAATCTGATCCAGCTGCAAATAAGACACGCTCATTTAAGCAATGGTCCTCATCATAGCAGCATCTCCCACCGTGATAAGACTCCTGCTTCTGGTCCAGACATGAGGATAGACTAGTCATTAACGTAGTTCATCCTGCAACGCAGCCAGCAATAAAGGCAGGCTGCCGTTATTTGAGAGCTGAGGACCATTTAATATTCTAGCACTCGACTTAGTTTGTCTCCAACTCACTAAAATGTTGTATGGAAAGCAGTGAGTGGTGCAGATGAATCCCTCTTGGGAAGGCCACGCATCGCTTGCTGTGCATGTGGTCTTTCCAGAAACGCTCCGACAGGAAGGAGAACGGAGTCATGCTGGAAGCAGGAGCCATTGCCCAGCTTGGAAGATGTCCTAGACACGGCCCTGTGTTTCGTGATCACGCAGCCAAAGGATTTGCAATGCAACCCACTTGGCACCAGGATTCTGCTTCAAAAGCACGTGGTGCATTTAATAAAAAAAAATGTCATGGGAATGTGTTCCAGATGATAATTTTGAAATGCAAACAGCAAAGCCTCAGAATAATACCATTAATGTTGCATTGGAGAAATGCAGGCCACCCAATTTCACTTAGTGGGTTGACTCTGAAACCTAAAGATTGCAAGTAAAATCAGTTAAAAACCTTCCATGCTGCTCACGGTCTCAGAGTGCATCCCATGATTATTTTGTTTTAGCTGACAAAAAAATCTGTTCCCGTCTCAGCCTCCGTATCTCCAGCAACCTCCTGGACAACTTACATGGTCCAGTTGTCTTCTCTTTGCTGCTGTCTGCAGGAGTCACTCCATAAATCAAATTCCATTTCCAAACAGAGATAATGAGAACTGTGGCCTTGAGTATAATGATGCGTTTTCCTTTAAATGCGTTAGAAAATACTCAGTTTAAAAGGTAGATAGGGGTACTCTAAATTTTCAGTTTGGTGTAAGCAGTGGGTTACTGGGCTCTGCAGCAAAGCGTGGGGTTAGGTTTTGAGGAAAATCAGAGCTCTGATCATAGCCTATTTTTGCATTCCTTGCAGCCAGTTGAAAAGTGGCATTATTTTCAAGATTCTTCCAACCTGTAGTTACTTATTTCCCTGTTACCTTGTTGTCAAAGTGTATTAGGTAGGAAATTACCATACAGTTACTTCTTCAGCCGTATTCTGGACGCAGTATTTCTAAAACCTTCTAAAAATGTCGCTTTTCCTGATCGCCAGTGAGATCAGCGTTTAGTAAAACACCTGGGAGATTGCAGGTGGTGGATGAAGGTCCCAAAAGGCCATCCCAAAAGGATGAAGGTCCCAAAAACCGACAGCTCTCGGGGCTCTTTTCAGCACATCAGCTTCCCATCCCATCCTTTCCATCCTGTTTTTGTCCGCTCTGCATCCGGAGAGGGTTGGGTGGACAAGACTTGCACCGTGGAATGCATCCAACGGGCACTCCTCCTGACTTCAGCAACTTCTTTAAATTTTCTTTAAGCTCTCCAGGGCTATTTTGTTTGACCTTTATTTAGTTAGAGTATTCCTTCTAGGAAGGCAATTATTGCCAGCCCCTTGGGTGGTGGCTGTAAAGCGGGTTTCGCTGTACTTGGAGCAGTTGTGGTCACAAGCTCTGTAGTTAAGCATCAGCTCTAGTTTCTAACCTTTTCTTCTTCACAACCTGAAATAATTTTGGTTTCAAAGTTTCCGTAGCTTGTCTCAGTGCAATAGGGACTTAGGTATTAGTTTGGCTTTTTTTTTTTTTAAACTATATTGAACTAGGGAGAAAAAGCACTCAGTTTTTGTCCATCGGTTTTAGTTAAATTATTGTATTATTCCAATTACATTAAAAGCTTGAGGAATGAAGGACTTCCAAGAGCAAATCCTATTTTTACAAATAGGAGGCAGCATTGAAAAGCCTGCCTGTTTTGATGAGTCATGCAGAAATGTAAAAGAAAAATTAATTAGTTGTACTCATGAATCCTTACTCGGATAGCTTGATGAGTAAGTAGTGAGAAGCTTTCCATGAGTTTCTTGAGCATCTCTGTTAAGTGCCCCCACAGAGATACTCGGTCTCACAAGACTGCAGTTTAATCTAGCTCAAGGACTTCACAAACTCCACAAATCAAAGACCTCTTTTTTTTTTTTTCCTTTTTAAATTCGTACTCTAGAAACATTTAGCAGCATCAGTTAACGCTAGTGCAGTGTTAATGCTGAGCTGTGAAGCATTTCAGTCTCAATAAAATTTCAAATTTTCCCATGGAAAAAATAATTTGCACTTAATACATGTATCCTGTAAATTGTTTCTATTCCCTTCTTTTTTTCACTTGCTTAAATATAACCCTCTATTTGTTGCTATGGCAGAGCCTTAAAAATTCACAGGATGTTCAGCTTGATCAAATAACACAAATGAAGACCGTTGCCTCTCGAGTGCTGAATTTCTTAACCTTACACATCCATCCTACGTCTTGCTATTTCTGTAAATGAAGTAGAAAAGTCCAAAGGCTCAGAATGAAAGATGACTTTTTTTTTCTTTAGGAATTTCTCTTTAGATTCTCAGGTGTGGATTTAAATGTGCAAACAGCTATATTTAACCCTGAAAATTCCTGGAGTTTTGAAGATTTCCATGCAAGAAAAGCCAGTGTTAGGAGATACACACGTGTGTACACAAACCCACCATATTTTGTCATGTGAATAAGTTGTTTTAGGGTATACTTTTATTGAGACAGAAACTGTGACCTTACTAGTGTATGAGATTGAGACACTTATATAGGAACAAGGTAAAACCACAGGTAGGAATTGCTGAATAATTACCTTTAGACCAACCTGAGCAAGAACCTTCCCAAGAGGGGCAAGCTCATTTAATGGTTCCTAAAACTCAATCTGGTGGATGTCAATGGTCATGCTTGATTATTTGCAGCAGTGTTTTATGAAAAAAGCAATAAAAATGCATTGGGAGTGTACAGAGGAGAAAGGGAACAATAAATGGTTTTAGTTTTTCACTCGGGTCCCTTCGGTGCAAACAGGTAGAGGCTACGTTTCATGCTGCTGTGCCTTAGCTATTTGAAATGTGCGTACGTGTGTGTGTCTACCCAAACCACCGCTGTGCTCTGCTGCCTTATGATCGACAAGAGACCAGCAATGAGAGGAAAAAATTCTTATGTTTGTTTTAGAGAGAAAGCAATTACAGTTACGGTTAAAGGATTAACCTGTTTTCCAGCTACCTGTACGCTTCTCTGCAAGGCCCTTTAGAGAGCCCCACTAACAACGACAAAGCTTGGCGAGAGGTAGAAAATGTCATGTCCTACACTCTAGATTATTCCCCATGTTAATTACACTCTTCTGCTTCTTTCCTTCCCTCTTCTGGGCTCTGAAAAAAAAATATTTTGTAGTAGCAAATGCTGCGCAAGTCACAGCCGGATAGCCCCAAGTTTCTACTGACTTATTTAACCAGGAACATCTCCATGCCTTTGGTAGGTTTGGAGGTTACACATAGGTGGTATTTTCAAGAACTTGGGGAGCAGGTAGTGCTGCGGAGAGAATAGCTGGTCCTCACGTGATGTGAGGTGTTAAAGGTAGGCTGAATGTTTTGGTGGATAAAACACTGGCCTTTCGACCTTGGTTCCCATCCAGCTGGAGATCTGGAAATAAATGAGTTTACTGCTGACACTCCAATCCCAGCAGACAAAACTTCACACCAAAATGCCCCCGCGTATAATTTGTCACATTTGGCATCTGCTACTAAGAAAAGAGCAAGAAGCGACCTGGCGCAGAGATGTAATCATCTTTCACCTTCCTGCTGGGGGTGGGAGTGTAACGGGGACAATCCAGAAATGCTTTCAAGTCTGGGCCTCTGAGCCACCTCTAGACATCACTGTCTTCTGCAGACTTGTTACTTGTAGGAAATCACCTGCCATTAGGTTTGTGCAAGGCTTTTGAAGTAGATTGGCTAGAAAGTCAGAAATGGATATTTTTTTTGTTGGGTTTTTTGTTGGGTTTTGTTTATTTTTTCAGGAATGCTGTAAAAGAAAGTTGTCCTTGTAGGAGTAAATCTGAACGTGTGCAATATTGTAGTTTCTCGGTCTCGTCGGAACGGCTCGGTAACTGCAGTGCATTTATTACATGTAATTGCACTTTGCAGTGCATCTAAAACTGAAGTTCATGTGAAAAAAAAAAAAATCACTATTTGGCCACAAAGTAAAAATGCAGCTACTGTATAAAACTATGTATATTCTTTGAAAGCTTTAGTAAAAGAGAAGCTGGAGTGCGTGAAAATTCTTTAATCCTAGAGATCTTTTTAGGCTAAAGTGATAAACTAGGAGTGCTTTGTAAAGCACACCCATTATTTATTAAATACTGCCATTTCAGCATCAGTGGACGAGTTGCAGAATAGGAGTATCTGCCCAGAGGAGATGGTAATTTCAAAGACAGGGTGTGCTGGGGAAACCCAGAGGAGAGAGGAGCTGAAGTTTGGTTTGCTGGGTTCTGCTAACTTCCCTCCTGTGGCCGTGGAGCCATAGGACCATGGCATTTCCTTCTGCACAAGCATCGCACTGAGGAGAGAGTATTGCAAAATAGTGGGAGCTGTGGGGAATGGGGAATTTTAACCCTTCACAGAGAAGGGAGGGAGTTAGCAGATGAGAAGAGGGGGGGTAAAATCTGTTTGCGCTGAGTGAGGTTGGGAATACCAACCTCTGTCGCCCCCAAAGTGGAGCTGAGCTTGTCTTTGAGCCGACGCTTTCTTCTGGGGACATCTCGGTGACAAAGCTGCCAGCGTCTGGCATTGTGGCTGCCCAACAGGCTGTCCCCCCCAGGGAGAAGGTAGGAGGAACACAGGTTTGATCTTAACACAAAGCTGGGGGCTTCGCCATCGCCTTCAGGAAGGTTTTAGGTAGAAGGCTGCAGTTGCTGATTTTCCTGTTACAGTGAGACAGACCATGGGCTTCCTCCTTCTTCAGAAAGGGTGTGATAAATCTCTGACTTACAGTCGCTTCGAGAAAATATTTGACTCTCAAAAGATTGTCTGTTGGAGTTGGACCTCTGACCGTGTGTAAAGCATGGGCTGCTTTTGGTGTACATTGCCAGGCAAGAACTACTCCCAAATTTCAGTGACATAAGAGGGTTTCCAAACGAAATAAGTAACTCAGATCTCTATCTGTTGAAGTTCCTTCTTGAGCTTGTCCAGGTAAACCTCTGAGCTGGACAAAAAGGGGAAAGGTGCCTTATCCACGTTTATTTGTGGGTTTGCTGGACCATTATTTATTTCCTGAGCCTTAGTAGCATCTCTGCCACTGCTCTGCTAGTGAGATCAAACAGATCAGGAAACATTTCGAATAACAGGTTTGAGAAGTAGGTGAGGATAATGGTCAGACCTGTAATTCAAGCTCTTGCTGCATAGCTTCCAAAGGGCTGGTTGACTTCTGGACACACTGTTAGGTGGTTCACTCTTCCTTTGTTCAGACCTGTGAAAAAATAAAATAAAAAAAGAAACTATAGATAGTAATGTTATTGCTCCCTTCAAAAGAGGGTGCTTTTGAAGGGATTGTCTCAGCGTTCTCGTTCTCGGGTCTTCATTTAGATAAATGTGACTTCCCCGAACTCAGTGGAAGTCAATAAGGTTTATACCAGAGCCACGGCACTCTATAAATTAAATATTAGGAGCAGTGTTTGAAGTTTAAAGCCCTCCCTCCTCCTGCTGGCTCAGATTTTCTGCTTCTGTGCTTTTTTCTTTATGCCTGAGCACCTTGCTGACAAGTGCTAATAACAAAATGCCAAGAGAGGGTCCAGTCGGACTTACCACACATTAAACATTCTGAACTTGTCCTTTTGCTCGTAGATTGTGCATAATTAATAATTAAACGGTTTCACTTGTAATGGGTTGACCTTCTTGAACTGTTCATTATTCACAAGGCAAAGGCATCACTCAAACTTTTTTTCCTCTTGCCCTTCCCCGTTCTCACTGCGTGTGCACAGTTCAGCTGGTTTTGAGAAACCAGAGGCTGATCTTGTCTTCTCCTCCCGCAGCAGATCCCGGTTAAGGGAATGTTGCTTGGATGCTTAGGGAAATAGTCAGTCTTGGGAATCAGCTGCTGGGGATGCAAGAGGCCAATCCTACCTTGACTATCATTTTAGCACCATCCCCAATGCAATGGGTCTTTGAGATGCTGGTTAAAAATACAGCATTCAGTGAAAAGGAAAGAACCGTTTTGTAGTTTAAAAGGAGTATACCTATTCCTCACTCATTTAAAATCTTGGTTTTCTACTTTTATTTTGCTTCTATGGTATGATTCCAGTGTGCAGGTGGGTGAAAAAGGCAGGCCATCGGAGTGCAGCTGGGCCGTTCCCTATGGCTACATCAAATGTGACCTTGGTAGAGGCGCATGTAGGTTTGCTTTATTTCCTCATTTTCCCATCCCTTTGAATCCCAGCCGAAGTCCAGGGAACTTCAGGATACAAAAGAGGATGTATTTATTTTGTGTAGCTTTTGTGGGAACTTTTGCTTTTACACAAAACGGTGATTGCTCAAGTTACAGCAGCAATTTCTCTCATTAGAGAGAAACAGCTCTAACTACAAAATACTCTCACCTTTCTACTACTTGAATGGTCTTGCATTGAATAATATCAGAAATTGAAATATTTCAGTCATTGGTTTCTCTGGGGTAGATCTCGTAACTTTCAACGCATTTCCTGGTGAGTGTTTTCTTGAGATTGATGCACCCTCCCAAAAGGTGGAGGTGCATTTGTCCTTGCAATGCGTCGGGCAAAGAGCCAGTAAATTTGTGGGGTGCCCAGTCTAAAATCCTTGGGAAGACTGTATTAAAGCATCTGGTTTTCATACAGAGATCCATCTCCACCCACGCACACAATCTCCTCCTGAGCTCCCGAGAGCAAACCAACCAAGGCATGGCCATGACTGGCAGGTCTGTGGCAGAAGAGAGTGGGCTTGGATGGGGATTGTACAGAAAAATGTGCCAAAAAAAAAAAAAAAAAAAAGCATTGAACATTTACTTTGATCCAGGTGAAATTTTCTTGTGTTTTGATGCAGGAGCACCTTGTCTCCTGGCTGTGCTGCAGTTCAGGAGCTGCATGATCAAGGCATTGATATGCATGTTGGAGCAACTTCTTCCCTTGCTTGCATGGACCTTAGGGATGCCCACAGTGAAATGCTGGTGGCTTCAGAGCAGTTCAATCAGCTTCTCCTCCCCTCTCATGATGAAGTTTCGCTCTCTTAAGGGTCTGTCATCTCTTTGTGACGGCAGAAATTATCACCTACCAAATTAGCGTGAAGCACCGCATTCCTGTCCCGCTCCCCAGCATGGACTGATCCCACCCAGCAGCCCCATTACAGGAGTGATTGCACGAAGCTCCTCACTTGTATTTTACTTAAAATAAATAGTGGGGGTAGAGCCAGTTCCCTGGGGAACGGGCTCCGATAGCTTTGCCCTGTAGTTTTCAAACTGATCTGTAATATATGCCCGGAGTATTTCCTACCTGCTCTGCTTGGAGTCTGTCCCACCTGGGAAGGCAGCGTTGGCTGCTGTGGGAGGAAGCCCAGGAAGGCTCTGCTGGAACAGGGAAAAGGATGGGAAGAGGCAAAACCTGTCGGGCTCCACGCCGTGTGAGTGAGCCTGACGTTTTGCCCCGCGTTCTCTGTATTAATACGAATAATTTTCATGCGCGGTTCTTTGAAGTGGAGGAAGTTTAATTGCACTGCTTATTTCCTCATGTTCCTTCCACTCTCCAGTGGGAAGCTTCCTATATTGATGTCATTTATAAGTTTAGAAACAATAACCTCTCCCTCGCCCGGTTTAAGTTCAAAGAGAATTTGGGCATGTTATATCAAACACTCCTTGTATTTAATAGAAGTCTTTGAAAATCGTAAAGCAATTTTGGCTTCTCCTTTTACTCTTCAGTTACTTTTGATTTAATTGTATTTTCCAGCAGTTTCCAATTGTTTGAATTGGAAACAAAGCCTTAATAAGAGTTCTAGTTAATTTTCTGTCTTGTAATTACCGATCTCATTTTTCTGATAATTGGCCACAGCAATTATATGTATATTTACTAATCACATAGGAGGCTCTGCAGTTGGGTCTATCTGCCACCATTGATAATGGCACACACATTGCAGAGGTGCTTTTATCATCTTCTTTTTTCCACTACATCAAAGCTATTTCCTCGCATTCTCAATAATGAATACATGCATGCATTTGACACAGTTGTGTGCTAGAGAAATTGTTTGGCTCCCACCAAATGCTGCACGCTCTGAGTTTCTTGCCTGCAGCGCTGGAAGGTTGTATGTAATGATATATTGCTCATCCAAATGGCCAAAGCACTCCAAAGCACAGTGAGATTAAAATAAGTCATTCCTTTGTTAATTTAAATAGGTGCATGTATCATACTTTGCAGGGTACTTTGTGTAGGGATGTCAGGGAGGAAAAAAGCCGCCGAAAGGTATTTTTAATAGCAAATGAGAATAGATGAGAATGGAGTCATTTGCAGCTGCCTGTTTTATGTGGCTCTCTTGTTCCAACTGTAGGTCTAATGAGATGACACTGTTAAAGTACTCTGCAGTGTAATTTCATTACATCCTGAGCTGTTACACTATAAACACAGTGGAGCTCTCTGTCATTCTTGGAAAAACTCCTAAATTCGTAAAGCCCTTCTTTGCAAATGGTGATGTTGTTTGTTCCCTGTTTGTTGGGTTGTTGTTTGTTTGTTTGTTTTTTTTCTCGTGCTCTTAATTTATTATTTTTTCCCTTTTCTTTCATAAATACCGGGTGGTTATTTTCAACCACTAGACTGGTAAATCCTGCTTTTTTCCCCTCTTAAAAATTCTTTCGCCTTTTAAATCTCCAACAGACAGCATATGAGGACAGCCTCTAAAATGAATAAGTGTAAATAAACATGAGTGTAAATAAATAGCAAATGCAGTGAAAGAAACAAAGGTCAACACAAGAATAATTTCACAGCTCTTTGTTAATTACAAGACCATTTGTGTGTTACTTAAATAATCATTAATTTCTCATTTACACTTTCCCTACCTTCCTTTTTACCCTGTGGCTATCATTGTCCTTTTTTCACCTCCCCTCAGTGTCTTTCCACATGTTTTTACCCATTGTGTAATACTCATTAGTTGAAATTCAGTGTTTTATAACACATTCTCAGAAGAATTTGTACCTTTCTCCCTCGTATTCTCTGCGTGAAAAGGGGGCTTTGTGCCTTCCTTTTTTTTTTTTTTTTCCTTCTTCTTGTTGTTGCTGTTATATTACTCTCCCTCTAAAAAAAAAAAAACAAAAACTATATCTTCTCTCCTTCTGACTCTGCTTCTTGTTTCAATCCAATCCCAGGAATCACCCGTCCTTCCAGCCGGGGAGTTCTCTGAGCCATTTGTACACTTCATCACTCAATGGTAAGCTCAGTTTGCAAACATGCCATGCCCTCAATGTAAATGATACATGCCATTAACTCGGCAGCTCGGCGAGACCTTATGGCTTTCCTTGCATCCTTTCTGAGAGAAGAGGGACTTGGGGGCCTTGGGCAGATGGGGCAGCAAAGCTAAGCAAACTGTTTAAATTATGTAAACGTTATTTACACAAAGGGTCGTAAAAGTACTTACAAGGGTTTCTCCTGGTTTTAATAAACCTGCCCTGAATGTGGGTGCAGTCTCGTGCTCTGAGAGCCATAAGAATTATTCACCTGGGGGGGGGTAAAGAGGCCACAAAGACTTGTGTGTATAATATCATTATTCAGGGCTTTTTAAAATATTACTTACAAAATTGCCTCAACATTTAGAAGGACAAGCAGCCTTGATTAATTCATTGGCTTTTCAGTAAGTAATTTTTACCGAGAGTCGTATTTTGAACCACACCACTGGGTATATTTTCTTTCCTTAAAACTGAATAGTTCGTTGGAAACCTTTTAAATTAAAGGAGAATTGGGGAGAGGAGGAATTTGTAGAATAAAGAAGACGGTTCCTGAGCGACTAGGGAATAAAAATCTTGAGGGTAAGCTATCCTAAAGAAACAAAAGGAAGGTAGAACCTTTTTTTAACTGTCTTATACTTCTCCCCTCCTCCCACCCACCAAAAAGGGCAGTCATTTTCTTTGTGGCAGAAGAAAAAAGCCTGAAATTTGTACAGAAATGATGTGTTTGAGAGAGAAGCACTCCCAGGGCTGGCTGCTCAGCTGGGCTAAATCAGATGGAGCCACCATCTCCCTGTGTGCCGAGAGGGATCCCTGCGTCAGGGACACCTCCTCGGCCAAAAGATGGGGCTGGAACCCCCCCGGCCCCACAGAGGGCTGTGGGTCGGGCTCCGCAGACACCGTCAGGGTCTCTGCCGGGTGCCGGGGCCGCTGCGGCGAAAGTCATCGAACGAAATTGAATTTTGAATACCTAACGTAGGAGAAAGTACCTCTTGGGACTGCCAGCGTATGTAACAATACAGACACACAAAAAAAGCCGTCTGATTATCGGTTAATTAAAGTAACTAAATAATTAAAGTTTGTGTAACATAGGCCCCCGTTTTCAATAGTTTCAGTTTACAAAGAGCCTGCCATTTGGAGGGTTCTGCAGCGCAGTAACCGCTGGGTGCTTTTTATCCCCGCAAAAAAAATTGATGACAGCCTGGGTTTTTTTTTTTTAAAAAAAAGTAAATTCTCATTGAGGAAGGCAGAGAGGGGAGGGAGAGAACCCGTGTTAAAATTTCCACAGATGTCAAACTGAAGCATAACTGATGGTGGCTAATAGCCTGGTTTTCCCTGGGGCCGCAGCTCCTTCGGACTGTCAGATGTGAACTGGGCGGGCAGCCCCCGTGGCTCGCCAATGCCCCTGTTATTTGGGGGGGGGTGGGGGGGTGGGAGGGGGCTTGTTATTTGTAGGGCAGGTACATCGTATCATTAACACCTCCCATTTACAGCACAGATCATCTGCTATTTTAGATACAGCCGTGCTTTTCCGTGGGAGGCGTTGCTGTTTAAAAAAAAAATAAATTAGAAAAAAAAAGGCAAATAAGAAGAAACTGGATACTGCTATTTAAGTGATCGATTCCTAAGGAGTATTAGAGATGTTAAGCCTTTATGACTTTATGCCAATTAGGCCATAAAGAGGGGCGGTTTGGCTGTAATCCAATTAGTCAGTAGGCAGCTCCTGATGGTCACCTCTGTGCCACGCTATTGTGTTCCCTCACGCGGCTCCGCACAGCCCTCAGTCACTAATTGCACCTGTTGCAGGGAAAACTAGGACTATTTGGATGAGAAACATGATCTTATAAACAGGTTAATGCTGCGTAATGAACTATCACCCTGCAGTGTAATGGAAATAAATGTGAAAAAATGAAGGTAGGAACCCCAGGGTATTGCGCGTTCTCCTGAAGCTGCTTAGCGTCGGAGTTAAATTTCCCACCTGTTTGTGAAATACTTTGTGTGGAGCTATGGAATAATGGAATAATGCCTAGCAAAAGGAGAATTAACTTTCTGTGCCTTCTGAACTGGCTGGTTTTATTATTTACACACTGTCATGGTTGCAAACAGCGTAGACCACTACATCCCCTAAGAGAGGGGTGGGAGGGAAGAAATCCGTGAACATTTTGACCGCTGTTTGGAACTCCATCTTCCATTTGATAAAGTTAAGAAATGCATAGAAATTCTTCACTCTGTGTTAAAAGAGGCTATCTTCAATATTTAAGCAAGTAGAATAAATGAGCAGTTGTTTATATATGACTGTTTTGTTTTATGACACGTAGCATGAAAAAGCAACCAAAGGAAAGACCAGCACCTGAAGATTTAATGGTAAGTGGAACTTCAGAGCCCCTCAGTATGTATTTGTCTGTGAGTACTTTTTATTCATGTATATGGAAGCGTATCCATTTTTTTAATGCATTTTTCAGTATGTACAAATTCAAATCTAAGCTCTTTCTGGATTGTGCAGCAATTATATATTTACAGAGAGTGCACGAACCAAAGGTGTAATTATGATTCCCCTGAAGTTAATGAGTATTTTGCTGTTATCTTCATCGTGGCCAAAGCTTCACTTAGGATTTGGGGAGTTAATACAGAACTTTCACAGCCAGTATCAAGTTTCAATCAAAACCATTTTGATGCTTAATACACTTTTATTTTTTTCCAGTTTGTATGTCCAGGGATTACAGCTTAATGTAGGTCACTCTTTGTCGTCATTTGCCAGTCTTAACCTTTCAAAATCTGAAGATTGAAAACGGAGGATATGGTCAAAATAGTGTATTTTTAATGAAATGCAGGAGCTACTGTTTTCACTTATATTCATATAAAATGAAATTAGATTGGCTGCAGAAGACTGAGATAATATGTGGCTTTGGTCTGTCCCTAGAAGGGCTCTCAGTGATGGAATCTGAGCTCAGAGACCGGTTCCTTTGCTTGCAATTGTCATTTTTTCAGGAAGGCAATAACAGGGTACCTGCTCTCAGGCTGGTCCCTTGTGGCTCTGCATTTAGTGCAGAGAGCAGTTTTGACTGGTTTTAGGCAGTAGAAAAATACCATATCAAAAAATTATCACAAATATTTACAGTAACTGATATAATAGATAAGAGTTGTCCTCTCTGACTCGCATCCTTATCTTCGATTTTTTTAAAATGTTTCATTACTTTTATTCGGGCGCTGTATTTCCTGAAACTTGGAGGTTTGTGTAAAATCATCATCATTTATTTTCCATGCATTAAATATCTAGGAATAATGTTAGCAGATCTTAGCAAGCTACACACACACGTTGGCATCATTTCATTTCTTGTTTACATACTGTGAACTGCAAGTAGAAAAAACCAAGTGTTTCTATTGCAGCTATTCTCTAGTTAAAGGCTAATCTCTGAAGATGCCCTGGGGCAGATATCTCACGATCCAGACTAGTCTCAATTTAGATCCTGGTTAGTAAAGTATTTTACTGTGAATCTAATTTTAAGGATATTAACTTCAATAGATCTACATCTGAAGTCAGGCACCTGCTTAAATACCTTGGTAAAATGAGGCCTTAAAGTTTATCAGAGCCCCTCTGCTTTGTGGTGGTGCGTGTGTGTCTCCTACGAAAGGCTCACACTGCCTTATTTTGTCTTTTTTATTAACTTTTGATGGTTGGAAAATTCTTGCAGTTAGTCACATCTGAGAAAACTTGGAACAGGTTCTAGAGATGTAGACACATTTACCTTGTGCACTATTATGCTATGGCTGGATAGCTTAGCTATTAAAACAACGGAATAGGGTTTCATAAAACCTGTATCTGTTTGTAAATGCATGTTTCAGTGATGCAATAGGCCTGCCACTTATAAATAAAACATCTGCAGATCGCCCATACCCCCATAAGTATATATGTATGTTTGTAAGCAATAACACCACTCCAGGGTGTAGAGTCATAAAAATGAGGCCAAAGGGTGAGTGCCTGCAGTACCAGGGAAGTGCACAGATTTATCTTTACAACTACATGCCCTGGAGTGTGCTAGTCCCCTTTTTAGGAGGTATTTTGTAAAATAATTTTAAAATTATAGCAGCTCAGGAAATTTAAAAAAAAAAAAAAAAAAAAGCCACCTTACTTTTTAAACAAAATCTTTTGTTTAATGCATTTTTCCTTCTCCTCGTGTTACTTTCTATTCAATTATAAATGAACTTGCAACAAGAAGTACTAAAGCATGAGGTAGGCAGCTGCACAAGTGACCCCATCCTTGCCTCCAACGTGGCTGACCCTCCCAACCTGCCCCGAATTCCCTCCTCCAGCCCGATGTGCTCAGAGCACCCCATGTTTTTCTTTGTGTTCTTGCACTTACCCAATCTCATCCAGGAGCACTTTATTTATAAAACTCATTATGCATATATACATTAGCGTATATATGCCCACACACATAGTATGTCTATAGGCACACAGGATATCTGTACATGCATAGACATACGTGTATATAAACTACCATACTCTTTTTGGAAAGCAAGACCAGAGCAAAAGCTGATAAATATCCTCTGAATTCTGGAATTGCTCACCCGAATATCCTTTCTAACTCCACACCATCCCTTTCTGAAACCCCTCTTGTAATTCTGATGGGTATCTCTGCGTTAAATACCAGAGTGGGCAGAGGGATGTGGATTCCATCCGTGAAATCCTGGACTCCTCAAGGTCAGTTTATCGTTGATTTAAACGAGAGGAGGGTTTCACCTTTTTCATTGCGTCGTTTTGGGGTTTATTTCTTATTTAGAAGAAATGCACTAGCGAGGATGAAAGGTGTGACACGTAATCATCGTTAGCTTCAGAGAAAACAGTGGAGTGCAGGCTTTCTCCCCGACGGACATTCACCGTACTGGAAGCCACTATTTGGTAACCAATTTAGTATAATTAAAGACTGAAAGCAAAATGAAGGGAGCAGAACATCAATCTTTTTCTACTCTCCTGATAATCGGGGAATTGTTAAATGCATTTTAAGAGTCAACTAACAATACCTGGAGTGCGGGATTGGCAACTCCGGGGAAGTCCGGGGGGGGTTACATCAGGGATGGATTTACCCTGTCTATCATGTCAGGAAGCCCTTTTTTATAAAAGTCACTGTGCACATTTTGACAGAAAATAGGGCCAAAGCCAAGGCTGTATGAAATTCCTGTATAAAGTCAGGTTTTCCAGTACCAAAGATATTATAGTGCAAGCGAACACCGAATTTCCGTAACGGCTGCTGTAATTCAGGTTCCTGTATTTGCACTCGGTCGCTGTGGCCTTTCTTCCATATATCCATCCGCAAAACAAGATACAGCATCCCTTTCTCTGTCGGTGGCATAATAATAACCAATGATTTCGTTGTTTCAAAGTATTTCAGATTAACAGACTTTTGCCACAGAAGTGAAAAAAAAAAAAAAAGTAATTTCACCAAACAATGGGAAAATTGTCCATCCTGGGAAAGGAACGATCTTTATAATTGGCTGGTGGATGTTCTGAACCTTGTGCTTATGGCGTCTACTCTTTTGTCCCTGGTTTGTTCCCTCTTAAGAAGAGAAAGGCATCTAGTTGATTAAATTGAACATACTCCTCTTTCAGCACCAGAGAAGTCAGCACAACATCTTAGCGTCTTCCCCTGTCTCTCTTCTCTCCCCTCCCAAAAAGAAAAAGAAAATCCTAACAAGTCTTCTGTATGAAGGTTAATTTAATTTATTTTTTTCCTCCCGTGAACTTCCTGCTTTCCTTTGAAGCGTGGAGTTTGGCGTCACAAGCCTGGCTCCCGGGGAAATGCAGACAGAACGTGTATATTTAGCAATTGTGATGTGGGGATAGGGGTAAAGCTTCAGCTCCTGGTTGTGCCGCGGCTGTGGGTGGGCATCCAGGGGCTGGTTGGGCTCAGGAAGCTGGAGATCTGACTGTATTTACGGTATTTTTTCGGCAGCTTTCCATTCTAAGCTCTATTTAATGGAATCTATGCATAGTAAGTAATCAGGTCAGAGAGAAGCAACATCCCCTGTTTGAGATCAATCGCTGGCTAATACTTTATCTAGGCCACTTTATTATCTCATGCTGATTCCATTCCCATTCTCCTCCTCCTTTGTAGCATGCACTTCAGCTGTGGTAAAAGTACGTATCGCATACATATTAAAAACATATACCCATTCTATCTGTATGTAAATGTGTGAGACACAGCTGGATATTGCAGGAGTTTGATTTACTAATAGTTATTATCTGTTCTAGCTGTTCAGAGGCAGAGAGAGTTTCAGAAAACAAGCTAGCGCAGAAATTGCCTTTATGATATCACTATCCTGCTTTGGTAATTGTTTAAAATCTCTTCTTTAGCTGGAAGCTTGGCCTTTTATTTTGCAGATTGTATGCACTTTTCAGAAAGCCAGCAGAACTGTTGAAGTCTTTTGTTGAGGTTTTTTGTTAGTACAGCATTGAACCTCTACCATGCTACACACGGCTCTTTAAACGAAAGCCATTTACTTAAAGAAATTATATTTGAAATACCAAAAGTCAAGCGTGGAGCATGACTACTTTACTACTTTCCCATGGAGGTGTAAAAGTACAGTTTTTAAGACTCTGCTTGGATTTCTCAGGGATAATAATGAGCAGGGAGAGGCAAAGCTTTTGGCCAAGGATGTAGCCACTTTCTGCACTGGATTATTTTTGTGCAGATCTAATAGTTTTTGTTCGAGTCTCCCAATTTTAGACACAACTTCTAGCTTTTCTCCTTTTTCTTAAAATTTAAATTAGTGACACATTTTATGTTGGTGTTTTATTAATTTAGAAGATTGTACAATAAATTGTACATCATCTGTGTCAAAACCACTGACCTGCTAGAAAACATGCTCTTCCTTTTTTTTTTTTAATTTTAATGCCTAGTACAATTTTGAAATTTCTCATTCCTGTGCGTTCAGCAATCCCTTTCTCCATTTCAGGAGTGGCCACGCTGATCTCATTGGCTACAGTGGGCATTTTTTTCAGATAGATCATGCGTTTTGTATATTTAAATGTGTTAAGGTATGTGTCAAGGTATCTCAGGCTTTCAAAAATGGCTTCTGGGTGGCTGTTCCTCCAGTGCAGGAGATTAAAATGCTTTTAAGCAGCAGTATTTTCAATAGCTATATTCCAGAGGGTCTGGACAGTAGCACTTCATACTAGGTAGAGCTAAACTTGTTTGCAGCGGGTTGTTGTTAAACCTTTTTTTTTTTATAGCTTTTAGGAAATACTTTTATGGTTTAAACAAACAAGTGGAGGATCAGTATAATCCTACCTGGATTTTCATATAAACCTTCAGAATAAAGCCAATAAAGTACCGCCACTTATATTTGTCAACAAAAGGGATTTCCCCCAGCAGGTAATTTGGCTTTGCGCTCCAGCAGTGGCATCATTCACTGAGGAGCCGAGATTGTGGCACAGGTTGGGTTTTTTGATGGTGTTGACTTTTGAGAAAGACCAGAGGGCCACCTGCACCTTGCTTTTCATGAACACACCCTGTAAATCTTTTGAAGATGGCTTTACAGATGAATGTTTTCTGGCTGCATCTATCTAGCTGCTTATGCATCATTGCTGGATCCCAGCGAGCCAAGATTTTTTTCCTCTTTGGCTACTTAAAAGCATTGGTTTGGGTTTTTTTCCCAAACCAGTGCAAGATCTCTGATCAGTGGTGATTTGTCCAGCGTAAAATTGTCCATGCTTGGACCTGTGATAGATAGCTTTGTTTGCAAACATTTGGACTCTCCTCTGTCACAATGATCCCAGTTATTCACCTCATGACAAGCAGAAATTCTGACAGACACTGAAACCCATGCCAGATGTGAAGGAGAGGATGCTGTGATTTCCCAAGGAAAAAAGTACAGAGCCAAATATTTTAGCTGTTGTTAAATATGATAAATATTAGTCTGTGTCTGCAATCTATCAATTCAGACATACAGTGGACACAGAGTTCTGGATCAAATCCTGGGTACATTGGAGGCAGTGTCAAAATTTATATTGACTTAATTGATGCTGGCATTTCACACTAGGGCTCGGGATGTTCTTGTGTTCATCATCTTTCTTGGGGAGGGTAGCTCAGGAGTTGGAGAAAAAAAAAAGGTAATCTTTCAGGTGGCTGTGTTGCTCAACTTGTTCCCAGTTCAACTGGAACGTGGAAAGGTGGGTTATGGATCTTTCCCCTCCTTAAAAAAAAAAAGCCATCTCTGTCCTTAGGGGTGGGATTTGCTCTGCTTTGTCACTGGAGAAATCAACTATCACAATGGAGAAATATATCAGTGTCACTAAATCCAGCAATTACAGAAGACTAAGATTGTGACAAGGTGAACTTGTGAGCACTGGAGTTTTAAAGTGTTCTCTTCGTTCCCTGTCTTCTGCTGTCCCACCGCTCACCCCACCGCTGACTTTTTACAGAAAACATAAATACCTAACTTTCTATCATGCCCTAAAGCTGCACAATATACTAGCACTTTCCAGTGAGATGTGAAAAGAAATAACTTGAGTTGGCTCAAAGAGGTATTGAAAATCTGAGGAAATTGGACAAAAACAAACTGGCAACAGTTTAGAGTGATACAGTTAATATTTTTGGTTACTTGAGTCTTCTGGGCTTTGCCATTTAATTTGAGCAAATGTTGCATTTGGCACTTCTGGTCGTTCTGTAGTTCTCCAGACGCAGAGACAAATATTTACATCTCGCTCATTTTGGTAGCAGACTTGCAAAATCTTTCAATTATGAGACATTTGTCTTGTTGGTATTTTTATGTCAGCTGTCTTCGCTACATATTTATTTAAAATAAATCCAAAAAATGTCTGTTAACAGTTCCAAAGTATAAGCTGTATCTTTAATTCCCAGAATATTGGCCTTCCTGTTCATTCAAATTCATCAAGGGATTTGCTCTAACAGGCGACTGTTGAAATCTACGCACAGTATTTATTTGTATGATAAAACTGGAATTTTGCATTGCTTCCAACACCCTGCATGGATTAAGATTGATAGCATTTGTGTAGTCCCAGCTACTTTGTGGGTCTGTATCCTGATTAGCACCTCAAGACGCTCCTGCAGTATTAAATAAGAGTAATAATTGCCTATGAATAAGCGGAGTATAAAGCAGGCGATACAGATATGCCTTCTTAGTGACCTGTGCATTATGCCTCAAATCCCTTAATCAGATTTGTGCCGGTTGATTCTTGCATCCGCAGAAATTCAGCTGGAGGATCAGGGCCTAAAGTAGTAAAAAATCAATTAATACTACTTTCTAATTTGTGTGGTTGACAAAAACCGCATATAAATAGGGGACATTTTTCTACTTAAGAGGGGCCGCACTGAAAGATTTTTAATTGGATTTTCATTGTGATTGACAGCATTTGATTATGACAGTAACTTTATTTGGCTGGACTGTTATAGCCCTCTTGTTCAGGGTTTTGCGGCGGGGTTTTTTTCTTTTTTCTTGGTTGTTGGGTTTTGTTTTTTTTTTTCCATCAAAGCTCTTTTTTATCCGCTGAATATCCCCAGCGGAGCAGCAGTGTCTGTGAAAGAGCCTTTTAGCACCTTTGTTGCAGCCATCCCTGGTGATGATTGGACCCAGCTGGTAGCAGATAAGAAAATGTGCCTTTCACAAAGAGGTTGCATCTCCCATCTCCTCCGTTTCAATAATTTTAAGAGCCCCAGAAACCTGTTGAGGATTAGAAGTAGCTTTAGATGTGAAATGAGTGTTAAGTATTAGTAATCGGGAGATTAGGGCCCCGGGGACAATGGGAGATAAACAACTGCAATTAAGGCAAATCTGCCAGAGTAAACAAAATTTAGCAGAAACAGATGCCCTAGCCATTTTGGGGGATTGATTGGAGGGCACCGAGGAATCGATTTTTGTCTTGTTTACACTTCCAAACCCCTGTGATAAACTGGGAGGCTAAATATTTCATACAGCCTGATTTTAGTTAATTTTTTTCCAGCTCCTCACAGTAGGCCTGCTCCCTTCTAACAGTGACCAGGCCCGAGTTTATTCAGCATTCACAGGGAGCAGCTAATTGTCTATGAAGGGCCCCTGTGTTTAAATGGGCTTGACAGGAATTTAAATTTTGTTTCAATCAACCTCTGTGCTCACAGCCTGCTCCAGTTTCTAATTTTTAAATTAAACATGATTTTTTTTTTATTTTATTTTTATTTATTTATTTTTCCCTTAAAGCTGCGGCCTCTCCTCCAGAGCCGCTGCTCGCGCTCCCACCCCACGGCAGCTGCCGCCGCACGGGAACGACGCGGGTTTATTGAGGCCGTAATGGCAAAAAGCACGACGAGCCGCAGCCCTGGAAAAGTTCATTGTCCCATAAACGTGCATCTGCCTGTTCGGATTTAATGGGAGATGCTGGGGTAAAACGCTCGGCTGGTGTAAAGCAGGGACGGCTCCGCCGGCGTCTGCCTGCGCGGCTGGAGAGAGAGCTGGGGTCTCCACTGGGGAAAGGTTCCCGGTAGGGAACGGTGGCATTAAAATACAAGTCTGAGAATGGAATGCCTCGGTCGTTTGTTCAGTGACCTTGTGAGAGATTCAAAGGAATTTTTTTTTTTTTTTATATTTTATTTTCCCCAAGCCAACTAGTGGTGATGTATTTTGCCGCCTTCTCTGTGTTTTCTCCGCATCCTTTCATACCTGTGCTTTTTCTGCTCCCAAAACAGGGTGATCTGACAGTATATTCCTGCTTGATCATTTAATACTTGCTTTATTTAGTCTCTTTACTAAACCCGGGGATGTTATTTTGTGTTCGATGTGCGTGCAGGCATGTAACGCAGTACGATCCTACGGAGGACTTTTAAAAACAACTTGTTCATTTGCGGAAACTTCATCAGGGAAGCACTAGCGATGTGCAGGCTGTTTCATTCTCTCTTTTTTGCTTCCAGCCAGATCGTTTTCTGGGGTGTTTCGATTTTGTTAATTGTTGTTATTTGTGTGTGTATGTGCACAGCATCTTCTACTCCAAGGTTTGGGTGAAAAACGTTCAGGAGATTGTTTCAGTTTACTCCGGCTTAGTGATTTTTATTTTATTTTTCCTGTCAGTAGAAACCAGTTTCTCAAATCATGGAGAAAACAGCTGTTTTCTCCACCCTCCTTCCCCAGTCCAGGGGAACACCTAGTCCCCGTTTGAAGGTTTTAATGTCTGAGTAGCTCTGGTTGATATCAACGGAACCAATCCTGTGCATGGGGTGAAGTGTGAGCTGAAGACACTTCTGCAGGTGCATCTACATTAACATTAAGAGTTCAGGTCAGGTGTGAATCTCCTGCTCTTTCAGACCTTACCACTCTTTCATTCTCCTCACAGACAGGATCTCGGGGCTCATGAATTGAATCGATTTCAAATGAAACCAAACCAGAAGATGTGCTCCAGGCAAACACCTAATGAGCTTCAGCTACTAATGGGGCGCTGTGTCCGCAGACCAGACCGGAGCTGGTCAAAAGGAAAACCTCTTCCATCCCTCAAACATTGCACCAACCGTTTCACTCTGTGGATCTGCTTCTGCTGTCGACAGCTTGCTAATGTTGACATACTCTGTCAGCCTTGGGCCACTCTCTCTATTCCTCTTCCATAGCTCTTCTTAACCTCAGCGGCACTTGTGAAAAAAGCACACTCCAATTATACTTCGGTTGCTTTAGTTTTTTTTAAGAGTCATCACACACACACACACACAAAAATACCTTTGCTGGGAATGAGCTGGTTTTTATTAGCTAAGCACCAAGAGCCGTGCCAAGTACAGTTATCAACTTAACAGCAAATATCAAAAGCAGAACTGCTGGGGAAAGAATGATCTGCAGATGGGCAGATAGACTCCTCTGTGCCACAGCCAAAACCAAAACTCTGTAGTAAATTCAAGACTAGTATATGCCACAGAAAGAGAATGGGGAAAATCAGACCCATCCACATACCTGAGGTCCTGCACTAGGAGGGGACCAGGTTGTTTGAGGTCAGGACCACGCTACAGAAGTCAGAGGAGCTGCACTGATTCCTGCTAATCTGACCTGAAAAAAAATTAAAATCCATCTTGACCTAAAGTCAGATGATGACAGGCCAGCCTGGCCACATCGGCCCGGTGCTCAAGGGGTCTCTGAGGACCGTTTTTAGGGGCCACCAGTACATGGTTTGGCTCTGGCCAATGTCCAAATCTTCAGAAGATGGTTGCAAAAAAGATTTTAATCATAATAGAAGGATCTGTTTAAAAGTGGAAATTCAGGTGTGATGTGTGGACAGTGCCTCCTCAGGTTAAGGTTTTGAGGTTTAAGTCAAGCTGTCTTCCTCTTGGTCCCTCCATCACACTTGGGGACTGCCGTTATTTAAGGGCAAATTCTGTAAATTGCAGCAGAATTTTGGTGCCTCAGCAAAACTACTAAACCAGCCAAAAATCACTTGCAATTAACTTTATCATATAAAAAGTAAAAGTTAATCTAAAAATAGATAAATAACATCCCCCCCCAAACCCCAAACCACAACCAAAAGGAATCCTCCTCAAAAAAAAAGAAAGTATAAATGAGAAATATAGCTCCAAGACCTCACCGCTTAGTAGCGTTATCCATGTGTCTTTGCTTGATACATCTTGTATCATCTTTTCACTATCTTAAATATCATCAGAGGGATAAAATCATTAGTGTGCTAATCTGGATGGCCATAGTTCTAACGCTGACCTAGGCTAATCTGCCTTTGCAATTTCAAGAACTATGTTTGACTCCTCTGAAAGTAACCTTAAATTGTAGTCTTGTAAGAATTCCAGAGCTGTATCCTTCACTCCTTCTCCTAATGAGGTTATGACCAAATGCTCATTATAATTGCTTTAGACTCCTTTTAATTTTCAAGCTTATTAATCATAAGAAGAGTTATTTAAAATTGCATAAATTAATCTTAGATTAAAAGCCCATCAAAGCCTCGAAACAATTAAGAATAAGTAGGATTTCCCTGGGGCAGCAAGTTTTATTTTAATAGTGTAGTCAGGTGGATATCAGAACATTGAAGTATGGTAGTGATTAATGTATGCAAAATTTAAATGAGAGTTTTTAAATGGCAAATCTAAATCACATATTGACCTAACTGTAGGCTTTAACTGCATTGTCTGTCATATATTTAAACTGTTTAGTAATCAACGTTTTAATTACAGCGTATGTGAGGGAGGCTGTGCAACAAACAAAACTCGCCGCTTCCCGCCACGTTGCGTGGAACCCTTTGGGGGGGACGGTGGCTGGGAGCTCTATGGAATAAATAAGGGGTGAGGAAGGAGCAGAAACTTCACGGAGACTCAGGATTTTCCTTGTGGATGTGTTTCTTGTCCCTGCTTCATGTCCACCCCGCAAAACGCCGCCGACCGATGTGGCTTTGTGGCCCCCACCATTCTCTGGACAATTTGGTCTCCTTTCCGCTGGCGGAAGCTACAGGTGATGTCCTCGGAGGGGTGGGAAATTCTGTGAAAACACTATTTCCTGGGCATTTTTTCGCTTCTGGCTCTTGGAGACCTGGTGCCACCCTCAGCTTTGCAGGCTCCTGCAGATCCACTGCAGCCCTGTGCCTTTGGCCCCTGCTATGGGCGATTTCGCCGCCAGCCAGCTGAGAACAGGCTCTCGGGGATGCTGAGCTCCTCACCCAGCACAGCGAGAGGCAGTCCTTGCCCTCAATAGCTGCTATTCTGAGGATAGGAACTGGGAGAGAGAACTGGGCCAGTAAACACTTGGTCCCAGATCAAACACGGCCATGCAGGTGCATAGGAGAAGCTGGTGCTTTATGGCTGAGCTTGCTGGGATGTGACATAGTCAGTCTCATCCCTGTGGGTGCTGCATGGAAGAGACAAGGAGGCTTCATTTCTGGAGGAGAGGGTCTATTAAAGCAAGGGGTGACCTTGCTGGCGCTTTGGGACACTGGGGACGTGCTTTCTTGACACATGTCTAAGCCTCCCGGTCACTGCTGTTTCAGGCACTTGCCCTTTCCTTTAAAGGGTTATGTCCTGTGGTCAAAACACATCCTAAAATTGCAAAAGTAGAACGAGGTGCAACAGCCAGACCACACTTAAATACTGTCTTGCAAGCTCTTCTCACCCACGTGTATATTCTGTGTCTCCGTGGTGTGAAGCCTTCAGACTTTTTGCCCTACTCAAGCCGTAGAAGCGCATGATGGAGCATGGAGCAGCCCCTGAGGAGGGCTCCGATCCCTTCTGTGCCTGTGAATTAACGATGTTTTGGGAGTCGGCAATAAGAGTATTGGCCTGAGGATTCCTTGCTGCTATTCCTGGCTGTGGGAGCAGCAGTCGGCCTTGTGGATAGCTAGCACAGATAATTAGAACAGCGTTTAGTTTGGCTTGTCCTTGGAGGCAGGAGCTCTAGATGTAAAATCCTCCACTACTGGAGGCGTTGGTAGAGTGATGAAGTTTTACATGTGCTGAGGTCACCAGAGGGGGACACAGGGTCACTCCAGGGTGGCTTTGCCTACTCGAGCACTTCAGGTCTCCAGGTGTCCGGGGGAGATAGTGCAGCTCCAGAGCTGAGATATGTATTTGTCGTTTTGGAGGTCCAACTTGTGTTCCCCATGTTAAATATGTGACTGGGCAAGAATTTCCCCTCGAGTACGTGCCCCCAGTTAATGACAAGACCTGCAAATAGCAGAGACATGTTGGTAGTGATGGGAGAGCTGGCTCAGAGGATGCTCTTCCCAGGTCTCAACTCCTGCTGCCAGGGCAGCCTTACCAATGTCATCAGGGGTTGGGGAACGGCAGGGAAGGGGAGCAGCATTCCAGTTTTCCTTTTATTCCTAAAGGATGCCCCAGTGCTTAGAGGTGCCATGTTTTGTGCAGGAAAAGCTCCGTGTTGGTGCATCTGATGCACCACGGGGACCCTGAGTGCTGCAAAGCAGTGACATCCCATTTCTAATATTGCCTAATAAGCTGCTGCATTGTCTTCTCCCTCCTCCCTTTAAAAAAAAAAAAAAAAAGGCATCAAAATTACATGTTAGGCTGAGAGCGAGCTTCCCTTAAAGCAGCCTGTAGCCATCAGTAATATTTATTTTCTCTATTTGTTTTAAGCCTGTGAAGACTGTGGTTTCCTCCATACTGTCCTGATGGAGCCCTGACCAGCAAGCGTGCAATGCCCCTAGCCCTAATGTGCCATTAATGATAGGTTAATGTACAGTATAATGTTTTTTGGACTATGGGTTCATTACACTTCTGAGTGCAAGGTCCTTCTGCAGAGCGCCCAAGGTCCCATTGCATTATATCATGCAATAAAAATACCCTTTTCATATCACACGCTAATAAACTGTATTTGAAATGCTGTCTAAGGGCACTGCCATCGTCTTGATAGTCTGTGCCTGCAACAGTTGGGATCTTTTTATTATGGTTTTTGTTATGCTGCATTCAAATTTTTAAATGAAATGGATAATTTGTCCGTGCTTCTTTGTAATAAATGGAGCACAGTCCTTTAGCTGCACGGGCTGGGAGGATACCTATAAAAGAGAACATTGAAAGGATGGCACTGTTGCAACCAACAGCAACGCTGCTTATTTCCTACCGTACCTTGTGTAGGTGTGAGGTCTTTTATTGTCATTTCTGTGACAATGCTGGGGTGGTGGCACCTGGACATGATCCGGGCAGTAAGTGCAGCCCCCCCAGCCCAGCATCCTGTGCAATCTGCTGCTCAGGCCACAGCCACCCTTCTAGATCCAGGGGACACGGGATGGTGTTCCCAGGTTTCCTGCCCTTAACCGTGATGTCCTCCTGTGGTGGGGTGGCTTTGGTGGCCCTGGGCTCTTCCTACCAGGGCAAGGTAGTGAGCAAGCACAGCCCCTGGGATATCCTCCAGGAGAGCTCCGAGGAGGTCATTCAGCCCTCCCCAACTAACCCCTCACTGCTCACAAGATACAAGGAGATGATGATGTGGGTTAGATGTGGATGCACTGTCAAAAAACCAGCAGTATCATTGAGCACCATTTGGGATTAAGGTTCGTGTCCGTGTCTTCCCTGTCCCCCTCGTGTCCTCTGTCATTTTCACAGATGTACAAGGAAATTGTTGACTGTCCAGTATTTCATGTTGGGAACGTACTTTGTCGCTGTCCTGGCTGAGGTCAGTAGCTGCCTATTTCATGGATCCTTTGAGCCAGTCTCACAATAAACACTCACTTGTTTTGTGCCCGGAAAGTCCTTGGAAATCACAGAAGCGTTGCTTAAGGGATGTTATTTATTGTCTGCCTTGTCCTCTGGCAGTGTTCAGGAGCCTCAGCGTTGCTCTAAGCCTCCTTGGTGCTATCCAAACAGAAGCGCTTTATAGTCAGCGGCAGAGGAACCTGTTTCTGGGACAGACTCTTGTGAAGCTCTGATTTTCCCTGGGCTTGTGTATGAAAGGCAGTGTAAATAAATAGCTGGAAGGATTCAGGTAGCCCAGGTTTGAGGCTGTGGGTGATGCACAGGTCTGTGTCCCAGGGGGACCTTTGTCTCCCCTGGATGGTCCACCCTCACTCCTACCAGCGATGCCGGCGAGCGGATCCGGAGCAGAGCTGCTCGGGGTGGAAAAAACCCAGGGGGGGCTGGAAAAAACCCATGGGTCTGCAGACCTGCCAGGAGCGTGAGGTAAAGTCTGTTGCGATAAGCTCCGGGTGGGTTATTGTCAGAAAGGAAGACTCCTCGGGCCAGAGGAGAAGGCCACGAAAAGCAAATTGCTGAATTTTAAGGATAGGTAAAATTATGGAACTTTTACCCTTGGATAATGGCAATTTAATTGACTGGGCTAAATGATGGATGGTTTGTGAGCAGTGAGTTGGAATTACCAGGGCTGTGTGTTCAGGGGGCCGCTGCCCTTTTAATTTCATGTCAGATATTTAAATCGTTTACATAACCCTCTGCCAGGCTCTCCCCTTTGAAAGAGTTAACCCGTCTGGTGGGACACTGCAACTTGAGAAACGTACCCTTTATCAAGAGAACGAGATGAGACAAGTTCATTTAAAAAGCCTGGTTTGTCATTGTTTATCTAATTTTCGGAGTTGACACACGAAATTAGGCTGGCTGACACTCACTCTGGGGCTGTCCCTGGCCCCTTCCTGCCTGACCTTTTCGGCTCCGGTGGCAGCTTCCCCTTGCCTGCAGAAATCTCCCCGTGTCCTGCCGAGCCGTGGGAAGGGGGAAGGCAGGCATGGGCAGTGCTTGGGTGGTGGCTCCTCAGTGTGTTGCCTGCTGGATATACTGATCGTTGGCTATTTTGAAGGCTGGGGATTTCAGAATTGGCAAGGAGGTCGTTACTGCGTGTAACGAGTGCGGGTGGAAGGCTGAGCCAACGTGAAGCGCGTGGGGATGGGAGCAGCTCTGTCGAGGGGATGTCATACCTCTGGGCTCTTCTCATGAGCATCCCTAAAGGGGGCCTACAAGAGAGGTGGGGAGGCACTTCTTGATTAGGGAGTGGAGCGATAGAACGAGGGGTAATGGCTTTAAACTGAAAGAGGGGAGACTGAGATTAAATATTAGGAAGAACTTCTTTGGTGTGAGGGTGGTGAGAGCCTGGCCCAGGTTGCCCAGAGAAGCTGTGGCTGCCCCA